>CM065716.1:48717246-48732246 GCA_033310375.1 Conus canariensis | reverse complement strand
TTTTTCCCCCTATTACTTTTTCTTTACTGTCATTCACACACACACACACACACACACACACACACACACACACACACACACACACACACACACACCACACACACAAAAGCAAGCAAGCGCAGTCGTGCGCTCTCGCTTGTGCATGCAGTTTATTAATTCGTAAAATATGGACATCAAATTTTCTAGCTTGTAAACTAGTAGTATACATTGTAAGATACGGATGCACAGTTCACTTGACAGTGAATATGGGACTACCATTTTCCTCTTCGGTTCATATTGATTGTTCCATTTTCCTCTGTGGGTATACATGGGTATACAATTTTCTTTAATTTGAAATATTGGTATATAATTTCAGACATGGGTCTACTCTTTTATAGACAGGAAAATCCTTCGGTGCACAATTTCCTAGATCGTTGAATATGAGTTTGCATTTCCATGCTCTGAAATATAGATATACATTTCCTAGATTCAGGAATAAGGATACACAATTTTTTTTTTCTCTGAGTTCGTGAAAAAGGACTATACGTTTTCTATAGAATGTGAAGTGTGGTGCACAGTTGTGAAATCTGGATACACATTTATACGAGGTGCTGAAGAGCATGTATTGGCCGCTTCTATAGTGCTTCATCGTGCCATTCTGCACTGCTTGCTAGTGTTTGGGGTTGTACTATATTGCATTCAACATTTCAGCTGTACTGTACATGATCTCACACTGCTCTTTAGTGTGCCGTATTGCTATCTAGTGTCCTGCAGTGCCATAGGCTGTTGTGCGTTGCTTCATGTTGCAATGCATTGTATTGTATTGCATTGTATTCCATTGCGTTGCATTGTTTTGTATTGAGTTATTTTATATTGAATCATTTTGTATTGCAGCACTTTGCAGTGCATTGTATATTATCTTGCATAGCATTGTATTACATTGTATGGTCTTGTACTGTATTGTAACGTATTGTATGTATGCATTCTAGAGTGTTGCGTTGTTCACTGTTGTCTGAATAAGTATGTTGCATAGCGTTGCTTTGCACAACATGCTATTGCATTCTGTTGTCTCGCCTTGTCATCATAAGGGGATAAAAAGACATAAACATGAAAGGGCCGTTATTGCTGTTGACATGTGCCGTTTCATTTTCAGGTAACTCCTGGAAGTGTTTCCCCGTATCTGTGTTAAGACTGAGTCCTAGCAGACTGTGATATCACGGCGTTTAGTGTGGCGTCAGCTGCAGGTGAGATTTCAAGGGACAGTGGGGGTCTAAACGTGACGTGAAAATCAAGGCGAGCACAAGACGGTTCTTTTTTTTTTTTCCTTTTTTTCCTTTTTTTTTTCTTTTTTTTTTTTCTTTTTTTTTTTTTTTTTTGGTCAAACAGGTCAACATACATCAGCGCGTGAGTGAGGCTGCCGAGAAAAAGAACAGAGAACCGTCTGCTTTTTCGTGCTTTCAGTTTGAATCCTTTCTGAAATTCACTGTGATGTCGGCTCTCATGAAAACAAATCGAGCTTGCTCTAAGTAACATGGGCTATTTATTGAACATGTCAAGAGCTGCAACTTTCCGACCACATGTGTGGACTGGAAGAATAGAGTGGCATGCTTGCTTGTCTGTCATGAAATGCTGGTCTCAGTCATTGTCTTGTTTTGCGTTGTCCTGTCTTGTATCGTTGTTGTGTCGCATGGCATTGTACTGCACTGTGTGTTGCATTGTCTCATACTGCACTGGGTTTTCCTCTTGTGTCCTCGACTGTTTCTTCGCCGTGGCCTTAGTCTTTCATCCTCCGATGATGGGAAACTTTCTAGACAGCACTCACAAACGGTCAGACAATGAAGAATGTTTCTGTTGTTTGTCTGAACCCTTTCCACCAGATGAAAGGGTGTCATCGCGTGTCTTTGGTATAGGGTATGGTACTTTCGCCCCATTTTTTTCGTTTTTGTTTTGTTTTGTTTTGTTTTTTTGTCAAAAGGATGTCTGATCCATTTCTATGCTTGTACTTGCGTGCGTAGATGTTTGTGGAAGTCTAGATTTGTATTCTCTTATCTTACAATTCCAACTGAAATTTCTCATTTTTTTCTCATACTTCATGTAAAGCGCGTAAAGCTTAAACCACTACTCTAGATGTTCCGCCACATTGTTGTCATCGTCATCGTTCATTTCATTATTTATTTATTTGTTTGATGAGTGGTTTCTTAACACACACACACACACCACACACACACACGACGCGCGCGCGCGCGTGCGCGCGCGCGCGCGTGCGCGGGCGCACTCTCCCTTGAATCTCTCACCGAACCGCCGCCAAGATAAACACGGCGACATTTTCCAGTACGGCAGTACTGCGTGTTAAACTAGACAAGGGAAACCACCTCCGGAGATTTATCTGAAGGCGACAGAGCAGTAATGGCCCTTTTATGCTTAAGGTCATTTATCCGCTTATGACACCAGGTTATTTTCTGAGAAATACTCTTCCTCGTCTTTTCTTCTTCTTCTTCTAATTTTGCTGGTGTGGTTTTAACATCTGGACCATGTGTCCATTTTGATATCCAAAAACAACCATTTGGTTTGAACGCTCACTGGAATATTTTCGGTCACTGCAATTCACCATCAGGTCGGGTGATACGCTAGCCTGTCAGTGGACTTAAGTACACGCTTTATTTCAGAAAATGGCTCCAACCATTATCGACCACTTGGAAACAACCGCATTTTCATGGATGACATTGTATTCTTGCCGTCGCTTGGGTTTTTTTTTTTTTTTTCCCCTACGTAGAAGAAAAGCCTCATGTTAGAAACCAGGAAATGAACAGTTTCTTTCTCTTAAATTTGAAGTAAATCTTTACGACAGGGACCGGAAAAATGAATGTTTCTTTTTCTCCTCGCTTGGAAGTAAATCACTATAATGGAAACTGGGGAAAAAAATGGACGTTTCATTTCTTCTCACTTACAAAATAAACATTTCTCTCTCTCTCTCTCTCTCTCTCTCTCTCTCTCTCTCTCTCTCTCTCTCTCTCTCTCTCTCTCTCTCGGAAACCATCATGATGAAAAGTGGGCAAAGTCAGGATTTCCTTTCTCCTCAGTTGAAAGAAAACCCTCACGATGGAAGCTGTTCGATAAAGATCTTCTTTCTGCGAACTTATAAAAATACTCCTACGTTTGAATCTTGAAAATGAGTATTCGAATTTTTCTTGTTCGGACTGAGACTCTTATGCAGAACCCCCAAAAGTGAAGAGTGCGTTTCTTCTCACTTAAAGGGCTATCCTCGTGGCGGAAATCAGAAAACAAAGATTGCCTTTGTCCCTCTCCGAATGAAAATTTTAAGATAGAAACTGTACAATGAAGATTTCCATTCAAACGCGTTCAGCGCTTGTTTTAAAATCTTGCAAGTCATAGACAGTTCGGAAATCATTTTTAGTTTTGTTGGGTGATGGTAATTGCCACCAAGATAAATCACGACGTGTTCCCTGTTACGTGCTGCTTGCCTTTGTGTGGGGTGATTGGAAGAAATATTTCACACAGCTGAAAACGTATCTCATTATCATCATAACCATCGTCATCATCATCATCAACAACTAAAACGACAACCATGATGGCATTATCACAGTCACTACCATCATAGTCATAGCAACACTCAGTGTGAACATACTTAGTATGCATCTTTCTTTATATCTGCATTCTCCTCCTGTTTTACGTACTGTAATGAACACGTTTAAAATCCATCACGATAAAGTCCCAACCTGACTGAAAACTGTTTCACTCTGTATTATTTTCGTTGAGGCGTTTGCAGTGCATCAAAGTTTGATCATCGAATGCGGGTTGACTAAACAGTGACTTGTCATCATTTTACACATCACATTACACCTGTCTTGAACGTTTGCAACCAACTTTTTTCCCTTCAATATTACGTATGCGTATTTTCCAGCCTATGCACTTCACAATTTGATCCTTATAGATATTGTTTCTACGAACAACAGTTTCAAACCGGATGAAGGCCCGCATCGCTGTCCCCACGACAGAGAGACAGACTCGCGCATGAAAACGGCGGAAAATGATGCCCCGTTCCGCTCGCCATTCGCATAAGAAAACATATACACCGACTTTTGCGATCGAAAGGAAAGTTTCTATGTTTTTTTTTCTCAAGTTTTCAATGTAAGATCTATGCAAGCGGGTGGAAACATTAGGCAAAACAGACCTGTGTCCTGGCTGCTGGTCTTACGAAATAATGAGCGAGTCACTACTTACAACAACAACAAAAGATACAAATAAACAAAAGGAAAAAAAGACTTCGTAGATGCACCTGCAATACATTGATATAACCCTACCTGAATTCCGCTGAACGAGACAAAAAGAAAAAAAATCACTAGGTGTTGATATCGAATTAAAAATCGCGAACAGCAGCTACATTTACAACGATATTCTCGAAGGGAAAAAAAAACACACTCCCGAATTCCATACGAACATGAAGCGTGAACGCCAGCTGCGAGAAATACACTACTATTCAGTTCACATTGCATACTGTAAATACACAACTGTTCAGTTCGCATCGCATACTGTACTGACCTGATGTAGCAGAGTATGGGAAGAGAAGAGGTGTCAAAAGGAAGATGTCGAGCAGCGAGGACAAGTGAAGCGCCAAACCGCAGTGCCCTGACTTATATACTTATCTCCTCTGCTACATATCCCCACCCCCACCCCCACCCCTAGTTCTCTCTCCTCCCCTCATCCCCCCCACCCCCCTCCACCCCCGCGCTACCCTCCTTTCCCCATCCTCGTCCGTCATTTTTTCTTCTTCATCATTTTCTCTGTCCCCTTCTCATCTAAATGACGTCATCGGTTGTCACGATTTTCAGAGTGATGTGTGTCCATGGGAATCGAAAAAAAAAGAAAGAAAGAAAGAAGAGAAAGAATGAGAGATAGAAAGAGAGGGGGTGAAGGAGGAGGAGGAAGAGGATGTGTGTGTGTGTGTGTGTGTGTGTGTGTGTGTGTGTGTGTGTGTGTGTGTGTGTGTGTGTGATGTGAAAGAGAAAGATGGGAGTGGGAGAGAGAGAGAGAGAGAGAGGAGAGAGAGAGAGAGAGAGAGAGAGGAGGGAAGGAAGGGGGAGGGAAAGATGGAGAGGGTGCACGGATATTTGCTTTTGACTTGTTCTCCTTTTCTTTTGCCTCTATTCCTCACTTGTTCCCTTTTTCTTTCTGTACCTCTTTAGTCTGTGACAAATGTGACACCTCTCTCTCTCTCTCTCTCTCTCTCTCTCTCTCTCTCGCTCCTCTCTGTCTGTCTGTCTGTCTGTCTGTCTCTGTCTGTCTGTCTGTCTGTCTGTCTGTCTCTCTCTCTCTCTCTCTCTCTCTCTCTCTCTCTCTCTCCTCCATCCACACTGCCCATTTCTCTTGCCTTCTCGTCACTCACCCATCCCCCTCGACTCCCCCCCCCTACTGCCGCTACCCCCCCCCCCCCCCCCCCCGCCCACCACACACACACACACACACACACACACACACACACACACCGCTCGCTTTCTATCAAAATTTCGTTCGCTTCGAACATATTTCTGTGCAAAACTACCCACCCAAACCAGTTCACAGTATCCAAACTCTTCTTTCTCACTAACACCCCCCCCCCCCCCCCTCCCCGCACAACCTCTTCTACCGTTCATCTATGCCATCTCCACTCGACGCTGCCATCACCCACCGCTGCTGAAAGCAAGTGGAATGCAGAAACAAGAAAATGAAACGAAAATTTAACCAAAGAAAGTCAAGAAAACGAAAAACGGCAGTTCCTATGTCAGACTGTACGCTAGACCAGATACACTTCTTTTTTTTTTTTCAAATTAAATAAACCTGCGCAGTACGGTAGAAAGAGAACGTTCATTCCCCCTCCCCCCCCCCCCCCCCCCCCCCCCCCCCCCATTTTTCTTTCTGAATTTCGGTTCTCTCTGTCTTCCTCGCCATGTACTCTTCACATGATTATAATAGCTTCCTTACTAACCATCCCTCACATCCCCCACCTGCACCCCCCTCTCTCCCCGTCCCAACAACCCCCCTGTCTTCTCGGTCCTGTGTCGACCATCCCTTTCCGGTTGTAGCTATTTTGGTCCTTCATGTGCACACCTTTCAGTAATACCAAAAAGACGCCTCTCTCTCTCTCTCTCTCTCTCTCTCTCTCTTGCTGAGCAAGCATATATTCGTTGTCTGCTTTAGTCGTGGCTGTTGATTATACTCCAGCCGTCGCTCCCTGTCAGCCTATATCAATCGTTACCTGTCTCTTTGTGTGTGTGTGTGTCTCTCTCTCTCTCCGTCCCTCTCTGTCTCTGTCTCTGTCTTCTGTCAGTCTGTCCGTCTGTCTGTCTGTCCTGTCTGTCTTCTCTCTCTCTCTCTCTCTCTCTCTCTCTCCTCTCTCTCTCTCTCTCTCTCTCTCTCATCTCGTTCTTTCCGTTGAAGTAGTATGATTGTTCTTAAGCGTTTAATTTGTCATTAGTAGTTTTAAATATAAAAAGATATGGATGACGCTTTGTGTTCTGTCAAGAGCAGTTGCTCATTGACTCAAGTCTATTGCCAGCGAATCTCTCTCTCTCTGTCTCTGTCTCTTCTCTGTCTCTCTCTTCTCTTCTCTCTCTCTCTCTCTCTGTCTGTCTGTCTGTCTCTCTCTCTCTCTCTCTCTCTCTCTCTCTTCCAAAGGTCAAAAAAGAGTAATGAGCACATAGAGATAAGTATGTGTATAAAAGGAGACAATACAAAGAACTTTTATTTTCCAAGAAAAAAGAATTTGACAATGAAAGAATAATTAAATTGAAACAGTCAACCAACGACCCCAAGGTATTCTGGAAAACTGTTAGATCTGTGAACAGAAAAAATGTCAGTGCGCAGTGATATTACTATGGACCGGTGGTACGAACATTTCCACAGGATATTTAATATGATGACACCTGGGCTGGCTCAAGAGGAAATCTTAGCAGAGGAACTAATGGACGATTCAGACGAGCCACTTTTTAACGATCCTATTTCTCAAGAGGAAGTTGTATCTAGTATAAATAAACTTAAAGCCGGTAAAGGTTCTGGTACTGATATGATACTTGGTGAAATGCTTAAACATGCTATTGAAACGGTAATTAAATTTCTCTTAGTCCTTTTCAATAAGATATTTGAACAGGGCATTTTTCCAAAAGAATGGTGTAAGTCCATTACTATTCCCCTTTACAACAAAGCGGATGCTAATCTACCCAATGATTACCGTGGTATGATGGGCAGAAGTTGAAGGAAAATTAGCAGAAAAACAAGGTGGGTTTAGGGCAGGATATAGTACAATGATCACATTTTTACTTTATACTCTGTCATTGAAAAATATTTAGCAAAACATTCTAAGCTCTATGTAGCTTTCGTCGACTTTAGGAAAGCATTTGATTCTGTTGACAGAAATGTCTTATGGCAAGTGTTAAGGAGAAGTGGAGTTGATGGAAAAATGTATAGAGCACTTCGGGGAGTTTATGACTCAGTCATTGCTTGCGTGAGAGGTAAGCATTCATATTCTGTTGGTTTTTTTTTTTGTCCTAGAGGAGTAAAACAAGGATGTGTACTCAGCCCAATTATGTTCTCCTTTTTTGTCAATGAATTACCGTAGAATTAATCAGTGAAGGAAGCACGGAATCCAGATGGTACCCAGAACCTTAGAATTATTTTTATTGCTTTTTTGCAGACGATGTGATTTTGCTCTCAGATACTGTTATAGGTCTACAGAACCAGCTGAACAATCTGAAAAAAAGAGGCTGACAGATTATGTCCAGAAGTAAATCTAGATAGACTAATATTATGGTTTTTCGTAAAGGTGGTTAACTTGGGATAAGAGAAAAATGGACATATTGAAACGAAGAAATAAGAATTACGAACACATACCAATGCTTAGGCTTGATATTTACAACAAACTTAAGTATGAGAGCTTCCCTTCTAGACATGAGCAGAAAAGGTAAAATGGGCGTTGTTGAAATTCAAAAATCACTAAAAAGAAACTACATGCAATTGATCTTTTCCTATTCTGGAAGCTTTTTGATACTCAGATTGAGCCCATATTGACTTACGCAGCAGAAGTATGGAGGTTAGAAGATGCAGGGTTAATAGAAAAAGTACATACTTTTGCGGTTAAACAATTTTTGGGTGTACCACTACACACTTCAAATGAAATGAGTTACGGAGAAACAGGAGGATATCCTTTGTTCGTTCGAACTGCAGTAAAACGTGTTAAATACTGGTTGCGACTGGTAAGACTACCAACTAATAGAATATGTAGGCAAGCCTATGATATCTTGTTGATACAATTAGAAGCAGGCAAATACAAGCGGGCATCAAAAGATAGGAACACTCTAACAGAAAATGGTTTTAGGATAGTATGGTGTTGTCAAGGTGTTGGATCCGAGGAGGAGTTAATATCAGAATTTAAGGAAAGACTTGTTTCATGTTACAAACAAAACTGGCATTCTGAAATTGAAGATAATGATAAATATGAGTGGTATCGTTCTTTCAAAATTACGTTTGAAGCGGAGAGGTATGTCTTTAATAACGAATAAAAAGATGAGAGAAGATCTGGTAAAGTTTAGATCAAGAGTGCATGGTCTAGGCGCTGCAAAACACTGGTTTATGACCAGAGAACGAAGTACTGACTGCCCAATGTGCGGTCACAATAAGGAAGATGAAGTGCACTTTCTTTTCCAATGCTGCTTCTTTTCAGATATTCGCCGAAAATATTCTTTTTTCAATATGACTCATATTGAGCCTACAGTAAGTGGTATAATAAATCTTTTGTCAATAGATAATGACACAACTGTTATTGCCCTTGCTAAGTATTTAACTGAAGCTACCAAGGCGAGCAAAAAAAGAAATTAGAACTTAATGACAATAGTATTGTAATCTAATGTTCCTTGTTCTGTCTTAGTATGTTCTTTTGTAATAAGTGGATGGCCATGTAGTCTCAGTGTATGTGTGTGTGTGTGTGTGTGTGTGTGTGTGTGTGTGTGTGTGTGTGTGTGTGTGTGTGTGTGCGCGCGCGCGCGCGCGCGTGCGCGCATGCACATGGGCCTGTGTGCATTTGGGACAGCGAGGTGGGGAGTGGAGAAGGGTAAAAGGTGGGGGAGGAGAGGGGGGGGGGGGGGGGGTAGTCTGTCGGATTAGAGGGTGAGGTTGGGAGAAAAGAGGAATGGAAGAATGTGAGCTTGCGTTTACTGTTTATGTTTATTCGTGCAAGGTGAGAGAAGGGATTGGGAACTGTGTTTTGTAACTAAAGGGACGGGAACGGTAGCGCAGGAAAGGACGTTCTCTACCGAAGTCTTCTAATCGGATTTGATTGTTTACGTGTGAGTTAGTTTATGTTATAAAATATCTGTGCCATCCTAACAGTGTGAACGATCGTTAAACCCCTTACGTCCTGATAGTTTTGTTAATTCGATCATTCATTTTCCTAATAGTTTAATGATACAGTGCGTATTTTCCCTATACTTTAATAATGCAATACGTTCAGTCGTATGTGTGCCCCCTAGCCTTAATGGCCCCTGTAGCTGAAGGCAATAAATCATCAAAGCGCCAAAGCCTCTCTCTCTCTCTCTCTCTCTTTTTCCCTTGAGCGACCAACATCAACCTTTTGATGGCTACTGTCACTTTTGGGATGAAGCATGCGCGAAGCAGAAAAAAAAGAAAAGAAAAAGAAAAGAAAAAAAATCACTGGGGGGCACGCACCCTCGAGAGGAATGCCTCGAGGGTAGGAGCAGAGACTACATGGGGTTTTAAAGAGTTCCAGTCTCTGATGATACGTGGGATGAAGGAGTATTTCCTATAATCAGTTCTGCAGAAGATGTTGTGGTAGGCTAGGTTGTGACCTCATCGTGCTCTGCTTTGGGGTTCATGTTTGGGGCTTTTACATTTATCAGCCCATGGTGAATTTAAAAAAAAACATTCCCAAGCGGGCAGTTCTGCGCCGTTCCTTAAGGGTGGGCCAGTCTAAATGATTCAACATATCACCAACGCTGGATTTGTTCCTGTATCGATTTAGGACGAATCTAGCTGCCCTCCTTGTACTGCTTCCAGTTGGTCGATGTGTTGTTGTTGGTAGGGGTCCCATACACAGCTGGCGTACTCCAGAAGAGGTCGTATGAGGGCCTTGACTGCTGCTGCCTTGATGGTCTCCGACCCAATCCGGAGGTTGCGTCTCAGGAAACCTAAAGCTCTGTTGGCTTTAGCATGGGTGTTGTTAATATGGGTGTTCCACTTGCAGTCAGTTTGAATTGTGACGCCTAGGTATTTCGCAGAGGAGACCTTGTCTAGTACATGTCCGTGCAGGGTATAGTCGTGACTCTTTTGTTCTCTGCATTTTGAAATCATGAGGACATTACATTTTTGGGGGTGGAAGGACATGTCCCATGCTTTTTTCCCCCGATTTTTCAAGTTGATGCAGGTCATTGTGGAGGGTTACCTGGTCTTGTGCTTTTAGCACGGCCCGCTGAAGTAAGGTATCGTCCGCAAAAAGTCGGGTGTCCAATTGAACATGTTCTGGAAGGTCATTAATGTATGATAGGAACAGGACTGGACCTACTACCGAGCCTTGCGGGACCCCAGACCTCACTAGGACAAAAGTGTGACGGGTGTTCGCTGCTCCTTGTACTTCGTAATAGGCGATTTTGTGCAGCAGTAGGTCGTGGTATACCTTGTCGAACTCCATGCTTTTTCGAAGTCCATGACTACGACGTCTACTTGTTTGCCTTGCTCTAGATTGGTGGTGACATCCTCCATAAATTCTAACAGTTGCGTCTCGCACGAGCTCTGTTTCCTGAAACCGTGCTGTTGGTTGCAGAGGATGTTGTTCTGTTCTAAATGCTGCGTCATGTTGCTAACTAGAATATGTTCCATAATTTTGCAGGAGACACTAGTGAGGGACACGGGTCTATAATTACGTGGGTCATAGTGATCACCTTTCTTGTAGACTGGCGTCACTAGAGCCTCTCGCCAGTCTGAGGGAACCTGACCTGAGCTAAGAGAAGTCATATAAATGATGGTGAGAATAGGGGCAATCTCTCTAGCTAACTCTTTTAGAACTCGGGGTGGGATCTTGTCTGGGCCTGGGGCCTTGTTTGGGTTTAGGTCCTTGAGTAGTCGGTAGACACCCTCAACGGTGATGTTGATCTCACTCATGGTTGGATGTGGGGAAGATAACAGGGATATGTTACACTTTTGTTCAAATTCCTCATAAGTGTAGGTTCTTTCTTCACTGAAAGCCTGGTAGAACTGGGTGTTGAGGGCTTCTGCTTTGCCTTTGCTGTCGCTAACTAGCCTACCATTGACTTTGAGTGGTGGGATGCCATGAGATGACGACCTTTGGTGTTTGATATATGTCCAAAACTTCTTTGTTGATGGTTTTCTTGAGTGATCTAACGGTGGAGCTGAGTCTTGTTCTGAGTTTGACTGTGTAAAGAATGAGTGGACGTAAGTCCAGTATGCTGTACGTAGAAGTCTCTGAATTTCCCTCTTCAGGTTGTGTACTTTCTCTTGGAGGTCGGGAGTTCTTGTGTTTTTTCATCTTTTTGTGTGTTCTGTTTCTACGTGCTATCAATCTCCTTATCTCAGGGGTGATCCAGGGATGTGATTCTCTTGACTTACAGGTTTTATGATGTATGTGTTCTTGAATACTGGTGGGAAGGGTGGTCTTGAACTTGTTCCATTGTTCATCAACGCTGCTGTCGGTGTCGGTTTGCAGACTATCGGATAGTGTTGCCATCTTTTCTCTGATAACCCCCTCCCCCAGTTGGCTTTGTGGTAGAGTGGAATTTGGCGCTGTGGTTGTGTGAGCGCTTTTGGTCTGGTTGACAATTCACAGTAGACAATGTCATGGTCAGAAAGGCCTGACATGACACTGACTCTAGGGATCATCTCTGGGACATTCGTGATGATCAGGTCCAGGGTATTAGCAGCCTCGTTATCATGACGCGTTGGCTCAAGGACAACTTGCTCCAGGGCCATGTCGTTGAGCAGGTCCATCAGCTGGTTGTGGAGGCCGATGAAAGTGGTACCTGGCTTGAGGGTCTTTGTCCGCCAGTCCCAACCTGGGAAGTTCATATCTCCAGCGATGAGCAGGTTGCCATTTAACATATCACATGCTCGTCTCACTGATGTTTCGAAGTGCTGGAGACTGATACTGTCAGATGACTTTGGTCTGTAATATGCACAGATGTATAGGGGTCTTTTGTTGATCCATATCTTGACCCAAAGGATCTCGCAGTCTGTATCTAGCTCTGGTGTAGCTACGCTCTGGATGTTGGTGTGGATGGCTATGAGCACTCCGCCTCCCTCTCTATTTCTGTCTTTCCTGTGTAGTCTGTACTGTTTTGGAAAAATCTCACTATCGTGGATGTCTGCATCTAGCCATGTTTCTGTACCTATCACTGTGTCACTACTCTGTGTGTGTGTGTGTGTGTGTGGTGTGTGTGTGTGTGTGTGTGTGTGTGTGTGTGTGGTGTGTACAAAGGAATATTATAACAAAAACGCGGCTTTGGGAAAAAAAAAGGCGGCAGTGCTCGTTTTTCAGTGGCAAAAGGGACATAACTCATTGAGGATTACAGACAAGCAGACGAAGCAGAAATTAGAAATGCGTTCGTAGTTTCCAGTTTCCAAAATGACTGTGTGTACTGAAAACAGAAGAAGAAAATTAACGCCTATGAACCAGTTCATCATTTATCAGAGAGGCAAGTGCTTTGTATTGTACTACATCTACATGCCTGTGTCCATTCAACGAATAGTCTATCAATTTTGTAAACAGGTCTTCGCATAAAACCGTGTGCCATCGAGCATACAGGGCGCCATGGGTTTTCAGTCGCATAGAACTAGGACAAAGTAGGTTTGTAAGGCATAGGTAGCACAGCAAGTGACAAAACCTGCATTCAGTCTGGGATAGGTCTGAACAGGCTTGCGACTTCTGGATGCTGGTAATAATATGTATTACTTGTTCTACATTCATGAACTTATTCTGTTTTTCTTTCTTTTTTCTTCTTTTTTTTTTTTTAAAGAAGCGCCATAATGGATCGGTTTCGAGCGACATCATTGTAAATAGAATAGATGTTTTGACGCCACAACAATGCCCTGTCGACTTGATTTATCGAGTTATCTTACTTTTTTGTTTTGATTTAGCCAGAATATTCATACATCCTCATTTTGCGTGACAATGACGGTAAGCTTTCAATTATTGTTTATTACAGCTCAGCGAAATCGACCACTCACGGCCGGGCATTGAAGACTTAGGGGGTTGTAAGGTAATGAAACTGCAGACGTTCTACTGGGTACACTTACTTGTTTTTGATTCGTTAGTTCAACTCAAACCTAAAACACTTTAGTTTCAGCAGCTCAGATCTCGCCTAAGCGGCGAATACTACCATTTTACAGTTCTTACGCGCGCTTTTAAGTTAATTGGGAAAGGGGACAAGTTGTGTACGCGTCGTTTCTTGGCTTTAAACGCACCCCCATCCACATTTCAGATGTCTCTCTCTCTCTCTTCTGCCAGTCCATCTTCCGACTTTTATAACATGTGATACCTGCTAACATATATGCCCCGGGGTCTTGCCCAAATTAATCATAATTGTTGCATTGCGCGAGGGATTAAAAGCTTATTAATTAGACAGATGCCGGTAGACAACGTTGGTAGAGTGTGGATTAAACACCTGTCGTGCGCTGTAAAGTGCTTCACATTTCACAGTCACCAAGATTATGGGCAGCCTCATTAGTCTGCTTGCAGAATAACAATAGCCTAATAGTAAGCCTCTGTAATATACTGGTAGGCTGAGGACGCAGTCAGAGATGTATGAATCCATCTGAAATGATACATTCATAAAATCTCACTAAGTATTTTTTTCATGATCTTTATGGTGGCGGTTGAACATTTTTCATTTCAGAAGATTATGAGGTAAACAGAAAAAGAGCCAGAATCTAACTACACTTTGCATGATCTTTATGGTGGCGGTTGAACATTTTTCGTTTCAGAAGATTATGAGGTAAACAGAAAAAGAGAATTTAACTGGACTGGGAAATAGCAGGCATATTTCCCCATCAGATTGAAAACGGCAAGAATGCAAGGGATGTTCACGGGCACACACGAGCATGTGCCTCTGTGTGTGTGTGTGTGTGTGTGTGTGTGTGTGTGTGGTGTGTGTGTGTGTGTGCGTTGCGTGTGCGTGTGTGTGTGTGTGTGTGTGTGTGTGTGTGTGTGGTGAAATGGGGGTACTTAAGACTCTGCATTAGCAGGAAAAGATATGACCTCTGGTGTTAATGGTTCACGATGAGGAAAGCGCTTTGTTCCGTTTAGAGACCCTGTCCGTTATCAACAAATGGCTCCCATTCTCACATTGCTTTCACTCGCTGGTCTGCCTTTGGAGATGAATTTAGAGTACAAGATCACTTTAAATTCACATACCAATCGTGCACAAATCCACTGAACACACACACACACACCGCGCGCACGTGTGCAACACACACACACACGCACGCACGCACGCACGCACCACGCACACACAACACACACACATAGTGATGAAAACAAGTAAAACAAACAAACAAAACAAATACAAAAGCTAACAACAATCATGACAGTAACGCCACATGAAAGTAGATTAACATCCACTTTGTAGTGCGAGCATCCAACGTGTTTAGTAAAAAAAAAAAAAAAAGAAAAAATGAAAAATGACCACTCATCTAACACATTTAAGATAATTCTCGATGACGAGTTAAAATGTCACAACGATTTAGTTTTCAGAATACTAATGGTCCCTAAGAAACTTACTCTATTCGTCGACATATAGGGTATATCTTAAGCTGTCATGAGGTAATGAAGACCTTTTTTTTTCATATCTCAGCATTGTATGATAGAATCATCTGCAATCAGTTTTATGCTACTTTTAATATAGGGTGTGGTCATATCAATGGATTGTTGTGAAGTTTTGAAAGCAAGAGGAACAGTTGCATGTCGCAAAGCACACACACACACACACACGCGCGCGCGCGCGCGCG
>CM065716.1:48709746-48714746 GCA_033310375.1 Conus canariensis | reverse complement strand
ACAGCAGAACACCTGCTGTTAAATGAATCATCGTGTGCGTTTAAAGGTATGGACTAAGACGTGAGAAGGGCATGGCAGTGGGAGATAATTTACAAGAATTTTTCATAATCCTGCCTTAATATAGGGATTTTTTTGTGGGTGAGGTCTGTAACGCTTCTTTATATATATACGGACTGTGGTGTGTCTCTATTTGACACCAAGAGCACAGACACAATCAGCCGTGTCTCCCTGATGAGTCCGATCCAGCGGACGAAAGGCCTAGGAGCAGGCAATAAATATAAATCTGCTTTCAAGAGGGATTGTGATGGTTCCCTCATGCAGCTAGTGAAGGGTTTTCATATTTATAACATATATTTTCCCAACAAATCTTAAATAAATGTTAGCGAACCGCCCAGAGAACGTGGACAAACGAGTCACAAGACGAAACACAACGCGTTTCGACCTCTTAGGTCTTCATCAGGTGAGACATTAACGAATAAAACAATGAAAATTCACTTAGCTTTGATCGCTTCAGATCACTTCGCAGGGTTCAGCGCAAGGAAGAAGGCGTTGAATGAGAACGAGGCTGTTGGAAGGGAAATAGTGAGCGAGTCAAAGTCGTAATGAAGATAATAATATTACTGATAGGAATACTAATAATGGTCAAAATATTGAGAAAAAAAAAAAAGGGACAAGATTACTACCAATCTTAGTGTCAATAAGTATGGGTATGGGAGAAAGGAGAGTGGGTTAGAGGATTCTTAAACAGCAGGGTTGCCGTGGCAACAGTCCCAGAGGCGAAGGCGATGGTGATGTCAATGTCAGTGGTAGTATCAATACTAGCAATAGTATTACTGAATGATACTGCTAACAACGATAGTGAAGGTTAAGGTAATGAAAGCGCTCATAACACCGCTCTTACCACTACCACTACAAGAATTCTATTCCAAGCCAGCCGTAGACTCATGTTGGCACATATCAAAACACTCAATTCATCCCTGGAATCTCTCTCCCGTCTTCTTCAACATTTCAAACAACAAACCACAATCATCATGCCCATAGCCACTGCTTCAAGACTCAGACAGCTCATCCATACACACAACCAGCTCATTCACAATCACTGCTACCAGATTAAGCAAGACAAGTTATCTAAATTACAAAACAAACACGAGACAAACCCAGACCAGTTGAATCCCCCTACACACAAAACTGACCCTTCTATCACCCATGAGCAACACGCCACCTTGTTCGCTGCATTCCTGATAATCTGACTCTCACCAATGATGAAAGATCAGTCCTGGCAAAAGGTCTGAAATTTATTCCCATTCAGCCTGCCACCAATAAATATCAAAACCACGTTGATGTTGAAAGATTCTTTAGAAAATTAAGATGGATGGCTGCACTTGACGGTGTGCCCAAGCACCCTCTACCAGACAGCTCAGACATTTTTACCCACCTTTTTCGAATTCCAGTGCTTCGCCAGGCACCTCTTGACAAATCCACTGAAGTTGAACTCTACATCAAAAAGTGTAGAAAAGAAATCTCTCAAGTTAAATCCAAACCTGTCCGCAATTCCAACCTCTCACGGGATGAACAAAAAGCCCTTGAATCACTGAGACAAAGACAAGACATTGTCATCAAACCAGCAGACAAGGGTGGTGCAGTGGTGGTCTGGGACAAACAGTTGTACATAAAAGAAGCACACAGACAACTGTCAGACACAAATTTCTATATACCACTCACAGCATCACCCCTCCCCCAACACCAGAAACTCATCTCAACCACAGTTAAACAAGAAATCAAACATAACAACTTACCGAAGACAGCCACACTCCTCATAATGACAGACCCCAAACAACCCACCTTCTACCTGCTCCCTAAAATACACAAAACCAATACTCCCGGCAGACCCATTGTATCTGCATGCAGCTGCCCTACAGAACACATTTCACAGTACTTAGACTCTCTCCTCCAACCCATAGTACAAGGCCTCCCCACATACCTCAAAGACACTACACACACACTCAACATGATTAATTCATACAACACAGATCCCACTTTCAAACCCAGCCTCCTCTTTACCCTTAATGTCGTCTCTCTCTACACTTCCATCCCTCATGCTGATGGACTGAAGGCCCTCGCATTCTTTCTTAACAAACGGCCCCCCAACCAACAACACCCTCCCACAGCTACACTGGTCAGACTTGCAGAATTAGTCCTCACCCTCAATACTTTTGAATTCAACAACCACACATTCTCACAAATCAGTGGTATGCTATGGGAACCAAAATGGGACCATCCTATGCCTGCCTCTTCATGGGACACCTAGAACACCGCCTACTAACCTCTTACACAGGCCCAACACCAGAGCTCTACAAAAGATACATAGATGATGGATTGGGAGCCACATCCATGCCAGAACATGACCTCCAGAATTTCCTCAACTTTGCACAGACCTTCCATCCATCCATCCAGCTGACCTACACCATTTCACAGTCAGTTAATTTCCTGGACATCACTATCTCCCTCAAAGATGGACTGCTTCAAACCTCAGTCTTCTACAAACCTACTGATGCGCACTCATACCTGGACTACACATCTTCCCACCACCAGTCCACTAAAAATAGCACTCCATATTCTGAATTCCTTCGCCTACGCAGACTGTGCTCTAGCGAAGAGGATTTCACTATACAAGCAGCCAAAATGTCTGATTTTTTTCACCAACCGTGGATACCCTAGTGCCGTCATCAGTGATGCTCTCAGCCGCACTGCAGCTAAATCCAGAACATCTACTCTGGAAACTAAACCTCCCAAAGAGACAGACAGACCCACTGCCTGCCTTCTCTTCCATCCTCACAATCTGCCCATCTGCAGGATCCTGAAGTCTAACTGCACATCGTAGAAAATCATAAACCTGCCTTTGAGACCACACCAATGATCACTTTCAAACGTGACAAAAACCTCAACGACCTACTGGTGCGCTCTAAGCTGAACAAAATCTCAACACCTAAGCCACCAGGTACTTTCCCCTGCTCAAAACCCAACTGCAAAATCTGCTCTCTCACCAAACCAGACACCATCCTACATGGCCCCACAGGCTCTTTCACTATTAAACGCACTTTCTCCTGCCAGAGCCACAACATTGTGTATGCCATCCACTGTCAGCTGTGCAGTAAGATCTATGTAGGTGAGACATCTCGCACACTGGAGACGCGCATCTCTGAACACCTGGCCGACATCCGCCACCATCGGCCCAAACCAGTCGCTCTACACTTCAACCATGCCCAACACAACATCAACCATGTCAAAGTCTTGGCACTTTGGCAATCTAAGAGTGACAGCTTGGAACGCCTTATGCAGGAATCTCATCTCATTGCCAAACTGGGCACCGTCCACCCTCATGGCATCAACGTCCAAAAGTAGTATGTACCATTCCATCTCTGCAGCTCCAGCCTGAAATATCCCCCACCTACACACACCCATACCACCCTACCTCCCACTGTTTACCTCAGACATAGGTTGCAGCTATCATCATCTTCCCTTTTCCTACACTCTCTGAGTCTCTCCATTTGCTACATCAATCGACTTACTCCCCCCTCCCCCTGCCCTAGTAATGATGTGTGTAGGGGTGTTGGTGGATATGGCGGTTGCTGGGGGTGGAGGTGGGGGTAACCAATGAATAAGGCTGATATTACAAATGGAACACACACACACACACACACACACACACACACACACACACACACACACACACACACACACACACAGACTCACACTTACAACACACATAATAAATAGAATGCTGGCTCCTTTATCGTTGGTCGTGGGGGGGGGGGGGGGGGGGGGGGAGGAGAGAGAGAGAGAGAGAGAGAGAGAGAGAGAGAGAGATTGTGTATAGGTGTGAATATGTTGCCCCTCCCCCTCCCCCAGTCAGTACGTAAACCCATCCCCTTCTTCCCTCCACCTCATAGCATCAACACCTTAAAGTAACATGTACCAACCCACCACTTCAATCTCAGCCCATAATATCCTCCCACAACACACACACATACTACCTTATCTCCCACTATTCACCTCACACACAACTTATAGCTATCTTATTTATGCATTTATTATATTATTATTATTATTTTTTTTTTTTAAATTTTTATATTATTATTATTTACTGATTTTTTAATTTATTATTATTTTTAATGTTTCATTTATTTATTTATTTGATTATTATAAAAATGTATTTTCTAAATATATTTCTGTATCATGCTTTCATTACCTTAACCTTCACTATCGTTGTTAGCAGTATCATTCAGTAATACTATTGCTAGTATTGATACTACCACTGACATTGACATCACCATCGCCTTCGCCTCTGGGACTGTTGCCACGGCAACCCTGCTGTTTAAGAATCCTCTAACCCACTCTCCTTTCTCCCATACCCATACTTATTGACACTAAGATTGGTAGTAATCTTGTCCCTTTTTTTTTTCTCAATATTTTGACCATTATTAGTATTCCTATCAGTAATATTATTATCTTCATTACGACTTTGACTCGCTCACTATTTCCCTTCCAACAGCCTCGTTCTCATTCAACGCCTTCTTCCTTGCGCTGAACCCTGCGAAGTGATCTGAAGCGATCAAAGCTAAGTGAATTTTCATTGTTTTATTCGTTAATGTCTCACCTGATGAAGACCTAAGAGGTCGAAACGCGTTGTGTTTCGTCTTGTGACTCGTTTGTCCACGTTCTCTGGGCGGTTCGCTAACATTTATTTAAGATTTGTTTAGATTTCCGCCTGCAGTCCTCTCGCTTTGCAACTAGATATATTTTCCCATTCTCTTCATCTTCAACATTTTTTTTTCTTTTTAATTTCAAATCTTTGCCAAGCCATTATTATAATGATGGAAGAATTGTTAGCCTGCACTTGTTTTCCCCCACTACTTAATTGTTCAGCATTATATTGTTTGGTCAATCAGTGGGCAATTGCATCTTTAGGAGATCCAAGTAAAGGTTGTTCTGCACAATTC
>CM065716.1:48702246-48704746 GCA_033310375.1 Conus canariensis | reverse complement strand
AACAATGCCTCTTAAAAAAATTTTTCTTTTAGTTTTCTCTCTTTTTTCCCGCCTTTAATTCGGTTTTTTTTTTTTTTTTTTTTTTTTTTTTTTTGGTGGGGGGGGGGGGGGGGTTGTTTGTTTGTTTTTGTTTGTTTGTTTGTTTCATTTTGAGAACAGCGTTTTCCTTTCATAATCACAGTCCATCGACAATGGCTGTTCGTTCATTAGACTAGCTTCGATTTTCCTGTCCTTGATTAGGGCCATGTTCTAAATGTTATCGCAGTTTGGTCTAACCACTGACGTCATTTTTTTTTTAATTGCATAACACACATGACGTGTCATTTTATCGCATGCTGCCGGCCATTTCGGATTTTTCCAACATTAGCATCTTTCCACCGTCATTTTGGCAGCAAATATTTATGATACATTTGTGTAGCTTTTGTTAAAGATCAATTATTTGTGAAATAAGCAACAATTTTATTAGCCGCTTAAATATAGCGTCAATTTTTACGATACAACTGTGTAGCTTTTGTAAAGATCTGCTATTTGTAAAATAATCAAGACTTTATCAGCCGCTTTGATAAAGCGTCGGTTGCTTGATTCTCCATAAAAGAAAAAAAATCCATGAGCAAGCTACAGTTGTATGATTATTGTATGTTTAGTTCTAAACTAAGTGACCAACATTTTAACACCTCTCTGTCAGGTCCATGTACCCCCTCATTGCGTCCCCCTTCCCCGCTAGTTCCCCCTCCCCTCCACATTATTGAAAAAAAAAAGAAGACAAATTACGCAATGGCCTTTCGAACCGCCCCTTAACCCACCAACCCCCTCTGTGTGTGTGTGTGTGTGTGTGTGTGTGTGTGTGTGTGTGTGTGTGTGTGTGTGTGTGTGAGTGTGTGTGCGCGCGCGCGCGCCAAAAAATGCGTAATACCCTGTTTTCACTGGCTAACCTGTCTTCGCCTGGTCCATAAATTCTCTGTTTGTATACCTCTCTCCCACTCATCCCTACCCATGCAACTCCTCCCTGAGAGAGAGAGAGAGAGAGAGAGAGAGAGAGAGAGAGAGAGAGAGAGAGAGAGAGAGAGAGAGTTCATATTGGGGGGAACAATTTTGACGAGTCGTATTTCTTTGCCAGTTCCATTCATGAGTGTTGTTTTCTTAAATATTAAATTCAATGTGCGCGATGAGAAAAAAAAAATGTAGTTGGCTGGCGATGCTTGCGTTCGTGTGACGAACGAAGTGCTGTGTGCGTTGACTGCTACTGTGGAGTGGAGCATGTAGATGTCAGCTGACGTGCAAGACTGGCCAATGAAACTGTTCGGTTTAGAGTTCGACCTTGACCCCAGAGTAGCAGACCGATTCTACGACTGGCTTTTTGAGCATGCAACGTTTCTTGTCTTGTCATAGTAGTAGCGCCAGTATATGCAAATTTCAAAACCGGAGGAAAGTGGAACAGAGGGGGAGGGGGGGGGGGAGGGATCAAAGGACATGGTTATTCCCAAATGTTCAGCTGTTGATAAACGGACGTCAGGAACGTTGGAACAGAGGAAAGCCGGTGAAGGAGAGGAGGCATAAGGTGAAAGGGAGGAGGGAGGAATGTAGAAACAGCATACATTGTAAATCTGAATTGATCACACTGTGGCCGTTTGGATAGGACACTTTCTCTGTGTGTGTGTGTGTGTGTGTGTGTGTGTGTGTGTGTGTGTGCGTGCGTGCGTGCGTGCGTGCGTGCGTGCGTGCGTGCGTGCGCATGTTTGTACGAGTGGCCATTGGGGGAAGGTTGTCAAAAAGACAGCATGCACGTTCTCTCTCTCTCTCTCTCTCTCTCTCTCTCTCTCTCTCTCTCTCTCTCTCTCTCTCTCTCTTTCCAACACACATCCAAAACACTGACACACTCTAACAGAGAGAGAGAGAGAGGCAAGCGAATGAGGCGCAGGGAGAGAGAGATTGACAGACAGACAAGGACAGAGAGAGAGAGAGAGAGAGAGAGAGAGAGAGAGAGAGAGAGAGAGAGAGAGGAGAGAGAGGAGAGAGAGAGAGAGCGTTTACAATGAAAATAACCGAGCTGCTTTCCCAGATTTTTGATTCACTCTTTTTGTTGTTGTCCGATTTGATCCATTGAGCTTCAAGGCAATAGAGAACACCCTTTCGCATCTCCCCTACTCCTTTCCCTCCCTCCAAATCTCCACCCCAGATCCCGAATAAACGTGAAATAACGAACCAAATTAACAAGTGGTATCATCAAAATCAGTCAGAACTCTGGACGCAAAATGTCATCAGTATTCTATTCTCTTTCTTGAGACCCTAATAGGATCTCTCTCTCTCTCTCTCTCTCTCTCTCTCTCTCTCTCTCTCTCTCTCTCTCTCTCTCTCTCTCTCTCTCTCTCAGGTTTGCTGGTCTATATCCTCCATCCCTCTGGTGCCTTCTCTTTCTTCATTCTGTGTGGAACTGGTGTCATGAAAATCTGACTCGTTCCTGTTGGATGATGTCTGCAGATTGCCGACAGATCTGCAAGGT
>CM065716.1:48684746-48697246 GCA_033310375.1 Conus canariensis | reverse complement strand
ACCGCTGCTTTTCTGATACTGTCGAACTAAGCACCAACGGGAAGGTCGTGAAAGAAGCGCCAACGTAGGCTCACAATCCTGAAGAATGCCCCATACCGCCGCGCACGAGCATGTAGCAACAAGAACAGAGGATGTAATCTTCTAACACCTTTACGGGCTTGAAAGAGAGGGGGAAAAAAGTTTCGCGACAGTCCATATTCAAAATTCTAAACGTTATTCAAACGCTTTCAGTTGATAACTGAGCAGGCATTAATAATGAGGTGATCAGGAAAAGAGACGAACCTTTCCCATCATTATAAGCTTTTGCCTTCCCTTCTTTGAAACATGCACCCGCTGTTTATTTTGAATGGATCGCATAACAAATTAAAAAAAAGCAAAGAAAGAAACAGTAATTGTACTACTTTAAAAAAAAAAAAAAATCTTGACCGCGGACAAGATCTGTTGTGTGTGTGTGTGTGTGTGTGTGTGTGTGTGTGTGTGTGTGTGTGTGTGTGTGTTCTGGTGTGTGTGTGTGTGTGTGTGTGTGTGTGTGTGTGTGTGTGTGTGTGTGTGTGTGTACATGCGCGCGCGCGCAGGCGTGTGCATATATGAAAGATAACACAAGACATCCAGTTCGGTGAATCTTCATCAAATTCCACTGGTAGTTTCTCAACCTCGTTGTTGTCGTTGATTTTTAAAGTTCGGCCAGCCGCAAAGGACTTTACGAGGGCTGTCTGCACACGCCAAAAATGAGAACGAGTCACAGAACCCCGTCATAAAACATAAATCCTCAGACTCCAGTGTTCTCCAATTATACCACTTACAGCACTGAAGCAGAGCAACGCTGAAACGTTTACAGTCGACTCTTTCTTGAAGGATCCTGTCCTGTCCTTTTTTTCCCCATAACCTTCCTCCACCCCGTCCCCTTCACCTGAAAGGTTATTGTTTGATCATCTAAACCACACAGTCGCCAAACTTTTTCTTCATCCGATTTATTTTAACAAACGTTCAGCGTTTCAAAACGGAGTGACTGAGGGTGGAAATGAAGCAAAATTTGGAACGAGAGGGGGTTAGTTACCGCCAAGGACATAGACAGAGTACAGGACTAGTCTCTGTTTGTCTGTGCCCTTGGCCGTAAATAACCCCCTCTCTTTCCAAACGTTTATCGATTCATTCAACAGTAGCTTTTTCTTCGTTTTTTTTTTTTTTTTTTTTTTTTTTTTTTTTTTTTTGTAAACAAATGTGCAGCGAATTCATTTAACAGTAGCTTAATTAACTATTGCCATGTTTTGGACAAGTAAAACTAGGCCGAGGGCATAGCCTGTGTCAATGGTCACAATTACAAAATATGCAGCAGAATGGGCTTATATTGCCCATGCCAATGGTTACAATCTTAAACAATGCCACAGACTGGTCTTCTAGGCTCATGCCATTTACATTCTCTCGATTACTGCTGTAGTATAGACATACATTACAATCCAAAATGATGCTGCAGAATGGATATCTAATGCCCGTTTTACATTGTTACAATCTCAAATAACACTGTTTAATGCATATCTGGTACCCATTCCGATGGTTGTGATTAAAAAAGAAAACGCTGCAGAATAGAGATCTGGTGCCCATTGCAGTTACAATCTCATGTAACGCTGCAGAGTGGACAAGTTCTGTGCATTCCAGTGCTAACAATCGAATAACGCTGCACATTGGTTACAATCTCAAGTGACGCTGCAGGACACCTAGTGCCAATTCCAGTAGCTGCTGTCTCAAGTGATATCGCAGAATTTACCTTTAGTTCCTATTCGAACTGTTTCACTCAAATAAGGTAACACTGCATAATGGATATTTATCTTCATACCAGTCATAACTAGTTCAAATAACGCGGTAGAATGGATATCTACAGTCAATTCCAATGGTTACCATTTCAAATTATGCTGCAAAATGGACATCTAGTGCCCATTCAAACGTTTACAGTGTCAGATAACACAGACGAATGGACGCTTACTACCCATTCCAATCGTTACAATCACAAATAACCATCCAAGATAGATATTTAATACCTATGTGAGTGGTTACAATCACAAATAACCATGCAAGGTATATATTTAATACCTATGTAAATTGTTACAATCTCAAATAACCATGCAAGATAGGTATCTAATACCTATGTGAATGGTTACAATCTCAAATGACGCCGCAGGATGGACATTTAATGGCCATTCCAGAAGATACATTCTAATTGCTACACATTGGTGGACACTGGAATAGTGCCCATTCGAGTCATTACGATCTGAAACAGCACAGCAAAATGGACATCTGCTGTCCTGTCCAGTAATCATAGCAATGTAGAATGGATATTTAGTGCCAAAATTCCAGTGTTTACGAACTCCAGTGACGCTGCAGATCGGACGTCTAGTGTCTGTTCCACTGCTTACAGTCTCATTCCTTCGTCACAACAATACAATGGTATAACTAAAATGTTTTGATTACAATGAAAATAAAAATAAAAAGGTAAGTGAGTGTCTACAACAAATACAGATGAACAGGCTACGAAAAAAAAATAAAGCAGACGACAGTCAATGTAGACAAAAAGACAGTCCAAGCGTTGACAGAAAAAGAGATTTTTCTAACACAGAGTTTTCAGAATGGGGGGACTCGGATTTAAAAAAAAAATCATATTGAAAGCGATATCCCCATTCCCTACCATTCCGCCTCCCCACTTAACACGGACTAACTGAACTGGTTTAATGTCAGTTTAAGCCCGAGAGAAAAGTCCTACAAGATAGTTTTAAATACATATTTTTTAATGTCTTGTGTGCAGAACTGCCAGAATGCCGACGGGAAACTGTCGGCAAACGAGAGGGAAGAAGGGCAGGGTGCAGGAGGAAAGGACTGGGACGAGGAAGGGGGGGGGGGGGGGGGGATGGGGGGGATTGATGTTTCTAGTATACTGCTGACTGGAAAGGTCTGTGTTAAATTGCTGACAGTCTGTTCTGGACACTGGGCCAGAGATTGAAACGTTTTAATTTATTTGATTGTGTTTAAAGCTCATCTTTTTTTCTGTCCCAAAGTATGAACGGACGGCTGCTTTATGGGTTCTCGGGACAAAGACAAATTTGTGCCGCTCTTTCGT
The DNA here is from genome assembly GCA_033310375.1 of Conus canariensis. Classification (NCBI taxonomy): domain Eukaryota; kingdom Metazoa; phylum Mollusca; class Gastropoda; order Neogastropoda; family Conidae; genus Conus; species Conus canariensis. The sequence continues at coordinate 48,694,137 of CM065716.1, read as the reverse complement.
TTAAAGACTAACATTGTAAAACGTCTGACCCATGAAATAGTCTTTCAGCTAGATAATTTAAGGCGCAAAACGTCTCTTAAACAGCGTGGCGTGCTTTAACGCGCAAAAGCGTCTCGTAAATGCCTGTTCTTTATCCTTGAAAGGATGAAGGGTTAAGACTGGGGAGGAGCGAGAGGGGGGAAACGAGGGGAGGGAGTGGCGGGCGTAGAGGGCAGGAGAAACAATTCAAGTCATACATGTTGTTGTAGTGTATGTCTTACGTAAAGCCGCTTTGGAAAGGTGTTATAACCTTTATAATGAAGGAGATTCGCAAATGTTTTGTAATATAGGGAAGGCTGCCAACGGTGTCGTATGAAAACCTAAACAACATGTAAAAGTTACACAAAACAGAGAAATTCCGGTTTTCACAATGACGTCAACGATTACAATGACGACCACAAAACTGATGATGATAAGAATGTCTGTCTTTGGTGATGTTGACCGTGGCAGCAATAACAGCAATAAAAGCTGAAACTGATACAAATCTTGATAACTAACATCATCACTGTCGTCAGCAGCAGCAGCAAAAGCAGTAAAATCACTAGCTCCACCACTGTTGTTGTGCAGGGGTTGCAACAGGACGAATCTAGATGTAGCTGTGCACGGAGGAAGGAGGGGGGTGTTGCCGAAGGGGTAGGGCCGGAGTTGGGTGGGGTGTGGGGTGTGGGGGGAAGGTGGGGTCGGCATGAGCGATGTGGGAGTGAAACTGCTAAGTAAAACACACGCGCGCACACACACACACACACACACACACACACACACACACACACACACACACACACACACACACACACACGCACGCACGCACGCACGCACGCACGCACGCACACACACACACACACACACACACAGAGTGTGGCGCCCATTGAAAAGACCCCCACTGGTGAGTTCTTGGATGGGTACAATAGGTAAAAGCCTTGCATTGTGGGGCAGCACCCTGTTGTTTCAGTTGTGCTTGTCTGTCTGTCTGTCAGAAAGATACATGAAGAACAGGTGAGCAGATCTGAAGAAAACTTTCCTGCGTCGTTTGCAGGGTCAGTGCCATGTCTCTGTGGCATTGAACATCGGCATTGGTTTTGTTTTCATGCAGGACTGTTGACTTTTTATTAAAAATTCTGTTTCATGAAGATCTTGGATTTTGTATTTAGATATAAGGCTCCCACGCCTCTGCCTGTTTTGTTTTTCGATTTTGAATTCAACACACACACACACACAAAGAAAACCCTTAACAAAAAAGTTTGCTGACCAGAACCAACCGGTCATCTACCGGGACGAAACCACCATAAGTGCAGGGAATGGCATTAGTGCGCGCAAGATCTGCGTCCTCTCTTCTTTATATTTTTTTCCCTTTTAGCTGTTTGCTATCAAGTCAGAATACAAATGAACACACACAAAAAGGGGTTCAGAGCATTGTTTATGTAATGCGCAATACGAAACAGACGACAGCTTTTTGACAAATGTGATTTTTTTTTTCGTCACAGACAATAGAAATACAGAATGGTCACAAAACATTACACCTCAGATATCTGCAACCAGGATTTATTCACTGCAACAGCAAAGACTCGATCCTCTTTTTCTTTCTTTCTTTCTTTTTTCTTTCTTTCTTTCTTTCATTTTTTTCCGGAGATTCTGCTTATAGCATAACTTGTAATATCAGTGTGATTGATGACGCGCGCGTTTTCAGTTTTCGTTTTTGTACTTAATTTCAAAAGTAGCTGAATCAGGCGCGACACAAGGTTGTAGCTCCAGCGCCGTGGACTGTAACTGTGGGTGGAGAGAGCACTTTGTGAACTGCCGTGATCGGACCTGCTGGCGTTTCAATTTTGTGTTCGTGACTGCATGCAAATGTGGGAAGGGGGGGGGGGGGGGGGGGGGACAAGCAGTGACTTTATGATGACTACAAGTCCAGGTGCGTCGTAGCTCTTGCGGTCACAAATCTTGTGCGACAGACTTTCATCCCCTCGCAGATCTTTTACGACACGTCCACGACATGACAGGACAGATCCGGGTCTTGTCATCTGCTATGCAGATGGCGGCGTCTCGACATCTGGAAACGCTCTCTCTCTCTCTCTCTCTCTCTCTCTCTCTCTCTCGAGTATGCACCCGGGGAAAAATTCCTGAAAACACAGCGTTTGCTTCAGAACGAAATGCGTCATATAACTTTTTTTTTCCTGTTATAAAACTAGATTCAAGAACGTGGGTCACGAGCAATCTCTGCGGCTGTCAGTATTTGTTTAATCAGGATCGGTTGCAGAGAGTCATCAACTTTGTTCTGCTTCGCGGTTCGAGAACTGGATTTATCACATTTTGTCCGTTCCATCCTTTCCAGGTGTTTTACTATAGCTTCGGTTTCGGAGTGCCCGGTCAAGTTCTTGAAAAGTGAAATTGTCCATGCCATGCTGAATAAATTATGCTTTTGTTTAAGTCCATATGCCAGTAATTCTCATTCTCATTAGTTCTAGACGCCTCGTGTACGTGTCGTTGGCATAATTATGGACGTATTAAGAAAACCTGGGATAAAATTCGAGTTGTCAAAGACTTGGTTATCTTTTGCCGGAACCCAAGTAAGTCCAAGCTAAAATCAACCAAAATTGACCTGTTCGTTCAGGCTACTGGCCCGTTTGAGTAGGTGATATCGTATACTCAAATGCCGTGTGTGTGTGTGTGTGTGTGTGTGTGTGTGTGTGTGTGTGTGTGTGTGTGTGTGCGTGTGTGTATGTGTGTGTGTGTGTGTGTGTGTGTGTGTGTGTGTGTGTGTGTGTGTGTGATCCCGAACATGTGTCGTCGGTCTCTCTGAACACAGTGTCTGAACAATCAGCAATTCTCATTCATTTAAGATTTTAAGAGAGTGTCTCCGAGATTTTGGAGATAAATCTATTTTAGTTATTGCATTTTGCGACAAATGGGTTGTGAGGCTCTTTTCGTCGCTTTGTGTGTGTGTGTGTGTGTGTGTGTGTGTGTGTGTGTGGTGTGTGTGTGTTGTTGTTAAAATGGTACCTATTTTTCGCCATGAGATAGCCCCAAGATAAGCTATATTGTTATAAAGTGATTGGGTGAATGGAATTGTGGCGTTTCTGTATTACTTGTAATACATGGTCAAACATCGATTTCGATAATAGAATGATTTGTGTGATGTATCCAGATCGACATCTCTGGTGTTTCTAAACGCAGGGTCTCAATAATCGGCATTTGAATTTTGTTGTTGTTGTTGTTTATGATTTGAGGAAAGATCCTCCAAAGTTTTTGGCGATGAGGTATCACTTTTCGAGTGTCAGCACTTTCGTGAAAAATCGGTTACGACGCGGTTTCGGTGGCAGGCTTATTTGTTGTTGTTGTTGTTTCTTTTGTTGTTGTTGTTGTTGAAGTGGTATTCTTTTGGTTCTCAGATAACATCGGGGTGTCTGAAGTAATTAGGTAGATGAACTATGGCTCGACTGTTTTACTGTTGTGACACGTGCTCAGAGATGGAGAATAGTAAACAAATCGTTATATGTTGATAATTACATAGCCAACAAGTATGGTAACTCTTGCTTTCATTATGAGATAATTACACGCCCGTGACTCCAAACGTATGCTACGCACGAAACCGAATCGTCTAGCAGACATGCCAACACAGACTACACATAACAAACAAGAAGACATCCCTAGAAGCCATACTCCAACCTTGCCCATACATAATATAGACAGCGACAACTGGAAAAATGAGCAAACAGAAATTAACATTTACATAAGACTGGCAAAGCCTTTTTATCTTTGATATAGTCTAACTGAACACCCAGACAAACAAAAACAAGTACAGCTAACCTCGGTTTGAATGGCATGAAAAAAAATCATTTCTAAGGTATAGAACAGCAAACAGCAGTAACGAACAAGTAGGGTGACTCTTGTTACCATGATGAGATGATTACACGCTGCCAGTGGTTAATACATTCTATTCAGATTTGTAAATCTGTATTCATCAATTAAGTTATACAAATCAGAGACATCGAAGATTTTGCACTTTGGCGATGAGCTGTGTGGTTTTTAAGTTATTGCATCATGACGTATTGCAAATATTCAGTTGTGATGCGGTTTGGGCAGTTATTTCTGTTGAAGTAATGCCGTTGTTTTCATGATATAGCCTCTGGATGGCTTCTGAAGTGATGACGTGGTGGGTTTCATGGCCTTGCTATTTCACTTGTAATATGTTCTCATAGATTGATTATGACTAGCGAATCGTAACTAAAAGTACATCAGTGTTTCACAAATTGTTTTCAGGCTGATGTTTTTTTTTTTTGTTTTTGTTTTTATTGATCATCATTAAATCAATTTAGTGCATATCAGAGCCTTGAAAAACCGTGCAGTTCACTGAGTCACTTTGGAGTAACTGAATTGTTCACTCAACGATGTGCGTCTACTACAGCATTAAACGTGTGCCATTCAAATCGCAATGTTACGACGTTTTAATACTTATCAGACTTTTATTGCTAATAAATGGCAATATAAAAAGGGATATTCAATGCAGACAAGGTAACTACATATTGGGCTGATCCACCCGTCTTGTTTAGACTGCATCTACTGGGTCGTCGACTACATCCGTTTAATGTGCACTGGGCTGCCTTCATTTTCGGTAATAGTCTTGCACAAATTTTCTGAGATATCCTCCTGCTGGTTCTTCGTCAGCTTCCACAACATTGTGGTGTCTCACCCCACGTGTTAGAACCTTGCTTTCTCATGCCAGTTTCCATAGAATTCTTAGGCATTGTGTTGATGGTGATGGCAGTTCGGAAGAAAATACTGGTGTTTTTCCCCTCATCGGACGGTTTCTATCCCTTGGTTTCTCTTGTTGATATTAGATTGCTATGGAGTTGAGCAAGCATGGAATAACAGTATACCATACAGTTTTTACGCCCTTCTGTTTCACGGTGTTGCCCCTTGTATGATCAGAGGTGTGGTAAGGTTGACAACGTTCGCAAAACTGAGATTCGGGCTTAGTTGGTCGGGTGGACAGTCCTCCACTTAGAATTCAAATTAGTCGCCGTTGCTGAAAACACATGTACGTCATTTGTCACTATGGTATTCCGTACAGTAACCGAATAATGATCACTTCCTGCGAAGAGCCAGTTAGCAGATTTTAAAGGTTTTGTTTTTAATATCCGCAGTGTCCATTCTCTTTCAAGCACATGGACGTTAGGTTGACGGGTCATTGGGCATGGAGATCAGGATGAAACGACGATGCTGTGTCTAGTCCATGCGTTCCTTTTTCTGCCATCCTTGTTGGTCTCCAAGTCATTGTGCCCACAGCCGGACCAGTGACCCTTGAAAACACAAGCTTTAAGTTGATTAGAACTTTCAGAGGGGGGGGGGGGGGTCCTGTAACTAGACATTATGGGGATAATTATCACCATGTGTTACAGAACGTAAAGGACAGGGTACTGTCATGCGATGGAAGATCTACACAAGACATAAAGGAATTGATTCTCTCTAACAGCAGTACAGCCCATGTAGTTTGGTATGATAGAACATCTGCATAAATCCGTTTCAGACGAACAGGGATGACTTACTGTCCTGCGGAAGGCTCAAACTGGTGGATATGATGGAAAATCTACTATTAAAAACAACAACAACAACAGAAAAACAGACTCGTTTTGGGGGAAGTTTGCGATGTTCAAGTCAGTGTTACCACACCAAGGGTATCTTTGCTGTCATTCACGTGTATGCGCACTCATGCAACCACCAAACATTCCATTCTCTCGGGAATGGGTTTTACACATCAACCACCAAACATTCCATTCTCTCGGGAATGGGTTTTACACATCAACCACCAAACATTCCATTCTCTCGGGAATGGGTTTTACACATCAACCACCAAACATTCCATTCTCTCGGGAATGGGTTTTACACATCAACCACCAAACATTCCATTCTCTCGGGAATGGGTTTTACACATCAACCACCAAACATTCCATTCTCTCGGGAATGGGTTTTACACATCAACCACCAAACATTCCATTCTCTCGGGAATGGGTTTTACACATCAACCACCAAACATTCCATTCTCTCGGGAATGGGTTTTACACATCAACCACCAAACATTCCATTCTCTCGGGAATGGGTTTTACACATCAACCACCAAACATCCATTCTCTCGGAATGGGTTTACACATCACCACCAAACATTCCATTCTCTCGGGAATGGGTTTTACACATCAACCACCAAACATTCCATTCTCTCGGGAATGGGTTTTACACATTCGCTTTTCTTCTGACACAGCTGAGAAACAGAAACAGGATTTCTACTCTTCAGTATTCATACATATGAAAAATGGAAATGCACACAAGAACCAGTTGGAATGGAAACGAAACACATCATGACTACCTAATCCTGGGTTAAACAGTAAGTCAGGTTTCACACACACATATACTTGCTCACCACAATTGCACAATTGCCTCTCAGTCTCTGCTGTTCTGGTTCGTTTCTCTTTGTCTGCGTCTCGGAATGTCTTACTCTCGTTCTTTCTGCCTTTCTCTCTTGTTTGCTTACTCGCATGCACCCACATACGCGCTGCACGTACGCACATACATGGGCGAGGCATAACCACACACACACACACACACACACACACACACACACACACACACACATACACACACACGCGCGCGCGCGCGCGCACGCACGCACCCCCGCACGCGCGCACGCCCGCATGCACGCACGCACGCACGCACGCACATACACACACACGCACACGCACGCACACACACACACACACACACACACACACACACACACACACACACACACACACACACACACACAGTGTTTAATTTAACACCACAAAAGTGCATGGTTTCTATATAACATTCAACTTAACAGAATTATTGCTCTTCTCTGCACACACACACACACACACACACACACACACACACACACACACACACACACACACACACACACAGAGAGAGAGAGAGAGAGAGAGACAGAGACAGAGAGAGACAGAGAGAGAGAAGACATGTTGTGACGGAAGTCGACGTGTTGTGACGGAAGTGCAGCTTCCTGGCAATAAAAATGCAGCTTTCTCTATTCCGCAGCTTGGTGAGAACGGGTGCTGAAGTTTATTCCTCGACACAGGAGACCAGCAGACATGAAGGCCTGTCAACACACAGAGAACCTCTTTGTCATGAGGACAAAAAAAAGAAAAAAGAAAAAAAAATCTGTCAGACACTGTTAAGTTTAGGAGGAGGGAGGAGGTGGGCGGCGGGCGAGGGGGAATGACGGGGGGGGGGGGGGTTAGGGGGGGGGACGGGGGAGGGGAGCAGAGAGGGTGAAGGGGACGGAGTTTAAAAAAAGGGGTGAGGGCTGGAAATGTTGTCAACCTCAGGAACGGCGCAAATGAACAGCGAGTGAATAAAGCGAACAGTCAGTCACCCGCCATACTTGCTCCAAGCCGACGTAATGTTATTCGTTATTTGTCTTCGGCGGCTTCGGGCAGACGGACAGAAGAAGGCGGAGGAGAGGAAAATTGGGAGGGGGGGGGGGATGGGAGAGGGGAAGGGGAGGTAAGAGGGAGGGGGTAACAAGGCGGAGAGACAGGACACGTACAGCTGTGACTGCACGCGCACGCATACAGAGGTCTACAGACACGCATGCATGCCTCCATTGCACATCTTTGGCTTTAAATCAATGACAAACGATGGACTGGGAATCACGTTCGAGTTACTCGTGTAATGAAGTTCGCAACGTTTGTCGAAACGAGCACAGTCAAACACGGTCGAAAAAGATCGACACGACAAGTATGCATAAGCTTTTGATCCGTTCAGACACCTTACAGCGTTTACTAGATGTTCAAATGTTTGACACAGGTTGTTTTCCTTTTAAGGGAGGAAAAGCAGTACGTTGTGAGTGCGTGCGTGCGTGCGTGCGTGCGTGCGTGCGTGCGTGCGTGCGCGCGCGCGCGCGTGTGTGTGTGTGTGTGTGTGCTCGCGTGCGCGCGTGCGTGCGTGTGTGTATATGTGTGTTTGAGATTCGCAACGTTCTCGGATTTTGACTGGACCCTTTATTTCATGTATGTATGTATGTATGATGTGTGTATGTATGTACGTATGTATGTATGTATGTATGTATGTTATGAGTGTATATGTTATGTATGTATATATATGGTACCTGTTTATTTATCTGTCATGCAGTAGCCGGACTCGTGTCTGTGGTAGACCTACATCTAAGCGCCCTATCTCTTAACATTTCTTTTTTTTTTCATGTTTTAAGATTTAAAGACAGGGGTTTGGGGAGATTTTAGCGCTGGTTGGCTTTTTTGCGTAACTGATATCTCATTTTTTAAACAGCAGTTTGCGCGTAGTTTCGGCCACAGTTTTCGTAAAAATCGTACCAGTTTCACGCTCGAGGTACTTTCAAGGTGGATTCAGAACTGATTTTTTTATTTCTTTTTTTTTTTTTTTTTTTTTTAGTATTCATGAGTTAAGGAATTTTACCGGTTAATCCTCTAAAAGCCTAGTGTGGTCGCATAGTCCTGTAACAGTAGAACTCAACCTTGGTTACAGTCAATACAGCAAACTGTGATAGTTATGTTGGCATTGTCTCGTTAGGGTCAGTACCATCGGGAGCTAGCGGCAGCTGGGCCTAGCACAGTACCATTTTCTTATCAGCACGTTTTTCTCGATCGATCCTTGCAGGCAGAGAGGTACCGGGCTGGCCGTTAGGATGTTATCCCGTCGCGGCGTTTCTGAGGAAACGCTACCCGGCCATATAATGCGGGGTAAGCCTGATAGTCATTCGGTCCCACTCAGTTTCCACTGATCAAAAACTAATAATTAACGTTAAATGTTTAAAAAAAATTAGAAAGAGAGGAGGTTAGTTACCGCCAAGGACATTGACAAACAAAGCACAGGACAAGACACAATGCATTTCGACCTCTTGGGTCTTCTTCAGGCAAAAACAGGTAACATTTAACATTTAGGACAGACACAATGCATTTCGACCTCTTGGGTCTTCTTCAGGCAAAAACAGGTAACATTTAACATTTAGGACAGCACGAACAAAGAACGAAGAGTCACTTATCTTTCCATGTGTTCAAATAAAATGGCCGCCAGACGGAAACCTCATGCGTTCAAATAAAATGGCCGCCAGATGGAAACCCCATGTGTTCAAATATGTTTAGTTTTTGACCAGTCTGATGACTTTGTTGTTTGTTTTCGCTTTCCCATTTTTTTCCCATTTTCTTCCCCCCCCCCCCCCCCCCTCCCCCTCTTTTTGTTTCTTACTTCTTGGGGGCATATTCTTTTTTTTCTTCTTTTTCTACTTTTCTTTTAAAAAATGAAGATGGAGCTTGTGTCTCGGTGATTTTACAAGTTTTAAAGT
>CM065716.1:48557246-48679746 GCA_033310375.1 Conus canariensis | reverse complement strand
GTTAGCATTAACGGCCACCACAAATGTCAGCCCCACGACAGTCTCAAAAGAAGCTGTCAGTGATATCCCTTCCCGGTTTGAAGACGGAAGCTGACTCATGTAGAGCAACATTCCTTCCCAGGTTGACCTGTGGTCACCCCAGGTGTGATTCCGCCACAAGGGGGGAATTGTTTTTTTTACGACTGCTGCCGCCGAGTGTTCTGGTCTCACCTGTGTCCCTATCGGGGTTTGATGGCAGGTACCGCATAAATGTACATTGATCATGGAGTATAACACGCTGCTGCTAATCAAAGGCACTGAAGGGGCCACGGACATGTTGGCCCGTTAGGCTCTTTGACAAGTCGTTCTAGAAATCACAGGACGCAAAGAAGACATCCAGGTCTTTCTGGCAGTCCTCGTGACCTCATTGCCAAACCTCAAGAAATTCAACAGCTTCTGTTAAGGGAGACCCAAACAAATCCCTGCCCATACAGCAAGTCAGAAGCAACAATTGATGCTATCATGCTTTTGTATCATGGTGCCCCGAAACAAACTACGATCAAGAAAAATGCTCACCGCAGTTTCGTCAGCCACAATAAACTATGGTCTTTGGTGTTTGCCTTCAAGGTTAGAGACCACCGATGACTTTCAGCATTTTATTTGACACGAGTAAGATAAATTGACAGGCTGTTCTCAGAATTGCAGCCCACAAACTGATTGTCAGACATTCTGAATATACCTTCAGCACAAGACCTACAGCAAAGGCAAATGAGGAAACTAAGCTCCATGCACTACCGATCTTTGCTTTGAAGATAGACCCTTGGAGATGCTCGATTTCTGAAGACCTGCTGACGTCATGTCGGGGAAGCTCTGTTCTCTTCTACCGGCATGCAGTTTTAACAGTGCGGACATGGGTTATCATCAGACAAAGTCTGACTCAGAAGCACAGTCATCAGACCCCTCAGCATTTTCAGAAGCCATGACAACTGAAAGAAAAAAAACACACAAAAAAACTTTAACCTCGGATTTCCTAGAGACGCGAACGCGCGCGCGTGCTCTCTCTCTCTCTCTCTCTCTCTCTCTCTCTCTCTCTCTCTCTCTCTCTCTCTCTCTCTCTCTCTCTCTCTCTCTGAGCTGCTTGACATTGACAGATCAATTGAAACTATGCAATGTCTGCTTGGTCTTCCTTCACTGCAGGTCAGATGGAAGCTAGAACATGTGAAGGCATATTTAAGAGCACGCAAAAATCCCCATAACCCACTACACGCGGCAGTCAAGGAAACAGAAGGCACTCGTCTAGGACGAGGAAAATCACGAATGGGACAGGCAGAAAACAACACAGTTTGTTTGCCAATTATAAGAACTGAAAGAAACGAAGGGATGGGAAAAGTATCCTGACCACTTCAAACACGTCTACTAGTTTTCCATTGCTCCAGAGCTTGGAAGACACTTTCGAGAATGGCCAGAAGGCAAAACCAACGCACAAATTCAGATGCAGGTAGAAAACCATGGCACAAAAGAAAATGTTGTTATACACACTGACAGTTCTGACACCAAAGGTAAGTCAGGCTGGGGATAGACAGTGAAGACAACGATGCATACAGTTTAACAACTTCAGTTCCAACAATGGAGGTAGAAGCAGCTACACAAGCACTCCACTGGCTCTCATCCACAGACCAGCTTAAAACTCCACAAGCGTGGTGCTGGCTGACTCCATGAACCTGCTTCAAAAAGTGGAGAGTGGAATGGGCAGCCCTGCTTGGCATGAAGTAATGCGCAGCCCTCCATTAGAGTTAGTCGTATGGATGTACCGCCCAGGACATGCAAGTATCATAGGAAATGAGAAAGAAGAAACACTGGCAAGGCAAAGCAAAAAAAAATGGTTTACAGCTTCGCCAATCTGATGTGATAAGAAATATGAGGAATCACGTCAACAAACACGATCAACGCCATAATTCCATAGACCATCTTACAGAGCTCAACATCAACAGCGATCCAAAAGCACGCCTGCTCATGTGGGGTGGGCGACTGAGGTAGTGAATGGTATGTGAGGTTGCGCGTGTCATGAGTTCAACGGGCTGTATGGGAGGGAAGAGTATGTGTGTGTGTGTGTGTGGGGGGGGGGGGGGGAGGGAGAGGGGGGGGGACAGGGGATAAGAAGTTGAGATATATCTGTTTGTCCATTGATTATGTTACGTTTTGTAAATATGTTTATATGTATATATAATGCTTTTTTATCTTTTGCCAACTTACTTATGCCTTTTTATGTTGCTATGATGATGATGATGTTGACGATGATGATGATAATGATGACGATGATGATGGTGATGATGGTGATGATGATGATAATGATGATGATGATGTTAATGATGATGACGAGCATAAGTATCATTATCATTATTTTCATTAGCATTTTCATCCCAGTTAGAACTCATCATCATCATCATCATTTTTTGGATGTTCTTGTGGTTGTTGATACTGAACAATAATAACTATGTCATCTTCTCAGCATTCGTTTTCCACAACCAACCAAAGAGCACACACACACACACACACACACACACACACACACACACACCGCGCGCGCGCGCGCGCGCGCGCGCGCGCACGCACGCACGCATGCACAGACATGCACGCACGCGCTCACACACATGCAAATGCGCACGCGCGCGCGCGCACACACACTCACACACATACACACACGAGCACACACATACATAAACAAACACACATGCAAACATATATGTACACATACATGTGCCTGCACGAGTTGCTCACACAAGCCCACAGGTCACGCACACACATACACATGCACATGCACGCACGCGCGCGCGCGAACACACACACACACACACACACACACACACACACACACACATGCACGCACGCGCACGTGCGTTTTCTTTCATCCGTACACCAGTACTAAAGAAGTCATCTATCTGGTAGATATTCTTCGTGGGGAGTATATCTTTGGATGAACGCACCTCTGTTGTACGTATGAAATTACGGTACCCAAACTCTCGCGCACAGCTCATTTGCCTTGAGCGTCTGTGAGTAGTGACGTGCTTCACGTGCAGCACGGGGACAATGTTGTGAGTGCTCGGTGGAATAGGCCAGGTTTTTCACTCCAAACGTTTCGCTGGACCGGCGAGAGTCGATGTGTTTTTCACCTGAAGTTCAAGTCAGTGTTCAGCCTTATTTAACGAGCTGCCAGTGCTAACAGGTAAGGTTTATCTTTTTCTTTTCTTTTCACTCTCTCTCATTTTCATTTTTGAAGTTAACAGCGCTAATAACGACAATGAAAAAAAAAAATAACAATAACAATGGTAATACTAATACTGCTAATGATAATGGCAGAATATGGATGCTCCCCATACTTGGCGATGCGTACTCCGTGAAAGTTTTTTTTTTTTCTTCGAAGCATATTTACCTCTGTTTTTAGAGGATATAAATATAACTAGATACTTGCTGATGAAAATTTGATATCCCTTTGACAAGACTTACTAAGCTGACTTTCTGGCGGACTGCTGCAAAGTTTCGACAGATTGACATGCGGTTTTGTTTTTCAAACAAAGCGAATTCCTATCGCCGTTGATTAAAAAAAAAAAGTGGTTTGGCAGTGGCGCCATTATCAGATAACGGCGCTGGTTGTCTCATGGAGATTAAAATGCATTCTTTGCTCTCTCTCTCTCTCCCTCTCTCTCTCTGTCTCTCTCTCTCTCTCTCTCTGTGTGTGTGTGTGTGTGTGTGTGTGTGTGTGTGTGTGTGTGTGTGTGTGAAATCCCCCCTTGAAGTAATTTTAATACCAGTGACGCACGAAAAGAACTTTTTTAAAAGGCAGTCTATTGTACCCAACTGGTGAAGGCGCATTTCAAATGGAACTTTTTAAACTTTCAAGATCTGGCATCAAGTGGTCAAAGCGGACGCGCTCGACGATGATGTGATGCATACACGTACTTACTGGCAAACATTGCGTTGTTGAACGTTTCTACCCTTAGAATTTGAAATTATGAGGCAATTTCATCGCGTGTACGACGCACAAACTACGTGGGGCGCTCTGAATTTTGGGAGACTGTAGCGTTTCCACCCAATCACACTGGAAAGAGACCTTCTTTCAGTGAATATGTACTAACGCTCTTTCCACATGGGAACGGCCGCATTTAACGGCCGCACATTCGTCGGGCTCTTTTCGTAGTGCGCCAGGTGATCATTTCAACAGAATAGCTCGACTAAGATGCGCAGAGAAAATCACTTTTACCTGTACTAACGTCGAATATTAAGGTAAAGTCATGTTTACAGCCCAAGCAGAATCGCTGTCTGCTTCTTCCGAATCTTAGAGCATTATGTTTTCTAATTCCAATGTTAGCTTTGATAGAAAGAAACCCCGACCATTTTATTGAACAGTGTATCTTGATAGTAGCTAGGAAAGAGATTGTATCTCATTTAACCACCGTAGAGAAGATACCCATAGACGCAAAGAACCTTTTTGAGTCTGTCTTGAAGCTTTTTTTTCCCGTCACTACATTATTTTCTCTAAGGGAGGGGGGGGGGGGGGGGGGCTGGGGGTGAATGTGGATATTGCCTGTAAAGGGCCTCCACTAGGTTTATGTTTAGGGAATTTTCACCTTTTCAAATTGAACTCTTCTCGCCTCTCCACTAGGTTTATATGAAGGGAATTCTCACTTTTTCAAAGTGAACTCTTTTTGCCTCTCCACTAGGTTTATGTAAAGGGAATTGTCACCTATTCAAGGTGAACTCTTTTCAGCTCTCTGCTGGGTTTAAGTTTAGGAATTCTCACCTTTTCAAAGTGAACTGTTTAAGTAGATTCTCTTTTTAAAAGCTTTTTCTTTTTTAAAATCGCACCCACTTATGCAAGGTCTCTCTTCTGAATTCCATACTCCATAAGACGGCTTCCCACTTTCAACTATCATAGAAAATCTGAAAGAAATTTCCCTTGTTCAAAGTTCCTTGTTCTGTGTGCCTTTTGTGCTAGTTGAATTATTGCCGGAAGCAGCATTAGTTTGGAGTTGAGGATATGACATTGGTTCACCATCGATGCAGAAGTTGGCGATGTTGAAGGCCCCTACCCCCACCCCCTTTTGAAAATCCCTCTGGATAACTTCTCTGTGACAGAAAGCTCTTTAAAAAAAAAAATTAAACACTAAGATAAAAAGTGAACATTTGTGTTTCTTTGTCATTTATAAAACATTTAGGTGTTTTCGTACCTAAAATATTATTGATCTTTGGCAGGAAGAAAACGAAAAGAGAGCGAACGCGTTTTGAAGGTAGGTGTCAGTGACCTGATTTTTCGTTTCTTTAGATAAAATGCTGTTCTGTACAGAATATGTTATTTGTTCAGAGGCGCAGCCATAAACTACATCTTCAAATTTGTATGAATTTTTTTTTCATTCCACTCTGGTGGTTTGCTCGCTCAGAAATACACATCAGTGCTGTTATATAATAGCAATATGTGTATTGACAGGTCACATGACTAGTGAGGAATAACAAAAAAAATGGTGGCTGCTTTATTGAACTCTTGTGGAGATCTGTCTGAAAATCCGCTGTGAAAACACACACACACACACACACACACACACACACACACACACACACACACACACACACACACACACACACACACACAAAGGGTCAGAGCAACACTCTGCAGTCTGATCGGGTAGGAGAAGGCTGCAAAAATACACAACACCGAACTTTCATAGCCCCTCCCCCTCCCCCCCCCCCCCCCCCCCCATCCCCCTCGCCCCCGCCCCTCCCCCTTTCGATGCAAAAGTTGATCATTCACGACTTAGAGTTAACTAGGGCGGTAGGGACAGGCACTGTTTGTCCATGTTTGATGTTCTGCAAACTCGAAGAGAGGGTGAGTGACTGCCATCTTGGCACTACCGCAAGAGCGCGCGCGACAGCGTGGCATACGAGCGTGATACATGACGCGCCATTTCAAAATTTCACGCGAAAACATTGCGGGTAGGCTGGCAACCTGATGTCCTGCACACACACACACACACACACGCACACACGCACACACACGCACACGCACGCGCGCACACACACACACACACACACACACACACACACACACACACACACACACTCTTTGTCTTCTCTCTCTCTCTCTCCTCTCTCTCTCTCTCTCTCTCTCAGACTACATCACACTACACCACACCACACATATACACGCACGCACTGGCATGCACACACACACACGCACACACACAACACAAACACACGCACGCACACACGCACGCACGCACGCACGCACGCGCGCGCGCGCGTGCGCGCGCACGCACACACACACACACACACACACACACACAATCGCGCACGCACGCACGCGCACGCACGCGCACACACAACACACGCACACACACACACACACACACACACACACACACACACACACACACACACACACACACACACACGTACGTATATATACATATATGATGTTGTAGTCTTTACGGAATATTTACAGGGTGAAAAGTACAATCGGAACAGATTCGCCGTGCTAGCCGTCAGTGACTAGTTAAAAATGCTTTAAAGCTCCGAGGTACCGACTTAAGATGGTCTCATGCCTTTAGTTTTTGTCCTCTCAGTTGAAACTGCCAGAGGAATAGTGGTCCCATGGTGATTAAAAAGGAATCTGCTCACCGTGTGTCCCTGTAAATGCGAGGAAAATATATAGTTTACAGAGTACCTTTAGCGAGGAAAATATACATATTGTTTACAGAGTACCTTTAGCGAGGAAAATATATGTTGTTCACAGAGTACCTTTAGCGAGGAAAATATATATTGTTCACGGAGTACCTTTAGCGAGGAAAATGTATATTGTTCACAGAGTACCTTTAGCGAGGAAAATATCTTGTTTGCAGAGTACCTTTAGCAAGGAAAATATATATTGTTCACAGAGAACATTTAGCGAGGAAAAATATATCTTGTTTACAGAGTACCTTTAGCGAGGAAAACATATCTTGTTAACAGAGTACCTTTAGCGAGGAAAATCTGTATTGTTCACAGAGTACCTTTAGCGAGGAAAACATATCTTGTTAACAGTACCTTTAGCGAGGAAAATATATGTTGTTCACGGAGTACCTTTTAACAGTTGATTACTCTCCTTCGCTTTCTGTCTGTATAACCGTACCTTCCCGTCTCCCCCCTCCCCCCCCCCGTTTCCCCGCTCCACCCCTCCTTGCCCTCTCGCCGCACCTCCCACCTTCCCACTCTCCACCTCTGAAACGTAAGACGTTCAGAATTCCGATGCCGTATTCACGTCACCAAAAAACGAGTTACATTAACCCATTTAAAAAAATTTTTTTTTTTTTTTTACATATTTGCAACATGCCGTATTTAGGACATAGCTTTACAGCTGACTTCTATTACGTATTTCCCATGAACATGTTCATTCATTTGCGCTCTCTCTCTCTCTCTCTCTCTCTCTCTCTCTCTCTCTCTCTCTCTCTCTCTCTGTCTCTGTGTTACATATGACTGCCGACCCTCCCTTCTCCACATCTTCATCGCTCTCACCCTTCCTCTTAGAAACCCCACCATGGTGCACATGCAAACTGTTCTGTGATTATTCCGAGGAAACGCAAAGCTGTCAGAAATGTCACGTTGTCAGGAAAAACGGCCGTGATGTTTTGTATAAACGACATGGTCGGAAGGGCCAGGAGCCGGTGCCTACTCCATCATGTTCGCTTCTCTCCAAAGTCCAGCCTGCCAAACCTTGTGCCACCATTTTTCAGGTTGTCTGTGATCTAAAGACACATCCATTTGAAGGTCCAAAACACACACACACACACACACACACACACACACACACACACACACACACACACACGCGCGCGCGCGCGCGCGCGCGCGCGCGCGCAGGCAGATACACACGCACACACACGCGCGCACACACATACACGCGCGCGCAGACACACACGCACACACACGCACAGACACACTACCGTAAATTAGAAGCGGTTGAAGGGAACAGGCGTTCAGGAATAAATTAAACCCAGCTTATAGTTTATAGCTGTAGTGAGTTCTCGGTGGCGAGTATAAAACGTTGCTTTTTTTTTTTTAACAAGAAATTTCTTTTTATTAAAAAGAGGCCTTCGACTTTGTTTCCGCTTCTACAATATGTGCGACAGCGGTGGAGTTGTGTGTGTTTCCGTTTATCAATTATGTGTCTGTGATATTATTAATATTCCTCTCCTTTGCATCAAATGAAACGGGGTGGTTTCTGTTCGCATCACATATGGGGTAGAGGTACTGAAACCAGTCCTGTCGTTTCAAGTGGTCTTCGTAATATACCATTGTAGCTGGCTAACTGGAATTTCGCCGAGGAAAGTTACCCGGCACTCTATAGTTTTATTTCATTTTATTCGCCTCTGTCTTTATTTCCTTTACTTGTTTTTTTTCTCCCCAGAATCTCATTTTCTGTGCTGTCAGTTGGGTCACTGCCATGCTATTCATTTGAGATGACAGCCATGGCGGACTGTGTGGTGCGAGGCGTTGCAAAGGAGTCCATGGCACACCCAGCATGTGTAGGTAGGAGCTAATTGGGAATGGTTTCCGTATCAGCTGTCATGGCCCAGGCGACCACACAGCGCTGACTTTGGGTAAGTTCGGAACCCCCAAAAAAAAAAAAAAAATCCAATCGATATCTCGCTGATCGGATTCGAACGCAACGCCTTCCCAGCCAACAACCCACTACGCTATATTCTTGCTTTCCACTTTTGTATTTTTCTTTTCTTTTGTTAATTTTTTTTTTAATGTGGGGGTAGGCTTATTCTTCATTCTACTGTATGGATTTTAAACAAGATCTCGTCTTTGTTCGTCTTCGATGTGAAGTCGACTTTTTCAGCTTTAAAGATTTTTTTCTTTGTGTGTGTCCCGTACGTATGTTGTGTTTCTGGCTGACTGTTGCCTTTCACGCTGCGAGGAGACACGTTACTGTGGACCGGTCTGTTTTTCTGGTATCGTCACTTTTCACATGGTTTTAGCAGTATCCTAGAGTGGTTAATTATTATCAGTGGGTTGCAAGTCTGGCCAAAACGCCGAGCAGCAAAAGTAAACCCATATTTGAGCACGGATGGGCATCATCACGCTCGTCCTTTTTTCCTGCGTCCTCTTCAAGGACATAGTATTCACTTTCTCTGTTTTTTTGTTGTTGATTATTTAGGGCGGGAACATCCGCAGAATTATGTTCATGAGGATCGCAGTAGCTTATGAGACTAGTGTGAACATCTCAGTTCTGGCATTGCTTCAGCTTCTGACAGCTAGATACATATCAAAGGATTAACTTGATAAGGAAGATTTTTTGTGTGTTAATGTGAAGTGACTGATGATTACCGCGCCCCATGCCTCCCCCCCCCCCCCCCACACACACACTACCTCTCAAAAAAGTGGTTAAAGGCGCATGGTCACCGAAATAGGATCGGTAGTAGGCTCAGACTTTTTCCTAACCTTTTGTGATAGCTGACACTGGTGATAGTTACACTCTGTGATTCACTGTGTGTCTGGAGCTTCATTCTCAGACATATTCAATTGTCATCACACATTGCACGTGCCGCAGTCTAGTGAACGCCCATGGGGGGGGGTAACCTTTTTCGCCGGTTCAAGAAAACCTGCTTGAGATGACATGAAAATAGCCTCCTCCCTCGGTGTTTGATGGCCCATTTGGAAGATAGGATGGCTAATAATTTGTTCTGTGTGATACCATCGTGTTTGTTTTTCAGACCATCGGTTTTACCTGTTTTTCTGTCGAGGAAATGGTTTAAGGTTGGCAGAGAAAAATGCGGTCAGTCGGTTTTCTGATGGGGTGAGGTGAAGAGTGTGACGGGTAGGAGTGGCAGTTGTGGTTCTCAAAGAGGAGGATTCAGAGTGTTTTCTGTATTAGAATAATTGGGTAGTTTATATTTAAGAATTTGTTATGCTCTGCAGAGTTATGCGGGGATTGTCTTCAGTTGTGACAAGCTCCTAGCATAACATTATCAGTCTCCAAAATCCCCCAAAGTCGGAGTGTGGCTGCCCACATGGCGGGGTAATCAAAAACGGTCACACACGTAATGTTCTCATCCCCAGCTGATGCATTTGTACCATAGTGTTCAAGTACTTCGGCTGTTCGGATGATCCCTGGAGTCTTTAAGCCAGGGTACGACGACGACGACAACAACAACAACAACAACAACAACAACAACGACCTCTTCCTTCTCCCTTAGTAGTGGTAGTTAGAGCAATTTTTCGCGATTAGTCATCGAAAGAATGTTTTTTTTTTTACTGTTAAAAATACCCAAGAATGGCTCAGGAGTAATTCACCTCAGGCTTGTGCACTTGCAGCTACTTGTGTGCCAAGTGACAGACAGAATTAGAAATAAGTCCAAACATCAAATGACCTATAGATAACAAATAGACTAACGCCAGTTAAGTGCAGTTTCACGCACAAAACTTAACTGTGTAGCCCCGTTTGAAATGTACAAATGAACAGAACTGCAGTGGAATCTGTCTTTGCTTGGGCTGACTGTTCCCCCACTTTCTCTCATCTTCAAGGGAGGGAAGCTATTGATGGGTTGAGTTGTCGTCCATTAGGAACCCAAAGACTTTGCTTTGGGACGGAAGGGTGTGCAGGTCCCTCTCCTGCCTCTGGAGACCGGTTCACTACATGTGGTAGGCAGGCTGATCGGTTGCTTGTCCAGGTGGCCACATTGTAACTTGGATTCTCAATTCTGTGTTTGGCCAGTTAGGAGTTTTTGTTGACGTCACCCAATCCCAGGTCTGTGAATAGTGCAGAACCTGCTTTGTAGATAAATGGCTGGGAGTCCTGTCTGGCTTGTTCTGCGTACGCAGGCTGATACTCCTGCGGACACTCCCTATATGGACAGGCAAGTATTAATTCCATCTACCCTACAAAGGGAGTGGAGTTTTGTGTGCATGACCGTTTTTTTTTTTTATCCCGCTATTAAGGCAGCCATACTCCATCTTCGGGGAAGGTGCATGCTATGTGTAACGTGTCATCCATACCAACGGCCAAAATGGCTTTCTCTTCCGAAAGTTGATGTGATTTTGCGTGTGTGCAAGATGTTATGTGTGCGTTCACACACGGAACCTCGGTTTATAGTTTCATTCGAAGGACTGTATGCGAAATGGTGTCAGAACTAATGTTAACTCCGAGGGAAAAATCCCCCTGTATCGAAACGGCCCGGCTGAGATTCGAACCCGCAACCCTTGGATTACGGGTCCGGCGCTCTACCAACTGAGCTATTCCGGCCCCCGTCCTGTCTGACGAGTCCTTACGCTTGCCGTCTGACTTCAGGAAAAGTGTGAGGTCTCATTCAGCAAAGACAGACCATCATAAATGTATCTGCCTTGATTTACTGTCTCCACTTTAGTTCTTCACTCAGGTTGTGAGTGGTTTGAACTGACGGCATGAGACAATAAGAAACTGCTAAACCATTGAAGAGAAACAACTCTTCAGTGTAGTCTAAGACTGTTAGTTGGACCAGCAAGCATCAGATGTTTTGCTGTGTGAAGAGGTAATGAGGCTTACGACGGGATCTTGGTTACCAGCTGATAAGGACTTCCACATGAGCCACAAAGAAACTCCCTGAAATCGTGAAGATCCGCCTGCCTATCCAAAAAGTGTTGAAGGGGAATTCTTTTTTTATTTTTTAGATTAAATGGTAAAAGGTGGAAACGTAAGAGTGACGGTCTGAAGGGGCCATTAACCTGGTATAAATGTCAGTCTACCTATCCATCCATCCTTCAGGGATAACATTATCAAGACAGAACCAGTACCATAAGAAAGCAGAATAAAATCATTGGGTTCTTAGGGGATAAACTGAAGATGAAAAGTATGAATTAACTTTTTCAGCACAAAAACATGTCATACAAATCAAAGTTTCGAAATAAAAAGCTTAGTTATTCATGAAGAAAATTAATACGGCCTAATACTTTCTCAAAACGTAATTCAAACCGGTGCTTATAGCACATATATACAGATACATCAGTGCACTCTATGAACTCGAGGTGGAATTCTAATTTGATATTGTTCAACATTCATATCAAATACGTCTTCCCACATTAAGTATTGTAATGGGGTGGGGGTAGGGCAAATCGGTGAGGATTTTTGAGACCTACACATTAGCAAAGAGGAAGAAAAGGGGAGTGTAAGTCTAGATTTACAGTGATATATTACGAGTTTCCTGTTTAAGGGTCATCTTGTCTTGGATTTGGGGAATGAAGGAACAATAGAAACAAGGCTTCGCTGTGTATTGTTCTTGAAAAGAAACCGTGTTCATTTTGCTGTTTGCGACTCCCAAATGGAACAGTTGAAGACTTGATTCAAAAGTCACAATTACCCCTTACTTTTCGAGAGGCTGTTTTCAAGAGCATTACAGCTGACCGACCGTAAAAACGTTTGGAAAATTCCAGGTTTTCATCTTATGATTGAAGTTAGTACTGATGTGATATAAAACCATCCATACCTATATTATTGCGAGGCCAGGAGAAAATGGTTTAAAAGAAAGCAAAATCTGTTGCAGATCTTTCACCTGCTCAGCCGAATTCTCGGACAGCTTCGCGAGGTTATCAGTGACACATGACATAATGGAAGAGAGAACCTGCGGTTGCCATTGCGTGAAAGGTCTGAACTTGAGCTATGATCGTCTGTTGTGACTGCATAGGTGAGAGAGGCAAAAGATACGGTTCGCATTTTCGACCCTAACGGCAACGAGCAGGCATCTGATATGTCAGTCGAGACAAACTGGCGAAACCGAAAAAGCATTTTGTTTCTTTTTTCCCTATGAATGTTACGACAGTACACGCATCTTCTATCCACATACACAGTACCGCATCAACATAGCCATCTATACAAAAAGAAGGAAACGGTACACACACGCGCGCGCGCGCGCGCACACACACACACACACACACACACACACACACACACACACACACACACACAACGTTCGCGGAAATTGTAAAGAAGGGAATGAAAATTGAGCTGAAACCTGGAAAGATAGGTGTCGCCTTAAAGTTTATGATAAATCCGGTGAAAACATTCCAAAGATATGTGCAATGAAACAACATAGTCGTGTGTCAATACAAACATACAGGTATTGATATATTGATAGATATTCAATAAACATTGATATATTGGTATAAAGTAGTGTGTGATGTCGTACCTTTCCTTGGATCTGTAATGATAAACGGTATGCACGAGTCTCAAACCATGCCAAGCAATCATTTTTGCAATGTATTCATCAGTTTTATAGTTCCGTAATGGTCGTTTTCTGAATATACTGCAGGGCTAGAACGCGTTTGTTTTACGTCCATTGAAAAACAAACCGTTTTGCTAGAAGAATCTCTTCGAATGTTACATTATGTTTGATCTGTTCATCAACACCTGTAATGCTACTGTGCATTAAAAAAAAACTATTTCTGTGATGAGGTAAGTCCATAAGAATTTGATATTACATCCCCAAAATGATTATCTTACAGATTGTTGTTCTATGCGGCAGAAAGTGCAGGAGTGGTAGTCGACCACACCCATTTCTTTTAGTATTTGCACCCAAAATTCGATGTAATTTGCTTGTTTATTCGTGCCTGAGAGTTTGTTTCGACTGGTCATGCATTAGCAAATGTTGGAGAAGAAAAATAAGAACCAGAAGTTAATAAATAAATAAAGCATTGGCTGCCTAGCTATAACTGACGAAATGTTGAGCAAATAAAATAAGAGAAAATGGTCAACTAACGGAAAGAAGCTTTTGGATTATTCGTTGAGATTATTTTCCTTCATAGATTATCTTTTGTTACCCGTGGCTACGTAGCCACTTCCGACTCACGCTCCCTTGAAAAACATACAAACAAAAAACAACCGAAAGGAACCTGCCGTTAGTACAAGAATGCACCAAACCGAAGTTTCAACCATTTTTTTGGTCATATTTCTTTGCAAGGAATATTCTTGCATTTCCACTTCCTTCCCCCTCCACCTCCCCTTGTCCGCTCACTTTCCTTATTGCGCTGTGAACTGTGAACAAGGACACAAAAAGTAATGACAGTGTGCACCCCTAATGACGGACTGTCCCTTGCCTGTCTGTCTCATGCATGAGCATACGTGTGTGCGCGCACCACACACGCAAGAGCACGCGCGTACGCACACACACGCGCGCACCCGCGCGTGCACACACACGCACGCACGCACGCACGCACGCACGCACACACACACACACTTGCTCACTCACATACACACACTCATACACACACACACACACACACACACACACACACACACACACGCACACACACACACCTTTCACATATGAGTATGAATACAACATAGAATGCTTTTGTTTGGGTTCAAGACATTGTGCAAGTCGGAAGCATTGCCTAACGCCAAATTTATAATAATGATGGGTGCGATAAACTTAGACTGTGAAAAGAGCAGTTTGTTCTTTGTTCTTTGTCCTGGTGAATCTGTGCCGACTTTGCATATATGCAATGGTTGTGAAAGAAGCTGTTTGTTCTTTGTCCTGTGTTGATGTAGTTGTGCCGGGTTTACTTGCGCACTGACACTGGACAGGTGGGCGGTCACACAATTGCTTTTGTTCGCGAGACGAAAACGGCAACGACCACGTCATTCAAATTGATTCTAAACTTTTACGATCTACCCATTCTTGGGTATACGCGTATTTACAGGTACAGGTCAGGTACGTTCCATAGAAAGCATCACAGAAAAAAACAAACGGGCAACAAAAAGCCCGACACTTTGCCCAGGCTGTACATACCTTCCTGGATAGCCCTGGCAAGAGGACCCGTGCGCGCGTACGCGTGTTTGCATACAAACATATGCATTCATTTAATGCCCGTATACAACAGGGAGACTAAGATACACTTGCGGATATGCCCCAACACGCATGCACGTTCAAGCCATGAACGCATGGCTATATACATAAAGACGAGCGCATACAGCTTTCAGGCAAATTGACAGTCAGCGACTATAAAAAGACTGAACAAGCTGGTTATTTGCTCTACACTTGCCTTACCGTGCCTAGACTGAATAAGCTGGTTATTTGCTCTACACTTGCCTTACCGTGCCTAGACTGAATAAGCTGGTTATTTGCTCTACACTTGCCTTACCGTGCCTAGACTGAATAAGCTGGTTATTTGCTCTACACTTGCCTTACCGTGCCTAGACTGAATAAGCTGGTTATTTGCTCTACACTTGCCTTACCGTGCCTGTGCGCGTTTTCAGAAGCAATCAGATCAACAGATGGAGTAAACGGGCAAGATGGAGTATGGCAAAAATATTAACATCTTTTGGCAAAAAATCCAAACCAAAAATTCTGTGGATGTACACAGTTACTCTTTCGTGACGGACAGCATCGGTGTGTGTTAACTACTAGATTAGATATTCTGTTAAAGGTGTTTTTTTCTCTACTGTGTGACAGAGACATCGCTTCTCTGTCTGACAATAGCATGTGTTGACAGGGCTTCTTTCCGTCTTTCTCCCCCCCCGACCCCCCCCCCCCCCCCCCCCCCCCCCCCGACCCCCCTCTTTTTTTTAAACAAAGAAATGAAAAGGTGAACAGAAATGCAGAAGGAACAGGAACAGTGTCCTCACTTTTCGCTGGTTGGAGTTGCATAGTGCGCAGTGAAGTCATTAATTTTGTACTTCATGTTGACCTAATTGGTTCTGTTCTGTTTCTGCCCCCTGTTCTCGGGTTAGCTATCTGTTCACATTTTACAGCTGGTAGTACCAGAACGTCAAGTTGGAAGCACACACAGGGTGGTTCGCTGGCAAGCTAAGGCTGCTAGCAGGCATCAGGCCGACCTCGCTAACAGCGCATGACAATACCAGCCAACTAAAGAGTTTTATCGCTCAGAAGTAGGTTTGTTCGCTCGAGCGAACGAGACTCAAGTAAAAGCAAACGGTGGGAAAGTGAAGCAAGATGCTGAGCCTTCTCCCACGAATATTTTGTACATGCCTTAATGAAAGGGTCGGACGGCTTCAAGATGATGCTTGTTCTCCATGGTTTTGATTTCCATCGGTTTATTCCCACGACCTTTGTCGATAAGTCAATTATAACTTCGTTGAAGTTGTTTGTGAGGGCTTCGGGGGATTCTTCCAGTAGTAGCAGTGGGCACATTTTCCTCCGATAGCCACTTCGGATCGTTAAGCAATGCCAGGAATTCTCAGTTCGTCAAGATTGAATTTCATACTGATATTTTACACTCTCGTATTGTTTTCCAAACAAACATTAGAGGTAATTATGGGAAAGTCACTATCAACTTCATTTTCCGGAAATATCCTTGTTTTAGCCCTGTTGATGCCCGACGTGCTCTTAACAAACCTTCCCTGGCTGTGTGATATTGACCGTTTGAGGGGTGCCATGTCCATTGTCGGGATGCCTTATGCTAACTAACCGACAGTGTTTGCACTCTATTATTATAGATAAATTATAGTAGACGCACTGGTCTCATTTCAGTATGAGTTGCAGAAATTCTTCCAGTCTTCTTGGTCATCTAGACCATTCTAATCATGGCATTCCAGTCACCCTGAACGATGAGGATGTCGTTCTTGTCAACCTTGTTCATGACCGTTTGGAGTTGAGGGTAGAATTCTTCAATCCGGTCATCACCATAATCTGACATAGGAGCATTTGTTTGCTCTACCTCGATATTGAGTGATTACTCTCCACAGGCGGATGGTGATGATCCTGCTGGAAATAGAATAGCTTCCCAGAACAGCGTTCCTAGCGATGAACAGTAAACAAGTGGGGTAACTTTAGCTCCCGTAAGAAAACCTAACACATAGTAACTTCTATTCAAGATTGGCACAGCCTTTTAAACTTGAATAAAGTCAGATAAATACATAGATGAACAATCTAATAATGGGGGGAAAAACAAGCGCAGGCCAACAACTCAACTGTCTTCATAGTAATGACTTGGCAAAGATTTGGAGTTAAGGAGGGGGGGGGGGGGGGGGGGGGGTTGAAGATGGAGAAACTGGGAACATGAAATTACGAAAATATATTACAGATATGAAAACTCTTCACTAGTTGCATAAGGAAACCATCGTAATCCCTTTTGAAGGCAGATATATTTGTATTGCCTGCTCCGAGGCCTTTCGTCCGCTGGATCGGAACTCATCAGGGGACTGTGGTGTGTCTCTATTTGACGCCAGGAGCGCAGACACAGCCAGCCGTGTCTCCCGGATGAGTTCCGATCCAGCGGATGAAAGGCATCGGAGCAGGCAATACAAATAAATCTGCCTTCAAAAGGGATTACGATGGTTTCCTTATGCAGCTAGTGAAGAGTTTTCATATCTGTAATATATTTTCGTAATTTCATGTTCCCAGTTTCTCCGTCTTCAAACTCTCCCCTCCCCCCCCCCCCCCTCCCTCCTTAAGTCCAAATCTTTGCCAAGTCATTACTATGAAGACAGTTGAGTTGGCCTGCGCTTGTTTTTTCCCCCATTATTAGATTGTTCGTCTATGTATTTGTCTGACTTTATTCAAGTTTAAAAGGCTGTGCCAGTCTTGAATAAAAGTTACTCTGTGTTAGGTTTTCTTATGGGAGCTAAAGTTACCCCACTTGTTTACTGTTTATTGTTTACTGTTCCCTGCCTCATTTCATTTCCAATAGCGTTCCTAGAGGTTTTAACTAAAGCCCTGCTACATGCGCATCTTTGCCTTTATAGGACAGGGCATGCCCTTCTTCTGAAAAGAGCTTACAACCGTTTAAGAAGATTCAAGGGGTGGGTGGGTGGGGGGGGATATAGCGCTATGAACAATAAAAAAAATCTGTGAGAAAAGGAAGAATGCAAAAGAAAACCGGGTCGAAAAACAAAGCAACGACACTGAGAAAAACCAAGACATCAGCAATTAGCAGAATGATGTTCAGATTATGAGAAGACTGGATCAAACAGAAACAAGGCAAAGTCGGCACGATTCAGGACAGAGACGGCATCAGTCTCACACAGCAAGAAAGCGTCATAAAAAGATGGACTAAACATTGCTTAGAATCCTACAATAAATGGAGCAAAGGTGATCAGAGTGTGCTGACAGTTCAGGATCCATCAAATGAGGATAACTTTCCAGTACTACGTGAAAAAGTCATACCTGTAGTGAAATAGCTGAAATGTGGGAATACTGTAGACATTGACAACGTCCATGCAGAACTAAAACGTGGCGGAGAGGCCTAATTGATCTCGTGACTGCCATCTGCCATCTGCAGCAAAATTCAGCACCTGGAGTGTGGTTCACACTATGAATTCTTTCAATAAGTATCACCCCTCCCAAAAAAGGAAATCTGCAACACTGCCAAAACTACCGCACTATCAGCCTGATCAGCCATGCTGGTAGTGCATAATGCTTAAAACCATTCTGAATCGATTACAGCCGCAAGCAGATATCAAGTCCCAGAACAGACTGGATTCCCCGAGGCAGAAATGTCATCGAGCAAAACTCTAAGCTGCCTACTCTTAGTGATAAGCATCTCCAACACCAGGTGGAGTTCTGCTCCATCTTCAAAGACTTCAGGAAGGCGTTTGACAAAATCTGACATGAGTCACTATGGGCCACAGTGAAAACGTTTCACATCTGGCCAAAGCTGATCAACTCCACCTAGAAACTGTACTCCAAAGCCACCAGCGCGGTGCTTATTGTGGGTGTTATTAGATAGTGTACTATTCTTCAGTTAGAGTTCATCAGGGTTTGCCTCTATCCTTCACACTTTTTAACATGTTCCTAGCACGCATCATGATTGTTGTTCTTGAAGATCACGTCAGCACAATCGGTGGAGGGAAAACCGTCATGAATCTCCGGTTTGTTGTACAAATCGATAGCCAGGTAGTCGGTGAGCAAGGAATTGCCAAGCCATCTTGTTCAAAGACTGGATGAAACATTAAAAGGATATCGCAGGGAAGTTGGTGTCGGGAAGACCAACTTGATGACTAGCCACAACGCCACAGTCAATGCTGTTATAGCTGTCCACGGACAGAAGCTAGAAACTGTGTGAAAATGAGAGATCCAAAACCAGAAACCGTCTCAGAGCAGCAAAGACACAATAACAGACAACCTCTGTGGAAGGACAAGAACATCTTGATGAAACACAAGACCAGGCTCCTGCATACACTAACATCTTCCGTCTTTCTGTATATGCGTGCGAAACATTGACACTAGCTGCGAACGTGGAAAGAAAGCATGGGAATGAGGTTCGTGCTAGTTCAAGATCTAAAATATCAAATACAGCGATCATAATTATGACCATTGAGCAAGTGCGTCAAGAGCAGGTGCGTCAAACGATCATGCAGCGCAATGAACCACAGGAAAATGTCCTGATATCCGTCTGAAAATGCAGCATCGTTGGCATGGCCAGGTAACGAGATCCAGTGGCCTTGCTAAAACAAGATCCAGTGGCCTTGCTAAAACGATCTTCAAGGGAACTGTTTGGGTGGGGATGGGGGGTGTAGAAACGGTGGACTGATACGAGGGCCACCCCATAAGTTCTCGGATGGGAAAAGATGGAAGTACACTGGTATTTCTTACCTAGCCCATCTTTTCAAAGTATCCTCCATCAGCGTGTATGCACTTTTCCATCCTTCTAAACCACGAATCCATCACCCCAGCCCACTCCGACTTAGGTATACTAGAAATCAAGCCCTCGGCAAACGCTCGGGCATCTTCAGGGCTCTCAAACGGCTTTCCTTTCAGTTGTTTTTTCAAACGTGGGAACAAAAAGAAGTCGCAAGGGGCTAGGTCAGG
Source organism: Conus canariensis (assembly GCA_033310375.1). Taxonomy (NCBI): domain Eukaryota; kingdom Metazoa; phylum Mollusca; class Gastropoda; order Neogastropoda; family Conidae; genus Conus; species Conus canariensis. The sequence continues at coordinate 48,659,995 of CM065716.1, read as the reverse complement.
AGAATACGGAGGATGAGTGACGAGCTGCACGCCGTTCTTTTGCAAGAAGTCTAAAGTTGCAGCTGCCGTGTGGGCGCTGGCGTTGTCGTGGTGGAGGAGTAGGTGGCGGATACCGGTCCGTGGTCGCCGTGCACTCCAAGCCTCGAACACTTTTGGCAGGCAGGTGTTGATGTGCCATTCAGCGTTCACTGTCTTTCTTTCCAGAAGCGGTACAGTAGTCACATGGCCGGATCTTGCGAAGAAAACTGCAATCATTTGCTTTGTGCAGCTTCTTGATCTCTTAAATTTCACAGGTGGGGTTTCCCCTGGAAATAGCCAAACTAACGACTGCTGCTTTGTTTCGGGGTCATACTGGTAAACATAGGTTTCGTCACCTGTGACGATACTGGAGACCCTATCTGATCTTCCTCCGTCAAATTTTTGCAGCATAAACTGGCACTATTCAACCCTAGCCCTCATCTGCTCCCCAGTCAGCTGGTGGGGCACCCAACGGGCGCAACGCTTCCGTACAGAGAGATTGTGCCGAAGAATGCGGTCTAAGCTTCCTGATGAAAGGTTTAGAGTATCCTTGAGTTCATCCTCCGTGATTCGAGGATTTTCTGTAATCATGGCCTTCACTGTGCTCACGTTCCCATCGGTAGTAACTGAAAGTGGACGTCCACAACGGCCACGATCTTCCAACGACATTGTACCAAACTGAAATTCTTTGAACCACCTGTGGACTGTGGATAATGATGGAGCCTTGTCGCCAAAACAGTTTGTCAAACTTATAAAACTTTCCTTGAAAGGCTTCCTTTGAAGATAGTCATAATTCATGGCACGAAAATCTCTCCAAGACAGGCTCTCTGCAACACTTTGAAAACCGTCCCCCTTGCCATCCATTTTGCTGTCTAGAACAAATTTGGCTCTGACGATTTTTATCATTTTTTGTGTCATAGCTATTATGACATCGCTTGTGATGATGATATAAAAATTGAAATTATGACGTCAGTGGTTTCTGCGCATCCGAGAACTTATGGGGTGGCCCTCGTAACATTGCAGAATGGACAGAGAAACCATTCGCGGAGAGACTTGAGCCTTGGCTTTCAGTCGACAGGAATGGGGAACCTTGTGAATTGTTCTTCAGTGTGGTGCCCCGAAGACTCTACGGAGTTCCGGGGGGAGAAGAATGAAGAGGTTGTTCACCCATTACACGACCTCGCAGCGCTTAGCCAACTGGGTCAGAGATACAGGTCAATTAAACTCCAAAGGGAGGGGGAGAGGGACGGGGATTGGGTGGAGTGCGAAAGGGATGGGGGGGGGGGGGGGGGGGGAAGGGGTGAAGGGGAGGGGAAGGGGACAGGGCTGTCAGTGACGGAGCTCTCCAAGGAAGCAGCACACGAGACAGACGGCTTATTACCAGAAAGTCTCAGGTGGTGTCCACTCTGACGGCGTAAGATGAATGTGCGTGTGTGTTTAAAGCTAGTATGAAGTCCTACAGGATGGGGTCTGCTTCCGGCATCTGTCAAATGAACCACAGCGTCAGCACTATCTGTCTACGCTTTTTTCCCCACCTGTCATCTCCTCTTCTCCCTCGGACACATACAGGCATACTACCCCCCCCCCCCCCTTCCCCATTTATTTTTCTGATGTTGTCCCGTTCTCTGTCTTGCGATACAAATTTGCAAAACAAATTTGCGAGCTGTCATTGTGCGCTGAATTGAGATCAAGAGCGTGCATGAAACGTAATAGTCCGTGGCCAGTCGTGATTCTCTCCCCTGACAGCAAAGCGTTGTGGGTAAAGGCTAGAAGCATAATCTGGCTCTCGCATTCTCCCAACGTTTCGTCGTCGAACCCTTCACATCCTGATTGATAGGCAGAGCGGGACACGGGATAGCTATTTCACACTGGTCGACATACAAAGTAAGGTGGTACCTTGCTCTGGCGCTCATAAAGACCATCGCCATAGTGTCCTTCAAGGATGGAAAAGGATTTAGTGGCTCCGTTAAAGCAATGACAGAGAAAAAAACGTTTGACTTGGAATTTATATTTCAGGCAGAGAAAAAAAAACAAACATGTAGACAATGATTCATTTACTGAAGTCCTCCACATGTAAAGGGAGGCCCTAGAACAGCAATTGCAGTAGTCAGCCGTGACCATTCTGTCCTTGGAAAGACTCGGCAGGCTCGCAGAATTGCTAACTTGGGCTGTCAGCCGCAGATAGAAAGCTTGCGCCTTTTGAGCTTGTTTTTCCCTCTACAGCTGGCAACGCAGCGAAGACAGACAACCGCAACAACAGAAAATAAAATTAATGTAAAAAAACAAAAACAAAAACAAAAAACAACACAATATTTGTAATTGTCCATGACTGGCCGTAGGCAAGGGAGGTAACGTACATCCTTGACTGCCCAAGAGTCTTGCCATGCTGACCCTCCCCCCCCCCCCCGCGCCCCCGCCGCCTTCCCCCGCCATGTCCTCTCCCCTCCCCCCCCCCCCCCCCCCCCCCCCCCCCCCCCCCCCCCCCCCCCATTCACAGGAACGCGAACTTGACTTTAATCAGTTAAAACTTCCGTTTGTCACTTCCGTCGTTTATTCCCGGGATAAAGGAGGGATGCGTCACAACTGAAAAATGATTGGGACCGAGAGAAAAGGGGGGGGGGGGGGGGGGGGGGGAAGGGGGGGGGGGAGTAGGAGAGATAAAAATCGGAACAGGAAGGTGGCACAAAAGCGGTGTAGGAGTTGAGGGGCGGGGGGAGGGAAAAGATGACAGAAATGAAGACGGGAAGGGTGCAGTGGTAGGGAGGACAGTGGTGGAGTGCGTGGTGAGTATGGGAGTAAGGGCGGATGTGGAGGGGGGGGGGGGGGAGAGAGAGAGAGAGAGAGAGAGAGAGAGAGAGAGAGAGAGAGAGAGGAGGTGGATGGGGGGAGGAACAGCGGTTCACCTGATGACGGATCCCGACGTCCCAGTTTAGCGAGCCCCAAATAGCCTACACGTGACGAACACTCTGACAGTGTATCATGGTCACGTCATCAAAATAGTCACGATGTTACATCTACTCTTGTCCCCTTCCATCCCATTATTCTCCTACCCCGCGGCCCTCGCTGCGCGCGCGCCCACACACACACACACACACACACACACACACACACACATACACGCACGGCCACACGCACACACGCGCGCGCACACACACGCACACGGGCACACGCACACACGCACACACACACACACACACACACACACACACACACACACACACACACACACACCGTGCAGAGAGAGAGAGAGAGAGAGAGAGAGAGAGAGAGAGAGATTGGGGGAAGAGTATTAGGATGAAGGTGGTACTTTCACAAACATGTAAAAGCCACAAGGTGGGTTCTTCTGGGGAATTATGTTGCATCGAGTCCCACATTTCACAAGGAGTGTGTGCGTGTCGATGGGGAGCAGACGGGTGTGGGAGGAGGGGGTGGGGTGGGGTGGGGTGGGGTGTGACGACTTGACCAGGCAAACGGAGGAGTGAAAACGACGGCAGCAGTCATTCCTAATTCGGGACGTAGAATGTCGGCATGTCACCTGACAAAGTCTTGCTTTTAAGACTTTCTGTGCTTTTTTTTGCTTGTTTGTTTTTGAATTTTGGTCACGGCAGATCTGTCTTTGTTGGTTCGCATCATTTTTGCGGAACGTTGATCTCGGCACAAGTTTGTCAGACAAATAAAAGGAGGGGGGGGGGGGGGGTTGTTTGTTTTTCTTTTGGGAGGGGGGGGGGGGGAGTGTGTGTGGAAGGGAGAGGAAAAGGGTGGAGGAGAGGAAGTGACCTCAAGTCTTTTTTTTTTTTTTTTTTTTTTTTTTTACCTGTTTCTGGTTTTCTGTTTACGATCTACAACACGTCCCGGAATACATGTTTCTAAACTGGTCTTTTGTGTTGCATGTAAATGCTGCTTGGCGTGAACGATGTAGTTTTGTCACGAACCGATCTGCCCAACACCATCCATCTCCACCCTCTCTTTCTCTCTGTCTGTCTGTCTGTCTGTCTGTCTGTCTCTCTCTCTCTCTCTCTCTCTCTCTCTCTCACGCACGCGCGCACAGACACGCACGCACACACGCACGCACGCACGCACGCACGCACGCACACACAAACACACACACACACACTTTATCTCTCTCCCTCTCTCTCTCTCTCTCTCTCTCTCTCTCTCTCTCTCTCTCAAAACTCAGTCTGCACCCCCCTCTCTCACTGCCTTCCCTATGTCGATCTGTCTGGCTTTGTTGCATGCGGACAAGAAGATAAGGCTCGACAATGACGACAGCGTTGTAGAGAATTTTAAAATAACTGTAGAATGGCTTCACAGAGAACATCGACGCAACGCTCCCTTAGCTCACGATGCTCGTGAACTGCCACCCATGCCAATACAAAGGACGCTGGCATTTGCGACACTCCCTCACGCATTTTATAAGCTCTCACGTGTCATGCGTGTGGTTTACTCAGTAAGTTCATGTGTAACTTTAAAGGCCGAAAACCGCCAAGCTCTAGAAGCCTGTCGTCTTTGATCCAAACTGTAGTATGTCAGAACTGTACGTGTTGAGAAGTCTCAATCCCCTAACCAGATGACTCAGCTCCCCTTCCACAATAATTTTCATTGGCTGTCATGTTCCTCTGACAAGCTGTCAGCCAGTCAGCCCTCAGAAACATGATGGTAGCTTGAGACTCTTAAAAAAAAAAAAAAGAACAAGCCCCACGTTTTCACATATCTACTACAGTCTATCAGACTGCAAACGGTCCGTTTCAGTGTGTAGGACTTCATACCGGGATATTCTCTCTTACTTTGAGATCCTCTGTCAAGTTTCACCGATTGTCCCAGAAGAAGGGAACCCAGTTTCTACGTCTTCAGACCATGCATTTATATTCATGCTTTATGTACTGTTCAAAATAATTTAAGAGCCAGCTGAAAACATTCACACACAATTCAACCGAAAAACAAAACTTCTTCAAACAATTTAATTGAAAATTCATCTATGGAACGATACAATGACATCAGAAATAAACGAATAACAGTTGCTCAAAGACAACTTCTTGGGCTTAATTGATGAACACCTTCATTTCAGAAATCAGAACAGTCGAATCAAATGACAATGTCAATACTCAGTATGGCCACCATTAGCGCGGATACAAGCTAGACATCTCTGTCTCATAGAGTTCACAAGCCTCCTGAGAGTTAGCTGGGGAATGTTGTTCCACTCCTGCTGCAAGAAGTCGAAGAGCTGGCCCAGGTTCACTGCTGGAGGGTGGTTCTCGTGAAGCAGGCGTCCCAGGACGTCCCAGGCGTGCTCGATCGGGTTAAGGTTGGGCGAGGACGCTGGCCAGTCGAGGCGGACCTGCTGCTCCTCCAAGAAGACGTTTACCACCCTGGCACGGTGGGGACAGGCGTTGTCGTCCTGGAGGATGGCGTCGGGGCCCAGGGCTCGCAGGGCAGGCAGGACCAGAGGCTGAAGAATGTTGTCCCTGTACCCCACACCAGTTAGGTTGCCTTCAACTCGGTACAGGGGGTTCTGAAGTTCCTTCCTATGCCACCCCACACCATGATAGACCCCCCGCCATACTGGTCCCGTTCGATTACGTTGTCTTCTTGGTAGCGTTCCCCCATCCACCTCCAGACACGTATGCGACCATCGTGGAAGAGCCGAGCAAAACGCGACTCGTCAGAAAACATCACCCGGGCCCAATGCTGCCTCGTCCAGGCCACATGAGCTCGGCACCAGGTCAGTCGCGCCCTACGATGAGCCGCCGTCAGCACAGGTCGAACAGCTGGCCGTCTTGCTCGGAGGTTAACCTCTCTCATGTGGTTCCGAACAGTTTGGTCGGAAATGTTGACGTTCGCTGCAGCACGCAGTTGTCGCCTGAGGTTGTTCGCAGTGGCAGTTCTTTGTCTCAGCGCCGTCAGAAACAGCAGTCTGTCCTGCTGTCTGGTGGTGGACCTAGGCGGGCCAGACCATCTTCGTTCAGCAATACTACCGGTGGCGTTGAAGCAGTCACGAAGTCTTTGGATGACAGCATGATGCACTTGAAGGCGACGACCAACTTCTCTGACACCTACACCTTCTTGAAGCCAAGCAACAGCCCTTCCCCGGTCAGTGTCATTTAATCTCCGTCTTGGTGGCATGGTTAAAAACGCCCCCAAAAGTGGCTTTTTTATACCCTCTGGTCAGCAAAACTGGTTGCCATGTGTTCAGTAAAGGCACGACTTGCACGTGCAATGCGGTTTGCAGTCAGCCCAACTCTGCTGCCTCAGCTATGCGCTCGCAAACCGCGACCATGTTTTCGCGATTTCGGTGTTACTTTTGTGAACTCGTACAACCCACTAGACTCGGATTCAACTGAACACATGCCAAAACCAGTTTTGCATTGAAGCAGTTGTCGCACTTTCAGTGCAAAAATTGGACAAAAGCTTTGAATTCTATACACTACAGTGCGTTATCTAAACGATATGAAAAATGCAGGTGGCTCTTAAATTGTTTTGAGCAGTATATCTTAATAGATTAAATTCACGCCAGTTCTTAGTAATGCCCTTTAAGATGATTTATGAATACTGTTGATTGCCTTAATGCGTTGTAGAAGATGACTGTAGTTAACATTCGTGCTTGGACTAAAGTGTATTCCAGTATTAAACCACCTGAGTATTTGATGATGACGTTGAAAAGTTAGTTTCCTTCAGTTGTTCGGTAGTTTCTTAATGTCTCACTCCTCATTAAAATCCACTCCAAAACCCAAGTGAAGAAACGAAAGTGGAGACAGATAATAACAGTAACGTATTTATGATCGTCTCACTTCCACTGATATCTTTCACTTTTGAGTGTGAGGACTCGTCCTGCTGGAATCCTGGCCACTCACACCTACACATCAGGTTCCGTAACTTCCACAGCCTGGGATCCCATCATTCATGCCAACTGGCCGAGCACAGGAACAAGAATGTTACATGGCCCCGTGCGGACAACCGATTAACCAGCGGGCCAACAGTTCAATTATAATGTTTTATTTACCATTGTTTCATGCACCCTCCCGTTTCTTCTTCCCCCCCCTTCTCCCTTCCCTCTCCCCCCTCCTACTTCCTCTCCCATGATCCCCCCGTTTCCGTCTGGCGGCCATTTTTGATTGCGAGACGAACAGGAGAAACAGCTAATAGCAGCTAAGTGGTTTCTTGTTCTTTGTCACTGTCGATGTCCTAACCTGAAGAAGACCCAAGAGGTCGAAATGCATTGTGTCTAGTCCTGTACTCTGTTTGTCTGTGTCCTTGGCGGTAACTAACCCCCTCTCTTTTCAAATTTTGTATGCAAAAGCAAAGTTGTGTGTGAAACTCTGCTTGTCAGAAATTGCACTAGTATCAGTCTGTCTGTAGTTCATACATCGTGTTTGAACCTATCCTTGATTCCGTCACTTGAAGCACACAAGCACTTGTAAGTGCATAAGCCTAAGTAAACTACACCGGGGCCATTCTTGAGTCCCGAGAAAAAAAATTGTTCTTGGATGACCAGTACCGGAAAGTTGCCCCTTCCACCACTAGCAAGAGAGAAGATGGAGTGTAATTTTGATATAAAACTACGCCAAACTTTGGATGGAAAAAAAAAATCCACGAGATGACCACACCTCCCACTACTGCTCATCACAAGTGTGTGCGTGTGTGTGTGTGTGTGTGTGTGTGTGTGTGTGTGTGTGTGTGTGTGTGTGTTCCATGGGTGTGTGTGTGTTCCGTGTGTGTGTGTGTGTGTGTGTGTGTGTGTGTGTGTGTGTGTGTGTGTGTGTGAGCGCGCTTGTGTAAGCACTTGCACATGTAGATCTGTGTTTGTGCACACGAGTGTGTGTGTGTGTGTGTGTGTGTGTGTGTGTGTGTGTGTGTGCGAGTGCGCGTGTGTGTGTTTCTGAAGAGGAAATGCGAAAAACGGAGAGGAAGTGCGTGCGTGTGTGTGTGTGTGTGTGTGTGTGTGTGTGTGTGTGTGTGTGTGTGTGTGTGTGTTAGCGCAACTCTGCTTTTCTTTCCTTTTTGTTTTTGTCTTCTGTTTTCCTTCTCCAACACTAATTCTTAAACCGCTTCTGTATGCGTATCAAACACTCTTCAGTCTTACGGACGGTGCGGCAGTGTGTGTACGGGTGTGGGAGTGGAGATGCGTGCGCCCTTCTAGTTTCTAGAATTTCGTGTGGTCAGTCCAAAGTCTTATTAATCTCTACTATGGTGGATATGTTTACATTCGAGTCTCTTTTTTTTTTTCGTTTGTTTTTCAGTTTGTCGGCAAGATTGCGCAAAAATGACCGTGCCGATTTAACCGAGAGTTGATTGAAGGATGGAAAGCGGCCCAAGGAAGAAATACATGTGGTGCGTATGCAGATCAAAAGAACGGGTCTGGGATTTTTTTTCATTTTCTTTCAACATTGATACACGGCGCATTTTTTGTGTTTTTTGTAAAATTTTCAAGTAAATAATGAATGGATCTCAATTTAAAAACAACAACAACAACAACAAAAACTCGCTTATCAAGATCATTGGTGTCTACGAAGTTGCAGCATTTAATGTAGACCCGGGGTCCTGGGCAGAATATTATCAGGTGGGGTGGAGGGTGTATTACCTCATTCATTGAACAGTAACAAATTGAGCTAGGAACCTGCCACAAACGAGGATTCGGTCAGGAACAAATGTTACGATACATCTATGAATGATGGTTGTGGGAAATTATTCAACAGATGAAAGCGGGCTGGTATCCTTAGGTCGAGATGACTGTTGACCTTGGTGGAGGTCTGCATTCTCCCGCCGTGTGTTCTACCAGTCACCCCCACAGTGGAGGCTAGGTCTGCGTTCTCCCGCCGTGTGTCCTACCGGTCACCCCCACAATGGAGGCTAGGTCTGCGTTCTCCCGCCGTGTGTCCTACCGGCCGCCCCCACAATGGAGGCTAGGTCTGCGTTCTCCCGCCGTGTGTCCTACCGGTCACCCCCACAATGGAGGCTAGGTCTGCGTTCTCCCGCCGTGTGTCCTACCGGTCACCCCCACAATGGAGACTAGGTCTGCGTTCTCCCGTCGTGTGTCCTCCCGGTCACCCCCACAATGGAGGCTATGTTGTAAACTCCCCCTCTGTTGGTTTGTTGGTGGGATTGTCTGTCGGAAAGATGATATGAAAAGTAAGAAACCGATTTGAACGAAACTCATGGGAAGATGAAGTGTGGCCCTGGGGGCGGACCTATTGGATTTTGGTGCGGATCCGAGGGCGGATCCAGTAACCTTTATGGAGTACACACACACACACGCACGCGCACACACACACACACACACACACACACACCACACACACACACACACACACACACACACACACACACACACACGCACAGCACGCGCGCACACACACACACACACACTCGCACGCACGCACGCACGCACGCACGCACGCGCGCGCACACGCATACACGCGCACACACATACACACACAAAAGAAAAAACCCTGATCAATCGAGTGTGACAAAACTTGGTGAAAAGATGGAATATGGTCGAAAGATGATCTCATTAAATTTTGGTAGGAATTTGGTTTAAACAGATTTTATTTGTTCGAAAACAGTTTTGCAGCAATATTCATCAAATCATGGAGTACAACAAGCATAGGCTTATAAACCGTACTCTTTCAAAGAAAATGTACATTGGAGTGGCTGCGTCAGGAAATTATCAAAATGGAATTGGAAAGGAGGAAAATCAACAGAAAACAAACAAAAACAAAACAACAACAAAGACAAGCGAACAAACGAAAAGTCGTTTAACACACAAGAATACACTCAAACTACAACACAATAATAAAATAACCCACTCCACGCCCGAACCACGCCATGCCATTTCAATCAAAAGTGTTCAATACCAGGTAGAAGACCGGGAAGGTAAATGAGGTAAGCCGAATAAGTTTAGTTAAGTGCAAACCTATTAGATAGCTTAATAAAATTTCCAACCATAGTAAGTATCTCTGTATTTGCGTCCACATCCAAGTCAAGGTTACCAGTCAGTAATGTTGAGATATCGCGTTTTGCTGTGTCGTGTAGAGTTTCTATTGTCAGAGCACGGGCCTGTTGATGGAGTGGACAATTAATCAAGAAGTGGGCTGCATCTTCAACTGCCGTGCCACAGTCACATGAAGGGTTGTTTCTAAGATGTCGTTTGAAAAGATCGTGGTTTAAGTCACTCATTTCCAATCTCAACTTACACAAAATTATTTCTGACGTCCTATCAGATAAGTATAACATCTAGGCACGATACTATCGGTACTGCTGAGGAAACGCTTGAGAAAACTAAGAGAATTAGATACTTTAATATTGTCAGGGAGGTCATTCCAAAGAGCAGTAGATGAAGGAAAGAAGGAAGATTTGTACATATCTAGTCTACACTTTGGCATCTGCCTCTCCAGGGGGCGCCTGAGGTGATAAGGGTTTACAGAGGATATAAGATGGGGAAGTCGATTAGACAGATAAATCGGAACAATACCGTTGACAATTTTGTAGTACAGAATGATTTTATGACGTCGTCGTCTCTCTTTTAATGATGTAAAACCGGATTCCTTGTATAATTTTTGGTGGCTAGTCCCTCGGACTGAGCCGACTATAGTTCTAATCGCATCCAGATGCACATTTTCTAAATCTTCAGCTTGTTTGTTTGTACAATTATCCCACACGACATCCGAAAAATCGAAATGGGGCAAAATAAATGACTTATACATTATTTCGAGTGATTTCCGACTAAGACGGTATTTAAATGAGCGGAGGCAGGCAACAAGAACACGACATTTTGACAACATGGATTTGATGTGTCGATCCCATTTACAATTATTTTGAATGATAACTCCTAGGTGTTTGTGGAATTCAGTATCATGTAATGTCACGTTATTAAACCTCAGAGGTTCAATTTGTGGCACTGCATGGTTAGAAATTGTCATTAATTTAGTTTTAGACTGGTTAAATGTTATTTTCCATTTGAGAGCCAAAGTATTGATTTTTTCAAGATCTGAGTTTAAGATTTCTGTTCTAAGACGAGTATTTTCAAGACCTAAATATATACTGGTATCATCAGCAAATAGCTTTACCACAGATTCAATATCATGAACAATATCATTTATATAAATAAGGAATAACATTGGTCCAAGAATAGAACCTTGGGGGACGCCTGCCGATATCGGGAGATACGGTGATTTACTTCCCTTTAAAACTACTGCCTGTGTACGATTTGTCAAATAGTCAGCAAACCAATCAAGCAACTGTCCTCTAACACCCAAGGCAGAAAGTTTATATAGCAATCCATGGTGCCATACCTTATCAAAGGCCTTAGATACGTCGAAAAAAATCACCTGTGCAGTAGTTCTTGAGTCTAGAAATTTGCAAAAATCATCATATATACACAAAACTTGAAAAACAGTTGAGTCTCTTGGAATGAACCCCGACTGGGCATCTGATAAAAGATTATTGCCTAAAAGGTGTTTAAACACATGTTGCTGAACACATTTTTCTAAGATTTTACCGATACAGCTCAATAATGAAATAGGACGGTAGTTTTCGCATTTATGTTTATCTCCTTTTTTAAATATGGGGGTTACATGAGCCAGTTTCCATATTAAAGGAAATTTCCCTTCTGTTAATGAGCGATTAAACAGGTATGCTAATGGTTCACAAATGACGTCCGCAGCAGCAATTAAAATTCTATTGTGTACCAGGTCTGGTCCGACAGCTTTTCTACTATCAAGACCTTTCAGTATTTCTAGAACAACGTCTTTGGTAATAACTAAATGACTAATCAAACCGCAATATTCATTTATCCTAGGTAAATCTTCATCATCGTCATCGACCGAACATTGCGCGGCAAAGTAATTATTAAGGGCAGTAGCCTTATCTTTTGGAGTGTAATAAATCACATCGTTATCTTCAATGGGAGGGATTTCGTCCTGAGGCATGCCTTTGTTACGAATGAATGTTTTAACTAGTTTCCACCAGTCCTTGGTTCCAAAGCAATTCGGAGAGGAGATTCTGTTGTCTAATTCTAATACATATTCTGCCTTCCTCAGTCTAATAATATGTGTAAGCTCATTTCGAGTACGACGAAAGAAAGCCCAAGCCCAGTCAGAATTTAATGATTTAGCCAATTTATGGATACTATTTTTTCTTTTGATTATTTTTTTAATTTCAGTCGTAATCCATGGCGCATCGCGGTCATCTATTGTAACCTCTTTGACTGGCATACATAGTTTTGCAACATACACAAGCAGATCAGAAAACTTCTCGGCAGCATCATCAATAGATTCCAAGGTTAAAATGGAATCCCAGTCAGTATTAGATAATTCAGCAGTTAGTCTCTGAGCATTTAGTTTAGCATAATTAAACACTGTACGTTTGTAGGAGGTGTTAAATCTGCGGTGGTTTTTCAAGACAACATACGGAGCACGATGATCGCTACAGACTGGTGACAGTACGTCTGAACCTTGAATGAGGTCTGGACATGGCGTAAGTATTAAATCAATTATGGTGGACGAGTTTTCAGTAATACGAGTTGATTTATTAACTATCTGAAATAAATTATTCGTTGACATATTTTGAAGATGCGGTGGTGGTTGAACTGTACAATCTGCGTTGAAATCACCAAGAATAATGAATTTGTTAGGAGTATTTCCAGCTAACTGTACTGCCTGATCAATTAAGTCCCAGTAAGCTACATTAGCAGAGGGTGGTCTGTAGAATGTTCCTATCAGCAGTGTGTTTTGTCCTAGTTTTGTCTCAATCCACACAGCCTCCAGAAATGGCACACTCAGGTCGGGTCTAGGTTTGCAAACTAAATGATCTTTTACGTACACAGCAACACCTCCATGTGGATCGCCACTCTGTCTCTCCTGACTGGAGGTTGGAAACCGGGAATTAGTATGTCGTCATTAGAAATATTGTCTGAAAGCCATGTTTCAGACATGGTTACCACATCAAAACAACTTACCTCACACTGAATTAGAGGAATTTTTTTGCTTAAGCTATGTACATTCAAGTGGATGATGGATAGTCCATTTGAAATATCATCAGTCGGACCTGGGTTTGGGTGGACATCACCTGCAAGTTGTAGCAACATCTGTATTGCAAATCCGACAAGAAAAATAATAAGCAGGTCAGCAGTACCCACACGTTGAGGAAGCGTGTTCACATCATGACTATTGGAAAGTGATGGATCAAGAGATGAGAGCTTACACGGCATCGTATTGACGAGCGGTCCGTTCAACATTATAAAAAGGAAAAGTGAGAGGGTCAGTGCTGATGATCCATATATCATCAAGAGAAGAAACGGACCAACGTCAGTCACTGTGAAAAAGGACAACTTGAACATAGACAATTTTAGGGCCCTGGCATAGAACATTCCGACTCTGGCTCTGAACTGAGTTAGGCAACAAGTCATGTCACTGCACGGAGTAAAAATTCAAACAGAACAGAGAACAGAGCCGGAACATTTTTCCTGGTCATCAATGGCATGGCGTTTGGCTCAAACACGCTGAGCGATTTATAAACAATTATCCCACAAACAAAGAATGACAAAAGGTACAAAAAATGATAACAAAGCATACGATCCAAGTCCATGGCCGTGAGAGGCCCGGGAAGATGAAAATGTATTCGACAGAAATCTATTTGTGGACGTTGCTAACGGACAACCGTTAACTGATCAAAACTGGTAACAATGGACATACTGAGTGTTGAGGGGAAAAAAAATCCAACATATGTTTGTACTAGAAAAAGGTCGGACACAGAAAGTGTAGGAATTATAGTCGTTATTGTGGTTTGTAAACCAGGAAAAACAGCAGTCAATACAAGAGATATGACACCGCCGTCAAATATGACTGGGCAATAGAGAAAACAACCCCATCGTGAATGCAAGATACACAAACTGAGCACACACACACGCACACACACACACACACACACACACACACACACGCACACACACACACACACACACACACACACACACACACACACACAAACACAAACACACACACACGCATATACACGTACACACACAAACGCATATACACACACAAGCACACACACATGCACATACACATACACAAATACAAAACACACACACGCACACACACACACACACACACACACACACACACACACACCACACACATACGAGCGCGCGCGCGCGCGTGCACACACACATTATAAACACACACACAACACACACACACACACACACACACACACACACACACACACACACACACACACACACACACACACACACACACATACAAACACACACACATACTAATCAATAGGCTTGAGAGAATCGAATGTCACACATCGCATTTCACTAGGCCGCATGCGAGCAGAAAACCATGAGATAGGCAAACCACACACTATACGAATCTGCAGATGGAGGTTAGTGAACTTCCCTAGGAATAAGTGCACGAACTGCACGAGAATGATGCCAGCAAATGTTTTTATCACCACCTGGGGCCCCAGCACCACGCCGCACAAACGCAAAAGAATGTACGCATAGCCATACGACACACGCACACACACACACACACACACACACACGCACACAGAGTCGCACACATATACCACACATCACAACACACACACACACACACACACACATATATACATATGCATATACACACACACACACACACACACACACACATATATATATATATATATATATACATACATACATATATAGGTAGGAATTTGTGGCGCGGATCTGGAACGAAAAGACGAGTGCAGGATCCGTTCGACATTGGCGGAAGTCTGCTCTCATGTGTGTCCTTCCGGTTGATCTCTCGGTCGCAGGAAGAGTGCATCAACGGAGGAGGAAAGTTCCGTCACGAGCTAGCAGTAACTAAGAACCCCATAATGATACATGTTACTGTAACAGCAGCAGAAAGTAAAGAACGAGTCAGCCGTTGAGGGGGTGAGAGGACTTAAGATTTGAACGCTGCAAGAACAAATACCGACATGACCAACAAGAATTAAGGAGAGCAACGGGCTGAGGACTTTGACCTGATATCTCAGGACTCTGGAGCGGGAGACCTATTGCCACTGGTTACTTCCTTCTGTGGGGTTAACCGGGGATCAGTCATAAATGGCGGGCTCAGCGTGATGTGTCGTTCTTGGTCCTGTTTCCTGAGGTGTCGACAGACACGAGATGTGAGGACCGCTCTCGGGGAGAGGAGGAGGAAAGGAAGGGAGGAGCCGGGGGCAGGGGGGGGGGGGGGGCTGGGGATAAAAAAAAATGATTCCGTGATGGACAGTCAAGGCGAGAGGTGACGTCCGGAAATGACCGCTGTAATAAAAGTCGTCATTAGCTTGAGAGGATTCGCTCCCCGACCCCCTGCCTCCCCTCTCCCTCCCTCTTCATTTCTGTGTGGGAAGAGCGCGGCCACTGACAGTCGGTAGTCGCCCCCTTAACATGTGAACTTGTTTAAGAAGAGAATAGTTGTTTCTCCCCCCCCCCCCCCTCCTTTCTCCCTCCCCTCCACCCCTCCTTAAATATCTCGATCGTCAGTCCGTCGTGGCCATTCCAGCCTCGCTGTCGTGGAAAGATCAGCTGAGATTTATCTTGTGTCCACATCCATGTCCTAGCTCTGGTTGTACTGGCCAGCTTTCAGCCCCGGTCGAAACGGCTTCCGTAGTCGGCTCAGCTTTAAACAGTGGCTCAAGGCCCATGCCTGTGGCCTGTTTAAGACAGCTGAACAGCTCCGTGTTCAGTGTAACCAGTTCACATGACTGCTGTAAGAACCAATCCAGGCGTCGAACATCTGAAAAAAAAGGGGGGGGGGGGGGGGGGTGGAAGGGGGGAAAAAAGTCTCGATCCCTGCCATAACGTTGTCGTTCCCGGGGTACCGGTGTAGTGTTAGATGCAACCCTTCCGGGAGCTTTATCCCCGAGTCTCAGCCCCTCCCCCTTTCACTCTCGCCAGACCCCCCCCCCCCTCCCTTCTTTTTCAGGCCTCCCCTGGAGGTGGCTCTATGGACGTCACATCTGTGAAGTAACAGCCTTATGGTCGGCAGATTCGCAGAGACTCGTGATTAGTGGCGGTGCCACACTGAACGAGAAAGCTTTAGGCAGATCGCCGCCATCTGTCCGTCAACAGAACCAGTCCGTGGTTCGGGGGGAAGGGGGT
This sequence comes from Conus canariensis, assembly GCA_033310375.1. Taxonomy (NCBI): domain Eukaryota; kingdom Metazoa; phylum Mollusca; class Gastropoda; order Neogastropoda; family Conidae; genus Conus; species Conus canariensis. The sequence continues at coordinate 48,643,842 of CM065716.1, read as the reverse complement.
GCATGGGGGGGGGGGGGGGTGATGGGGGGGGGGGGGGAGTCGGAATGAGGGACGTGGGTCGGGGTCTGTCCTGAGTTTTGTGGTCTTTCGACAGGATTAATCGGTCAGTCACGAACGACAGCGGCACTGGTGGGTGGTATCAGCGGAGGCCAAGGTTTTGTCCAGAGTCTCTCCCCCCCCCCCCCTCACATCTTCCCCCCCTCTCTCTCTCTCTCTCTCTCTCTCTCTACCCCTGTATGGTAGGCTGCAGACGAGGACGTGCCGGAGAGTGGGGGTGGGGAGGGAGAGGGGTGGGGGTGGGGTCAAAGAGAGATTTATTTACGCCGGGGACAGCACGTGACGGCGACGCCTTGAGATGGACAGCTACCATGCGAAACGTTAACGGAAACGTCTACGTGGTACTGTCACCAACGTGACGGACTACACCACCTCCCTCTGGGCAAACTGGTGTCGCGGGCACAGTCGGGACTCGTCCCTTCCTCTGATGAAAGCGACTTAGACTTTTTTCTCGGGGGGGGGGGGGGGGGGGGGGGGGGAGGATTCGGGGTGTGGATGTGGAAGGGACTGGCTATCCCGTCTTCCGCGTCCTACCCACCAGCTCCTCACCCACACGATTGTGGGTGTGGGTGTGGTGTGCGTGTGTGCGTGTGTGTGTGTGTGCGTGTGCGTGTGCGTGTGTGTGAGTGAGTAGTGTGTGTGTGTGTGTGTGTGTGTGTGTGTGTGTGTGTGTGTGTGTGTGTGATGATTGATGAGAATGACCCGACTATACTTGGCAGTTCCATTCTGATTTAGGACGACATGAAAGGACTTCTCTAAGCTTTGTCCCGCTGTCAACCAAGCCCGAGAGACGCAGATACCTGCGGTGTTGGTCAGGAAGTGTTGAGGAACACTCTTGAGACGTATCCATTAAGTCCGTTTCATGCAAACAGGCGATTCAAGTTTTCCTTTCCTGAGTCCCTAACGTAGTCATTTCTGGGCAGATTCCAGCACGGGTTGAAAAAAACCTCGCAAATAAACGCCGCTCATGGGACTTGCCGAACTACGACCTCTAACCTCACTGCCCGCGACACTACTTCTCTCCATCACTACAACGTGTGTGTGTGTGTGTGTGTGTGTGTGTGTGTGTGTGTGTGTGTGTGTGTGTGTGTGTGTGTGTACATACGTGCGTGCGTGCGTGCGTTCGCGCGCCCGCGCGCTTATGGCAGTCTGCTCTGCTGACGGACCTATCAACATTTACTCGCAGGAAGAGAAAAGATACCGGGATCTGTGCGAAAGCAAAGCGGGCTTACACCTCCACCTTTACCTCCACCCCAAAAGTGTGGAATAGTGGAAAAGGGATCAGTAGGTAAAAACCCACTCTGTAGGTAAGGCCAGGACACACTCGCATACATACACACACGCGCAGGCGCGCAGTTCTATTGTTGAAGTAACTGTAGTTTGTACTAGACCAGAAATATGCACAAGCACACGCACGCACATTCACTTACTCACACATACACACGTGGGCGGGCGCACACGAACGCACGCATGCACGTACGCGGGCGCACACGACGCACACACCAAATTATGAGATTAACCGCAGGTTGTTCTGAACCGTATTCTGTCTCTGTGTCTGTCTGTCTCTCTCTCTCTCTCTCTCTCTCTCTCTCTCTCTCTCTCCTTTCTCTGTCTGTCTTCTCTCTCCCCCTTTTTATTTCTTTCTCACTTGCGCGCGCGCGCGCACACACACACATTAGGTTATCAGATATCCGCCTGTTGTACCAAACCGCATTCTCTCTCTCTCCTTCTCTCTCTCATGCACGCACGCACAGAAAGAGAGAGTGAGGGAGAGAGAGAGACAGAGAGTGTACACAGAAATATATTAACGAGAACTTGATAAAATTAAGTATATGTTAGGAAATGCTCTAACGTTTTCAATGGAGAACTAAGAAATAAATTGCAGTTTAACCAGGACAGTGACCTAGAGGAAAGCTGTCGATTATCACAACATACATTGCTATCATAAAATGTTCTCGAACAAATAGCCACACACACACACACACACACACACACACACACACACACACGCACACACAAAGGTACTATACAAAGACAATCTACCATTGTGAGCTAAACGATTGACTTTAGAAAATAGGATGCTCCAACTTCATCAAATTTCCAGTTTTCACAATAAATGGTACTATCGGCAACTAAAAAAAAAAAAAAAAAAAAAATATATATATATATATATATATATTGAGTCTTTTTTCTGCCTGTCATAAAAGCTTGCGTGGAACTGTCCTATTGTTGACATATTAAAACAAAGCAGGGAAGGGTCCTAACTTTCTGAAAATAATAAAAAAAATATGGGACTGAGGATACGATAACGAAGCACTCGTATCTCAAATGCTTGCTACCTTGTATTTTCACAGCTGACTTGGGCTCAAGATCCCTGGTATTTATTAAACTGCAAAGCGTAGAAAGCTTATGAACTGGCTCCTAGTGTGCCAATGCATTGTTCAACTTGAGTAGCAGAGGAGCTGGTGTTTTGTTGTTGCTTTTTTTCCTCGATTAACGAAGGTAGTATTCACCATCTGTGAAAATTGACATAGAAGCCTTTTGCTTGTGAAATATTATCCAAAATCGAAGTTCGTTTTAAGAATCGCAAATCGAGTTTGTTGAAAAAAAAAAAAAAAGCAAGAAAACGCAGTCCTTCAAATCTGTTTATGCATTTGCTGCTGGTATTGTTGGCGCTACAGAATGAGAGAGGGGGGTGGGGGGTTTCCAAGTAAACCAACTTTCTCAAGTTCCAGCATGAAAAGAAACCCATATTTGTCTTTGATCATACCAATTTACCTAAAAAAAATATACTCATCTAATCTGTTAAGAAAGTTCAATATATTCCAATTTAAAAAGTCGGTACGCAGAATATCTGGATGGATTTATTCTTAATATCGGCATCACTGGAGCAGCTTTTGTAATTCCTTTATTGAAAATAGAAAGTGCACACACACACACACACACACACACACACACACACACACTCACACACACACACACAAAACGGTACCACATAGAAATACACATTCTTTTTCTACCGCTGAAGTTGTAATGATAGTCATGGCCTTAATCACATAGTGGATATCCCATTGGTTGTATGCGAAGTTTTACTTTGTGTTGATCCCCAAGTATGCATTACATGCCACTGGACCCTCTAGACTAAAAAATGAAATAATCGAAATGGTCACTTAAAAAATATTAAAGATTCCGTAGCCTAATGGCTGTATGGGACAGTGTGCTGTCAAAGGGTCACAGTGTCAAGGGACGGTGCTATCACAGGGTCACAGTGTCAAGGGACAGTGTGCTGTCAAAGGGTCACAGTGTCAAGGGACAGTGTGCTATCAGAGGGTCACAGTGTCAAGGGACAGTGCTATCAGATGGTCACAGTGTCAAGTGACAGTGCTATCATAGGGTCACCGTGTCAAGGGACAGTGCTACCAGAGGGTCACAGTGTCAAGGGACAGTGCTATCAGAGGGTCACCGTGTCAAGGGACAGTGTGCTATCAGAGGGTCACAGTGTCAAGGGTCCCTCTACTCGACAGTGAAAAAAAAAAAAAACAAATCAAGTGTCTATAAAGGAGACTAGTATCGCCTTCAGCTGGGCGCCTTCTCGCTGTGGAGTAATTTTCCAGTGAGTGGGAAGATCAGTCTGCTATAAAGCAAAAAAAAAAAACCACACACACACACACACAAAATCGAGGGGGGGGGGGGGGGGGGGAGAAGAGAAGGTGGGAACTTGGTCTAAAATCAATATGCAGTCAGATCTGCATGGATGTTACATATAGAGAAAAGTGTCCCGAGATGGGGTTAATGAACTCAAAGCATCGAAGTCATTATTACCAGTACTGGATAAAGTTAAGGTGTGCTGCTGGTTCTAAATCTTTATCAGTACTTAAACATCGCATTCTGGACACATTTTTAGTTTTATCTACAGATTTTGTTCAAATGCGTTTCGACCAACATTTTCTGAAACTATACATTCCACTCGTAGCATAATTTTCTGTAAACTGCTTGCTTTTCCTCTGTTCAGTATAACGGCAGTTTGTTCCTAACAGGTTAATGGATATATTTCCAACCAGTATGCTGTTATCTGGTGAAAATTATTCATTACTTCGGTTTTTCTCTGAATTCTTTGTTATCGGTTCAGTTGGTGCCTATCGCCCATTTATTTCAATTGAAGTTGCTGCTGTTCTTTACTTTTTGTTCTTGAATTATACTGATATGAAATGCTAACACCTTTCAATGCGCGCTGATTCAGTTATTCATCCGCATTTACACCCCTATTCTCTTTTGTTCCTTCATTGTTTTATTCCCTGTGCTTCAGGTTCCTGAAAATAGATATACAGAAACGTTTTCAAGACAGTTATTTCAGTTACACTTAAATGTATACTCCCCTCTCATGACTTGATATCCTGCATCATCTTTCATCCTGAACCCAGCACATACGACACAAAAGACAACCCAGTACTGCACACTAGGCCTGGTGGTTTGGCGTTCAGGCCTAAGAAAGTGGACATGATTTTATTTGTTGTGATGTGTAGGTAACCAAGGAGGACAGTTCAGGCTGTGATTGCATGAGTTAGCGCGCTCGTGTGTGCTGAGCATATGTGCACTCAAATGTATTGTGCGCCGTGTGTTTTGATCGACTTACAGTGTATAACTAGGCGTGATACGATTGTTTGTGAACGCTCCCCCCCCCCCTCTCTCTCTCTCTCTCTCTCCTGTCTGTCTGTCTGTCTGTCTGTCTGTCTGTCTGTCTGTCTGTCTCTCTCTCTCTCTCTCTCTCTCTCTCTCTCCCCGACACACACGCGCGCGCGCACACACACACACGCACGCGCGCTCGCGCGCACACACACACACATATATATATTATATATACACATATACATAACATATACACCACACACACATACGCATATACGTGCGCACACACACGTGCACTCAGACATGTTCGCGTGAAATGCATACACATGCTGCACTCGTGACAAGTTGGGGTGGCAGGTGTGGTCCTCTGGGGAAAGTACTCGGCGTTTTCTCTATTAACATTATGATAGAGTAGTTTTGTATATCAAAATTCACTTCCGCCCTTTTTCCTTCTAGTGGTGGAATGAGCAACTTTCCGGTACTAGTAGGGTAAAGAATCCATTTCTCAGGACTGAAAAAAAATGACTGAAGAATGGCTTAGGAGTTAATTGACCTGGGGCTTGTGTGTGCTGGAAAGTGTTTGTGCTCTGAATGACAGAATTGGAAATTGATTCAAACATGGAATAATATATGAACAACAAACGGACCGGCACGGGTTAAGCACAATTTCGCACACAAACGTTTTCTGTGAATTGTGTATTTTGATTTTTGTAGACAGAGTAAAGTTTGTGTAGACAGTGTATACACAAAGATTCAACGCCTATCTTGCGCTGAAGTGATTAAAGATAAGTGATTGCTCGTTCATTTGCGTTGTAATAATTTTGTATCTTGCCTGAAGAAGACCTAAGAGGTCGAAACGCGTCGTGTTTTGTCTTGTTATTCGTTTGTCCACGTTTTTTTTTTCATTAGCGGTTTAACATTATTTCAAGATTTGTCAGAATACACCAATTAACGCAACTTCAGTAGAATCTGTCTCTTTACATGGGCTGGCCTTTGCCCACCTCATCTCATCATGAAGGGAGGAAACGTTCTGATAATCAGAGTTGGAATTCAGTAAGTACAAGAGAACGTCCTTTGTGCTAGGGTTGCCCCTTGGAGAGGCGACCAGATCTCTCAGGTGATTGGTCCTTCACTGGAAGGCGGCTGGTTTGTTAATGATCAGTCTGGCCGCATTACAGCCTGGATTCTTCAGCCTGTGCCGGGCCAGTTTTTTTGTGGCAGGGTCCCAGGGTTTTTCTTCCAGGACGATCAGTAAAACTTGATGCAGTTTTTTTTTTTCTGTGTACGCAGGCTGATGCTCCTGCGGACACTCCCTGTATAGACGAGCAAAGATTAATCCCATCTACTCAACAAAGGGAGTGGAGTTTTATGTGTATGACCATTTTTCATCCCGCCATTAAGACGGTCATACTCCAGCTTCAGGGAAGATGCATGCTATGTGTAACGTGTCATCCATACCAACGGCCAAACTGGCCTTTTCTTCTGAAAGTTGGTGATGGGATTTTACGTGTGTGCAAGATGTTATGTGTGCGTTTATAGTCTCATTTGAAGGACTGTGTGGGATATGGAGTCAGAACCAATGTTAACTCCAACGGGAAAATCCCACTGTACCGAAACGGCCCCTCCGGGGTTCAACCTTGCCGTGGTCGGAGGGCTTGCGCGGTCCCGTGATCCCTTAGGCTTTGCTGGCGGGGGCATCAATACTTGAAGATAGGCTGGTTTTTTTTTTAAATGCTTCTAGGCCTGAAAAATCAAGTTGCTGTCTGGCCTAAGCACAACGTGGTAAGGAGTTGATGCCCCTGGTAGGGCCTCCCATGTCAGATAGGCTAAGGGTGAGGATCCTGACTGATAGTAACCTGCCTTTTTCCTTTTCTTATCTTCTGCCTTTATTTGGCTCTTTTCTATCTTCATCTCCCCTTCAAGTCTTCTTTTCCACACTCTTTTTCTCTGTGGTCTTCTTAAGATCCGCCGCGTTTGCCGTGCGGTGCGACATGTGACAGAGGGGAATGAGATCCTGGTGATTGAGAGGGCCAACGCCCTCAACACATCACTTTGGCTCGGACTTCTCCTAGACAGGAGGTACACTCTGGTCCGGGGCTCCCCCGTCTTGGGGCTGAGTCAAGACAGGCAGTTCTCCAGCTGGCCAAGTTAACCCCTGCAGTGCTCGGTTCTCTGCTCCCGGGACTTGAGCATGATCAGGGGGGATAGGGTTAGTGGCGTTCTGTTTGCCGTATATCTCTCCTGAAGCCTGGAAGGGGTCAAGACAGTGACTTCTTGGCCCTGGCCCCTTTGTTGGACTCCATGGTGAGTGGGTAAGGGAGAGACGAAATTTACACACAGAATATGGCTTCATCCAAAATCATTCCCCCCATAAAGAAGAGGAAGGCAGTGGACCCTATCTCCAGACATTTGGATTCAGACAGTGACTCGGATATGGAGAAGAGAGAGAGGACAGGTTTTGGGGCTTCCTGGCTTGTGATTGAAGGGACAGAGCAGGAAAAGCCTATTTCCACTCTGAGTCCTTTTGCAATTCAGAAGGGTTCCAAGGAATAGCAGGCGACCCTCGGTCGGTAAAGAGGCTACGAAACGGCTCGTTCCTTGTTCAGTGCAAGTCAAAGAAGCAATCGGAACAGCTGCTGAGGGCAACAAGGCTAGTGGACAGGGAAATCCAGGTGACTCCCCATAAGCAGTTGAATTCGTCCAAAGGAGTTATTCGGTGCCCGGATTTGAAAGGTGTCTCAGAGGCAGAGATCAAGACAGAACTAGCATCTCAAGGTGTGACGGAGGTGCATAGGGTGACAGTCCGTAAAGGTGCAGAAAGAGTGCCCACCAACACCCTCTTTCTGACATTCTGCAACCCTTTGTTACCTCCGGTCATTAAAGTAGGATACTTGAATGTCCGTGTCCAGCTGTATGTTCCATTCCCGATGCGGTGTTTCAAATGCCAGAAGTTTGGACACGTCAGAGACCGCTGTTCTGGGGAGGAGGTGTGTGGTGTTTGTTGCAAGGCAACCCATGGCCGGCCGTAATCTTAAGCACTCTCAACTACTGAAATTTTTTTTTAACTGTACACCTCCCTAAAATCAAACGGACACAACGTAGTGTTTGCTTGGGTTCCCAGCCATCTGGGCATTCGAGGCAATGAGATGGTTGACCAGCTTGCCAAGAACGCCACAAGGCAAAAGTTGATCAGGTTTACTGTTCCCCACACTGATCTGAAACTCAAAACACAGGCCTATGTCAAAGACCTCTGGCAAGAGGAATGGTCCTTGCAGACGGATAACAAACTGTATAAAATCCGTCCAGACCTCAACGAGTTTTTACCATGGTCCAGTGGCGGCCGTAAAGAAGAAACAGTCCTGTGCCGCTTGCACACAGGCCAATCGTTTTATACCCATTCTTATCTTTTAAAAGGTGAAGAAGCTCCATGGTGTATTCCATGTCATGTTCCACTCACAGTGAAACATATTCTTTTAGATTGTTGGGACTTGCACGATGTGAGACACAAACACTTTACAGCAGAGTCCATGAAAACCCTGTTCGGAGATGTCCCACCTGACGTGATCTTTGAGTTTCTGAGGAAGATTAACATTTTTCATCTGATTTAAGATTTTACGGAAGAAAGATTTTTAACGAAGTTTCTGGTGCGTTTTAGAAGATGTATTTTTAAAGAGATGTGTGAAAGGTTTGTTGTTGATGATGATGACATGTGAGTTGATTTTAACGTGGTGACGGCCCTGATATGGCCCTTTGCGTCGGCTGGGCTATAAGCAACATTACCTTACCTTACCTTACCGAAACGGCCCGGCAGAGATTCGAACCCCCAACCCCAGGATCACCAAGTTTTACGAGTCCGGCGCTCTAGCACTGAGCTATGCCGGCCCCCAATGCAGGATTTCAGAGCAGGATAGATGATAAAGATTCCCCTCTCTTGCAGACGCCAGTGTTGGGTCGTACCCACTGAAAACTGTGTTCAGTCTAGTGGCTTACGATGAATCGGTGAAGTTAGGAGGCTTGCTCTCCCCGTCCCTTACAGAGGTTGACGCTAACCGTTATGTCTCTCATGCCTGCCTGATCGACAGGTTGTCCGAGGTAAGTCGTCTTAAAGGTGACAACCACATCGCAGGGCGTGCAGCCTGACATAATGCACTTGGGATCAGAGATGACCGTGTCTGAAATACCGGTGATTTTTCAGCCTGTGCGCTGATGAACGAAGTCGGTATATTTTTGATCTTCCGTCGAATATGAGAAAAGTGGTTTCTCGTTCTTCGTTTGCACTGTCCTAAATCTTATTTGTTTTTTGCCTGAAGAGGACCCAAGAGGTCGAAATGCATTGTTTTGCCCTGTACTTTGTCTTTGTCCTTGGCGGTAACTAACACCCTCTCTTTCTAAATTTTGAAGTCGGTATGTGTGGGCCAGCAAAACAGGCGAAGGAGAGTCATGGCTGCCAGTGTCCTTTGTAATGATGTGGGTGGCGGAAGAAATGCTTGTCTCCGTCCACAAGTGTTACAGCACTGTGTGATACGAAGGGGAAGAAATGGAGAGGTGGCGATGACCCGCGCTATTACGTTGTTGCCAGAGTCGCGGCTTATCACTGCGTCGGCATGCAACAAAGTCCGACCAGACAGATACGGGCGAAGGGAGTGAGAGGAGAAGGGGTTTGAGGTGGTGAAGTTGGGCGTCGTGAAATGACGTAAGACTTGATAAGGTCAAGGAATGTGAAAGAGAGGGGAGCGTCCGGTTAGCGCGCATTACCCCAATTGCTATAAAGAGCGAATCTCGGTCGTATGATAGAAAGCGCGCAAGTCATGTACGATGATGTCTCCCATACTATGACAGAAAGCGCGCAGGCTGGACGAATCGAATCTCACGGCAGGCGAAAACTGGCTGTAGGCTGCTCTTTAGTGGTGCCAGCTACAGGCGGTAATCTGACCCGCTGAGCGGTGAGTGCCAGGGGCTGGCAGCGCCCGTATCTAGATCAGCACGCCCCAGCTCTGGAATCCCCTCTGTTCATACACACGCACACACACGTACACACGCAACACACACACACACACACACACACACACACACGCGCGCACACACACACACACACACACACACACACACACACACACACACACACACACACACACACACAACACACGCACACACACACACACATACACACACACCCACACACAAATATACACACGCCCGCACGCCGACACGAAAACACCCTCACAAAACACTAAATCGTTATTATACTCACAAATTTATTTTTCGAACAGTAAAAATTTTCAAAGAGAAGTGTTTACAGCTGGTCTCTGTCCACCAGATCTTAAAACTTGAAAACGGCATAAAAGTTAGTTCACATATTTACACATTTACACGATCCTCTCTTCTAAAAGTAGTAAATCTACACCACCACTGGTAGGTTTTTCCAAGCCATCCTTTTAAGAAAGTCTTTTCGGGCAAGTGTACCTCTCTGAAACTGTGCTCTGAGGGCGATCATCTCTTGCAGCTTCAGGCGCCTTGCAGCCCTCATCGGCGGCATCGCATCCGGCCCGGTACGAGCATTCAAAGTGTTGATTTTGATGTAGGAGTTTGCTTGCACATCTTTCAGTCTGTCCATCAGTTCAAAGATAGTAGGATGTGCATAATGGAAGCAGTCAGAAAAATGTCGATGAAACGACTCGCAGGCGTTTGTTGTCCGGTTGGCACTTGGATCTGGGTCAGCCCAAATTTCAGGCGGGAATGTCGCTTCTGATCTCACGTAAGTATTCAACATGTAATCAGCAAAACTATTGCACCTTTCATCATCGGGCATATCATCCAGAAAGTCAAAAGCAAAGGTGTCCTGAACATCCTGTGGGTCGATGAACATCATGCCGAAGAATCGTTTTAGCCAGCTTCCGACTTCAGAATCCTCTGCTCTGTAGTCATCCCCCAGGCCTAGGGAGACGATCTTCCGGTGCCATGACTGGCCCAGGTGGAAATGACAACCCTTTATCGCAATCTGGGGCCAGACGTCTCTTGCAGCTGTATGAGTTGGCTTCTCAAAGTCAAGATGTATTTCGTCCGGTTGAAGGTCAAGGCCATGGTCGACGCACAGTGCCTTGATGTGTCGAAACATGTGCTTGTACACATCCAAAGATTTTGATGGCAGGAGGGCAAACACACAAGGCACATATTGTCCCTTTTTCAAAGCATGAAGTGTGTATATTTGATAGAAATGTTTCGGACAGGTTTTAAATGTGCCATCACCAAAGATTTTGGACTGCCTGTCACAGAGCAGCTGGAGGTTGGTGTTGGTGGTGTAGATGATAATACCGTTGGCAGCATCGTTGACTTGCACCATGGGTTCGCCTCGGCTGGATGTCATGTCGTAGTCAGCGGCGCGTTCGTGGGTTTCAGCCCGACTTTTGGGAAGTTTGGGGAGCTGTTTTCGTCGTTGCTGATACATCGCCTTTCGCGTCTTCTCGATGTCTGCTAAGTCGATATTCTCGTCATCATTTTGCTGCAACTGTTGTTTCATAATTTTGGACGGTCGCTGAAACAAGTCCTCAGCACAGCGTCTTTTGCAGGCTTTCCGAAACTGTGTGACGGCGATGTCCTTTTGGTTTTTAGCGCCATGCTCCACGTGCTGGCGCAGTACCTGCAAATTTTTGTTGCCCACGTCAGTCCGGCACCGTGCTGGACAACCTCTTTTGGTACATCTCCAGGTCTTCCCGTTGGCCGTAGCTCTGTCCAAACGAAACAGATAGCCGTCTACAAGCAGGGCTGGCTTGTCGTGGTTTGTGGTAGTTTCCATGATTGCTAAATTCTCCTCCATCATTCCAGCCATTCCAGCTCCTCTCTGTCTCGCTGAACTTAGGCGTGTGTTTCGTGTGTGTGTGTAGTGTGAGCTTTGGCTCATCTAGAAACAGGCGAAAACTGGCTGTAGGCTGCTCTTTAGAGGTGCCAGCTGTTTGTGTGTAGTGTGAGCTTTGGCTCATCTAGAAACATATAGAAACGATTCATGTAGTGAACAGTGTCAGTTAAAAGTAATCACATACGCAACGCTAACGGGTGCGCGCTTTTTAGCAGTGAACTCACTCGTTGTGTTTTTCTACTTTCGCGCTTTCTAGCATTAGAGCGCGCGCTTTCTAGCGCGCGCTTTCTAGCGGTGCGCGCTTTTCCGCGGACCCGAAAGAGAGATGGGGAGGGGGTTGATGATGACTGTCAGTGTCGTCCTACAATGCACTCGCAACACATTCAGTGACGCACACACATGAATACACACACACACACACACACACGGGGGGGGGGGGGGGGGGGGGGGGGGGGGGGGGGGCAAGAGAGACAACTCTGTGTGTGCGTCTGCGCACTGAACATTATTTTCAATAGTGTTTTTGTGACCAACTTTATACCTAGACATACTATGCAGTACATGATTCACACGTGAACACACGCTCTTTCCCCTGCCATCCCCAACCCCCCGCCACACACACACTCACACACCTGCACATAAACATGTGCATGCACTTACGAGCAAACATACAAATGCATAGATGGATGCACACACTGCCATGCACACAGTGACACGCACACACATAAACACACACGAGCATAAACACACACACACACACGCGCACGCGGTCGTGTGCACACGCATTCACACAATGTGTGTGCAAGCTACCATACACATGCGCGCACGCGCACACACACACGCACACGCACGCACGCACGCACGCACGCACGCACACGCACACGTACGTGTGCACATACTCCCAGAGACACATAATCGCATGCACTCGTATCCGTACACTAACGTCCTTCAAAACTAGTGGTCGCTTGTGCGTACACTCGGTCGTTTTTGCCTACAGATAATAGGATCATTTATCAAGGCGAAAAAACACTTCTATCTCCCAAGTCGTCTCAGAGATTCCACGACACATCAACTTCTGATTGGATCGGCTGCAGATGTGGACCCCTGCCGCACGACTAACCGCAGAGGGTAAGGATGTAAGCTAGCCGAAACGAACACAGAGTAAGACATTCGTGACCCTCTCCAACGGGAACGGCCGTAAGCACACCATTTGGTTACCCTCCGGGGGTTGCAACCTTGCCGTGGTCGGAGGGCTTGCAATGGTCCAGTGATCTTTTAGGCTTTGCTGACGGGGGCATCAATACTCGACTAGATGGTTAGTTGTTGTGAACGCTTCTAGGCCTGTATAGCCAAGTTGCTGACTGGCCAAGCATTACGTGGTAAGAATTGATGCCCCTGGTAGGGTCTCCCATGTCAGAAAGGTTAGGAGTGAGGGCCCAGACAAATAGTAACCCATCTTTTTTCTATTCTGTCTTCTGCCTTTCTTAACGGATCTTTTCTTTCTTCGTCTCCCCTTCAAGCCTTCTGTTCCACACTCTTTTTTTCTCTCTGTGGTCTTCTTAAGATCCGCCGCGTTTGCCGTGCGGTGCGACCTGTGACGGAGGGAGATGAGATCCTGGTGATTGAGAGGGCCAACGCCCTCAACACATCACTTTGGCTCGGACCTCTCCTAGACAGGAGGTATACTCTGGCCCGGGTGTATCAATCGGCTTCCCCTTCATGGGGCTGGGTCAAAACAGGCAGTTCTCCGACTGGCCAAGGTAACCCCTGCAGTGCTCAGCTCTCTGTTCCGGGAGTTGGGCATGATCAGGGGGGATAGGGTTGGTAGGTTTCTGTCTGTTGTATATCTCTCCTGAAACCTGGAAGGGGTCAAGAGGCCCTGGCCCCTTAGTTGGACTCCATGGTGGGTGGGTAAGGGAGAGACGAAATTTCTACACACAAATCGTAGCTCTATCCAAAATCACACCCCCCATAAAGAAGACGAAGGCAGTGGACCCCATTTCTAGTCATAACGATTCAGACAGTGACTCGGATATGGAGACGAGACAGATGACAGGTTTTTGGGCTTCCTGGCTTGTGGTTGAAGGGACAGAGCAGGAAAAGCCTATTTCTGCTCTGAGTCCTTTTGCGATTCAGAAGGGCTTCCAGGGTCTAGCAGGTGACCCTCAGTCAGTGAAAAGGCTACGGAACGGCTCATTCCTTGTCCAGTGCAGATCGAAGAAGCAATCGGAGCAGCTGCTGAGGGCAACAAAACTCGTGGACAGAGAGATCCGGGTGACCCCCCACAAGCAGTTAAATTCGACCAAAGGAGTTATTCGGTGCCCGGGTTTGAAAGGTGTCTCGGAAGCGGAGATCAAGACAGAACTTGCATCCCAAGGTGTGACAGAGGTGCATAGGGTGACAGTCCGTAAAGGTGCAGAAAGAGTGCCCACCAACACCCTCTTTCTGACATTCTGCAACCCTGTGCTGCCTCCGGTCATTAAAGTAGGGTACTTAAATGTCCGTGTCCAGCTGTATGTTCCATCCCCGTCGAGGTGTTTCAAATGCCAGAAGTTTGGACATGTCAGAGACCGCTGTTCTGGGGAGGAGGTGTGTGGTGTTTGTTGCAAGGCAACCCATGATGGGCCGTGTAAAGACCCGGCTCATTGTGCGAACTGCGGTGGCGACCACCCCTCCTCTTCACGCAACTGCCCTGTTTGGATTCAGGAGTCCACCATCCAAAGAGTTAAAATTGAAAAGAAAATCTCGTTTTTTGAGGCACGCAAACAGGTTGTTGGTAGTCAGACATCAACAGTGTCTTCCAATGCTTCCGCTATAAAGAAAGTTTCAACTCGTTCAGTCTGCTGCCAGACTGACGATTTTACTTTCACCAAGACATTGCAAGGAAGGATATTAACCTCTGGAAGCAAGTCCACCACCTCCCAACCCAAAGTAGGTGCCCCTGGTGGAGGCAAAAAATCCGCCACCCCCCAGACTGCCCAGCAGTCTACTCCATCTGCTGCTGGGCAGATCAAAAAGCCAGCCCTCCCACCTCGACCTTCCTTGAGCAGTGCTCGTGCGGGCAAGGGAGTTCAACCGAGTGTGGAGATGGTGGAGATGAGGAAGAAACCTCCACCATCTCCAAAATCCAGGCCGCCTTCACCTGTGGGCAAGTCTGCCAGCAGGTCTGAAGACCAACATAGTCCAGTGAAACTAAGCAATAAATTCACTCCATTGGATGCAGACGTTGACGAGGAGATGACCTGATTTCGCTTCTATTCGTCCTCTGCACCATGGATAGTAAACTAATCCATTGGAATATCCGTGGCCTAAATTCAAATTTTGAGGAGCTGCAGCTTCTGTGTCAAACTATGAAACCTTCCGTCGTGGCTCTTCAGGAAACCAAAATTCAAAGCCAGAAGACCTTCACTCTTTCTGGCTTTAATATTCTTTCCAGGCCTGCACAACCATCCACATTGGGACTATCGGGCGGTGTTGCCCTTCTTTTGCACAAAACTTTGCTGTTTAGTCCTGTCGCTCTGACTACCCTCCTTCAGGCTGTAGCTGCAAGAGTCACTCTCCACAGGACTGTAACGATTTGCTCACTCTATCTGCCACCTTCTGTCCCGGTTTGTCGTCAGGACCTTGTCAGTCTGATCGGAGAACTTCCTCGACCTTTTTTGCTGTTGGGTGACTTTAATGGACACAATCCTCTTTGGGGTAGTGTCAGTTCGTCATCCAGAGGTCTGCTTCTTGAGGATGTCCTTTCAGACTTTGATTTGTGTTGTCTGAACGATGGAGCTCCAACTTACCTCCACTCTTCCACAGGTTCACTTTCGTGTTTAGATTTGTCGATTTGTGACCCCTCGCTGGTCCTGGACTATGAGTGGTCTGTCCATGACGATCTGCACGGAAGTGACCATTTCCCTGTTCTTTTAAAATCCTTATTAACTGAAAACGTCTCTGTCTCGCATCATCTTAATTATAAGAAGGCAAACTGGAATCTTTTTGTAACCAATATTTCAAAAGAATTCCAGGACACTGATTTTCTTCAGAGTCCAGACCCAGCAGAATCTCTGACCAATACTGTGATAAACTGTGCTAAAACCTGTATTCCAATGTCTTCCGTCAAACTCCAAATGCCAAAAACACCCTGGTTTAATTCAGACTGCCAACAAATTTCAAAAGTTCGCAAACGGGCTCAGTATCGGGTATACCAACGACCTTCAGGTCCCAACGCTCGAGCCCATCAGAAACTCCGTGCCAAATCGAGACGCACTTTCAAAATCAGTAAACTTCAGTCTTGGAGAAACTTCTGCTCCAGGCTGACATCTAAAACTTCAAAGAAAAAAGTTTGGAATATCATTAGAAAAATCAAAGCGAAGAACACTAACCCCTCCATTCATCACCTGAAACTTGCCGATGCTCTGATCACTGACGAACAAGCTGTTGCCAATCTGTTGGCCTCCACCATCCAACAGAACTCCTCATCTTCAAATAAATCCGCAGCCTTTTTAAGACACAAACAAGTCAGAGAGAAATCTTTATACAATTTCACATCAGACAACTCTGAAACCTACAATCTCCCTTTTTCAATCAATGAACTGAAAACAGCTTTACAAACCTGCACTGATTCTGCCCCTGGTCTGGATGATATTCATTATCAGGTTTTGAAACATTTTCCAGAAAGCTGTCTCCAGACTCTTCTCAAAGTCTATAACCATATCTGGACCACAGGGTACTTTCCGCCCTCCTGGCGGAAAGCCCTGATCATTCCAATACCTAAGCCTGGAAAGGACCTTACCAACCCTTCCAACTATCGTCCAATAGCTCTGACTAGCTGCCTCTGTAAGCTGATGGAAAAGATGGTCAACTCCCGTCTGATGTGGAAGCTGGAAACCGATGGCCTTTTGGCCAGTGAACAGTGCGGTTTCCGGAAGTACCACTCGACAGTTGACCATCTAATCCGTCTGGAAACCACCATCCGCAACGCCTTTGTCAATAAGCAGCATGTGGTCGCTATCTTGTTTGACCTAGAAAAAGCGTACGACACCACATGGAAATCAGGAATCCTTATGGACCTGCACAAACTTGGTTTTCGTGGTCACCTGCCTCTGTTTATCCAAAACTTTCTGGCTGATCGACAGTTCCAGGTGCGTGTTGGCACCACACTCTCTGACATCCATGGGCAGGAGTTGGGTGTACCTCAGGGGAGCATCCTTTCTCCTGCCCTTTTCAGCATTAAAATTAACGACATTGTCAAATCGGTAAGCCAGGGTTCCGAGTCCTCTCTGTTCGTTGACAATTTTGCGCTGTACGCAGTTGGAGCTTCTTACGCCAGCGTACAGCCTCGACTCCAACTTTGTGTCAACAAGATCCAACAGTGGGCCGAGGAAAACGGGTTTACCTTCTCACGTACCAAAACTCAGTCAATCCATTTTCACAATTTTCGTCAATTTTTGCTGATCCTGAAATTCGTCTGGACAAGTCCACCATTCCAGCTGTAAAAGAAGCCAAATTCCTAGGAGTTATTTTTGACCAAAAACTCAACTTTCTCAGCCACATTAAAAATCTCAAAACTTCTTGCCAGAAAGCTCTGAATATTCTGCGGGTCGTAGCACACACTGACTGGGGCGCTGATAAGAAAACTTTGCTGTGTCTCTACAGAGCCCTGGTCTGCTCCAAACTGGACTATGGTTGTGCTGTGTACGGCTCTGCAAGACCCTCTTATCTGAAACTCTTGGACCCTATCCACCATCAAGGGCTTCGTCTCTGTCTTGGAGCATTCCGCACCACCCCTGTGTACAGCCTGTACGCAGAAGCAGGTGAACCCTCACTGTCCAACCGCAGGCTGAAAATGTCTCTAAATTACTATATCAGACTGTTCTCAGAACCGCAGAATCCTGCCTATGACTGTCTTTGACCCCCAGTTTCAAAGCAAATTCGAAACCAACCCTAACTGTATTCCGCCGTTTGGTGTTCGTATGCAGCCTCACGCGCGGAATGCAGGTCTAGACCTAGGAGTTGTGTCTGATTTTTCCAAGTTTCCGGATCAGCCTCCGTGGACCTTTTTCACACCAGAGATTCGTTTTGATCTTGCAGCTTTCCGTAAAGAGTCTACCAGCTCTCTGGCATACAAGGCATTGTATGCTGACCTCTGTTCAAAATTCCCATCTTATCAGAAAATTTTCACTGACGGTTCCAAGTCTGAGGATGGAGTGGCCTGTGCAGCCTATTGCCCTGGTGCTCCTTCTCAGATACTGTTAAAACATATACCTCCTGATGCTTCTGTCTATTCTGCTGAACTTACTGCTCTGGTTCTGGCATTGAAGATAATTTCACAATCTAAGAAGGACTTTCTGGTTCTGTCGGATTCGCTGTCAGCTTTGGAGGCCATAGCTGGCCGCAACCTTCAGCATCCAGAACTTTTACATTTCTTTGAACTTTTTAGCAAGTTGAAAGTGGATGGTTACAACATTATTCTGGCTTGGGTTCCTGGTCATGTTGGCATCGGAGGGAACGAAATGGTTGATCGTTTGGCAAAGAATGCCACAAGAGAGAAATTGTCCAACATCTATATCCCTTGCTCAGATCTGAAACCCAAAATTAACGATTATGTGAGACCTCTGGCAGGAGGATTGAAACACACAGACGGATAACAAACTCTTTCAGATCCGTCCAAACCTTAAGGAGTTCCTCCCATCTACGTCTGGTGGTCGTAAAGAAGAAACAGTTCTGTGCCGGCTGCACACCGGCCATTCGTATTTTACTCATTCGTACCTTTTAAAGAGCGAAGAAGCGCCGTGGTGCATTCCATATCATGTGCCACTCACAATGAAACATATTCTTTTAGAGTGTTGGGACTTGCACGATGTGAGACACAAACATTTTACAGCAGAGTCCATGAAAATCCTGTTCAGAGATGTCCCGCCTGACGTGATCTTTGAGTTTTTGAGAGAGATTAACATTTTTCATCTGATTTAAGATTTTCCGGACGAAAGATTTTTAACGAAGTTTCTGGTGCGTTTTAGAAGATGTCATTTAAAGAGATGTATGAAAGTTTTTTTTATTTTATTTTATTTTTTTTTATATGACTTGTGAGTTGATTCCCTCCGGGGATTGCAACCTTGCCGTGGTCGGAGGGCTTGCGTGGTCCTGTGATCCCTTAGGCTTTGCTGGCGGGGGCATCATACTTGAAGATAGGCTGGTTTTTTAAAACTGCTTCTAGGCCTGAGAAGTCAAGATGCTGTCTGGCCTAAACATAACGTGGTAAGGAGTTGATGCCCCTGGTAGGGCTTCCCATGTCAGATAGGCTAAGGGTGAGGATCCTGACTAATAGTAACCCGCCTTTCTCCTTTTCTTGTTTTCTGCCTTTCTTATTTGGCTCTTTTCTATCTTCGTCTCCCCTTCAAGTCTTCTTTTCCACACTCCTTTTCTCTCTGTGGTCTTCTTAAGATCCGCCGCGTTTGCCGTGCGGTGCGACCTGTGACGGAGGGGGATGAGATCCTGGTGATTGAGAGGGCCAACGCCCTCAACACATCACTTTGGCTCGGACCTCTCCTAGACAGGAGGTACACTCTGGCCCGCGTGTACTAATCGGCTCCCCCTTCTTGGGGCTGGGTCAAGACAGGCAGTTGTCCCCTGGCCAAGTTAACCCCTGCAGTGCTCGGCTCTCTGTTCCCGGGAGTTGAGCATGATCAGGGGGGATAGGGGTAGTGGCGTTCTGTTTGTCGTATATCTCTCCTGAAGCCTGGAAGGGGTCAAGACAGTGATTTCTTGGCCCTGGCCCCTTAGTTGGACTCCAAGGTGGGTGGGTAAGGGAGAGACGAAATATAATTAAACTAAACATGGCTTCTTCAAAAATCATCCCCCCAAAAAAGAAGAGGAAGGCAGCAGCCCCTATTTCAGGGGATTTCGAATCGGACAGTGACTCGGATATAGAGATAAGAGAGAGGACAGGTTTTTGGGCTTCCTGGCTCGTGATAGAAGGGACGGAGCAGAAAAAGCCCATTTCAGCTCTGAGTCCTTTTGCGATCCAGAAGGGCTTCCAAGGTCTAGCGGGTGACCCTCAGTCCGTTGAAAAGGCTACGGAACGGATCATTCCTCGTCCAGTGCAGGTCAAAAAAACAATCGGAACAGCTGTTGAAGGCAAAAAAAGCTCGTGGACAGAGAGATTCGGGTGACTCCCCATAAGCAATTGAATTCATCCAAGGGAGTTATTCGGTGCCCGGATTTGAAAGGTGTCTCGGAAGTGGAGATCAAGACAGAACTTGCATCCAAAGGTGTGACAGAGGTGCATAGGGTGACAGTCAAAAAAGGTGCAGAAAGAGTGCCCACCAACACCCTCTTTCTGACATTCTGCAATCCTGTGCTGCCTCAGGTCATTAAAGTAGGGTACCTAAATGTCCGTGTGCAATTGTATGTCCCATCCCCGTTGAGGTGTTTCAGATGTCAGAAATTTGGACATGTCAGAGATCGCTGTTCTGGGGAGGAGGTGTGTGGTATTTGTTGCAAGGCAACCCATGATGGGCCATGTAAAGACCCGGCTCATTGCGCAAACTGCGGTGGTGACCACCCCTCCTCTTCACGCAACTGCCCTGTCTGGATCCAGGAGTCCAACATTCAGAAAGTTAAAACAGAAAAGATCTCATTTTTTGAGGCACGTAAGCAGGTTGTTGGCAGTCAGACACCAACAGCGTCTTCATATGCTTCAGCAATAAAGAAAGTAACGACCCGTTCAGTCTGCTGCCAGACTGATGAATTTATTTTCTCAAAGACATTACAAGGAAGACCGTTAAGCTCGGATGGAAGCAAGTCCACCACCTCCCAACCCAAAGTGGGTGCCCCTGGTGGAGGCAAACAATCCGCCACCCCTCAGACTGCCCAGCAGTCTACTCCATCTGCTGCTGGGCAGATGAAAAAGCCAGGCCTCCCGCCTCGACCTTCCTCGAGCAGTGCCCGTGCGGGCAAGGGAGTTCAACCAAGTGTGGAGATGGTGGAGATGAGGAAGAAACCTCCACCATCTCCAAAATCCAGACCTTCTTCACCTGTGGGCAAGTCTGCCAGCAGGTCTGAAGACCCAAACAGTCCAGTGAAACTAAGCAATAAATTTGCTCCACTGAACGCAGACGATGATGAGGAGATGACTTGATTTCTCTCCTATTCATCCTCTGCACCATGGATAGTAGTAAACTAATCCATTGGAATATCCGTGGCCTAAATTCAAATTTTGAGGAGCTGCAGCTTCTGTGTCAAACTGTAAAACCTTCCGTCGTGGCTCTTCAAGAAACTAAAATTCAAAGCCAGAAGACCTTCACTCTTTCTGGCTTTAATATTCTTTCTAAACCGGCACAACCATCCACATTGGGACTGTCAGGCGGTGTTGCCCTTCTTTTACACAAAACTTTGCTGTTTAGTCCTGTCGCTCTGACTACCTCCCTTCAGGCTGTAGCTGCGAGAGTCACTCTCCACAAGACTGTTACAATCTGCTCACTGTATCTGCCACCTTCTGTCCCGGTTTGTCGTCAGGACCTTGTCAGTCTGATCGGAGAACTTCCTCGACCTTTTTTGCTGTTGGGTGACTTTAATGGTCACAATCCTCTTTGGGGTAGTGTCAGTTCGTCATCCAGAGGTCTGCTTCTTGAGGATGTCCTTTCAGACTTTGATTTGTGTTGTCTGAACGATGGAGCTCCAACTTACCTCCACTCTTCCACAGGTTCACTTTCGTGTTTAGATTTGTCGATTTGTGACCCCTCGCTGGTCCTGGACTATGAGTGGTCTGTCCATGACGATCTACACGGAAGTGACCATTTCCCTGTTCTTTTAAAACCTGTATTAACTGAGAGCGCTTCTGTCTCACAACATTTTAATTATAAGAAGGCCAACTGGGATCTCTTTGTAACCAATATTTCAAAAGAATTCCAGGAAGTTGATTTTCTTCAGAGTCCAGACCCAGCAGAATCTCTGACCAATACTGTGATAAACTGTGCTAAAACCTGTATTCCAATGTCTTCCGACAAACTCCAAATGCCCAAAACACCCTGGTTTAATTCAGACTGCCAACAAATTTCAAAAGTTCGCAAACGGGCTCAGCGTCGGGTATACCAACGACCTTCAGGTCCCAACGCTCGAGCCCATCAGAAACTCCGCGCCAAATCGAGACACACTTTCAAAATCAGTAAACGTCAGTCTTGGAGAAACTTCTGCTCCGGGCTGACATCAAAAACTTCAAAGAAAAAAGTCTGGAACATCATCAGAAAAATCAAAGGGAAAAACACCAACCCCTCCATTCATCACTTGAAACTTGACATGCTCTGGTCACTGACAAACAAGCTGTTGCCAATCTGTTGGCTTCCACCATCCAACAGAACTCATCTTCAAATAAATCTGCAGCATTTTTACAAAACAAACAAGTCAGAGAGAAATCTTTATACAATTTCACATCAGACAACTCTGAAGCCTACAATCTCCCTTTTTCAATCAATGAACTGAAAACAGCTTTACAAACCTGCACTGATTCTGCCCCTGGTCTGGATGATATTCATTATCAGGTTTTGAAACATTTTCCAGAAAGCTGTCTCCAGACTGTTCTTAAAGTATACAACCATATCTGGACTACAGGGTGCTTTCCGCACTCCTGGCGGAAAGCCCTGATCATTCCAATTCCAAAACCTGGAAAGGACCTTACCAACCCTTCCAACTATCGTCCAATAGCTCTGACTAGCTGCCTCTGTAAGTTGATGGAGAAGATGGTCAACTCCCGTCTGATGTGGAAGCTGGAAACCGATGGCCTTTTGGCCAGTGAACAGTGCGGGTTCCGGAAATACCACTCGACAGTCGACCATCTAATCCGTCTGGAAACCACCATCCGCAATGCCTTTGTCAATAAACAGCATGTGGTCGCTATCTTTTTCGACCTCGAAAAAGCGTATGACACCACATGGAAATCAGGAATTCTTCTGGACTTGCACAGACTTGGTTTCCGTGGTCACCTGCCTCTGTTTATACAGAACTTTTTGGCTGATCGACAGTTCCAGGTGCGTGTTGGCACCGCACTCTCTGACATCCATGGGCAGGAGTTGGGTGTACCTCAGGGGAGCATCCTTTCTCCTGCCCTTTTCAGCATTAAAATTAATGACATTGTGAAATCGGTAAGCCAGGGTTCCGAGTCCTCTCTGTTCGTAGACGACTTCGCGCTGTACGCAGTTGGAGCTTCTTACCCCAGCGTACAGCGCCGACTCCAACTTTGTGTCAACAAGATCCAGCAGTGGGCCGAGGAAAACGGGTTTACCTTCTCACGTACCAAAACTCAGTCAATCCATTTTCACAATTTTCGTCAATTTTTTGTTGATCCTGAAATTCGTCTGGACAAGTCCACCATTCCAGCTGTAAAAGAAGCCAAATTCCTTGGAGTTATTTTTGATCAAAACTCAACTTTCTCAGCCACATTAAAAATCTCAAAACCTCTTGCCAGAAAGCTCTGAATATTCTGCGGGTCGTAGCGCACACTGACTGGGGCGCTGATAAGAAAACTTTGCTGCATCTCTACAGAGCCCTGGTCCGCTCCAAACTGGACTATGGTTGTGCTGTGTACGGCTCTGCAAGACCCTCTTACCTAAAACTCTTGGATCCTATTCACCATCAAGGGCTTCGTCTCTGTCTTGGAGCTTTCCGCACCACCCCTGTGTACAGCCTGTACGCAGAGGCAGGTGAACCCTCACTGTCCAACCGCAGGCTGAAAATGTCTCTAAATTACTACATCAGACTGTTCTCAGAACCGCAGAATCCTGCCTATGACTGTGTCTTTGACCCCCAGTTTCAAAGCAAATTCGAAACCAACCCTAACTGTATTCCGCCGTTTGGTCTTCGTATGCAGCCTCACGCGCGGAATGCAGGTTTAGACCTAGGAGTTGTGTCAGATTTTTCCAAGTTTCCTGATCAGCCTCCGTGGACCTTTTCACACCAGAGATTCGTTTTGATCTTGCAGCTTTTCGTAAAGAGTCTACCAGCTCTCTGGCATACAAGGCCTTGTATGCTGAACTCTGTTCAAAATTCCCATCTTATCAGAAAATTTTCACTGACGGTTCCAAGTCTGAGGATGGAGTGGCCTGTGCAGCCTATTGCCCTGGTGCTCCTTCTCAGATACTGTTAAAGCATATACCTCCAGATGCTTCTGTCTATTCTGCTGAACTTACTGCTCTGGTTCTGGCATTGAAAATAATTTCACAATCTACGAAGAGGGACTTTCTGGTTCTGTCGGATTCGCTGTCAGCTTTGGAGGCCATAGCTGGCCGCAACCTTCAGCATCCAGAACTTTTACATTTCTTTGAACTTTTTAGCAAGTTGAAAGTGGATGGTTACAACATTATTCTGGCTTGGGTTCCTGGTCATGTTGGCATCGGAGGGAATGAAATGGTTGATCGTTTAGCCAAGAATGCCACAAGAGAGAAATTGTCCAACATACATATCCCCTGCTCAGATCTGAAACCCAAAATTAATGATTATGTGAAAGACCTCTGGCAGGAGGATTGGAATACCCAGACGGATAACAAACTCTTTCGGATCCGTCCAAACCTTAAGGAGTTCCTCCCATCTACGTCTGGTGGTCGTAAAGAGGAAACGGTTCTGTGCCGGCTGCACACCGGCCATTCGTATTTTACTCATTCCTACCTTTTAAAGAGTGAAGAAGCTCCGTGGTGCATTCCATGTCATATGCACTCACAATGAAACATATTCTTTTAGAGTGTTGGGACTTGCACGATGTGAGACACAAACATTTTACAGCGGAGTCCATGAAAATCCTGTTCAGGGATGTCCCGCCTGACGTGATCTTGAGTTTTTGAGAGAGATTAACATTTTTCATCTGATTTAAGATTTTACGGAAGAAAGATTTTTAATGAAGTTTCTGGTGCGTTTCTAGAAGATGTCATTTAAAGAGATGTGTGAAAGGTAT
The DNA here is from genome assembly GCA_033310375.1 of Conus canariensis. Lineage (NCBI taxonomy): Eukaryota > Metazoa > Mollusca > Gastropoda > Neogastropoda > Conidae > Conus > Conus canariensis. Next base: position 48,619,378 of record CM065716.1, on the reverse strand, counting down.
GACTTGTGAGTTGATTTTAACGTGGTGACAGCCCTGATGTGGCCCCTTGCGGTCGGCTGGGCTATAAGCAACATTATCTTATCTGTGAGTTGATTTTAACGTGGTGACAGCCCTGATGTGGCCCTCTGCGGTCGGCTGGGCTATAAGCAACATTATCTTATCTTACCATTTGGTTACTTTCAGTTCAACTTTTTTTTTTTTTTTTTTTTGAATATCGAATTTTAACCAAATAAGCTGAGAAGTTACAGAAGCGTCAAAAGAGGACAATGCTCGAAGATTTCAACACATAATTGACCTGCAACAGTAGGGCCCAAAAACTTAAAAGCAATTTAAATGAAAACAAAAGAAGATAAAGAAGAAAACGTAAATGAAAAACAGCTGACCTACTATGCAAGTGTCGGTTCTTTAGCTTTACAGGACAGTTTGGATCCCACTTTTAAACCTGAAAACCATCTCCGACTCGGATGAACCGTGTCCGAGTTACAGTGTAAAAGGAAAAGATTCCCGGGTTACCCGCTCCACAGACAGTATTTTTGAGAAACCTGTGTCACGTCGTGACAGGGAACGTGTGACGAATGTATAAAGATCGTTTTCCAGTTCTCATCAGAAAACTAACGGCAAACGGTTTCTCCCACTATGAGACAATTACATGACCATGACTCCAAATGAATGCTGCTCACGGTACCAGTTCGCCTGGCACAAATGCAGACACAAAGCGCTCATTTTAGGACGTTTCATTGTTTGTTCTGTGTGCGTTGTATCTGCATTTGTGCTAGGTGATGTCAGCAGCAGCATTCGGTCGGAGTTGCGGGCAAGTGCTTTTCACCATGGGAGCAAAGAGTTCCATCTGGTTTATTGTTTGCTGCTGTGAGTCTCGTTCGAGAATTACATCATTTCGAGTGTAACAGGTCTTTCGACTACAAGACGATTTAAAACACATGCATATTCACACTCGAATTCTTTTTTTTTTTTTTTTTTTTACTGGAATTCAAATAGGCAAGGAAATATACCACCACCCCACCCCTCAAACAAACGCACACACACGCGCACGCACGCACGCACGCGCGCGGCGCGCGCGCGCGCGCACACACACACACACACACACACACACACACACACACACCACACACACACACACACCACACACACACACACACACACATACTCTTCTCTCTCTAAGCATACCGAGTGATGACTTCAGCAATGGCAGAATCTCTGTTATAGATCATCGAGAACTCTTTGGACACCGCCGTATCTTGTTCTTAAATTTGTCTCCCCCCTCCCCTCCCCCCCCCCCCCCCCCCCCCAACCCTTTAACCCCTGATTCTCTCTCTCTTGTGTGCGTGCGTGCTCGCGCGCGCGCGTGTGTGTGTGTAAAGTACAACTGAACATAGGGTAGCCGCATGGCAGATGGTACCCAGAAATGGCACTGAAACAAATGCAAGTTACACTGTTGGAATTCTCCGTATTTCATTCAAGTATCTAGACGTAATTCATATATGATGATTTCACTGCTTCTTGATCATTTTCATCATCTGTTTTATTTGACTGTTGTACAAGTTACCGAACATGACTGCTGAAACAGTACAAGATGGGTGGATGGTGGTACTTCACCGTCAACAACTTGACACACTTTGATGTAGTGAGACTAATCACCACCCCCACCCTCCTTCTACCCCCCCCCCCCCCTCCCCTTCCACTGTAGTTCAATGGTGAGGGGCGAATTCGGGGATGGTTTCTTGCGCAGGGGGAACCAAATCCCTCGGCTTTTTAAGGGGTCGCGAGATAGAGGAGTGGTTGAGGGCAGGAGCAGGGGGGGGGGGGGGGGGGGGGGGGGGAGAAGTGATATATTTTCAGTAGCAGTGCTTTTAGACATGAGAACATTTTGAACCAGCTGGACCCTTCTTGGTGAAATGTTTTCAGTAAAATTTGTTCATTCTGTGTGTGTGTGTGTGTGTGTGTGTGTGTGTGTGTGTGTGTGTGTGTGTGTGTGTGTGTGAGGGGAGTGTAAAATGTGTGTACGTGCGCGCGCGTGTATGTATGCGACTTCGTGGTGTGGATCTTTTGAGTATTGCAAGGTTCAGTCTAGCCTGATACCGACAGCCCGACAGTCGTGCCTGAAACGGGATGCAAATATTGTGGTTGACTTAAACTAGTTAATCACGCATGATTGTGACTTGTATGGCTGCCAGCGAGTCCTGCATCTCCCTCTTGCGCACTGAACTCGTATGCAGAACTAGCATGCGGAGGTTACAACAAACAGTCGGCGTGACTAACAAAGTTGGATTTATCCTGTAAGGTTTTGCGTAGATTTACCTTTTTAAAATGCATTTTGCGGGTTTGCGCTGTTCGTAAACATTTTCACAGTCCCTTGACAGAAGGTCGTAGGGATTCCACTGCGGACGCCTGGGTAGTTACTGGTTTCTACGGCCCTCTCCCCTATATCATGCGCAACAAGCTAGAGGTGTACTCGATCTAGTCCTGCACATTGTGCACCCAAGGCGTTTTCGGCCTGGCTCTGGGATGGCCATCCTGCACTGCACCCAGTGGAATAGTCTCGACGGCCAGTATCACTTGTGGTTCGGAAGAAGGCCTAGCTAATTCCGGAGAAAGAGCTGTTTGCATCTGTGCCGAGTGTTGGTAAGAAAAGATGCGAGCGTCTTGAACGGAGTTGTTGAGGCGACACGTCCTCAACAGTATGCCACAAATCGTGACAGGCATAGTCAAGTGCTTTCTTGAACTCTCGAGTTGTTGGGATCACAAGTCTAATGTGCTGCTTCTGGGTCTGAATTGTTTGTTCTTCCACCAGGATTTCTTCTTGACTTCTACGTTAATCTAGTCCCACACTGGGATGACTGACCGGACTCAACGTGTTATAGTTTCGAACGAGTAGTCGTTCTTTTGACCACTGTTTTGTTTCACAAACAATTATCGGCTGCTGCTGGCCGTCTATGCTTCAGATTCGGTTGGCCCGTCATCCACCCCATCCCTAATGGCTTGCCTCCCTTGAATGAGCTGACAGCTTCCTCCACTTGGAGAGTCGGAGCCTCCCAAGATCCGTAGCACACAGCATGGCCCAGAATGCTGGCGCCTCGGTTCAGTTTGTAATAGTGCCGTTCTTTTAGTTAACATTGCGTGCAGTTTATCAGTACATTTTACAAGACCCACTCTAGGAGACGCCGGTGGCGTTTTTTTTTTTTTGCAGCATAAATTGTATCGCCCACTTTCAGAAAACTGTGCCAGAGAGTTCCCCTTTCCCCTAACTCTTGGACTCGGACTTCAAAACTGAGAAGGGCCCCTGATCAGGTGGTTAGTTTAAAACGTTCGCCTGTGGAGCTGATGGTCGCGAGTTCAAAACGTTTGTGGAATCAGATTCCTTCGCTTTGAAGAAAAACAAACAAACAAGCAAACAAAAACAGCTGTCCTCCCCATAAATTATTCCAGGCACCCGGATTCAGGTCAGGGAAGGTTAATGCGGCGGAAGGAGACGACGGGTTCCACCTTCCATGATGCTGTGCCCCAGACATGGGCAACCTCTAAAAGAGTTCACTGCTTAAAGCGGCCATGAGACATGGCTTTCAAAACTGTCGTTGCTGCCCACTTTTTGTTTGTTTTGTCCTGTCTTTTGGACCTCTTCACCTGTCTTTATTCTTAACCCCCCCCCCCCCCCCCGCCCGCCCCCCCACACACACATACACACTTTTCTTCTTGTACCTTTTCTAATTTAGCATGTACGTAATGTGCTACTATGCAGTGAGATGGTACATTTTATCCACCGCATGTAGACCTACTACCCTCCGGGGGTTGCAACCTTGCCGTGGTCGGAGGGCTTGCGTGGTCCAGTGATCTTTTAGGCTTTGCTGACGGGGGCATCAATACTCGACTAGATGGTTAGTTGTTGTCAATGCTTCTAGGCCTGTATAGCCAAGCTGCTGACTGGCCAAGCATTACGTGGTAGGAATTGATGCCCCTGGTAGGGTCTCCCATGTCAGAAAGGTTAGGAGTGAGGGCCCAGACAAATAGTAACCCACCTTTTTCCTATTCTGTCTTCTGCCTTTCTTAACGGTTCTTTTCTTTCTTCGTCTCCCTTTCAAGCCTTCTTTTGCACACTCTTTTTCTCTCTGTGGTCTTCTTAAGATCCGCCGCGTTTGCCGTGCGGTGCGACCTGTGACGGAGGGGGATGAGATCCTGGTGATTGAGAGGGCCAACGCCCTCAACACATCACTTTGGCTCGGACCTCTCCTAGACAGGAGGTACACTCTGGCCCGGGTGTATCAATCGGCTTCCCCTTCGTGGGGCTGGGTCAAGATAGGCAGTTCTCCGACTGGCCAAGGTAACCCCTGCAGTGCTCAGCTCTCTGTTCTCGGGAGTTGGGCATGATCAGGGGGGATAGGGTCAGTAGGCTTCTGTTTGTCGTATATCTCTCCTGAAGCCTGGAAGGGGTCAAGACAATGAGTTCATGGCCCTGGCCTCTTAGTTGGACTCCATGGTGGGTGGGTAAGGGAGAGACGAAATTTCTAAACATAAATCATGGCTTTATCCAAAATCACACACCCCATAAAGAAGAGGAAGGCAGTGGACCCCATTTCTAGTCATAACGATTCCGACAGTGACTCGGATATGGAGACGAGACAGATGACAGGTTTTTGGGCTTCCTGGCTTGTGGTTGAAGGGACAGAGCAGGAAAAGCCTATTTCTGCTCTGAGTCCTTTTGCTATTCAGAAGGGCTTTCAGGGTCTAGCAGGTGACCCTCAGTCGGTGAAAAGGATACGGAATGGCACTTTCCTCGTCCAGTGCAGATCAAAGAGGCAATCGGAGCAGCTGCTGAGGGCAACAAAACTCGTGGACAGAGAGATCCGGGTGACCCCCATAAGCAGTTAAATTCGACCAAAGGGGTTATTCGGTGCCCGGATTTGAAAGGTGTCTCGGAAGCGGAGATCAAGACAGAACTTGCGTCCCAAGGTGTGACAGAGGTGCATAGGGTGACAGTCAAAAAAGGTGCAGAAAGAGTGCCCACCAACACCCTCTTTCTGACATTCTGCAACCCTGTGCTGCCTCCGGTCATTTAAGTCGGGTACTTAAATGTACGTGTCCAACTGTATGTCCCATCCCCGTTGAGGTGTTTCAAATGCCAGAAGTTTGGACATGTCAGAGACCGCTGTTCTGGGGAGGAGGTGTGTGGTGTTTGTTGCAAGGCAACCCATGATGGGCCATGTAAAGACCCGGCTCATTGTGCGAACTGCGGTGGCGACCACCCCTCCTCTTCACGCAACTGTCGTGTTTGGGTTCAGGAGTCCACCATCCAAAGAGTGAAGACTGAAAAGAAAATTTCGTTTTTTGAGGCCCGCAAACAGGTTGTTGGCAGTCAGACGTCAACAGTGTCTTCTTATGCTTCCGTTATAAAGAAAGTTTCCACCCGTTCAGTCTGCTGCCAGACTGACAATTTTACTTTCACCAAGACATTGCAAGAAAGACCGTTAAGCTCTGGTGGAAGCAAGTCCACCACCTCCCAACCCAAAGTGGGTGCCCCTGGTGGAGGCAAAAAATCCGCCACCCCTCAGACTGCCCAGCAGTCTACTCCATCTGCTGCTGGGCAGATGAAAAAGCCAACCCTCCCGCCTCGAACTTCCTCGAGCAGTGCCCGTGCGGGCAAGGGAGTTCAACCAAGTGTGGAGATGGTGGAGATGAGGAAGAAACCTCCACCATCTCCAAAATCCAGACCTTCTTCACCTGTGGGCAAGTCTGCCAGCAGGTCTGAAGACCCAAACAGTCCAGTGAAACTAAGCAATAAATTTGCTCCACTGAACGCAGACGATGACGAGGAGATGACCTGACTTCTCTCCTGTTCATCCTCTGCACCATGGATAGTAGTAAACTAATCCATTGGAATATCCGTGGCCTAAATTCAAATTTTGAGGAGCTGCAACTTCTGTGTCAAACTGTAAAACCTTCCGTCGTGGCTCTTCAGGAAACTAAAATTCAAAGCCAGAAGACCTTCACTCTTTCTGGCTTTAATATTCTTTCTAAACCTGCACAACCATCCACATTGGGACTGTCAGGCGGTGTTGCCCTTCTTTTACACAAAACTTTGCTGTTTAGTCCTGTCGCTCTGACTACCTCCCTTCAGGCTGTAGCTGCGAGAGTCACTCTCCACAAGACTGTTACAATCTGCTCACTGTATCTGCCACCTTCTGTCCGGTTTGTCGTCAGGACCTTGTCAGTCTGATCGGAGAACTTCCTCGACCTTTTTTGCTGTTGGGTGACTTTAATGGTCACAATCCTCTTTGGGGTAGTGTCAGTTCGTCATCCAGAGGTCTGCTTCTTGAGGATGTCCTTTCAGACTTTGATTTGTGTTGTCTGAACGATGGAGCTCCAACTTACCTCCACTCTTCCACAGGTTCACTTTCGTGTTTAGATTTGTCGATTTGTGACCCCTCGCTGGTCCTGGACTATGAGTGGTCTGTCCATGACGATCTGCACGGAAGTGACCATTTCCCTGTTCTTTTAAAACCCTTATTAACTGAAAACATCTCTGTCTCACAACATCTTAATTATAAGAAGGCCAACTGGAATCTTTTTGCCACCAATATTTTGAAAGAATTCCAGGACACTGATTTTCTTCAGAGTCCAGACCCAGCTGAATCTCTGACTAACACTGTGATAAAGTGTGCTAAAACCTGTATTTCAATGTCTTCCAATAAACTCCAAATGCCCCAAAACACCCTGGTTTAATTTAGACTGCCAACAAATTTCAAAAGTTCGCAAACGGGCTCAGCGTCGGGTATACCAACGACCTTCAGGTCCCAACGCTCGAGCCCATCAGAAACTCCGCGCCAAATCGAGACACACTTTCAAAATCAGTAAACGTCAGTCTTGGAGAAACTTTTGCTCCGGGCTGACATCAAAAACTTCAAAGAAAAAAGTCTGGAACATCATCAGAAAATCAAAGGGAAAAACACCAACCACTCCATTCATCACTTGAAACTTGCCGATGCTCTGATCACTGACAAACAAGCTATTGCCAATCTGTTGGCCTCCACCATCCAACAGAACTCATCTTCAAATAAATCTGCAGCATTTTTAAAAAACAAACAAGTCAGAGAGAAATCTTTATACAATTTCACATCGGACAACTCTGAAGCCTACAATCTCCCTTTTTCAATAAATGAACTGAACCCTCCGGGGGTTGCAACCTTGCCGTGGTCGGAGGGCTTGCGTGGTCCTGTGATCCCTTAGGCTTTGCTGGCGGGGGCATCAATACTTGAAGATAGGCTGGTTTTTTAAAACTGCTTCTAGGCCTGAGAAGTCAAGATGCTGTCTGGCCTAAACATAACGTGGTAAGGAGTTGATGCCCCTGGTAGGGCTTCCCATGTCAGATAGGCTAAGGGTGAGGATCCTGACTAATAGTAACCCGCCTTTCTCCTTTTCTTGTTTTCTGCCTTTCTTATTTGGCTCTTTTCTATCTTCGTCTCCCCTTCAAGTCTTCTTTTCCACACTCCTTTTCTCTCTGTGGTCTTCTTAAGATCCGCCGCGTTTGCCGTGCGGTGCGACCTGTGACGGAGGGGGATGAGATCCTGGTGATTGAGAGGGCCAACGCCCTCAACACATCACTTTGGCTCGGACCTCTCCTAGACAGGAGGTACACTCTGGCCCGCGTGTACTAATCGGCTCCCCTTCTTGGGGCTGGGTCAAGACAGGCAGTTGTCCCGCTGGCCAAGTTAACCCCTGCAGTGCTCGGCTCTCTGTTCCCGGGAGTTGAGCATGATCAGGGGGATAGGGTAGTAGCGTTCTGTTTGTCGTATATCTCTCCTGAAGCCTGGAAGGGGTCAAGACAGTGATTTCTTGGCCCTGGCCCCTTAGTTGGACTCCAAGGTGGGTGGGTAAGGGAGAGACGAAATATAATTAAACTAAACATGGCTTCTTCAAAAATCATCCCCCCAAAAAAGAAGAGGAAGGCAGCAGCCGCTATTTCAGGGGATTTCGAATCGGACAGTGACTCGGATATAGAGATAAGAGAGAGGACAGGTTTTGGGGCTTCCTGGCTCGTGATAGAAGGGACGGAGCAGGAAAAGCCGATTTCAGCTCTGAGTCCTTTCGCGATCCAGAAGGGCTTCCAAGGTCTAGCGGGTGACCCTCAGTCCGTGAAAAGGCTACGGAACGGATCATTCCTCGTCCAGTGCAGGTCAAAAACACAATCGGAACAGCTGTTGAAGGCAAAAAAGCTCGTGGACAGAGAGATTCGGGTGACTCCCCATAAGCAATTGAATTCATCCAAGGGAGTTATTCGGTGCCCGGATTTGAAAGGTGTCTCGGAAGCGGAGATCAAGACAGAACTTGCGTCCCAAGGTGTGACAGAGGTGCATAGGGTGACAGTCAAAAAAGGTGCAGAAAGAGTGCCCACCAACACCCTCTTTCTGACATTCTGCAACCCTGTGCTGCCTCCGGTCATTTAAGTCGGGTACTTAAATGTACGTGTCCAACTGTATGTCCCATCCCCGTTGAGGTGTTTCAAATGCCAGAAGTTTGGACATGTCAGAGACCGCTGTTCTGGGGAGGAGGTGTGTGGTGTTTGTTGCAAGGCAACCCATGATGGGCCATGTAAAGACCCGGCTCATTGTGCGAACTGCGGTGGCGACCACCCCTCCTCTTCACGCAACTGTCGTGTTTGGGTTCAGGAGTCCACCATCCAAAGAGTGAAGACTGAAAAGAAAATTTCGTTTTTTGAGGCCCGCAAACAGGTTGTTGGCAGTCAGACGTCAACAGTGTCTTCTTATGCTTCCGTTATAAAGAAAGTTTCCACCCGTTCAGTCTGCTGCCAGACTGACAATTTTACTTTCACCAAGACATTGCAAGAAAGACCGTTAAGCTCTGGTGGAAGCAAGTCCACCACCTCCCAACCCAAAGTGGGTGCCCCTGGTGGAGGCAAAAAATCCGCCACCCCTCAGACTGCCCAGCAGTCTACTCCATCTGCTGCTGGGCAGATGAAAAAGCCAACCCTCCCGCCTCGAACTTCCTCGAGCAGTGCCCGTGCGGGCAAGGGAGTTCAACCAAGTGTGGAGATGGTGGAGATGAGGAAGAAACCTCCACCATCTCCAAAATCCAGACCTTCTTCACCTGTGGGCAAGTCTGCCAGCAGGTCTGAAGACCCAAACAGTCCAGTGAAACTAAGCAATAAATTTGCTCCACTGAACGCAGACGATGACGAGGAGATGACCTGACTTCTCTCCTGTTCATCCTCTGCACCATGGATAGTAGTAAACTAATCCATTGGAATATCCGTGGCCTAAATTCAAATTTTGAGGAGCTGCAACTTCTGTGTCAAACTGTAAAACCTTCCGTCGTGGCTCTTCAGGAAACTAAAATTCAAAGCCAGAAGACCTTCACTCTTTCTGGCTTTAATATTCTTTCTAAACCTGCACAACCATCCACATTGGGACTGTCAGGCGGTGTTGCCCTTCTTTTACACAAAACTTTGCTGTTTAGTCCTGTCGCTCTGACTACCTCCCTTCAGGCTGTAGCTGCGAGAGTCACTCTCCACAAGACTGTTACAATCTGCTCACTGTATCTGCCACCTTCTGTCCCGGTTTGTCGTCAGGACCTTGTCAGTCTGATCGGAGAACTTCCTCGACCTTTTTTGCTGTTGGGTGACTTTAATGGTCACAATCCTCTTTGGGGTAGTGTCAGTTCGTCATCCAGAGGTCTGCTTCTTGAGGATGTCCTTTCAGACTTTGATTTGTGTTGTCTGAACGATGGAGCTCCAACTTACCTCCACTCTTCCACAGGTTCACTTTCGTGTTTAGATTTGTCGATTTGTGACCCCTCGCTGGTCCTGGACTATGAGTGGTCTGTCCATGACGATCTGCACGGAAGTGACCATTTCCCTGTTCTTTTAAAACCCTTATTAACTGAAAACATCTCTGTCTCACAACATCTTAATTATAAGAAGGCCAACTGGAATCTTTTTGCCACCAATATTTTGAAAGAATTCCAGGACACTGATTTTCTTCAGAGTCCAGACCCAGCTGAATCTCTGACTAACACTGTGATAAAGTGTGCTAAAACCTGTATTTCAATGTCTTCCAATAAACTCCAAATGCCCCAAAACACCCTGGTTTAATTTAGACTGCCAACAAATTTCAAAAGTTCGCAAACGGGCTCAGCGTCGGGTATACCAACGACCTTCAGGTCCCAACGCTCGAGCCCATCAGAAACTCCGCGCCAAATCGAGACACACTTTCAAAATCAGTAAACGTCAGTCTTGGAGAAACTTTTGCTCCGGGCTGACATCAAAAACTTCAAAGAAAAAAGTCTGGAACATCATCAGAAAAATCAAAGGGAAAAACACCAACCACTCCATTCATCACTTGAAACTTGCCGATGCTCTGATCACTGACAAACAAGCTATTGCCAATCTGTTGGCCTCCACCATCCAACAGAACTCATCTTCAAATAAATCTGCAGCATTTTTAAAAAACAAACAAGTCAGAGAGAAATCTTTATACAATTTCACATCGGACAACTCTGAAGCCTACAATCTCCCTTTTTCAATAAATGAACTGAACCCTCCGGGGTTGCAACCTTGCCGTGGTCGGAGGGCTTGCGTGGTCCTGTGATCCCTTAGGCTTTGCTGGCGGGGGCATCAATACTTGAAGATAGGCTGGTTTTTTAAAACTGCTTCTAGGCCTGAGAAGTCAAGATGCTGTCTGGCCTAAACATAACGTGGTAAGGAGTTGATGCCCCTGGTAGGGCTTCCCATGTCAGATAGGCTAAGGGTGAGGATCCTGACTAATAGTAACCCGCCTTTCTCCTTTTCTTGTTTTCTGCCTTTCTTATTTGGCTCTTTTCTATCTTCGTCTCCCCTTCAAGTCTTCTTTTCCACACTCCTTTTCTCTCTGTGGTCTTCTTAAGATCCGCCGCGTTTGCCGTGCGGTGCGACCTGTGACGGAGGGGGATGAGATCCTGGTGATTGAGAGGGCCAACGCCCTCAACACATCACTTTGGCTCGGACCTCTCCTAGACAGGAGGTACACTCTGGCCCGCGTGTACTAATCGGCTCCCCCTTCTTGGGGCTGGGTCAAGACAGGCAGTTGTCCCGCTGGCCAAGTTAACCCCTGCAGTGCTCGGCTCTCTGTTCCCGGGAGTTGAGCATGATCAGGGGGGATAGGGGTAGTAGCGTTCTGTTTGTCGTATATCTCTCCTGAAGCCTGGAAGGGGTCAAGACAGTGATTTCTTGGCCCTGGCCCCTTAGTTGGACTCCAAGGTGGGTGGGTAAGGGAGAGACGAAATATAATTAAACTAAACATGGCTTCTTCAAAAATCATCCCCCCAAAAAAGAAGAGGAAGGCAGCAGCCGCTATTTCAGGGGATTTCGAATCGGACAGTGACTCGGATATAGAGATAAGAGAGAGGACAGGTTTTGGGGCTTCCTGGCTCGTGATAGAAGGGACGGAGCAGGAAAAGCCGATTTCAGCTCTGAGTCCTTTCGCGATCCAGAAGGGCTTCCAAGGTCTAGCGGGTGACCCTCAGTCCGTGAAAAGGCTACGGAACGGATCATTCCTCGTCCAGTGCAGGTCAAAAACACAATCGGAACAGCTGTTGAAGGCAAAAAAGCTCGTGGACAGAGAGATTCGGGTGACTCCCCATAAGCAATTGAATTCATCCAAGGGAGTTATTCGGTGCCCGGATTTGAAAGGTGTCTCGGAAGTGGAGATCAAGACAGAACTTGCATCCCAAGGTGTGACAGAGGTGCATAGGGTGACAGTCAAAAAAGGTGCAGAAAGAGTGCCCACCAACACCCTCTTTCTGACATTCTGCAACCCTGTGCTGCCTCAGGTCATTAAAGTAGGGTACCTAAATGTCCGTGTGCATTTGTATGTCCCATCCCCGTTGAGGTGTTTCAGATGTCAGAAATTTGGACATGTCAGAGATCGCTGTTCTGGGGAGGAGGTGTGTGGTATTTGTTGCAAGGCAACCCATGATGGGCCATGTAAAGACCCGGCTCATTGCGCAAACTGCGGTGGCGACCACCCCTCCTCTTCACGCAACTGCCCTGTCTGGATCCAGGAGTCCAACATTCAGAAAGTTAAAACAGAAAAGATCTCATTTTTTGAGGCACGTAAGCAGGTTGTTGGCAGTCAGACACCAACAGCGTCTTCATATGCTTCAGCAATAAAGAAAGTAACGACCCGTTCAGTCTGCTGCCAGACTGATGAATTTATTTTCTCAAAGACATTACAAGGAAGACCGTTAAGCTCGGGTGGAAGCAAGTCCACCACCTCCCAACCCAAAGTGGGTGCCCCTGGTGGAGGCAAACAATCCGCCACCCCTCAGACTGCCCAGCAGTCTACTCCATCTGCTGCTGGGCAGATGAAAAAGCCAGGCCTCCCGCCTCGAACTTCCTCGAGCAGTGCCCATGCGGGCAAGGGAGTTCAACCAAGTGTGGAGATGGTGGAGATGAGGAAGAAAACCTCCACCATCTCCAAAATCCAGACCTTCTTCACCTGTGGGCAAGTCTGCCAGCAGGTCTGAAGACCCAAACAGTCCAGTGAAACTAAGCAATAAATTTGCTCCACTGAATGCAGACGATGACGAGGAGATGACCTGACTTCTCTCCTGTTCATCCTCTGCACCATGGATAGTAGTAAACTAGTCCATTGGAATATCCGTGGCCTAAATTCAAATTTTGAGGAGCTGCAACTTCTGTGTCAAACTGTAAAACCTTCCGTCATGGCTCTTCTGGAAACTAAAATTCAAAGCCAGAAGACCTTCACTCTTTCTGGCTTTAATATTCTTTCTAAACCGGCACAACCATCCACATTGGGACTGTCAGGCGGTGTTGCCCTTCTTTTACACAAAACTTTGCTGTTTAGTCCTGTCGCTCTGACTACCTCCCTTCAGGCTGTAGCTGCGAGAGTCACTCTCCACAAGACTGTTACAATCTGCTCACTGTATCTGCCACCTTCTGTCCCGGTTTGTCGTCAGGACCTTGTCAGTCTGATCGGAGAACTTCCTCGACCTTTTTTGCTGTTGGGTGACTTTAATGGTCACAATCCTCTTTGGGGTAGTGTCAGTTCGTCATCCAGAGGTCTGCTTCTTGAGGATGTCCTTTCAGACTTTGATTTGTGTTGTCTGAACGATGGAGCTCCAACTTACCTCCACTCTTCCACAGGTTCACTTTCGTGTTTAGATTTGTCGATTTGTGACCCCTCGCTGGTCCTGGACTATGAGTGGTCTGTCCATGACGATCTGCACGGGAGTGACCATTTCCCTGTTCTTTTAAAACCCTTATTAACTGAAAACATCTCTGTCTCACAACATCTTAATTATAAGAAGGCCAACTGGAATCTTTTTGCCACCAATATTTTGAAAGAATTCCAGGACACTGATTTTCTTCAGAGTCCAGACCCAGCTGAATCTCTGACTAACACTGTGATAAAGTGTGCTAAAACCTGTATTCCAATGTCTTCCAATAAACTCCAAATGCCCAAAACACCCTGGTTTAATTTAGACTGCCAACAAATTTCAAAAGTTCGCAAACGGGCTCAGCGTCGGGTATACCAACGACCTTCAGGTCCCAACGCTCGAGCCCATCAGAAACTCCGCGCCAAATCGAGACACACTTTCAAAATCAGTAAACGTCAGTCTTGGAGAAACTTTTGCTCCGGGCTGACATCAAAAACTTCAAAGAAAAAAGTCTGGAACATCATCAGAAAAATCAAAGGGAAAAACACCAACCCCTCCATTCATCACTTGAAACTTGCCGATGCTCTGATCACTGACAAAGAAGCTGTTGCCAATCTGTTGGCCTCCACCATCCAACAGAACTCCTCATCTTCAAATAAATCTGCAGCATTTTTAAAAAACAAACAACTCAGAGAGAAATCTTTATACAATTTCACATCAGACAACTCTGAAGCCTACAATCTCCCTTTTTCAATCGACGAACTGAAAACAGCTTTACAAACCTGCACTGATTCTGCCCCTGGTCTGGATGATATTCATTATCAGGTTTTGAAGCATTTTCCAGAAAGCTGTCTCCAGACTCTTCTTAAAGTATACAACCATATCTGGACCACAGGGTACTTTCCGCCCTCCTGGCGGAAAGCCCTGATCATTCCAATTCCAAAGCCTGCAAAGGACCTTACCAACCCTTCCAACTATCGTCCGATAGCTCTGACTAGCTGCCTCTGTAAGTTGATGGAAAAGATGGTCAACTCCCGTCTGATGTGGAAGCTGGAAACCGATGGCCTTTTGGCCAGTGAACAGTGCGGGTTCCGGAAATACCACTCGACAGTTGACCATCTAATCCGTCTGGAAACCACCATCCGCAATGCCTTTGTCAATAAACAGCATGTGGTCGCTATCTTTTTCGACCTCGAAAAAGCGTATGATACCACATGGAAATCAGGAATTCTTCTGGACCTGCACAGACTTGGTTTCCGTGGTCACCTGCCTCTGTTCATACAGAACGTTTTGGCTGATCGACAGTTCCAGGTGCGTGTTGGCACCACACTCTCTGACATCCATGGGCAGGAGTTGGGTGTCCCTCAAGGGAGCATCCTTTCTCCTGCTCTTTTCAGCATTAAAATCAACGACATTGTGAAATCGGTAAGCCAGGGCTCTGAGTCCTCTCTGTTCGTTGACGACTTTGCGCTGTACGCAGTGGGAGCTTCTTACCCCAGCGTACAGCGTCGACTCCAACTTTGTGTCAACAAGATCCAGCAGTGGGCCGAGGAAAACGGGTTTACCTTCTCACGTACCAAAACTCAGTCAATCCATTTTCACAATTTTCGTCAATTTTTTGCTGATCCTGAAATTCGTCTGGACAAGTCCACCATTCCAGCTGTAAAAGAAGCCAAATTCCTTGGAGTTATTTTTGATCAAAAACTCAACTTTCTCAGCCACATTAAAAATCTCAAAACCTCTTGCCAGAAAGCTCTGAATATTCTGCGGGTCGTAGCACACACTGACTGGGGCGCTGATAAGAAAACTTTGCTGCATCTCTACAGAGCCCTGGTCCGCTCCAAACTGGACTATGGTTGTGCTGTGTACGGCTCTGCAAGACCCTCTTATCTGAAACTCTTGGACCCTATCCACCATCAAGGGCTTCGTCTCTGTCTTGGAGCATTCCGCACCACCCCTGTGTACAGCCTGTACGCAGAGGCAGGTGAACCCTCACTGTCCAACCGCAGGCTGAAAATGTCTCTAAATTACTATATCAGACTGTTCTCAGAACTGCAGAATCCTGCCTATGACTGTGTCTTTGACCCCCAGTTTCAAAACAAATTCGAAAACAACCCTAACTGTATTCCGCCGTTTGGTGTTCGTATGCAGCCTCACACGCGGAATGCAGGTCTAGACCTAGGAGTTGTGTCTGATTTTCCAAGTTTCCGGATCAGCCTCCGTGGACCTTTTTCACACCAGAGATTCGTTTTGATCTCGCAGCTTTTCGTAAAGAGTCCACCAGCTCTCAGGCATACAAGGCATTGTATGCTGACCTCTGTTCAAAATTTCCATCCTGTCAGAAAATTTTCACTGACGGTTCCAAGTCTGAAGATGGAGTGGCCTGTGCAGCCTATTGCCCTGGTGCTCCTTCTCAGATACTGTTAAAACATATACCTCCAGATGCCTCTGTCTATTCTGCTGAACTTACTGCTCTGGTTCTGGCATTGAAAATAATTTCACAATCTACCAAGAGGGACTTTCTGGTTCTGTCGGATTCGCTGTCAGCTTTGGAGGCCATAGCTGGCCGCAACCTTCAGCATCCAGAACTTTTATATTTCTTTGAGCTTTTTAGCAAGTTGAAAGCGGATGGTTACAACATTATTCTAGCTTGGGTTCCTGGTCATGTTGGCATCGGAGGGAACGAAATGGTTGATCGTTTAGCCAAGAATGCCACAAGAGAGAAATTGTCCAATATTTATATCCCTTGCTCAGATCTGAAACCCAAAATTAACGATTATGTGAGAGACCTCTGGCAGGAGGATTGGAACACACAGACGGATAACAAACTCTTTCAGATCCGTCCAAACCTTAAGGAGTTCCTCCCATCTACGTCTGGTGGTCATAAAGAAGAAACAGTTCTGTGCCGGCTGCACACCGGCCATTCGTATTTTACCCATTCGTACCTTTTAAAGAATGAAGAAGCGCCGTGGTGCATTCCATGTCATGTGCCACTCACAATGAAACATATTCTTTTAGAGTGTTGGGACTTGCACGATGTGAGACACAAACATTTTACAGCAGAGTCCATGAAAATCCTGTTCAGAGATGTCCCGCCTGACGTGATCTTTGAGTTTTTGAGAGAGATTAACATTTTTCATCTGATTTAAGATTTTACGGATGAAAGATTTTTAACGAAGTTTCTGGTGCGTTTCTAGACGATGTCATTTAAAGAGATATGTGAAAGGTGTTTTTTTTTTTTTTTTTTAAATAACTTGTGAGTTGATTTTAACGTGGTGACAGCCCTGATGTGGCCCCTTGCGGTCGGCTGGGCTATAAGCAACATTATCTTATCTTATTCCGCACCACCCCTGTGTACAGCCTGTACGCAGAGGCAGGTGAACCCTCACTGTCCAACCGCAGGCTGAAAATGTCTCTAAATTACTATATCAGACTGTTCTCAGAACCGCAGAATCCTGCCTATGACTGTGTCTTTGACCCCCAGTTTCAAAGCAAATTCGAAACCAACCCTAACTGTATTCCGCCGTTTGGTGTTCGTATGCAGCCTCACGCGCGGAATGCAGGTCTAGACCTAGTTGTGTCGGATTTTTCCAAATTTCCAGATCAGCCTCCGTGGACCTTTTTCACACCAGAGATTCGTTTTGATCTTGCAGCTTTTCGTAAAGAGTCTACCAGCTCTCTGGCATACAAGGCCTTGTATGCTGACCTCTGTTCAAGATTCCCATCTTATCAGAAAATTTTCACTGATGGTTCCAAGTCTGAAGATGGAGTGGCCTGTGCAGCCTATTGCCCTGGTGCTCCTTCTCAGATACTGTTAAAACATATACCTTCAGATGCTTCTGTCTATTCTGCTGAACTTACTGCTCTGGTTCTGGCATTGAAGATAATTTCACAATCTAAGAAGAGGGACTTTCTGGTTCTGTCGGATTCGCTGTCAGCTTTGGAGGCCATAGCTGGCCGCAACCTTCAGCATCCAAAACTTTTACATTTCTTTGAACTTTTTAGCAAGTTGAAAGTGGATGGTTACAATATTATTCTAGCTTGGGTTCCTGGTCATGTTGGCATCGGAGGGAACGAAATGGTTGATCGTTTAGCCAAGAATGCCACAAGAGAGAAATTGTACAACATATATATCCCCTGCTCAGATCTGAAACCCAAAATTAATGATTATGTGAAAGACCTCTGGCAGGAGGATTGGAACACACAGACGGATAACAAACTCTTTCAGATCCGTCCAAACCTTAAGGAGTTCCTCCCATCTACGTCTGGTGGTCGTAAAGAGGAAACGGTTCTGTGCCGGCTGCACACCGGCCATTCGTATTTTACTCATTCCTACCTTTTAAAGAGTGAAGAAGCTCCGTGGTGCATTCCATGTCATGTGCCACTCACAGTGAAACATATTCTTTTAGAGTGTTGGGACTTGCACGATGTGAGACACAAACATTTTACAGCGGAGTCCATGAAGATCCTGTTCAGGGATGTCCCGCCTGACGTGATCCTTGACTTTTTGAGAGAGATTAACATTTTTCATCTATTTAAGATTTTACGGAAGATTTTTAACGAAGTTTCTGGTGCGTTTCTAGAAGATGTCATTTAAAGAGATGTGTGAAAGGTTTGTTTTTTTTTTTTTTTTTGTAATGACTTGTGAGTTGATTTTAACGTGGTGACAGCCCTGATGTGGCCCCTTGCGGTCGGCTGGGCTATAAGCAACATTATCTTATCTTATGTAGACCTACTAGCTGTCCGTGCCACGTCGGGTCTTCGCTTATTATGGCTTTTTCTCCGACACGCGTTTGGTGATATTGCTTTCCTTGTTTTCATGCATTTTTTTTTTTTTTTTTTTTGTCTTTATAAACTGAGGATGATAAACAGATTCCACAGCCTCATGTTATCTGGTCGAAGATGACAATAGTAGCTTTGCAATTGAAAATTTGTCACTATGTATGTAGATAGATCTTTGTGACTTTCTTTTTCCATGTTTATGTGGTAAATTCCGATACAGCTCTTGTGGCTGGCTGGTCGAAAATCAGTAAAATGTCCACAAGGGAATAATTCTTTTTGGCGCAACTACCACCTCAGTTACGTCCACACTCAACCGCCCCTTATATGTGCAGTTACTCTAGTGCATGTTTCTTTGCATTCGTGTACAGACCCATCGTGGAGGGGCACAGACTGCGTTAGCAAGGTGCTCGAGGTCTTGACTGTTGAATTAGGACAGGCGTCTGTTCCGTCTTACCCATGAGTTCCTCTTTCATTGTATTTAGCAGTAACCTCAGTACACGTGTGGTTTTGCAGATGATGTGTAATGTTACATGGCCAAGTCCATACCTCAGCATACAGTGCAAGTGTGATGAAGCGTTGTATGATCAAGTCCACACTCAGCACACAGCATAGTTTAGCACATGTGGTGCAACGTTTAAGGCCAAGTCCATACACTGTGGTTTAGCAGATGTGAAATGCAGAAGGGTGGAGTCCATACGTAAGCACAAGAGTGTAGCTTTGCAAGTATGGTGTAATGTTATATATGAACAATTCCATATCTCGGCACAAAGTGTAGCTTTGCAGATGTGGTGTAATGTTAATGGCCTAGTCCATATCTCAGCACACAGTGTGTAGCTTTGCAGATGTGTAATGTTTATGGCCAAGCCCCAGTGGCATTATGTTTTATGGCAAAGTTCATACTTCAGCACACAATATAGTTTTGAAGGTGTAATGTAACATTATATGGCCAAGTCTGTACCTCAGCACACTGTATAGTCTCCCCAGTGTAATGTAACATAAAGACAAGTCTGTACCTCAGCACACAGTATAGTTTCCCCAATGTAATGCAATGTTATGTGGCCAAGTCTGTACCTCAGCACACGGTATAGTTTCCCCAATGTAATGAAATGTTATGTGGCCAAGTCTGTACCTCGGCACACAGTATAGTTTCCCCAATGTAACGTAACGTTATGTGGCCAAGTCTGTACCTCGGCACACAGTATAGTTTCCCCAGTGTAACGTAACGTTATGTGGCCAAGTCTGTACCTCGGCACACAGTATAGTTTCCCCAGTGTATTGAATGTTATGTGGCCAAGTCTGTACCTCGGCACACAGTATAGTTTCCCCAGTGTAATGTACTGTTATGTGGCCAAGTCTGTACCTTGGCACACAGTACAGTTTCCCCAGTGTATTGAATGTTATGTGGCCAAGTCTGTGCCGAGGCACACAGTATAGTTTCCCCAGTGTAATGTAATGTTATGTTGCCAAGTCTGTACCTGAGCACACAGTATAGTTTCCCCAGTGTAACGCAATGTTATGTGGCCAAGTCAGTACCTCGGCACACGGTATAGTTTCCCCAGTGTAACGTAATGTTATGTGGCCAAGTCTGTAACTCGGCACACAGTATGGTTTTCCCAATGTAATGTAATGTTATGTGGCCAAGTCTGTACCTCGGTACACAGTATAGTTTCCCCAGTGTAACGTAATGTTACATGGCCAAAACTATACCTCGGCACAGAGTGTTGTTTTGCCTATGTAATATAACGTTATATGACCAAGTCCATGCCTCTGCACACAGTGTAGTTTTGCCAGTGTGATATGTTATATGGCCAAGTGCATACCTCAGCACCGAGTGTAGTTTTGCTGATGTAATATAACCGGTCACTGTATGCGACATCCAGAGGAGGTTGCTTCACAACTTGTACTGTGGCAGCCAACTGGAGGGAGAGCGAACAGGGGAAGGAAGACAACAGACTTCATTGATCTTCTTGGAAGGGACACTGGCCTCAAAAGCATCGATGAGATCAAGGCAGCTATGCTTGACAGGAGCAAGTGGAAAGAGTATGTCACAGAGGCTCGATCGGGAGATCGGCCTAACTGAATTGAACTGATACGGCCAAGTCCATACCTCTGCACACGGTGTAGTTTTACTGATGTAACTTTACATGGCCAAGTCCAAACAGAGTGCGTTCTTCATGAAACTAAAAAAAAAAAACTATCAGTGAGACTACTGAACATGGTAGGAATATTCCATACATTTTATTGACACAGCTGAGTTGCTACACAGGGCATTATCAGGGCTGTTATCATAAAAGAAAAACAACAAAGATCCTGTGATGAAAGAAGCCAAGCACAAATGCATCATTATTGAGAGTACATTGGCACTTTTCCGTTTAGAGACCAAGCTGTAAGTCTTGCACAGTCCATGTTCTCAGTTTACACATGGGGCTACCTGCATGGGTAGAGGTGAGTGAAAAGCTGACTGATGGCACTAATTCATTTCATTCTGATGAGACTTTCAATTTTTCACTCCTTCCCAGACTTTTCTTGTAGGACAAGTTGTATGTATATTTGTTACCTACATCAGGGGTTAAACTAGACTGCTCTTCTGAAAGTTGATGGAATTTCAAGTTTGGATTTACACATGGAACTTGCAACCTTGGTTTATATAGTCTTCTGTGTTTTCAGGAAATGCAGGGGAAAAATCTACCCATACCAAAATGGCCATGTGGAGACTCGAACAAGTCATCCCAGGATGAACAAGATCACAATTCTGGTGCTCTGCCAACTGAAATATTCTGGCCCCATTCTACAATTCATAACTGCTGAACTACTGACATCCTGAGGACCAGGTAAAACTTGGCCAAGCAAAGTAAACACAGTCCAACATATTTGCTCACACGCCAACACAATAGACGTAATGTGTTTTATTAAAGGCACTTGAATCATTTCGAAATCATGACAACACAAGATAAGACACAATGAAAAGCTTCTGTTATTGATGTGGTCATTAATGCATGATTTGATTATGACCACATTCAGTACAGTTTAAAACCCCATTCTCCACTACACATTATCACCCTAGTCTCTTGTTGCTTCAAATGTAAGTACTTACAATCAAAGGCAGTGAAAGTACTATGTGGGGTGGGGCATTGCAAAGGCGCTGTGTGCATTGGACATAACCATGCAGTTGCAGCACAAACATTACTGAAAGCCAAAGATGTATGTAGCAAAATCATGGGTCAGTAAGTACTGTGGGCAAGTTCATTCTATACAAAATTGCCTGGGCAAAAAAAAAAAAAAAACGTTGGCAAAGCACTGCCATTGCAAAGACAGTGCCATTGTCAAAATGAAGTAGGTGGTTGTAATTGTAAATTACTGTCTTGTCTGGAGCCACTTCCATATGAAAAAAAGGCACAGAAAGTCCTTTACCAGTCATCAAAGAATAAAGTACTTGTCTAATCATGTCATCTAACATAGTTAAGATGAGGAGGTGGCAAGTCTTCTGTGTACCTTAACCTTGAATGCAAACTAAATCCGTGTTAGGGTAGAGAAGCCCAACAGAGAATCATTTCCAGCAGTCATGTACTGTTCTTAAAGTGCTCTTGGTAAAAGCATGAGAAAGGAATCAGTTTTTCCAATTGGTTCTGGTTTGATCTAATGTGAAGCATTCTGAATTCTCGGTGCCATTTTCAATCCCGCCCTACACTAAGAATTCCAGACATCACAACTGCTGTACCTTTTTTGTAAGGCACTTTTGGATACCAATCCAAGTGTTGGCACCCTTCATAATCACAGCCAGTTCCTACCCACCTGTCATACTTTTTGAGTAAAGTGACCCAGAGATATTCAGAATATTTTATCAAATGATTGGGGCAATTTTGTACTAATCTACAGTGATACATTACAACCTCGATCGTGACTAGGATGACTGGTATGGATTTCAACGCAAGCTGCAAAATTTCCCTTCCCCTGTGCGTACTTGTGTTTGTGCCTGAAGCAAGTTCTTTGGGATCATAATGGTGACTGTACGGTACACAGTGACCCGCATCATCTGAATACAGAGTGGATTTCATTTGGTCAACAAACATGCACAGTTACCTTTATGACAGGAAGGGTGATTGTACAGTTGATTTTCTTTCACCTCAAAACAACAACAACAAAAAGATTTTGACATCTGCCCAACCAATGAGGTTAATGAAATAAGCAACAGAACAACCCCACACCCGCTAATCACGAAGTGGAATGTCTTGCACAAATTCAAAACGATACATTGCTACAAATTTGTTGCCATGTGTCAGTCCGCAGAGCATTCAAACGTTGTTGCTTTTAAGGTTTTGTGTACACACATTCCTTGGAATGACTGACACTCGCCCATGCACTCACGAGGAGGAATACGAACGGCATACATATTCACATCAACCATCGTTCCAAATCAACCACATATCAAACCATATAAATTATTTTTTTTTCACATATACATTGTACAAGACAAATTCACCCTGTGTTAGAAACTGAAATGAAAACCATCACACCAAGGTGTGTGGCTTGAAAGGGTAGACAAAAGTACAATCCCTGATTAGTCCAACTGTTGAAGTAGGACTTGAACATCAAACCGATTCTGTACTAAAGCTGACGGTGAAAATTCACACATGAGATGGCAAAAGTCTTTATATACATCTGTGATGCAATCTTGTGACCAACATCTGCAGTCCTTTAGCATTTCAAGGCAAATGTTAATGACATTGTTGTCCAACGCAGAGACTACCTTCGGTATTCCTAGACATAATATGTCCAGAACAATATGGGAAGATGGGTATGAAAACACAACACATACAAGTTTCTGTGTGGGTATTTGACTCCCATTTCACTGGGATATTTCATGCAGAAATGTAGATAAATTCATTAGGCCTCCTATCTCATTCCAGCTTATGTTGAAGAACATAGTTTTGATTCATACTGTGTGTGCTTTAGTGATCTGACTGGAATGTCAGCGACAAGACACCACTGAAAACGTGTAGATCCATGAAAGTGAAAAAAAAATCCCCCCCCCCCCCCTCCCCAAAAAAGATCATCCTTCACACGGCATCCTATGCAGCTACACAAGACAAATTCACCCCGTGTTACATCTGATTTGTCATGGAAATCACTATCTGGGTGAAAAAAAAAAAGGGTGGGGAAGGGTTGAAGTATATAATACAACGCAACATAAGTGATAGGACTCTGCACTTAACGACATCCTTTGAAACCTTTGGTCCCAAGGTTTAGCATGCATCCACTTACTCTGTGTGCCACATCCCTATGATCTGTTTTACATTGGTGGCCTGTTCTCAAGTTGTTGCCCATAATACATTTGTAAATGCAGTCCTTTGTCAGGCGCTGGAGGAACAATTTTTGTGAATGTTATTATTCACTTTTGCCAGTCTAATTATCTCCTGTCATGTGAAGGCAAAGGTTTGTCATGTAAATTATAGGTAAATTATATTATCATAGATGATTAGAAAGGAAAAGGAAAAATTCTAATTTTGTATGAAAAATTGTAAATGTCACAAACTTAAATTTGATTAACGTTCGTAGTAGGTTAAACAACACTTAACGTTTAAATACCTTGAACAAGCAGAAAAGTTTTAAGTTGTTTTTGTTAGAAAGAGGACAGTCATGGAATGCACATGTTCATGTAAGTGTGCCAGTGATTGTGAACTCGACTGTAACGAGACAGACGTTGTAAACCTGACAGTATGCGTGAAGCTGCCCAAAGGTTCAGTTGTTGAATGGTGACCACGATTACAGCTACAGATATAGACTTTGCTATGCTGTATCTGCATTAGTTAGTTTTAGATTAGCAAACCTTTTGGCTCATTATGTCTTTCATTCTTTTCCAGATATTTGTTTGAAGAGACTGAAGTCCTGAGGTAAATAACTTATCTTTCTCTTCATGTAATATCTGGATTACAGTTACTTCAGTTGTTCTCCGAACAAACCCTTTGTGCGACATGAATTAATGAAGTGGTGACCCCTAGTTTTTATGCGCGAGAGTGGGTCAGAACATGCGCCTGAAAATAAGTTAAATTTAGTTAACCCACTTCATGACATCTGGTGACCCCGACTGATCTCTGTACATGGGGTGGAGGGGCGGGGAGGGAGGTTTAAAAAAAAACCCTTGATGTAATCTCTCTCCCTGGAACAGAATATTAATTTTCTTTTTTTTTTTTTTTTTTTAATCTGACATGATTTCTCGCCACAGGAGGGAGATTGCTAAATTTTAAAAAATACATGTGATGCCCAAACCTGGGATGGTTGAAAAAACAATCTTGTGATAGAAAAAAATTTAAGTGACTGATCCTTTCTCTTGAGAGGAGGATGAAATATGTCATAGTCACAAAGGGCGATAGTTATGCAGCCTTAATGTTTTCTCCCTACAAAATGATATGATAGTCAGCAATTGCACCTCCCTTGAAGCTGAATTATTTGTTTTTTTAAAACAAGTAATTGGAGATGAATGAGAGAGAAAAAAAAATGATTACAAGGAATAAAGAGGTAGATTTTGTTTAAAGGGAGCAAATCTTTATTGGCGCTCTCATCTGTTTATCTGTATATTGTCTGTGTTTTAATTACTGATGAAGAGTATGACCTCTGTGTTGATAACGAGGCAAGGAAGCCGGTTGATAATCAGTGATGAGGCGTGGGAGCCTACCAATAATTGATGGTATGTATATAGACCTTAATGGTTGATGATGAGGCGAATAGGCCTGACAATGGCCGATGTGGCACTGGTGCCTGTCAAGCTGCTAATGGTGAGCAGCAGTTATGCCCTTGGATGGGGCAGTATGAAACAGAAATTCACCAAAAAAACAAAGCTGGTAAAACCAGCTAGACTGGAGATTTTGTTCCTTGTAGTCTGGTCATGTTTGCCTTTAGAGAATTCTCATTTGTTTTGAGCTTTTACAAAGCGAGGTGGTTGAAGAAGGATTCGTAAACACATCTCCTGTTCACTGTCATTTCCCAAAAAAGATTCTTTTGGCTTCATTTTGCTTCATTAACAAAAATTTCCTTTGCAGAAGGGAGGTGTCATGAGTGACAACAGGTTTAAAAAATTTTTTTTAATGTTAATTATAGGTAAATCATATTATTATAGATGATCAGAGAGAAAAAGGAAAAAAATTCTAATTTTGTATGAAAAATTGTAAATGTTACAAACTTAAGTTCGGTTAATGTTTGTAGTTGGCTGAACATTTCTTAACGTTGAAATAATTTGAACAAGCAGAAGAGTTTGATGTTGATTTTGTTAGAAAGATGACTGTCATGGAACATATGTGTTCACATAAGCATGCGAGTAATTGTGGACTAGATTTTAACGAGACAGACCTTTAAACCTGCGAGTATGCATGAAGCTGCCGAAAGGTGCAGCTGTTGAATGCTGACAATTACACCTACAGGCAGTGTTTGCTAGGCTGTATCTGCATTATTAAGTTTTATGTTAGCAGACCTACTGGACTTCTTTTGGCTTATTTTCTGTCTTCCATTCTTTTCCAGATTTCTTTGAGGAGACAGACGCCCTCAGGTAAATTGCTCATCTTTCTCTTTATGTAGTATCTGGACAACATTTATTTCAGTTGTTCTCGGAGTAAACCCCTTGTGCGATACGAGTCCATGTGGGTGGTGACCCCTAGTTTTCATGTGTGGGAGTGGGTCGCAACATGTGCCTATATCCTTAATTGAAAAGTTAAATTTAGTAAACCCACTTCATGACCTCTCCCTAACAGTACTTTAATCCAAGTGTAACTGAATGAAATGGACACAAACTTAAATTTCCTCCAAACAACCGACTACTTGCACCTCCCAGCTACATTACAGGAAGAGGGTGTATTCCAATCCAAATAATGACCATTTAAAACAGCAGAAAATTTGGCGTCCTAGGTGTAGTCTGCTAAAGGAAAAAAAATGCCTTCAAACTGCTGTTTCGTTCATAAAAATATATTCTTCATTGGGTCAAGTAGTGCTACAAAAAGACTTGGCAGCCGTTTTGATTTGTCACCAAGTGGTGCTACCAAGAGAATGAATGGTCATTTTGATCTGGACCAAAGTGTGTTCTACAAGGAAGGCCTAACAAGCCATTTTGATTTTTTTTTTTTAATACACCTGGATATCATTGGCTACTTTGTCAAGAGTATCCCCCTCCAATGACTTTGGCAGTACACAGATTCATACTTATAACCTGGCTGGCTGGACTTGGTAAACATGACCTTTCACTTCAAATGTGTAATGCCTCATGGTCTTTGTTACTAGCAGATCGTGTCTGAGGATAGAGATCAATTATGGGAGTTGGGCTTATCTTGGTTCCTGCAGAATGATATCTTAGAAACCTATCCATGTCTTCTTAATGCTGAACTTGTGAATCGATTTTGGTCAAATTTACAAGGTGTGGACGACCTACTGCCAGCTTCTAGAGCCCATCTAATTTGTCATTAACCCGAAGAGTGCCTCTAAGCCGTCAGCTGACGCCGCAGTAAAAATGCTTTCCCAGTGTCTATGGGCCGTCCACTGAATTCATTCGTTACCATTTCTGTCAGCGGACTCAAATAGAGTGTGCGTAGCAAGCCTTATATGTCTGTAGTATTAGAATGATATGCAAATGACCACACGTGAGGGGAAAGACCGTTTATTCTCGTCACTGACTGGATGACAGCCAGCACTTCATCTCGCTTGCAAAGATGGCGGCACAACCTTCGACAATCGCAGCGACCAAATCAACGTATTTACACAGCTGAGCAGGCTCTGCTAATGATTTGGACAATCTTTTATTCAATGACTCACTCGAGCATGAAGGCGAGATGATGATAGTGATGGAATTGCCTACCATATCGTCAGTTGTTGAGTTGGGCTGTGCAACCTCAGTGTGTTTTCAGCTGACTGGTTTGCCAGCGTCGAACGAGCTAGTCTAGTGTGTACTCTGCACTGTGTGCAGTGGCCAGCGACGTGATAGTCGGCGCGAGAGGGAGTGCGGCCTGCTCGCGGCGTGACATGGGCAGAGGGGAAGAGGAGGAGTGAAAGGGTTGAAGTCCAGCAAGGGGGCGTGGTGGGGAAAGGGGGGCGTGGTGGGGAAAGGGGGGGGCATGGTCGTGGTGGGGAAAGGGGGGGGCGTGGTCGTGGTGGGGAAAGGGGGGGCGTGGTCGTGGTGGGGAAAGGGGGGGGGCGTGGTCGTGGTGGGGAAAGAGGGGGCGTGGTCGTGGACTGACCTCTCTACTTAGAGTATGAGCGTCTTGATAGACTTCTAAACTGTTTTACTTTCATTTACAGGTGTAGTGTGACAATACAAACTTTATTTTCAACTTTTTTGCTTTGTGTTCTTTTTTGGATCTGAAGCTGTAGTGGTAAATACATACGTTTTTGATCGTGCAAAAAAAAATCTATCCAAATCTAAATGCCTAAATATTTTTTTTATTATCAAAATTAAAACAAAAGCCCATATTCAAAATCTTCATTCAATTTCCTACAAAAATTATATATTTCATTTTTATATCTTTTGTAGTTTCTGAGCTAGAATTTTTTGTTAATTATTACCCCCAAATCATTAGATTTCCCTGGCACTGGGAAAGCCTTTGTTTGTAATATTTTCAGGCAGTGAACGGGTTAAGGGATCACAAAAAAGGAAAATTTGACATGACTCATTTACAGATTGACTTACGGGTCACTACAAGAGAACAGGTCAGTAATGCTTTGCATCAACCAGATAATGTTAGGCAAATGAACACTGGTCAACAATTCTTCCACCGTAAGATTTGAGACATTGGACACATGGCATATCGGGTACATCAACATTCAACACCTTGGCTTTCTTATTTGCATACATCATAGGAACAAAAATGCCATTAAAACCAGCACATTTTCTCACACTATAAATATTTTAACCAGTTTGTGCTATTAGCACTCTCAACGGAACAGACAACACCCCAGGTCAACAGTCCCATGTCCCACAACCGTATCACAGACAAATCAAGACACAGATTAATACCAGGCCACCCACACACAAGTCTCACATGATTTTAAAACAAAACTGCATGCTTTAAATTCCAACGAATATCGTTTTCATAAAAGGATGATTTCTTATCAATTCTGCCCGTGCTTCTCAATCGGTCTTCAACCCCATTACTGTACTGATTTCTCCCGCCCCACTACAAATCAATGAAATATGATCAGATCTGTTGAATGATGGCATAGTCCATGAAATGGGGTGTGTACTGGGCAAGGATTCCGTTACCTTCAACATTTAGGAATTAAAAGTTCTCCCTTATACATCCTCACAGCCGTCCATTATACAACCTATACTCAGATATCATGGAACCCATTCAGCTTAAAAGAATAAAATTAAATTTGGAAAAAAAAACAAAAAAACCAACCCAAGAATAATGACCACAACCAGACTGGTACTTTCAAAACATGAACCAACAGGCAAGAAAGGAAGACGTAAGCGAGACACCACTTGTAACCATCTTACAGGCGAAGAACAGTAGCAGGCTATGAATGCTAGACCCCTTTGGGTGATTGTCTCTTCCACTGCCATAGCTGCCGGTCGATGCCAGTGCAGGGAGCCATGCTGAGTTTCTTGCCGTCCAGAGAGACTTCAGCGCACTTCTGGGTATTCAAGTGGAACAGTGTGTTGTCCTGGACAAAATAAAACCACACCAACATGAAATCATTGAACAGAACGCTTTTATGAAAATTATTAAGTTTTCAGACTAAAGATTAAAAAAAAAAAAAAAAAACGACTGAAGCAGCAGTTCACCTGTAGGCAGACCACCTTGCTAGGACACTTCCAAATATCGGAAGTATCCAGCTTTTACAATCTGCCGTTACTTGGTAAACAATGTTCTGCATATTATCCCTCAGTCATAGTATTGTAGCAGGGAGATATTTAGCACATTCACTTTCCAGCCATGACCAGGGGTAAACCACCTGTCACAGGAGATGCAGTCCAGTCCCCTGTGAATATACAGAATTAAGGAGGAATTGAGGGAAACTTCTCTGAAAACCCTCGTCAATTATGCTCTCCATAAAAATTACTTCCTACAAACAACTGATGTACCTAAAGACTAATCTTGCAAGCCTGAAACTGAAGATGTACAAAGCATAACATGCATGCATGACAGGACACCAGTGACCATGGCTAAGAAACCAAGCTAATCAGCCACCCAAGTGCGAAGATTAGCATTGCAGATTCCTGGCTTGGTGACCAATTCCCACCAGAGCCATTTATATCTGTGTGATTTTTCAGCCCCTGACTGGAGCTGAATGTGCCATGGTCTCAACTGGGAAGTCTGGAACCACATAAGAGTTTCATCCACAAAGTGGATGCGTTTCTGAAAGTGTTGTTCCAGTTTCCTGATCAACACTGCAAGTGCCTGTATCTTGGGCCTGGCTGATGAAGAGATGTATTATGAAAGTTAGTATAGGGCACACCCTGTCATGCGGTCTGTGACCAGTACAGGGCACGCCCCTGTCATGCGGTCTGTGACCGGTACAGGGCACGCCCTGTCATGCGGTCTGTGACGGTACAGGGCACGCCCCTGTCATGCGGTCTGTGACCAGTACAGGGCACGCCCCTGTCATGCGGTCTGTGACCAGTACAGGGCACGCCCCTGTCATGCGGTCTGTGACCAGTACAGGGCACGCCCCTGTCATGCGGTCTGTGACCAGTACAGGGCACGCCCCTGTCAAGCAGTCTGTGACCATTTCAGGGGCACACCCCCTGTCATGCCGTCTGTGACCAGTACAGGGCACGCCCCTGTCATGCCGTCTGTGACCAGTACAGGGCACGCCCTGTCATGCCGTCTGTGACCAGTACAGGGCATAGGGCACACCCCTGTCATGCTGTCTGTGACCAGTACAGGGCACAGGGCAACGCCCCTGTCAAGCAGTCTGTTGACCAGTACAGGGCACGCCCCTGTCAAGCAGTCTGTGACCAGTACAGGGCATAGGGCACACCCCTGTCAAGCAGTCTGTGACCAGTACAGGGCATAGGGCACACCCCTGTCAAGCAGTCTGTGACCAGTAACAGGGCACGCCCCTGTCAAGCAGTCTGTGACCAGTACAGGGCATAGGGCACACCCCTGTCAAGCAGTCTGTGACCAGTACAGGGCATAGGGCACACCCCTGTCAAGCAGTCTGTGACCAGTACAGGGCACCCCCTGCAGCAGTCTGTGACCAGTACAGGGCACACCCCTGTCAAGCAGTCTGTGACCAGTTCAGGGGCACACCCCTGTCATGCAGTCTGTGACCAGTACAGGGCACGCCCCTGTCAAGCAGTCTGTGACCAGTACAGGGCATAGGGCACACCCCTGTCAAGCAGTCTGTGACCAGTTCAGGGGCATACCCCTGTCATGCAGTCTGTGACCAGTACAGGGCATAGGGCACACCCCTGCCATGCCGTCTGTGACCAGTACAGGGCACGCCCCTGTCATGCCGTCTGTGACCAGTCAGGGCAACCCCTGTCATGCCGTCTGTGACCAGTACAGGGCAACACCCCCTGTCATGCCGTCTGTGACCAGTACAGGGCACGCCCTGTCATGCCGTCTGTGACCAGTACAGGGCACGCCCTGTCAGCGTCTGTGACCAGCATAGGGCACACCCCTGTCAAGCAGTCTGTGACCAGTTCAGGGCACACCCCTGTCATGCAGTCTGTGACCAGTACAGGGCACGCCCCTGTCAAGCAGTCTGTGACCAGAACAGGGCATAGGGCACACCCCTGTCAAGCAGTCTGTGACCAGTTCAGGGGCACAACACCCAGTCAATGCGCAGTCTGTGACCAGTACAGGGCATAGGGCACACCCCTGTCATGCCGTCTGTGACCAGTACAGGGCACGCCCCTGTCATGCCGTCTGTGACAGTACAGGGCACGCCCTGTCATGCCGTCTGTGACCAGTACAGGGCACGCCCTGTCATGCCGTCTGTGACAGTACAGGGCACGCCCTGTCATGCCGTCTGTGACCAGTACAGGGCACGCCCTGTCATGCCGTCTGTGACCAGTACAGAGCACGCCCCTGTCAAGCAGTCTGTGACCAGTACAGGGCACGCTCTGTCATGCCGTCTGTGACCAGTAACAGGGGCCAGTACGCCCCTGTCATGCCGTCTGTGACCGTACAGGCACCCTCATGCGTGTGACAGTACAGGGCACGCCCTGTCATGCCGTCTGTGACCAGTACAGGGCACACCCTGTCATGCGTCTGTGACCAGTACAGGGCACGCCCCTGTCAACCAGTCTGTGACCAGTACAGGGCATAGGGCACACCCCTGTCAAGCAGTCTGTGACCAGTTCAGGGGCACACCCCTGTCATGCAGTCTGTGACTAGTACAGGGCATAGGGCACACCCCTGTCATGACGTCTGTGACCAGTACAGGGCACGCCCCTGTCATGCCGTCTGTGACCAGTACAGGGCACGCCCTGTCATGCCGTCTGTGACCAGTACAGGGCACGCCCCTGTCATGCGGTCTGCGACCAGAATGGAGCTCCATGGCATCAGCTCAATCATCATAAAAAAAAGTCTAAAATTCTGTGGCCCTTAATACCCTAGAGACCTCTCCATGTCTGTGCCCTTCTTCAGTGAGTGTCGAGGTTGCTAATTTTGGCGAGCTCAGTCATTGAACGGACACGTGGTGGTGCCCTCCAGAAACGGTGCCAACTCGCACTGTCTCATGAACAAGCAATCATTGTCGTCAGTATGGGGCTTAGGCGCGGGTGTCCTGTGTATATTGGGTTACAACAGGCGCTACACCTCAACATCAAGTGACTTAGCTACAGTGCAGAGGCTCTAGTGGTGGGTTGCTGCATGACACCTTGACTCTGACTCTTCCTGTCAAACCTTGGCTGCAGCAGGAAAGGCCAGGGTATGGGGAAGGGGGGGGGGGGGGGGGCTGGATGGAGTGTTTGTGTGGGAGGGCA
Organism: Conus canariensis; assembly: GCA_033310375.1. Taxonomy (NCBI): domain Eukaryota; kingdom Metazoa; phylum Mollusca; class Gastropoda; order Neogastropoda; family Conidae; genus Conus; species Conus canariensis. The sequence goes on along the minus strand of CM065716.1, from coordinate 48,587,499 downwards.
ATACCACAAGAGTGATGCAGGAGACAGAAAAAGACAAAAAATATCCAGGCTACCTCTCTGTACTTCCACTCCTGGTTGCCCCTCTGCCCATGGCAGGGGTAGATGATGACGTCGGGGCCACCGCTGTAGTCCAGGCAGCCATCGTCCCTGCGAACCTCTCCGTTCTTGCTCAGCATCCAGTACTGATTGCCGCCCTGCCCGTGACAGGGCCACATGTTGACTGGCTTATGGTAGCTGTTGTGGTCCGCCGGGCTGTCGATGCACATCGGCTTGGCCTTGCTACGAATCTGACAGAGGAGAAAAGGCACAAGAGTGTCGGTGCTTGCTGCTTGATATTGAGAAAGGAATTTAAGTCATTCTCAACTGAATTCTAGAAACTGTAGTTGAATTTCGTTCTCAAGTGAATTCCAGAAACTGTTTTGCTTGTCAAACTAAACTTTTTTATGTTAAAAATTGAGGGGAAGACCGGGTCAGTTTGGGAAAGAATGGTAAAAAGGATGGTGAGGGAGGAGTGGGGGTGATCTGAACTTTTTCAAATGCTACCTCTCTGACACTACACATGACAACCAAGCCTGATCATCAATACTGATCGCCATCAAGCTTTAATAAAAACCTTATACATTAGCTACGAATATGTCACTATTTTTAACAGCTGGAATATTCATGGGTTATTCAAACACAAAGACAAGATGACAGGCTTTTTTTTTTCCATATTCCACTGTAGATGACCATACTTATTTACAACATTCAGTAACCACCTCTGTTGTACATTACTAAAATGTACATGTACCAGAATGAGTAGCTACTCTGCACATGTATAATCTCTACATGAGCAGTAACTGGCCATCGTGTACATACACAATAATACTTGACAACACTGTACATGTGCAATAACGGCAGACCATCTTGTACATAGACAATAATTGAAAGTCCTCTACATGTACAATTTTACCTTAACATCCTGGAAGAGTATAATAACTATCTATCATAAGTGTACAAGAAAAACTGTACATGTATAACAAAAATGTACCATCCTGTCTGTCCTTTAATTTGCAATAGCAAATGGCCATCCTGTATATGTACAAATAACTGGCCATTCTCTGTATGTACAGTAATAATTGTCCATCTTGTACAAGAACAGTAAAAAAATATATCAATTTCTATAAGTAAATGAAAACTGGCAAACCTCTTTATGCATTCTGAAAGACTTAAAATGCACCACTCGCACGACCACAAAGAAAGATGCAGAAAACTGAATTAAATCATTTGACTGATTTTTTTTGTCTGTAAGATAACTGTTTTGGGATAAATCGATGCAACAAGTTTTCTGGAAACCTTTGTCAATTAATGCCAGATGAGGATGGAGGTTGATACATAATCAAAGACTATTACTTTTGAACCCCGAAGCATGAAAAAAAAAAAAAAAAAAGCCCTTGGCAAGGGAGAGAATTCAAAGAGTGTCCATTGGGAAAAAAAAGAACCCTTGCGCGATTCATATACCGTCATAACTGGTCACTGTCTACCCATGGACAGAATAACCCGTTGTAATTAACATTACAAAAATTATTGGCCAAGTTTTACATGTTAAAAAATGACTGGTCATAAAGAAAAAAACCTGGCCATACTCAACATGCACAAAAGTAACTGGCCATCCTGTACATGTGCAAAAACAACAGACCATATAATACAACTGCCATAAGTCATTTTTGTGTGTGCATTTTTGAGATTTTTGGTATACTGTAAGAGCGGGCCAAGGGGCATAATGTAGCCAAGTCCCAATCACATTATCCTAAAAATAAACATGCAATAATTAAAATACTTGTACCATAACTCAGCTCGCAGTATATCTCGTGGGGATAAATAATCAATTTTTTCTTCTCCTTAAAAACCGATTATCAGACTTATGGCTGTTGTATTTCCGGGCAGCTATATACTGTATTTCTAAAATAAAATAACTGGCCATACAGAAAAGACAAGTCTTTATACATGTACTTACTTCCCCTGAAGCTATTGCATCTCCTGGAATAAAGAGGTCGGGGTAAACGTTTTTGATGTACCAGCTGAAGTCGTGACATTGTAATCGTTCTCTCAATTTTTTCCTTTCACTGACATCGCCATAATCACCCTGCAACAAGACCACATAGCATGTGTCGGTACTGGCAGCCTGAAATATCTGCACTCTTAAGGCTTCTACAAAGTTTTGCGCTCCCAAATACCTGTGACCATACTTGCCTACAGTCATCATGGACAGACATCTGTCTCAAATACTATAATGTCCAGACTATGAGGCTTCACACTGAGGATTGCCTTGAGTTTCATCCCCATTTCACATTATTAACAAGACATTCCAGCAAAAATACCATACAGAAATTCTGTTACATATGAAACCAAGTATCGGACACCATCATCTTTGGGGCAAGACAGGGATGTACTATTCACTTTTCCTAGTGGTCAGTTCATTTATTCTTAACTCTAAATGAGGTTTTCAATAGCTAATGTGTTTCTCATCTAATCATCTTTGGTTCCTGCAGCGTTATGCACAGCACAAACACATCAGCGTTTTAATCAACAGTGTCACTGTCAATCATCCAAGCCATTTCACTGTCTGTGGGCCCAAACAGTTTCCCCATTACAGGTGAAAATTAACAAAAAATTTGTTGGTGCATGCAGTTTGCACATACCGATTGCCTAACCTGGTTGCTTGCAGGGCAATATGTATAACTAGAGTGGATACCAGCCACCCCCCACGGTATGGGAAAGTGGTTGCTGCTCTGTTCTTGCTTGTTCGCAACTGAAAATGTGGCATTATACGTATGCAAGGGCAATCAAAACTGGAAAAAAAAATGCTGACTCGGATCAGTTTCCCTGTTGATGATTTCTACCACACTTTACCAGTTGATAACTTTGATTTGTTACAACTGAATGAACAGGAGAGAGCGCAATCAGCAGCTGCTATAGAAACGGAGGGAAATGATAGTGGACAGGAGTCGGATGATGAAAACTTGCCACTCTTTTATACCTGGCCAAGATTTGAATTGGTTAGAGAAAACTATATTGCTCCTACTCTGACCACCAGGATGATATTCAATTGATGATCAATACCTGTGTGTGCGCTGGACATGTTAGTGATGGCTGTGGATTACTTTCAGCTTTTCCACTTGCAGGAATTGTTCCACTCTGTGTTAACCGACGATAACGCCACCAAGAAACTCACACTGGAGGAAATCAAAGTCTATATGGGCTTCTAATGATGATGGAGGATACTATGGACATTACTGAAGTACAAACACAAAACACTTTCTTCTTCAAACTCAGTTTGGCAGTGTGATGAGTTGAGATTGGTTTTTCCAGATTCGAAGGTACCTGTTCTCTGACAAATTCAAACACACCTGTTGATTGAAGCGGTAAACTCCACAAACTCTGGCATGCTTTGGACAAAGTCGGGGACAGTTTTAGGGATGAGTTTGTTCCCTATGAAAATGCAACTGTTGATGAAACGATGATGCTGATCAAGGGCTGCTTGGGTTTCAGAATTGTTCATGAAAGACAAACCTCTGAAGTCTGGCATCAAGGTATGGGTACTTGCCGATGCCAAGACAACCCCATGGCTACAACATGAAAGTATACACAGGTAAGCATGGGCAGCATATGAACAAGTTGATGAGACTGTGCTCGAGCTGTTATTGATTTGACCAAACCCATTCACAACTCTAGACACATTGTCTTTACAGACAACTTTTACACCTCACCTGTGCTGTCAAAGTACCTGTTGAGCAAGGGTTGCCACACTGTGACCCAGCTGTACTGGCTACCCTGGAAATGTGGCCAAAACTAACACAGAAGAATATCTGGCTTCCCCCGGAGATGCTGACTGGCGACAGTGTGGCAACATGACTGCAACATCATGGAAGGGATAACAGAATGGTGGACTGCCTGTCCTCAGCACACGCATCTCAAGATGACGCAGGTGCCACAGCCAGACGATGCCAGAAAGACGGGACTGTCGCCAAGTTTCCTTGCCCACCAGCAGTAACTGCCATACTGTCAACATGAATGGTGCGGACAGACTGGACAAAAAAAATCTCGTCAGAATAAATAAAGCCAAGAAAACCATGAAGTGGTACTGATGAGTGCCGACCAAACTGACGGACAGCTTTATACAACGCTTGTGTCCAGAGACAGCTTTATACAACGCTCGTGTCCAGAGACAGCTTTATACAACGCTTGTGTCCCTGAGGGGGAGATGACAGACCACTAACATCAACGACAAAGAAAGCAATACCTGGTCTAGTTGACAAGGCCAGTCAATTTCTTGGCACTGATTTTGGTGAAGAAACAAAAATAATCATCCTAGCTGACCCTGAAGGAAAGCCAGTGCTGCAGACTTTAATCTTGACCGCACAGACCACTTGCCTGCTCGGGGAGAAGAGGACGACCACACCTGTGTGATGTGCACAGCATGACACAATGGACACAAAAGCACTCCCAACCTGCCATCAGCTACGCCAACATCCTCTTCAAAAATGTGTATCATGTGTAAAATGCATGGAGTTTATCTGAGCAGCAACCAGTGCGATTGCTTCAAGGTGTATCACACACACACGTCATCTATGTGTGACGTGACACTGTGACTGTGACATGGACATGTGTATATACAAAACATTTAATTTATGAACCCTTTACTGCATAAATTATAGATAATGGTGTTTTGGATCAGTAACTGTTTGTAGACTGAAAGAAATATTCTCTTCAACACAGCAAATAAACTTCAGTCTACTGATATGGTAGGACGATCATAGTGACAATTGTGAAGTTTTTTTTTGTGGGTGTGACCAGCTGTGTGGTGCCGAGATACATGATAGGCACTACTAAATGACTATCAGCAAACACCTAGTAAGCAAAACTGTCCTGCATACTTGCATGCAATGTGGTAAACCCCAGATTTACCAGTCTGTCAACACTGGAAAAAACCTGATAGTGTCAACATGGTCACAGACAACTTCCCATGTCAAATCTTCACAACAGAATATGACATTCTCGGTGTACTGTGATGTCTGGTGTTGCCGGAAATCTCTCTTTGCACTTATTTTCTTTTCTTATCACCGAGGAATGAAAGCGATACATGTATTATATAGGAATCTAAGAACAAGGGAAGGTTATGGTTCACAGAAAATTATGAATGAAACAGTTAACCCATACTTCACTGGCTGCCTACCTGGTACCAGCTTCAATATCCCGACGCTACAAGACAGCAAACTTATTCTTTCCACTACCTGGCAGCAAATAGGTCTAAAAACATTCATCCTCTTCGGTCAAAACATTTTCTAGAAGTGGACCATCTGAAAACAAATACAGAAAGACCTCCTGGTTGGAATTTGAGAAAACAAGCAAGATATCAATTCAATAAAACCACACAAAGACCTGGTCAGAAATTGAGGAAACCAGTATGGTTTTATAGTCTTAGAACTGAAGTATTCATAGCGGGGTTTCCTCTGGGCTACCGGAATGACCAGAACACTTTCCTCACTTCAGGCTTTAAGTGCTACTTCTTGAACACTGCCAGGTACAAGTGATCTGAAGAAGGACCGGAAGCTAGCAAGAACATTCCTAGAAATATGTAAAGGATCTTTTTTTTTCTCAACCATAACTTTTCTTTTTCCACATTGGATTAACATACACAAGCAAAACACCCATGCACAAGCTTTATCTGTATCACATTGCCCATCCAAATCATGACTTGGAGCAGTAGCATTTCTTTTCCTAGCAAATCTAACCCTACAAATCCAGCTGCCTTCAGGTGTGAGGAAAACAAATCATTATTCATCACTTACCATATGATTTTTAGTATCACACCTGGTAATTCTGTTGAGGATCTTGCTGACAACTCACTTTTGTTTTCATTTTTTTCCTTTTCTTTTTTGAAGCATCTCTGTAAATCAAGGTTCTGTAATTTATTTCTGCATGACTTCCGACTTTTCTGAAGTCTTGCATTCTAGTTTGAGACTGATTTAGATTTCAAAATTTTCAACCGTTTCCACTAAAATCAATGATAGATGTGAATAGCTTCCTGACTGACTGCCAAGAGCTCTTCATCTTGACATTTTTTTTTTTTTTTTTTCCTTCAAAGAAAAATTCTAGCTTGTCATGTTATTTTCTACCTGCCCACAAATTTCTGACTCGCTGTGATTTTACCTTCTTTGGCCCCTTCCACAGTGCAAATCTGTGGCGAGGAGAGATGAAGAAACCAAGGAAATGATAAACTTTTTTCATCTCCTACCGAGTTCCATATTATATCAAATCTGTACATAACTTGGATTGATAATTAAGCAGAATTTAAAATCCAGGCCACAGGCGTATTGTGTTCCATTGTAAAAGCTGCTTGCTGCTAAGGCTTAAAATGCTTTGCATGGCTGTTAACATTTTGTTGTTTCACAGAACATCATGGTGATGCCAGCAACTTGTAAGATCTTGACTCAGATAATTTTTTAACAACGAGCTTGATGCAGTGATAAATGTGTAGGGTAAACAACTGAAGAACAGAATTTGCTGCACTTAATTTTCCCAACTCTGTGAAAATAAATGAATGTGAAAGTAAATGTTTTCCCCAAGTCTGCAATGTAAGGGAAATAATCATAAGAAAAGACTGCAAGTGCATCCCTTGCACCTTTCTCTTTCTCTCGTCACTTAAGTACTAAGTTTAGACTTAAAATCCAAAGGCTAAGAACTTCTTGCACACTTACAACTATATCTTTAGTGCATGTCATGAATGTTGTGTTGCCGCCGTTTTGCTTTAGTAGTAAGTGTAGTATCAGCCTTGCTGTAAGCCCTCTCAGAGTCTCGGTGAAAGCGTGATTTGCACTCTCTTCTGCAGTCTCTCGGCAGCCATACGCTTCAAGCAGCTTTCAGGTTTAGAGTTTCATCAGTCAGCGGGTTAGTTGTCCAACAGCAGCAACTACTTACCAGATCATTATTGAACCGTTCATAGTAGTATCTTTTGTACTCGTCCATCCACACTTCTGCTAGGCGAATGGAGTTCTTTTTCACCACATTGACGCCTGTCCGCCACTTATATGGACTGCGTTTGCGGAATATGTGGCCCACGTGAGAACAGGGGATGATTTCTAACACTCCTCCGCACATCCACACCTGTAGCACAGAGTGGATCAACACAATATGAATTGGAAATACTATACATTTTTTTGTGTTCGTTTCTTAACACACATCCCTTCACATACACGCACACACACACACAGAGTAATAACTTTCTAATGGTATCTGTAATACAGACGGAAGAAATTCAGCATCTGAATGCAAAAGATCTTATTCATCAAGTATTTGCCAGCCTTACATAATACTACATGTTCAGTGCTGCCAAAGGTCACTTCACAAGCCACAGAGACAATAAAATGATTTTTAAAAAAATCAGGCTACCATCAGATAATTAGTGTTCAATGCAACAGAATCTCTGAATATGTTTTCTGCAAACTGCAAAGCATTCCTTTTCAGTTTTCACCTTGAACACCACACACCCTACCATCAATTATCACTGAGTGTGCCATTTTGCAAATAAAACATACCAAGTCACAGCCAGCAGTAAGTAATGTTCCTGCAAAACTGAACCACGGAACAAATAGTTTTTATAGCTATAACCTCTTGTTAAACCTTACACTCTTCAGTCCATGCTGTTCACAAAATCTGCACAGAAGTTGTGGATTAAAGAATGACATCTGATATTTCAGCATCACTTTTCTAAACTCTCAGTAAATACTTACCCTGAAAGACAGTTCTAAATTCTCTCCTCCCCAGATGTCCATTCCTGGGTCATAGGTACCCAGGTGATTAAAATACTCTCGGCTGATGGCAAACAATCCACCAGCCATCGTGGGTGACCTGCATCCACAAGTGGTCATGGATTAAAAGGTGTGACAGTCAATTTTCGTTTAAAGTGTAGTACATATTTGCTAGAAAATGACTCCTGCAGTTTTAAAAATCATTAAAAAAACAAAAAAACTGTGTAATGAATGTTTCATTCTCAAACCTACGCTATATTTGAATCATTCACTAACGTAAGGAGCACTTTTTAAACATGATCAAGATCCTTTGGTACATATGAATGACATGATAATGGTCTAGAAAGTCATTCTAATGCAACTGGCTTGAGGTTTGCAGAATATCTAAACAAAAAGTTGCCATTCACTTTTAAGTGTAACCTGCATTTCACTGTGAAATATGCTTTTTTTTCTGCCAGTATTTGGAGGAAAAAACAGTAACGAAATAAACGACAAAATTTTTTAAAAGAAAGCAAGAAAGAAAGTACATCTAGGCATTTAATTATCACTCCTACTTAATAGAGACAAAACCATTCAAGCATGAAAAAAAGTCTCTTACATTCCCATTTGATTTAATCCATATGCATGAACATTTCATTATCAATAATAAAACTAATATTAGAGATGATAATATGTAATATTTGTGATGCTTCTTTCTAGCACTTGCATACTCTAATCACACTCCTAAAAACATGCACTTGCACATATAGGTGAAAGTGTATGTATGCACACAGAAGTCTTTTGGTGTTCATTCAACCTAGCAAGATAAAAACCACTTGACATTCATCATAAAAAAAGAACAAAGGAAGAATGGAAAAAAACAGCTACACCTGCACACTATCAGCAAATCAAAAATAAAGTCCAAAACAGTCCATTGTACAATATCAACAAATTGAAAACAAAAACAAAAAAAAAGGGGAAAAAAAATCAATGGTCAACAACGTATTATAATTCATGGAAAGTTTTGGCAGACTTGCTTTTTTTTTATCAGCCTATTGAAAACAACCAAGGATAGAACAAAAGAAAATAAATTGTGGGCAATTCATGACCATTGTAGTAATCATCCCCAGTTCAGACAGAACTGCACACAACTGGCCAATCAAATATGAAACCAAAAACAAACAAAATCAATGCTGAACAGTGCAAGAGCATGTTACCTTAAAAAGGGAATTAAGCCCCTTCATAATCAGGGAGCATTACTTTGAAAAACCCACAGCTTACTTCCCTTTCTGTGTGGACTAGCCTCGCAATGCCTAGCCATGTGGTTTGCCAAGAAGGTGTACAGAAAAGGAAAACATGGGCGAAATGTTGGTTTCCAAAGAAACCATTTTCAGTATCACTGCATATTCTTACAGATAACCGTTTTGTCTACACATTCCATGTCTTGCTCCAAAACAATTTAAACAAAAAGATGGTAATGTCCAGCTTTTGTTCCCAATTTCACCCATGAAAACAGGAGAACATGAAGGGAAATAGCAGAGAACTGGAGAAGATGGCAAGGGAAGGGGAGCGGGGTGGCGTTGGCAAGGCACTAGCAGATGCTATACGCAGGACAAAAGCGTTGAAAGATTTTCTGCACGCATCTACAGGTCGGAGCAAATCATACAGACACCCACACTTTGGATACACAAAGACTTGCAGCACAAAACATAAGGTAAATACACAGGAAAATTGCTGAAGACACACTATGTAAAGCACACTAACAGAAATAAAGATTGCGAAAGATTTCAACATAGGCGAATGTGTCTTCACCACTTTAACTCTGCAGTGCGGAAAGACAGAGCAGTATCCAAGCCACACCCTTCACCCTACACAATTTGTCCCCCCATCCTCGCCAGTGGAGGTGCAAAAAGCCAAGGCCAGCCCGAACACCATGTCACGAACAGCAACCAACCGGACGGGGTCTATATGAGAGCTGCGATTCGCCTCCACATGCTTCTGCATGGGCATCCAATCAAACGTCAGCTCCCAGGTGAACTTGCCCACATAAATGGGGTATGACGGGGATTCCTCGTACCTCAGAGTCTCCAGGTCGATGGTATCAATCACGGGGCACACAACGTGGTGAGGCTTTTCCGCCACTCGGCTCAACAGAGGCTCCAGCCAACCTACTCATCAGCAAAACATGTTGGTACTTCAGTGCTGGGGATTCTGAACAGTTTTGATTGATGGATCTGATTTCCCTTTGTAAGATCCGGGGTTTGCGATCAGCATCCATGCGCGATCCCGTGGATCTTTTGTCTTGGGAACAGTTCTGGCTCAATCTGCATCGAGTTGTCTAAAGAAAGGAAAGATCTAACCTGGAAATGGGTTTTGTGTCCTTGCTGAGAATAAAAGACGTCAATATTCACTGACAAAATCATTCCATAGCTTCCTCTTTCCACAAGAGGAAAACATTGACTAAATGTTAAATTAAACGGAACAAAATACAACAAAAGATTGTGTAATTACACTTGCACATGCACTTTTAAAATGAAGCACTGTAGTGGGGGGGGGGGGGGGGGGGGGGGCTTTTCATGCACTTCAAATGCTGGTGATATGATGCTCTCTTGAATGGCATGCTGATAAATTTTGGCTTAAAAACTGCAAAGAAAATAAAAACTATTGCAAGCACACATAAAAATGCCGGAGTGTTACACCACAGACCAAAGGGAAGTAATGTTGCTCTTTTCTTATTTGAAAGACTTGCTTCCCTTTCCTTATTTGCAGAACAGATGTTGGGGGGGGGGGGGGGGGGGGGCTCAAACACACAAATTCTTTTGACTTCTGTTAGGACTGTACCATCTCTACTGAAAATAACCATGGTTTCTTTCCCAGCACCAGTTTTTTCTCCAATAATGTTGTTGCCTATTCTCTGGCGAATTTGAGGGAGTTTAAAATCTTTCCAGGAAATATTCAAAATGCATTAAAAAAAAAAAAAAAAAATTATTTTAACACAAAAAAAGATTAGTAAAATGCCTGGCATAAGGCTTACTATTTCTATTCGGCCAGATTAGTCTGGCATTAACTTGGTCTTCACTGACATATCACTCTTCCATCTACCACCATGCCACAGCACACTGAAAGCACTGACAGTTACTGCTAATGCTACACTAACGGCTTCTGTCTTCTAAACCTTTCCCTTTTCTCTGAATTGTTTTAAGTGCCTTGCAGTTAACAAAAACTGAACCCCTTTTTTCATAAACTGGAAATGTGTAAATCGAGGGAGCCTATATTTAAAAGCTTGCAGTATAGCCAGCATATGAACAGTGTTACAATTCAAGGTGTGATATGGTAGTGTTCAATCCAAGTGGTCCAGTATACAGACAAGGAAAAGAGTGAAAGTATGGAAAGAAACATCTGTAACACCACACAAGTAGAAAGGTAAGAGCAACTGCTATCATGTTAGACTGATACAGGTGATTAAGAACAAAAAAAAAAAAATCACAAGAAAACTTGTTAGCTCTATGAGAATTGGATCTATAGGGGGAAAAAAAAAAGATAAAAAGCTCAGACCAATGGCTACTAGTGAAAAAGAAAGCAAACCACACAGACTGACTGTCTAGATGTGCATTGCCACTTCAGCAGAACCCTTTACAGCTGGCTGATCTCGTCTCGGATTAGTATCACCACCAGTCTCTACAGATTTCCATTTTGACTGATCCATTATGATTTGTGAGTGTGTGAAGCCAACAAGATCACAACACAGTGTCCATTCTGACAATTTTTTTTTCCTGCAGAAGGAAAAATTGAAGCCGTCACCTGACCAAAAATCATGATAAAAAAAAACAAACAGAAGGTTAGAAGCATGAACAAATCCAAAACAAGCCATGCATAATGTCTGCGATGCAGGTTAGTAAAAAAACAAACAAACAAAAAAGAAAACCACTGCTCCATTCCTGCAAAAAGACATACCGCACTGGTGCTATGTCGTTACCCCTCCTTTGTCTTTCATAGTCTGGAATGCCATGCCAAGTGAACTGCAAGTTCCAGTCGAAGCCCCCTATACTGGTGGCTTTGGCACTGCCATACTGGTAGCGGAGCGACTCGTCCTCGATGACGTCAATGACGGGACAGACTACATTGGAGGAGTTGCTGGCTATTCTGTCTAACAGCGGCTCCAGCCAGCCTGAGGGAGGGCACAGAAACATCGTCATCATGTCGGCAATTCAGCCACACACACAACTCTCCCTGTTCTGACAAACATTGTTACTATCACTGAAACTGAAAACGCTAACTGCTGAATGTCCTATTAATAATGTCAGAACTTTCACCATTTAAGTTTTATTATAAACAGATATCCTTATTTACAGTGTACACATTCATTCCATCACTCAACCTCAAACTCCACTCGCTTATGTCCATGTGCACATAAACATGCAAAGCTATGTCTGTGCGTGCACACACACACACACACACACAAATGCCACAGGCATTCAAAATGACCTATTCCATCAGTTTAACCTTCTATATTTAAACAGCCTTTTGATCTTTACATCTGTGATTCTCATAATGTGATACATTGTCCGTCATGAATGAAGCACAGCATGAAATAGGAATTATTTCATGACAAAATCAAAATACTGACTGCAATGCTTATGAAAATGGGATAGGCTGGAGCGAGCATTTGAAAAGAGAAGAGAAACAAAACAGTTATAAATGAAAGCCCTACCACAGCCAGCCTCTTTGTGGAGGACTCCAATGAGATGTTGCTGGCATAGTGCCATATTCCATGCCACCGAGAACCAAATACTGGTAACACCTCTCAAGAAACAACTGAGGAGTTCAAGATCCATCTCAGTTGCTAAAGAAGGCACAGCAACAAAACGTGACATGCACATCACCTGAACACCAAGCTTTCCTTCTTGGTCAAAAGGAAGCCTACTCACACTTAGCACCCCCAGTTTGACAGCCACCATCTGCTCAAACAAGTGACACAGGACTAGGAGTTACCTGCATTCTTTCCCACATCATCTTCCTCAATGCAAAACGATGACTTGGAAAAAAAAAAAGTGCCAGGTGTGTTTGGATACCCGATGTGTGTGTAGGAGGGTAAGAATACCATGTTGCACCCTTCCACCAACCACCACACTCCCAGCAAGGGGCACATCATACTGGCCTGAATCTCATCAAGATCAGGAAAGACAAGGTGACTGACCTACTGTGTGAACTGCATCAGGAGCCAGTTTGTTGCTCTCAAGGACAAGACTGACCCACTAAAGAAATCTGGGATTGTGTATATGGAGTATACAATCCAGTGCCCAAACAACTGTGAGCGCTATGTGGACAAGAGGTAAGCAAGTCAGAAAAAAAACAACAGATTCAAACAGGACACATGAGCATTCTCTCCAGCTATTGAACCAACATTATGACTTGGGGTGGTACAATACCAAGTCCTAGACACCATCATTTAATGGTTTGAACATGGTATCAATGAGGCCATCATCCTCACGGTACTTGGAACACTCGCCCTTCACTGTGATCAAGAACACATAACTCGCTTGCAGTCTACATTTCCTTGGGTCAGTGAAGAAGCCATGATATCGCTCATGATGTGTGCACTGAACCAACTGGGTTCAAAGTCAATAGTGCTGAGAAAGGTACAGCGAGGTAAAGGTTCATGTCAGATGCCATTTTCCTTCAGACTTGAAGACATAGCCATGATGTCATCCCAAACCAAGTTCTGACTCTGAATTAATAACCATAGCAAATGAAAGAACAGTATGTAGAGCACTCCATGTCATGTTTTTGAGCTTGTGCCATCTAAAACACTGTGAGCCTGGTGCGTACAACTTCCTGATGCTGCTGCTGTTTGTATTGTTCTTTAGCTCAAAATGCTTGTATATTAGTATTGCATAAACTAGGTGAACAGGAAGAAGAACCCACTGATCATTCTGTCTGCAGTCCACAGGATTTGGGCCCATATAAACTGTTAAAAAACTGTCACTGTCATTTGAATTCAACATGGGAGGAGCATGATATACATGACACTTGCGTCCTGTGATGCAACATGGGAAAAGTGATAATGTTGCTTATAGCCCAGCCGGCTGCAAAGGGCCATATCAGGCCTGTCACCAGGTCGAAGTCAACTCAAAAGTCACTCATTCACAAAACCCTTTAAAATACACCTAAAAACACACCACAAATTTTGTTAAAAACCTTTCTACTGTAAAATCTCAGATCATATGAAAAATGTTAATCTCTTTCAGAAATTCAAAGATCACATCAGGTGGAACATCTCTGAACAAGGTTTTCATGGAGTCTGCTGTAAAATGTTTATGTCCCACATCATGCTTGTCCCAACACATGGGAGAGGGATGACAGCATGACACTCGTGTCCAATGATGCAATGTTCTGAATATGTGCATTGAAAATTCTATGTAAATATTTTCTGGCAACTGAAAAACAAAGCCGCACAGTGACAGGTTATGGAAACAACCGTTGTGAATTTCTACGGACAGAAACATATGATTTAATGAAGGATGGCATACAGCAGAAAGGTGGGGGTGGAGGAAAAGTGGGGGAGGGGCTGTTCTGTGCTTATTTACACTTTATTCTTTAAACAATGTTGACCGTCCTGAAAAAAATAAGCTCATCAGTGTTGTTAGCTTATGTGATTTGGTAGCGTCCTAAACAAAGATATTCATCAAATGTTATGTACACAGAAAGCACTGAACAAACGCTCCTCCCCAGTCGTCAATCCACGTTGCCAGGGAGAGTGGATCAGGGAAGGAATCTGTGGACAGAAATGTCTGTGCCTCTTCCTGTGTGCTTGTGTAAAGGGAGGGATGGGCATTGGGGCTTTGGACACACACACACACACACACACACACGCGCTGGACCAGGAGCTGAAACAGGCAGCACCAGCAGACAATATTTGTGTTGCTTTCGTGCTGTTTAGACAACAGGAGGAGAGGGAGGGACAGAGAGCTCTGGGAAAACATGTCCTAGGAAACAGAAGAGGGCATGCTGGGAAACTCACCGCCAGTAAGCGGAGTGATCTATTTATTCATTTTTCTTTTTTTTGTGCTTAAATTCTTTGTTTTGACAACAGAGCAGGAGATTTTCTGCAATGAAACCCATTAATTGCAGAATCCTGTGGGGTTGTTCTTGTTATTGTTTTTTTTTTGTGTTTAAAATCTTTATTGTGACATTCAGCAAGCACGCAGACACACACACATACACATGCACACTGTAGCCACACACGCACATGCTAATACACAAAAACTTGCATTTAAGTCCGCAAAAAATTATACTGGTATATATGGAAAGTAGAATTAAACATGACATACATGTTCCTTAGAGGTAAAAAAAAAAAATAGTGCCCCATTTCTTTTAACCTGATGAATGGGTAAACCATTCACTTGCAGTACACATGATCTATGATCGTGATGAAACACACGCATACATTTGTATTGGTTTTTGATCCAAATTCATACATATAACTTTTTCAAGTTCAGACAAATCATGACACGAAGCAGTGTCTCCGAGTGCTTGTGTGAGTGCATGCATGCATGTCTACATGCACGCTCACAAAACCAAAGACAAAGAGAAGGGGTCAATGAAGGAGAGGTATGGACAGCAATGACAGAAGGGGAGGAGGGAAGGAGACAAACATATGTTCTGACAGAAACAATACATACAATCTTAATGATGTAGACATTCAGCTGAGAAAACCATGGAAAACAAAAGAACGTCAATACAGTTCTGTTCATAAAGGTCAGGTGCTGGAAATATCCTGTTAATGCCCATCCCTGTGCTGCACAATGATATCACCACTGTAACCATGGTGAAGGCTTTACCATTTGACAATACAATCCTGTCTGCTACTCTCCGCCTGGATTAATCCCTAAGTTCAATACACACACACACACACTGCACAATACGTACACAAACACGCAAACCCCAAAATAAACACACATTAACACCGCAGCCAACAAAGTTAAAGGAGATGAAAATCAATGAGGCATGTCAGGCTGACATCCAGGCCTGAAAGGAGACACGGCAAGTGAACATCCTGCTTCCTGAAAGGCAAGCCTTCTGTGGAGAAGAAACTTTAAACCATCAGGCTAAAAGCTGCCTGTTCAATTCCAAATGATACGCCATATCCCTCCGGGATCCTATTTTGTCTGCATGGCTGATCTTTTCTGGGCCTGGAGCCGCTCATTCACTCTGCCCTGGGGGAGAAACAAATGGCAGGATGAAACAAATCATGGCACAACAGTTGGCATGTCTGTCCGGGTGAATGGACCATGCCGAGGGAGTGATGGCAAAAACCTGTGGAACAGCGACATAAAAGGCAAATTACGCACGACTCGCTCTTTCAGCCAAAGCACATTCTGTCTTGTTAGTTTCTTTGAAGTTATTCCCTGCAATCTGTCAAAACATTTCTTCAGCTTTCAGAGTATGAAGGAAAACAAACAAACAAAAAACAAGCCCATATCCAAATAGTATGTTTTTCATTGATGGTCTAAACGTTCAATACCTTATGTACACAATTATTTGCATGGTAAACATGGTAAATCTGAAATTCAGTATTTTCCCCTTGTCCTCATTGCATCATCAACTACTTTAATTTTCTATGCCCGCTTTACATCTGTTGTGTTTATTTATTGTTTAAACATGTTAACAACAAACAAAAAGTCACATCCCATTATCAGCAACAAGAACAGACAGCTCCCATTATCAACAACAAAACAGATCCCATTATCACTAACAAAAACAGTCAGATCCCTTTTCCTTTAAAATTCTATTCTTTTCTTTCCCTTCAGACATGCGTTTTTAATCCACTGATTTATTCTGATCTACTTTTTGATTTATTTGCTAACTTCACAATCATTTTTTCCCTATGTGTGCTTCTCAAACTTTGCCTCACTTTTCATGCCCAACTATTTGTGACCTTCCTCCACAAAACCAGTCTTAACTCGATTTTTGAAAGTTCTGAGATATACATATATTAAAATCTACAGATTTTTCTGATTAATTTGATATAAAAATGAACGCTATAGGGCAAAAAATAAGAAAGTTATGGTCATTTGAAGTGGGTTACTGTGCCAACGGCCATTTTGAGAAAACGGCTTCTTAAGTTTTTGCTATCATCTCCAGCATATTTTCCTTGGCAACGGCATCTTACTTTTTATCATACTTATTTTTAGATGACACACAGAGAAACTGGGAGAGCGTCACACACGCTTTCGAATGGTATATAACACGATGGGGTTCTGTAAGGGTTGCGTTAAGTTTTAGGTGAGTGAAAATGGGTCATTTTGCGTTAAAAGAAGTTCATTTTGATTCGAGGTTAGGCTTTTAAATCTCTATTTTAACTAATGTATTGGTTGTTTTGGAGCAAATGGATAGTGCCACGTGAAAGTTTAGGGTGTAAGGAACACATTTCTGCAAAAAAGTCAAAATGCCCCAGGTAGACCCTCACCAGCTATTTTCAGCTGTAGCCGTGAAGCAGGCCGCGCGAGTTAAGACTGGTTTCGTCACATTTTTCAGTGCTGGTTGATCAGGATCTAGTTAACAACCAACTATGTGCTCAATCCTTTACCTTCTGTGCATTCACAGTGGGAGTCCAGGAAGGTGACGACCTGACCAGTGGCAGCAGAAAAGCCCAGCAGCCTGGCGCGGATGAGACCCTCTCTCTGCTTGGTGCGCACAATCTTTACCTTGCCCAGCTTGACAATGTACTCCTCCAGGGGCGTCTTCAGGTGGTCTGAGGAACATGTGAGTATTGTTACAATGAAGCACCTTTGTTGTGACCTTCTAAACTCAAGTATTCAATGAAAGGAATTCTTTGCAGGGAGGCAAAGCAACTCTACACAAATAGTAAAAAGGAAAAACAAAAGTTTCATGAAAACAAGTACTGAAGTGAACGAGCCTAAACGCTTAGCAGTCCAGTCGTTTTGGTGTTAATTTTGAACAGGACTGATCATAAAACGAAAATTATGCATGAAAATGTCACATCATAGGTTACATTACAAACTGTAATAAATGTCTTTACATTCTGAATTCATACAGAAATCTGGTGACTCTGACCACAGAAAATGTTCGCAAATCACTGTTGATCACGGAAACATTGACATTATCTCACAATTCTTTTTTTCTCTGTGATTTTGTCTTGTGTCTCTTTTCTCAAGCATTTTGCTGCCATGAAACATTTCTCAATGAATTTGCCTTGACTTGCATGTACAAAATAATGCTAGTGAGTTTGGGAATTGTGGACAAGCATTTAGTAAACTGGTTTGTGCAGTGCAGATTGGACTTCTATGGCACCAGGTTGTCTAAGAATGCAACATTTTAATTCCCATCCTGCATCTTAATTTTCAAAGTCTATTCTTTATCCCAATTTTTTTTAACTCAACCCCTCTTTTAACATTCACTTTCTTTCTCACGATTGCTTTCAAGATGAGTCTTCAGGTATTTCTGGTTTTGTTTCATGTTATTTACACACCTTGCATCCAAAGCCTGTCTTTATTGTTCTGTTAATGCTTTCTTGACATGCCATGTGTAGCCGACAGCATGGCAGCTCTTCCTGTCAGGCGTGCCAGGTGTTGATGACGGCACTATAAAATTCTTGAAATGATGCACTTATTTCATTTTTATTCATCTATTTATTCATTTTTTTGTTGTCCCATCTTTCGTGCCACCTCAGCAGTGCATCATCAACGCCATTCTTTCCAACCCTCCTCTACAGCCACAACCTGGCCTAAAACATTGGCGCAGGTAGTGTTCGCTTTCAATTTCACACTTTCATTAAGAACTATGGCCTTGTATTCATAAGTCAACTGTAAATGAAAAAGTGCTGTGCGATCTTTACACTAGCCTTCAAAATGATCATGTACATCTTGACCAAATATCAAGAAGACTTACGAACACCCCCATGAATTTCAAGATTCTATGAATACTGATTTGGTTCAGCCAGGACCGAAATTCCATCAGTTTTTTGCCAGTCTCTGCCCATGAACACATGCACATTTTCCCTAGACCTACCAGCCATAATGTTTACACTTCACAGCAACACTGCTTGATCTGGAGCATGGAGCTGGAAGGAAAAAGCAAAGCCGAATCTCTTTATAGAAAAAAAAAAAGTTCCTCCAGGAATCCTTACAAATTCAATCCTAGCATGGAGAAAAAGAAGGGTGTAGAGGGAAACAGTGGAAAAGTGGGGACAAGCGAGGGCGTGTCCTCAATGGGAGTAAAGACTACAGACCAGTTCACATGAGGCCATCAAAATGACATCTCCAAAGCAAACCAGAGATGTCAAATCAATCCCCCCCCCCCCCCCACACACATATCTGGGTATATGGAGAAACTTTTCTGTCTTCAAACACTAAACGCAGCAGTAGAAAAAGCATGTTTGTCTGCCAACTTATCATGAACAGGCTGCTAGGAAAGTAATGGAAAACCTGTCTATCAGCTGACAAAGCTGCTAAATGTTAATTAAGAAAGCACTCTGCTGAGAGTGTCATTCCATTCCTGATTTACCCATATCGGAGAAGTCATCCACCAGGATGATCTCCCTCAGGAGGTGTGGCAGCGAGCGGTCAAGAATGCTGTGCACGGTCCTCAGCAGCACGGACCATGCCTCGTTGTGGAAACACACCACCACGCTGGTGTCTGGCAACACTTCGTGGTACTTCATGTCTCGACATCTGCACACAAAATACAGATCACGACACTGAAACTGTTAAAACATGACAATGACTTTTGATAAACGAAAACACATACCACCATGTTGACGTTTCAAAACACTGTTTGCCAACAGTTGTGCATTATGGATTTTAGTAATATATGCATCAACAATCAATGTAACATTCTTGGGCGCTTGTACTTCCCTGTTCTTTTCACCCTCTCAAATTATATTAATGTACAAATTTTTTCAGTACAGCCGATCTGGTATTTGGAAAAGAATCACTAGAGTACAGCCCAAACTGGCTGCAGTCAAGGGAACTGATGGAATCAATTGTAGATGACTTTTCAACTACGCAGACAGGAACAATTCGCTTTTGCACAAAGACTTTCAGTACTTGTGCCTTCATGGGCATATATCTTACCCCGTTCCTATCATAACCACATAGTTGTATATCTGCTAGGCTTGCCTTTCTAACTATTGTGCCACACCATACTGAAAATATCTGAGTACCAGCAATGCACACCTTTTAAACCACTGTGCCAATGACGAAGAGAGATGCGAAAGTTTGGACTGACAACAGGAATGACTGAACGTTGGGGTTTGGAAAGACATGGAAAGACATGCATCATTGTATGCATCATCAAGGTCAGCTGTCCCCCCTACCACCTGAAACCTAAGGGTGTAGCTGAGGGGAGAGAGACGTGTACACCCCTGCCTTACCAAATCCCTTCTTCAAATTCAGGGGTGTCAGCTGCCTTCCCTCCCCCTTCCACTCCCCTCTCCCTTGCTCTTTCACCACAGCCTGCTGTATCATATCAAAATCACTCATGTCTCTACAGTCCACATCTTTTTTTTTTATCACTGTGCCTTTTCTCTTCAGGTACTGCAATACACATCTATTTCTGCACCATATCTTGCCTAAATATCAAGGCATCATGAAAGACATTTAAAAAAAATGTATTACTAAGGTGTCTTATCATTCGATTTGTAATGTGTTGGTTCATTTTGGATTAATATGCCACTGCTGTTGTTGAGGTCTGGTTTGGAATGTCTCCATGTTGTGACATTCATTTGGAATGTTGCCAATCCTGTGTACACATCAAATATGGTGTAAATGCATTTTGCTTAGCTGTGCAGAAACAGTCCCATCTAAAACAATATCTGGCAACACACTATACTTCACATCTATCCGAAATGCCACGCACTCGTGAACAGTGTGCAATCCATTGACAGCATGTAGAGAAATGACAATAATGATCATTTCCACCTCATATCTCTATCTCTGTCATAACACAAAGCTCTTTCAAAGAAACATCATAAGTATAAACGAAAAAGAATGTGTTCAGATCTCTCTCCGTCTCTCTCTCTCTCACACACACACCACTCATACACACTCACACCCAGTGCACTCTTGGATACATACACAGTACACTCAGATACATCTCCATTCCACACACATCAGCTTTCACTTCCAACTTCTCCCTCCCTACGTCAATAAAACACACAAAGAATTCAACAGTCCACACACACACAAACATAAAAGGGGAAATTCAACAATGACAACAGAAGCACAATATTCCCAAAGGTTGCTGACTTTCGATACAGTCACAATCTCTTTCCCTCCTACGCAGGCATGGGAGGAGAAGCAGGCAGGGAGGAGGAGGCGGTGGAGGGAGTGTAAACCTAAGTAACCCAGAGGGAGGAGTAGACAGTGGGGTGGGATGGGGGGGGGGGGGGGGAGGGTAGAGGCGGTTTAGGGGGTGAAAGGTGGTGATGCACTGGAGCTGGTCAAGTATGAGGAAGATGGTCGACTGAACGGCTGTGTTCACCCCGTGTTCACGTTCTTCTTTTGGAATCTGTATACATTACTGTTCACCCTCTGCTGCCCCTCTCCACTGGCTGAGTCGAGAGAGCGAGTTTGGAGGCCAGGGTAAAAAGAGAAAGAAAAAAAAAAACGAGGCTGGGAATGGGTAAGGTGAGAGATGAGAATAAACCCATGCCACTACACACGCACATACACTGTGCGCAAGTCTTAAATGAATGTGTGTGTGTGTGTGTGTTGTGTGTGTGTGTGTGTGTGTGTGTGTGACAAATTGATGTGTGGGTTTAAACTGGTTAAAATCATCGTAGCACCCAAACAACTTGCACACACGTTTAACCAATACGCGTGAGAGAGAGAGAGAGAGAGAGAGAGAGAGAGAGAGAGAGAGAGAGACAGACAGACAGACAGACAGGCAGAGCACAGACAGACTTGCCAACATCGGAATTCCGACAGGGATGCGAGCAGTTCCCGGCTGTCTTCTATCCTGCTCTCAGCATTCCGGTGTAACCAGAGAAACAGTGTAACCGGGTCGGCGCAAAACACGCGTCTGTGATGTCGAGGTGTGAGAGGAAGGATGCTAAGAGAGGAGGAAAGGGATGGGGGTGGGACAGGGATGCGAGTTGAATGAACGAGCGTGTGGGGACGGAAAGGGGTGCGAGAGGACTGGGGTGATTGGGGCATGTGAGCACCACATGTGGCGTAGCGTGGGTTCAGGTGTAGCAGATGAAAAATCTCAGGCGTGGCGTGCAAGACTACTGCACGTGCCAAATGTTGATTGTCCTTCGGGTGGAAGCTTTTCGGGACAAACGGACAACAGGTATCTTTTCCTGGATGTGACGAATGTTCACGTGCCTTGTGTGTGTGTGTGTGTGTGTGTGCGTGTGCGTGCGTGTGTGTGTGTGGCCTACGTGCGGGGAGAGAGAGAGAGAGAGAGAGAGAGAGGTGTGTGTGTGTGTGTGTGTGCGTGCGTGGGTGCGTGCGTGTGTGTATGTGCGCGGGAAGGTGGGGGTGGGGGGTGGTCTAAATTTCCTTACCTGTAAAGTAGGTTTTGCCAACTGGTCAAAGACCCGGAAAGTATTTTTCGTTTGGTGGTGGTTTTTATCCCTTTCCCCCATTTCTTCTCGTAAACCCAGTTTGATTTCGTACTGATCCCGGCACAGATGTATGACCGAAGATCTTTAGAAGTAACGTAGATCTAATAAATAGTTGATTTATACTTGATTTAGATTTCCGACAACAGAATCTTTAAAATGTCGGAAAAACAAAAAGGCCAAAAAGTCGTTACATACAACATATAGCTCGCTTAGATGGAGGGGCTGTAGTGTCAAAATGGCACACATTTTGTAAAACGACTCGGCATTCTCTCCGGACATTGTAGGCTCACTTAAAAAATGCATCTGAAAACTTGATGAACCCGGTTGAACGTGTGCACGAGAATGCGCGCGTGCGCACGCGTGTGTGTGCAGTGCACGACCTCCAGACAATCTATGTAGTGTATGCAGCCTTCGACAGAATGTAAGTTAATCCCACCTATCCACTCACCTCCTGCACGGCACATATCAATATGAACTCCGGCCGGTTTTTTTTTCCTCCCCCTTCTCTTTTTAAATTTGATTTCGCATTTCTTCTGTGCCCGAAACTTGAAACTAACTGCACGCATCCACCACCACCGAATATATTATTCCTGACACAAAGAACAGATATCCGAGACGTTTGATAAAAGTGCGAAGCAATACCTTGGTGCGTTGCGCGTGCGCACACACACACACACACACACTGTTTACACATACGCGTAGGTCTACATGTACATGCAATCGTATAGGCCAACATAAACACATGAGCTAACTTTCACGTGTGAGCGCGTGCGGAAGCCTGCACTCGTGCATGTTAAAATGTTAAGTGCATGTCTGCGTTGGCAGAGAGAGAGAGAGAGAGAGAGAGAGAGAGAGAGAGAGAGAGAGAGAGAGAGAGAGAGAGCATTATCATTGGAATCTCCATACGGATGGGCACTCTTGTCAGGAAACCCGTTTCCTGTCGGTTCCGGTGTAAACGGCACAGCAGCAAACGAAACATAGTTCTGCGGGCCAATGTTTAGACTGGAGAGGGAGAGGCAGGTGATAAAGTGAGGTAGTGAGGTGGAAAATAAGGGGGGGGGGGGGGGGGGGGGGGGGGTTGGTGGGAGTGGAGGCAGAAGACCGAGGGGAATGGGATTTGCCAGACAGGGCCTGCAACACGTGAACACCACATGCGTAACGTGGCGCTTCAGATGTACCCCCCCCCCCCCCCCCCCCCCCCTTACAAAATGATACAGCAGGTGCGGCGGTCCAGTTGGAAACGCCAGTTCAGTGATCCAGCAGCAAGATCGCAGAATGCTACTACTGGGAGTTTTATCCCATTCACCGGGCGTCCAGCGTGCCATTCACTGGGCATCTTCACGCATGCGCGCACTGCTGTTCTGAAGGTGGTATAGCTGAGTTTAGTTTGGTCAACTTAAAGCGCAGCCGACCACACAGGGTGCTGTCCTGCCGAACAACCCTACCTACCCTCCCCGCTCTGCTTACAACTAACTGAACGGGCAACCAGACAACCCTATAGACAGAAAACGTTTCGTTTTCATTCCCAACATGGAGATGCTGAATGTGCTAGGCATACCCTCGATTCTTCACCCCAGCTAAACAATTGAACGAAAGATAAAAAAAAAAAAAAAAGAAAGAAAGAAATAAAATGAATATGTTGATTAAAAACATCAGAATACAACGATTAAAAAAAAAGAAAAGAAAGTCACATGGGTATTAAACAGGTACGGCGAACAGACAGCTTGTGTCCACACGGAACACTGTATTCTAAGTGCAAAGACTTCATAGAACGAAAGCAGGAACACTTAACTACAAAGTCAGCAAAAAAAACAAGAACAAAAAACCGACGACAATAACACACAAAAGTATGATGAAAGACAGTGTCAAAGAGAGAGCCAGAAAACAGTCCTCTAGAAACACTGATCCCCCCCCCCCCCCCTCCCCCAGAAAGCGGGGGATACAATTTGAAATGACAGCGCCCCCGGAATCCCAACAGGATGTGCGTCGACAGCAGAAGACGGCGGAATCCCTTAGACCACTCACTCTCTCTCTCTCTCTCTCTCTCTCTCTGCCCTGGGATACACAGGCATGGTTATCGCTGTCAGCAGTATCACCGAGTTGACAATGAGAATGAAGCCCACGACGACCAAGGCATGCCCATCAATAGGCGTACCAATGCCGGCTCTCCTCTGGCAAAAAGCTTCGACACAAACTGCAGGAGGGGAATCCTTTCCGAGCTCTTACGAATGTGCCTGCGCGTGTTCATCCCCCCCCCCCCCCCCCCAACCTTCCCCTCTCTCTCATAAAAGCACAAACATCAACCATCAGCCATAATCCAGCTAAGATAACACACGCACGCACGCACGCACGCGCACGCACACACACACACACACACACACACACACACACACACACACACACACACACACACGGGCAGGTACACTACTTAAAAGAATATAAAGACACTGTTCTTTCCCCTACTTTCAAATGGAATCAAAATTGGCACAGAACAAATCACATTCTCCAGTAACTAGAATTCTAGTGTGTGTTTTGTCTGGGGATTTATTTTCTAAAACGAGAAGAAGAAGAAGAAGAAGCGTAACATAAACTTTTGTGAAGGACGGAAACTTAAGCCATAACCTCTCTCTCTCTCTCTCTCTCTCTCTCTCTCTCCAAAATACAACATAACTTTTTGTGAGGGTCGGAAACTTAAGCCATGCTCTCTCTCTCTCTGTCATATCCACGGTAATATGGGGGGCGGGGGGGGGGGGGGGGGGGGGGGGGCAGTCTTAAATGTTCAAGTGTGGGTGCATCGATGCAGCAGCGAAGGAAGACGCAAAAGTCAGAGGAAGGAACGGAGGGGGGGGGGGGGGGGGGGGGGGGGGGGGCGCAAAACTGTTCAGCACCGTGGGTGGGGGGTGATGGAGAGGGAGGGCTACGAAAAAGCCGAAGAACCGAGGAAGCGGGAGAGAGGGGGAAGGGATGACCCGGTGTCGTATGATATCTGGGAACCGTGATATCTGGGAACGCGTTCCCAGATTTACCGTGATATCTGGGAACGCGTTCCCAGATTTCCTGAACTTCCAACCGTGAAATGTGGGAACTTTGTGAAAATCGTGCCAAGAAATTAATGAAAAAAAAGTGGCAAGAAGGCCAAAGATCTCAATTGCACCTAAATAAATTGTTTCCTACCTTATCTCGAAAATCCGTTCTTTTTTCGTCTTCTTTCTGCCCTTCTGAGCTCTGAAAGACCACGTCACGGGATGTCACGGGCCTTCCCAGATATCACAGTTCATTTTGGGAACGCGTTCCCCCCAAAAAAAATCTGTGATATCTGGGAAGCCTTCCCAGCGACACCAGGATTAAGCAGGAACGGGGGTGGGGGAGGAGGGAGAGGTTGATATACGACTAAAATTTATGAGGCATCATAGCGAATTAGTTCGGTAGATTTAGACAGAAGATGGAGGAGAGAAAACATGTCTCCCCCCCCGCCCCCCCCCCCCCCCCCCCACAGTCAAGCAGCTGCTCCCGTCGCCATGTGACTTTGGGGAGGTGGGGTTTAGTAGCATCCAAAGACATGCCCCCCCCCCCCCCCCCCTCCACCCATCCTCATCAATGTCAGTGGAGGGGAGGGGAAGGCGGTAGAGAGCGACCAAAAGAGAGACGTGGGTGGAAGGGTGGATGGTCGGTTAAGCTGAGGTGGGGAAGGTGGAAGGCACTGAGAAAGGAGCGAGAGACAGATGGCTGAAAAAGAAAACAAAAACAAAAGAAGATTAAAAAAAAGAGTAATTTATTAATGTTGCGCTTTCTTTTCTTTTCTTGATCTATCCCCACCTCCGCCACGGTTTACGTTTTCAGCCGCGTCAGTGAGTGATCCGATTTGTCTGCCGGTCAGGAATTGACACAAAACCTACTGAACCCATTCAACAACACAGGGTGGAACGACAGAATGTGGCTCAAGGGCGAACGATCTAAAACCCGTCAGACGAGAGAGAGAGAGAGAGAGAGAGAGAGAGAGAGAGAGAGAGAGAGAGAAGGGAATAAAAAAGCCCAAAACAAAACTTATGGAACTGGTATTAAACGAAGCATGGCCGAAAGAAGGAATGCGCCACATGGACCAAAAAATCAAATCTTGGTGAAAATCTGTGAAGCAGATGAGGTTCAAAGGGCAATCTAATGACCTCTCCCCACCGTGGCGGAGGTCGACGCTTTTCCCGTGTGCCCGTTTACTTTGATAAAAATCGTTCGTTCAACTGGCAAATATTTTCGCTTTTCAGCAGCTCCCGAGGCAATAACTTTGTTGACACGTACTAGTCAAGTTATCCTTGAACGATAGCTGTGTAATTTACATGACCCAGGTTAGTCCAAAGCAACACATTTTGGACTCCATCTGTGCTAGCCTAAGTTTTTCTTTCCGTTTTATTCCCCGCCCCCCCCCCCCCCCCTTCCCTCTTTTTTCTCAAAACTAAAACTACCACCACCACCATCAATAAGACAACACTAATAATGATAATGAAGAGGATGATGATGATAATGATACCAACACCAATGACGGTAATAATCTCTACATTTTCATACCACACTTTCTCATGTGAGCTCACGGCGCTGTACATCCCAACATTTCACGCACCCCACGAAAATGCATTTCACAGCAGCAGTTTAATCATCAGCACGCAATGCTCTGACAAACGCAGTCACATAAAACATTCACAGGGCCCTCTCTTCAAAAAGAAATACAAGGCAAAGTACAAATGAACACACAAGACATAACAACTGAATTTTCGACAAATATGTCTTCTTCAGACATTACACACAACGGAAACACTCACACACCACACACACACACACACACACACACACACACACACACGCACGCACGCACGCGCGCGCACACCCACGCGCACCCCCCCCCCCCCCCACACACACACACACAGAGATACATATGCAATATATAACACAATCCTTAGATCCTAAATGAGGTCGCATGCAGGATGCCGTAATTCTGCTTTGGCATATCCCTCCCAAACTATGTCGATTAAAGCTAAAAATAAAAACAAACAAAAAAAAACTTAAAACCACGTCAACAACACCAAGATACCTAAAAAGAAAAGTCCATGAAGCAAACGACACGCAGAAGACGCTAAATGTGTCACCGGTCCACTTCATTGTCAGTACATTACAATAGAAAGAATGAGTATATCACTGTTCACAATATCATCGCTAGATTACAAAGAATAGAATCAACTTTCACAAGATAAAGTCGCTGATTACAACAGAAAGAACGGTTTATCAACTTTCCCACAAGATAAAGTCGCTAGATTACAACAGAAAGAACGGGTATTATCAACTTTCCACAAGATACAGTCGCTAGATTACAACAGAAAGAACGGGATTATCAACTTTCACAAGATAGCGGTCGCTAGATTACAATAGAAAGAACGGGGTTTTATCAACTTTCACAAGATGCGGTCGCTAGATTACAATAGAAAGAACGGGGTATTATCAACTTTCACAAGATGCGGTCGCTAGATTACAATAGAAAGAACGGGGTATTATCACTTTCACAAGATGCGGTCGCTAGATTACAATAGAAAGAACGGGGTATTATCTACTTTCACAAGATCGGTCGCTAGATTACAATAGAAAGAACGGGGTATTATCTACTTTCACAAGATACGGTCGCTAGAGTACATAGAAGAAAGGATATACTTCACAGTGGTCGCTAATATGGAAGAAAGGGGTATTATCTACTTTCACAAGATACGGTCGCTAGAGTACAATAGGAAGAAAGGGGTATTATCTACTTTCACAAGATACGGTCGCCAGATTACAATAGAAAGAGTGGGGTATTATCTACTTTCACAAGATAGGGTCGCTAGATTACAATAAAAAGAGTGGGGTTTTTATCATAACGCAGTCGCCAGATTACGATAGAAAGGCTGAGATATATCACTGTGATAAAACAAAAGGCTAAAACCACCTCTTTGTTTGTTTGTTCTTTTTAAAGAATGTGATGAAAGGTTAGTGAATGGGCCTTAAAAGCGAAAAAGCCACCCGACAGCAATTAAAAAAAAAAAAATCGGGTCGAGGTTGGTATAGTGAGGTGCAACGTCACAGAAAAGGGGGGTAATCACTCGCACAGGTTTCCCCAACAGGTGTGAATACCATTTAACCTCTCTGCGGGGGAGGTCCCTATGTGCCAAGCCGTAGCCTGCTAAGTACATGTAACCAACACGTGGGATGCCGCAAGAATCCCCATTTGATACCCTAAACAGACAGCCATAGGATATCCCACAAACAGTGCACCATCTGCGACCCATCCTCTCCCCCCCCCCCTCTCCCACCCACGGCTTTCCCTTTTTCACCCTCCCTCCTTTCCCTGTAGATGAGTTCTGGCACCAACGCTGTTGTCCCAGATTTTTTAGCACAAGCTGTTCCTGGTAGCTAAGCACAAACCGTTTCCTCCGCCGGGTGTTGGAACGCTTTGTTTAATTGCTTATCATTACCAGCGCCAAGCCGCTCGCCACGTCCGTCTGTCTGTCTGTTTATCTATGTATCTGTCTATCTACATCTGTCTAGGTATCTGCTTATTTATCTATCTACCTACCTACATATCTATCTTTCTATATTACTACTTTCTTGTTCAAAACACACACACACACACATGCACCGCGCGCGCGCGCGCGCGCGAAGAGAGAGAGAGAGAGTGTGCGTGCGTGTGTGTGTGTGTGTGTGTGTGTGGAGAACGCTTTGTTGAGCTTGGAAACGGAGAACTGAATTAGCCACACACACACACACACACACACACGGATCTATTCGAGAAAGAAAACAACAGACATAGACAGACAGATAGATAGAAGGACTGATAAATGAAATGGGGAAAGAAAAAAAAAGAGGGAACAACCATCAGGAATATGAACAGAGATGGCGTCATTCTGTAGCACCATTGGTGTGATTCGACAGCAGAGAGCAGCCGGCCAAGAGGGCTTCATAGCGGCGCCGTGTATACAGGCGGCACTTGGTCACAAGAGCCGGGGCTGCGCAGCCCTTGACTCCAGCATCCCATCCGATCAGATCATGGCTGCTGCAGCAACAGCCCCGTTCCGCCGTCCGTTATGTTGTGGTGGGAATATGAGAGATCCGTGTCACACGCCTGCGTTTGTGTCTTTTGTGTGTGTGTGTGTGGGGGGGGGGGGGGGGGGGGGGGGGGGGGGGGGGGGGGGGGGGGGGGGGGGGGGAGGGAGGAAGGGAGAGAGAGAGAGAGAGAGAGCGAGAGAGAGAGAGAGAATCCCACAGGCCCACAGTTCTTTTCATTTGATAATGATGTCAGTTTATATTGTTCAACATGTTCTTCACACAGACATTGGTGGCAGGCGGGACGGAGGGTTATTAGCAGATTTATGAATAAGAGAGAGGGAGGGTGGAGGTACCTGTCTACTGAAGAATCCCACAGTTCATATCAATACGAGTTATAATGAAATGTGACGTTGACATAAAAGCTGGGGAAAATGATTTACAGATAAAACAGTCACACACAAACAGAGAGAGAGAGAGAGAGAGAGAGAGAGAGAGAGAGAGAGAGACAGAAAGAGAGGGTAGGGATAGGATGGAGGCTGAGACAGGCAGACAGACAGTCGACCAGACACGACAGAGTCAGCTCACTCTTTGTCCCTGACGTCAGGCAGACTACGATGCATGGAGATCATGTCGGAGGCGTACTGGTTGTAGGCGTTCTTCTGCCAGCCGTCGTCATACTTCTTCCGTTCCTCCGGGGGCAGGTGGTTCTTGTCGATGTTGACACCCGCCCCGTTCTCCCCTGAAACCATCACAGACACGCCATCGTTACGTATTGATGCACCACGCAAGACCATACCGCTGTAAACACTTCGTCTCTTCCCCCCCCCCCCCCCCC
>CM065716.1:48537424-48557146 GCA_033310375.1 Conus canariensis | reverse complement strand
ACATGACTGTATAAACCCACGACTCTGGGGGGGGGGCGAGCGGGGGTGATGTGGGGGTTTGGGCGGGTGGCGTGAGAGGTCGGTAGCCTATAGCGTGGGAGGGTAGTGGGTGGGTGGGAGGACGGGGGGCAGTGCTCTTAGATCATTTATTTCTTTCCACAGACAAGTGAGAGTGACCCTAAGTCCTGTCATCAAGATCCGAGCATGGAACAGCCAGCCGAAAACTCCCACGATTTCCTTTGCTTCCCTCCAATGATTTCAACGGAACTATAATACAAGTGTCCCACGTACCCTAACCCAAGTGAGGAAGACAAAAGGTGGATTTCGTTTACGCCCATCCCCACCTTACCCCTTTTAACGCCATCATTTTTTCCACGTTCTTAAACATGAAGCAGTTCAACAAACCGTGCGGTACTGCCTGAAGCAGTTCAACAAACCGTGCGGTACTGCCTGAAGCAGTTCAACAAACCGTGCGGTACTGCCTTTTGACACATAAGACACACCATCCTATCACCCCCCCCCCCCCCCCAACATGCATGCAACACGCGCCCACGCACGCACGCACACACACACGCACGCACACACGCACGCACACTTCGTTGTAAGGTGTGAACAGAACGAACGAATGTTCAACAAGGAAACTCTCACGTGAGGGCTGTGAGCATATCAGTATGCCTAATGTGTAAAATATGCGCTGACTGCACAGAAGTGAAAATGAACCATTTGAGAACCTTCGGAGGAGACGGTGCTCGATCGATAGATTGCTGAACTTCTTTCCGTCAATAGATTACGGGGGATGGTGAAATTGCGAAAGAGGGGGAGGGGAGGGGAGGGATATATGTATGTAGACATGAATATGCCTTCGTGCAACGTTTGTGATATCACAATTAACTTATTTAGAAACAACTGAAAGATCAACTGAGATCTCATAGAGTAGGTAAGGCGAAATGGGTTTCTAAACGTATTGGGATTACCAGTCTTGGAACAGGGCAATCGGTAATTGGCGGAGCGGGAAAAAAAGGACGAATCGGAATGACACCGACTAAAAGCTCTGCCAAGACTCTTCATGTATTCACAAGCATTCTTTACCTTGCTGTTGTTCTAATGTTGTCTTAAGTCAGCAGTAAAGAAAGGTTTCCCTTCAGATCCCAGACACATCCCCCCCCCCCCCCCCCCCTTCCACCAGGTCCCCGTTAGCTCTCAGATGTTCCAAATCGGACCAACATTCACGCCCAACTCAACAATTCGATGTGTGTCGGTGTGTGTGCGCGCGCGCGCGCGCGCGTGTGTGTGTGGTGTGTGTTTGGTGCTCATCTTCAAATCCTGTCGCACAGTAACCTGCAGTGTTAAACAGGTATCCTACCCCCAATCTCCGGAAAGGGAACATTTCCTTCCATACCCCACTCCTGTTCACGAAGTTCTTTCTGTCAGTCAAAACACTAAGGTGGATGCGGGTGGAGGTCGAGGGGGTACAAAAGGAAGTCTTTCTTTCTTTCTTTGTCCGTTTTCAAAATGCATATTCTCACTTGTGCAGCGGGTTGTGCAGCAGTCCTGTACTCTGTGACTCGACAGCACCCAAGCAAGACAAGCTTGGGAAATAATTCCAAATGAGCGCAACGGGGGAAAAAATTAATTGCAGTAAAGTGTCGAGCCCCGCCGAACAGTCTGTTATAATAAGCTCCCCAGCAGGGCCGAATCTGCTATAATAAGACCCCCCCCCCCCCTCCAGCCCACTCCTCTCCCGCCCCCCTCCCCGAAAAAAAGAAAATCCAGAGTTGTTGCAACTGCACATGCTAATCCCGAAGATGAGGCCAGCTGCACCTCACTAGCTGCATCAGTGGGGAGAATTGGACCTGGCCCCTTCATACCTGATGTTTATCTTCACGCTATGTACTTGTTTCACCTTCGTTTGGCTAGCAATTTTCGCGACGCACGTGTTTCTCTACCTGTTTTCTTAAGTCCCACCTGTCATCGAATACTTCCCCCTCCTTCCTTTCTTGCCCCCCCCCCCCCCCCTCCCTTCCCTTCATCTTCCCCTCACGCACACACACACAGGACAAGAAGCTGCACTTCAGACGGGGCAAAAAGTATCAAATTTAATCGCATGACGCACACACACGTGTGCATTTTGTTCTTGTGGTGGTATGTGCATGTGTGGCTGAGAATATATATATATATGTATACAGAGAGAGAGAGAGAGAGGGGGGGAGGGGGGGATGAAGGGAAGGGGGGAGGGGGGCGGCACACACAGTTTGACAATTATATTGAACATATAATTTCAAACATAACTTCATGTCAACGAAAAGAAAAAGAATAACCCTCCCATCCACTCACCCACCACACCTTCACCTCAGAGAGTGAGAGAGAGAGAGAACAAAGAGAGAGAGAGAGAGAGAGAGAGAGAGAGAGAGAGAGCGAGAGAGAGAGAGCGAACAAACAAGAGAGAGAGAGAGAGAGCGAACAAACAAGAGAGAGAGAGACAGAGAGAACACAAAGAAGGGACACACATACATACAGAGAGAGAGAGAGAGAGAGAGAGAGAATGAAACGTGTGGTTTTACGTGTGTGCTTGCGAACTGAATGATAAGAATATGACCTAGAACTGGTACTTCGTCGTGTAATGAAGTTCCTTTGCAAAGAACCAGATCTCTCTCTCTCTCTCTCTCTCTCTCTCTCTCTCTCTCTCTCCTCTCTCTCTCTCTCTCACCCCCAAGACGCAGTCAAAGACGAGACTTCCCTTTGTCGCAGTCGGTAAGAATCACGACCATATGTTTTACAGACAGCGGCTTTCTCTTTTTCAGTGAAGGCAAATTCTTCATTTGACACAGCGGTTCACACGAACAGTTACGGCAACAACAACAACAACAACAACAACAACACACACACTCTCTCTATCTCTCTCTCTCTCTTCGAACCAGACAGTCGACCAACATCAGTTGTTCATGACTCAGGCAGGGGAGCGGCATTTCGAAACCTGCAAACTGGTTTATCTAAAAAAAAAAAAAAAAAAAAAAAAAAAAAAAAGGGGTGGTGTGTGTGGTGTGTGTGTGTGTGTGTGTGTGTGGAATCAATAAACGACCAATATCCAGCACTCGCATCAACACCATTGTGGTCTGTGCGTGACTGCTGTGCGTGTGAAGTGGCTACAAGCGGTTCGACTACACAGGTATCATCTAACTGCCTTTGTGACCTTTGAGAGAACGGCTGTCCTAATACCAATACCATGCAGAGACCGTCGGAACACTCTTAGACTGGTCTTTTGATGAACAAAGGTTATTTCACCCTGCCAGAGCTGGTGGAACATGTCTGTGACTAGTCTTTGGGGAACAAAGGTCAAATTACCATGCGACGTTTAGCTGAATGTTTCTGTGACTAACCGTTGAGGAATAACGGTGATATCGCAACGTCAGATATGGTTGGAATACATCTGTGACTAGCCTTTGAGAAACAAATATTCTGTGTCCAAGCCAAGTGTAGTGGAACATTTTTAGAACTGGTCTTTTAAGGAACAAACATTTATTGTCCGAGCCAAATCTGCTCGAAAAATTCCTGGAACTAGTCTTTGAGAGACAAAAGGTAGTATAATAACGCCAAGTCTGCTTAAATAATTCTAGAACTACTCTTTGAGGAACAAACGTTATATGGCCAAGCCTAGCCTGCAGGTAAATTCCTGGAATTAGTCCTTGAGGGACAAAAGGTAGTATGTATCATAACGTCAAGTCTGGTTAAACATTTCTAAAACTAGTCTTTGAAGAACAAACGCTATAATTGTATCCAAGCTAAATCTGGTGGAAATCTGGAAGTGGAACTAGTCTTTGAGGAACAAAGAGGATGCCACCAAAAGTCTTGTGGAACAGTTTCCACAACCAGACTTTGAGGAACAAAATGTAAACTAAAGAGGAAGATCGTCCAGCATGTTTGACCGTCAAATATTCTCAGGAAAAACTTCGTGTGCGGTAGAAAAGCACCAATGCTAAACTACACATGCGAGGGTTCAAGAATGTCACATGTAATAACGCCCCCCCCCCCCCCCCCCCCCCCCCCCCCGCGCTGCAGCATACTGCAGTAGTATCACTTTCCCCTTTACACTAAAGAATCTATTTCATACCCCCCCCCCCCCCCCCCCCCCATTTTTTTTTTTTAAATTAGTTTGTTTTTCAACACGTACACAGTATCAGTTTGACAATTATATCGAACATGTAATTACACTTCAAACGTAAATTCACGTCAATGAAAAGAAAAAGAATACCCCTCCCACCCACTCACCCATCACACCTTCACCTCAGAGAGAGAGAGAGAGAGAGAGAGAGAGAGAGAGAGAGAGAGAGAGAGAAACAAAGATTGGAAGTGTAAGAAAAGAACGCACTGAATACTGACGGACATGTAATGAATGTTGACAAGAGCACCGTCACCGCAAAGTAAACAGGAACACAGTTGGGTGTTCTTGAGAAGATGATCCATTCCCATACAGAACCTCTGCGAAGAATTCAGAAAGCTATTTTTCCGTCGGCGAATTCTTTTCTCTTTCGGGACTCCTCCCCCCCCCCCCCCCCCCCCCCGTCTATCTACATCGAAGAGAGAGAGAGAGGAGAGAGACAGACAGATGCAGAGACAAAGAGAGACAGACAAAGGGAAACAGAGACAAAGAGAGAGACAAACAGAGACAGTCTTTTACACACACACACACACACACACAGAGATAGATAGAGAGTGCATCTATACAGAAGAGAGAGACAGACAGACAGACAGACAAAGAGACAGACCGAGGCAAGGCGAGACGGAGAGAGCGTGCGTATGTCGAGTGGCGTTTCACTCGCATCACGAGAGGCTCTTGGATATCGGATCCTTCATCTGATTTGGCCTGCATTTTTTATGGCCTCTATCGACTGCAACCTGCGCGCGCGCACGTGCTTTTGTGTGTCTAGGGAAGGGAGGAAAGAGGCGGGAGTGGGGGTAGGGGTGGAGGGTTAGAGGTGAGAGAAGGTACGCTGTGTAGGAGAAGAAGAGGAGGGAAATAGGGGTAGATAGAAATAAAATGAATACGGGGAAAATAAACGGAGAAGAAACGGGAAAAAGGGAGGGGGGGGGGGGGGGGGGGGGGGGGGGTGACGGTGGTGACGATAGCCGATCAGAAATCGTTTCCATGAATAAATAAATACATAAACTAGATAACGCGTATTGTCGCCCAAATCGAACGGATCTTTGGGTCCGCAACATAGATCCGCACCGTAGATTCGCCCCGAAAATGCAATGGGATCGTCCTTGGGCACGATTCCAATCTTCCCACCAAGTTTCTTCAACATCGGATCGGTGCTTTTTGGAGTTACCTCCCCACAATGACAAAAACAAAAACAAAAAACCTGTTTGGCGGGTGGAATGAATTAATGAAATAGTCTAAAGAAATCGACACCATCTCACACACACACACACACACGCACGCACGCGCACACACACACACACACGCACACACACACACACAGAGCGCGCGTGCGATTTAAAAAAAAAAAAAAAAAGGGGGGGGGGGGGGGGGGTCAATCATAATTGTGGGATGAATCTAGAGGATGAAGGGTCTGCGATCTGAAAATCTCAAAATACGTAAAGTCGGTTGTAATCAAAGAAATGAGGGCGATAAGACTGCTTTGCACCGTCATCAGAAAGTAGCAACAAAGTAACAAAAAAAAACCAACAACAACAACAACAAAAAATCTTAGGTTGGGAAGATCACTTCCATACAAACCTCATGATGTTTCAATAAAGTGTGTATAAAACACGGCTGGTGACGGTGGGCGCCGCGCTCGCGTGTGTGTTTGAGAGAGAGGGGTAGGGAGAGATAGGGAGGGAGGGAGAGAAAGAGAGAGACAGGTAGACAGAGACTGAGAAGAGAGAGAGAGAGAGAGAGAGAGAGAAGAGAGAGAGAGAGAGAGAGAGAGAACGTACACATATATGCGTTCGCCTGTTTTGCGCTAAAAACAAACAAAACACAACAATCTATTAAAAAAAAACAAAAAAAAAAAAAAAACAACAACAACATCAAAGAAAGAAAGAAAAAACAAACAAAAAAAACCAACAACATGATGCAAAACAAAATGCTGGTGGAGAAAATAACTTCCGCGTAAATTTATTAATGACGTGTGACTTAAGTGTGTATAAAACATGGTTTGTGACAGCGCTCGCGATTGTTTGAGAGAAGAGAGAGAGAGAGAGAGAGAGAGAGAGAGAGAGAGAGATCTTTTGCGACAGCGCTCGCGCGCGTTTGAGAGAGAGAGAGAGGGAGAAGGCACACATGTATACATTCGCCCATTTAGCACTAAAATTCTCCGCTTGACCCCCTCCCCTAACACCTCCTGTGTTCAAATCAAACCACCGCTCCACGTTTACAGCCAGCCCAGGATGGAATGCGCGAGCACCCAAGGGAGAGGGATACAAGGCATCAGTGGGAACAGCTGTTTGGGAACGTACGATTTCCGTCCGCCTCACCCTGCGCGCTGATAAGTTAGCAATTCGAAGCAGGGTACTCTCTCTCTCTCTCTCTCTCTCTCTCTCTCTCTCTCTCTCATACACCTGCTTAAACCATCTTGTTGGCTTACCTGTACTACTTCTCTCTCTCTCTCTCTCTCTCTCTCTCTCTCCTCTCTCTCTCTCTCTCTCTCTTCTCTCTCTCTCCTCCTACTTCTACTTAAACCCACTTGTAGGCCTACATGTACTTTTCATTCTCTCTGTCTGCTATGGGGGTTATATTTTTACCTGCATTTGTCGATTTTTCTGTCTGTCATCCACGTCAGGCATAAACGGCAGACCCGATCTTTAAACAAATTTGGTGGAAGGATGGACTATGCATCATGGACGAACCCACTGAATTCTAGCGAAGATCCGTGGACCGGATCCTGGATCAGTTGAGTAAGACGACGCAAAAGCTCCCCAAACGATTTCAGCACAACTTTGTGAAAGGATGCAGTCTGGCACATGGACAAACCCGCTAACCTTTTGGTGCGAATCCAAGCCCAGGTTCCGTTCATCACGGGAAAACACAAATGCAAACGCGCACGGACGCACGTAAGCGCACGCACGCACGCACGCACCCCCCCCCCCCCCCCCCCACACACACACACACTGAACCGATTTTTAACACTGGTGGAAAATGAAACGTGCCCAACGGACGAATCCATTTGATTTTGGTGTGGATCCATGGTGCGCGTCCGAAAACAAAGACCGATCCATATCCCTTTAGGAAGATGACGCCAACATTGCCCAACGAATGCTGACTAAAAACACACACACACACACACACACACACACACACACACACACACACACACACACAAAACCAACGCTAACCAAACTTCTTAGAAAAATGAAATATGATCTATGGACGACCTCAGAGAAATTAGGGTGTGGATCTGAGCGGCAGATCCGGATCAAAAGGCGGATCCAGGATTTGTCCGGCTTCGGCTGAAGTCTGCGCTCTCCCGAGAATGCTTCTGTTTGTTTTGTTTGTTTGTTTGTTTTTTGTCTCTCCATTTTCCAGTTTTAATTTTTTTAAAATCTGCCAACCTTTCTGGAGTCAAGGTTCAGGAGCCTGGGAAAGAAGCGGCTTGCTTAGTTGTTGGACTGAAAGGCATCTTTCCTCCTCGTCATTTCAGCTGAAGAATGTGCAGGACTTAATGAAAGGAAAACACAGCTTTAGTAACAGGAAAACACATCTTCCATTACAAGCTCCTGGCAACAGTCAGTGCATATCATTTTGGCTTCACCCTGCAATATTTTAACAGCTTTCCCTCCCCCCCTCCCCCCCCCAAATGATCTCCTCCTCTCCACCCCCTTCCTTCCTTTAAACAAGATTATAAATTTGTTGATTCTTTTCCTTTACCGAATTCGGGATGTTGGGAATGGAAGTTAAAAAAAACAAACAAAACAAAAAATGCGACATTCCTGGAAAAAAAAAAAAAAAATTAAGGTTTGCAGCTATGAATTGTGCATTCCACTAAAAACGAGAAGGTGGGAATCTATAGATTGTTTTTCTGTGGTTTTCCTTTTCTGTTATGGTAGTGAGAAAGCAAAAGCAGCATATCCGTGTCTGTCTGTCGCTCTCTCCCTGGGTGATAAAAAAAGCTTTGTATTGCTTTTCTCATTACCCTGGTAAAATACAATTTTGTTTCGTCTCCTCTCTCTCTCTCTCACACACACACACACACACACACACACACACATACACTCTCTCTCTCTCTCTCCACACACACACACACACACACCACACACACACACACACGCACGCACGCACGCACGCATAAGCGCGCATGACACCTGAACTAAATGTCCTGGGAAATGTGGAGGAAGCCACTTGCTGTGCATCCTTGATGAAGGTGGTAGTTGGACACAGATGTGGCAATTTGGTGACTGGCAGACTGCTGTGCCAAGTGCGGAAGTATGCTGAGAGTACGCTTGACTTTTTAACTCCCTTCCCCGTTCCCTCTACCTTAATCCCCTCCACTCCCGTCTCTCCTCCCCCACCCCCCTCTCTCACTCACTCTTACAGTATTAAGAGCGCGAGTCACGTGCGTGTGGTGTGATGTGTGTGCGTGTGTGGGGAGAGAGAGAGAGAGAGAGAGAGAGAGAGAGAGAGAGAGAGAGAGAACGTCCTGTGTATTTTCTGGGTATTTTAGTCGCTTTCACACACACATAGAAACAGAGGCATAGCGCGCGCGCGCCGCACGCACGCACGCACACACACAAACACAGAGGCAAACAGAGGCGCGCGCGCACGCACGCACACACACAAACAAACACAAACACACACAGTGAGGCACGTACGAAGTTGAGTCTCATACGCTGTAGCGCTCGCACGCATTCGTTCACCAATTCCACTGCACAGACACACAAACACACAGAGGCAAACAAACAAACAGACAGACACACACATATCGTGTAAAAGAGAGAGAGAGAGAGAGAGAGAGAGAGAGAGAGAGAGAAGAGAGAGAGAGAGATCAGAGATAGGATAGTAACAATAACCTGAATATGGAATCTCTTGATCGTGCACCTGCGCCATGTATGTGTCTAGTGTCTGTCACCATGTGTGTATTCGCGCGCTGTGTGTGTGTGTGTGTGTGTGTGTGTGTGTGTGTGTGTGTGTGTGTGGTGTGTGTGTGTGTGTGTTTTGAGTCCGCACGCGCGCGCGCGCGTGTATGTGTGTGTGTGTGTGTGTGTGTGTGTGTGTGTGTGTGTGTGTGTGTGTGTGTGTAACCATTGCTCTGTAGAACCCAGGTACAGCGGCGAAAACGTCTACGATTACTGCTTTGTAGCAATGATGCTACAGCGAGGCTAAACGTCAATCAGTATTGCTTTGTATAAATCAACCCACAGCGTGGGTGGACATCTGAACTACATTTCTACACCAACCCAAGGAGTGCTGCTGGACCACTTACTGTTTGTTTCCACTTTTCTTTCGTGGAAAGAAGAGGAAGTTCACTATCTTTTTCTTTTCTTCGCATATAATGTTTTCACACAACACCTTCGAAACTGATGAAGCAGTAAAGTCGGATATACAATCAATCAGCTGGCATTCAGAAATTCATTCTAGAACTGACGCCCTGAGGATAAATACGAGCTACGGTACTTACTGCAAAAACAAAGTAACCAAGCCCATGGTCTTTGTATCTTTATTTCATAGCATTCTATTGCTGTAACGTGATAATTGCCCTTTTCTGACATTTCGACCACATTTGTGGCGCTTTTACTTACACTGCATTTTTGTTTTATATCTCTTTGGAATTAATTTTTTTTCTTCTTTTAAAAAATAAAAAACTTTTACCATGTGATTTGCAGCCTTGGTGTTGACAGTCTATAGCTTGCGGAATGGACATTACCCATCCACTGAAATGGCTTTTTTGCTTGCGCTGAAATAGTCTTGAAATCAATTTTTAAGCATGTAAAAAAAAACAAAAAACCCCTTTATTTTCACACACACATACATACATACACGCACGCACGCACGCACACAATCACACACACACACACATTCTCTCTCTCTCTCTCTCTCTCTCTCACACACACACACACACACACACACACTCTCTCTCTCTCACACACACACACCACACACACACACACACACCACACACACTTCCTAAGCGGAATGGCTGGCTTGGCCATCTTTTAAGCGGCTTAACGATCTCAATCTGAAAATTAATGTGTTAAGAATTTTGTACACAATGTGTCTGTGCATGCCTGTCGGTTTTATGTTTTTTTTCGCATCATACATGTAATTCTCTCTCTCTCTCTCTCTCTCTCTCTCTCTCTCTCTCTCTCTCTCTCTCTCTCTCCATGACTTAAGAGTACAATACATACTGTCGAAATATCATAAGGTACCAAGTCAGTTTAAATTAGAATTGCTCATGGCATGCACACATGAGAAAACAGTCAGAAATTTGTCAGTCTATATCTACAAGGCTTTTAAACTACGTTTTATTCTCATTTCTTCAAATTACTGCAAAGTGTGTTATGAATGATGTCATTGTTTAAAAACGCCAGATTGGATAAATGCTTGTATATACACACCCATTCATAAGGGGCAATGGCCTTAACATGATTAAAGTTTCCGTATCCGCATCTCTCTATCTGTCTGTCTGTCTCTCCTGAAAATTAATGTTACCAATTTTGTACCATATATGTCTGTGCATACCTGTCGGGTCTTTTTTTTTTTTTTTTTCTTCTTTCACATGATAAGGTAACCCCCTTCCCCTCCCCCTGTCTGTCTCTCCTGAAAATTAATGTTACGAATTATGCACAAAATATGTTGGTGCATACCTGTCGTTTTTTTTTCCCCCTTTCATATGATACAGGTAATCCTTCCTCCCTCCCCAACGCTCTCAATCTTTCTCTCTCCTTCCCTGTCTCTCACCCTCCCTCCCCCCTCTCTCTCTCTCACTATCTCTCTCTTTCTCTCGCACCTCTCTCCTCTCTCCTCTCTCTCTCTCTCTCTCTCTCTCTGTCGGTCTGTCTCTCTCTCTCTCTCTCTCTCTCTCTCTGTGGAAAGAATTCGGTGTGGTCAGCACTGCTGTAATAATGAACACTGAAAACTGAAATTAAAAAAAAAAGGTAAGCTTGCCAAGAAGACCTCCACGGATCCCACACATTCTCCCCCATATCTACGTTATGTATAATGTCATATGGCCTCACCGGCTTCTCCTTACTGGCGACCCACATTAAGAGACCCGGTTAACGGGCACTTAATTCACTCCTCGTCTGCTTGCTTGCTTGCTACCTTTGCCTTGCACATGCGCTTATCGACGTTCTGCCGCTGTGGCTGACATCGGCTTGTCTCCCCTTTAACCTTCGCATCATGGCGGGCTGCGCAACGGCGGGGGAATGAGCGCCGTTAAAAGACACTGTCTCGTGACCCGAGAGACTGGGGTGTGGGGTGTTGTGGGGTGGGCTGGGGGTGGGGGGTAGAATATTGACGGACGTGACGTGATGCTGAGTGGGCTCACTGCCTACCGACTGGCTTCCTACGCAGCGGAGATGTTATTGCAAAAGTTCCATCCAGCTTAGAGTACGAGGATACCTTTTTTTTTTTTTTTTGCTTTGTTTTCTGCGCTTCTCCTCTCTCTCTCTCTCTCTCTCTCTCCTCGCTCTCTGTGCGTGTGTGTGTAAAGAGGAGAGGAGGAGGAGGAGGAGGAGGAGGAGGAGAGAGAGAGAAGAGAGAGAGAAGAGAGAGAGAGGAGAGGAGTATAAAAACTTTTGTACTTTGGCCATCCACCCCCATATCCACAGCATAACAGCTAGACAGACGAATTGACAAGACACATCCCCACAACGACAGTGCACACAACGCAACCACCAACCAGCAGACTGAGCGACTCACGGCCGGATCCTGATAACTAAGAGTATAGTGAGGAGGAGGAGAGGGGGGGGGGGGGGGGGGGGGGGGGGGCGATTTGATGCAGGTGGAGGGGAAGGGTTTACGAGGAGGAGGAGGGGAGGGGAGGAAGGGGAGCAGCGGCAGCAGCGCGCCGAGAAGGTCGTTGCTGGTGTCCATGGGCAAAATCCCTTGTCGGGGGGGGGGGGGGGGGGGGGGGGAGGGGCAAATGGGGTGAGGGAGATGGTGGGGACCTCAGGCAAAGGGGTGGGGGGGGGGGGGGGGGGGGGGGGGGGGGGGGGGGGTCAGCATCC
Source organism: Conus canariensis (assembly GCA_033310375.1). Taxonomy (NCBI): domain Eukaryota; kingdom Metazoa; phylum Mollusca; class Gastropoda; order Neogastropoda; family Conidae; genus Conus; species Conus canariensis. Next base: position 48,544,981 of record CM065716.1, on the reverse strand, counting down.
TAAAGATAACGCCCACCCACAAGCTGAAGCATTTCAAGGCATAAAATAAATTACACTGAAGCCTTCTCTTGAACTATAAAAACCAGCGCGGCCGCTTAAACAAACAACAACACACACACACACACACACACACACACCACACACACACGCACACACACAGAGGAAAAAAAGGAGGGGGAGGGGAGGGGGGGGGGGGGGGGGGGCGCGGCGGAACCTCAGTAATCTTTTCCCCCCTTGGGAAAGCAAGTGAATGCCAATGGCTGCTGCAACCAATCAGAAGGAAGCTTACAGAATATTGGGGAATTACGAACCCCTACTCGTGTACATAATGAATGTAGATACAAGAGAGAAAAAATTATAAAAAGAAACAAAACAAAAAAAGTTGAAGCGATGTAAGTTTCCAGCGCTGCTTCTTACCGTTTCCAATCCATTCCACCTTCGACATGAAGAAGACACATGTTGTCTTTCAGAGCTTAGAAGACAAAAACAGTATGTTCAGCCAAAATTTCATTCCCCATGCGCCAGAGTCCGCTGATAGGTAGAAACAATGGTCGAAAAAAATTCTTTGCCTGCGACTGAACTCACGGAACAAAATTATTCATTCTAGTTCTACATCAAAACCATACTAAACATGTCAACAGGAATGTTCACGAACACTGTCTTGAACTCGGGCTGTTTCTTTTTGTATCACCACGGGGAAAGTGGCTTGTGTTTCACATGGAGTGAAAAGTTCAATACAGTGCTATTATTACTAACACGGCAAGTCGTAATGTATACTTTTCTTCTGTTGAAAAAGGCAGTTTGTTGTTATTATTGTTGTTGTTGTTGTCGTCATCGTTGTTGTTGTTGTCCTGTGACGTTTGACTGAAACGTAAAATACCAGAGCAGGTGAGTGTGTCGACTCTTGACAAGTTCACAATGAATGTGAGTCTGAAAATCACGGTAAGGAAGCATACGTCAGTGACACACACACACACACACACACACACACACACACACAGAGGGAGGAGAGAGAGAGAGAGAGAGAGAGAGAGGGGGGGGGCGGAAGGAGGGATGGGGGATGGAAGGAGTGAGTGAGAGACGGGGGCGGGCGGAGTGGTCGTGGAGGGGAGTCAGTGAGAGAGAGAGAGAGAGAGAGAGAGAGGAGAGAGAGAGAGAGAGAGAGAGAGAGAGAGAAAGGGGGGGGGGGGAGAGGTAAAAACTGTTTATCAAGATGGCCTTGGCCCTTCCTGAAGCAAAGTGACAAAGATTTCAACAACACCATGCACATCACAACACACTGACCCAGAAACCCATAGGCGGCAAGTGACCAAGGATGTGTAAATCCGAAACCTAACCTGAGGCTTGAGCAAAATCACTACTTTGAAGTTCAAATGGAATCAGAATTGGGTACATTATACGTGTATACCACTGATATTGTGCGTCACAGGTACTGTGTTTTTCAAGCTGTGTTAACTGTGTCAACAGGAAATAATTCCAACACTGATCTGCAAGTTGAGTTTTTGGGGAAAAAAAGGGGGGAAAAAAACCCGAACAATTCTTGTATAGCTGTTGCCACAATATTGCTCTTGTTCTGGGAAAAAGAATTATATTCATGGAGGTGAGTACTGTGAGACAAACATCCACAAATTTTCTTTTGGTGTTGGATTCTTGTCTCTCTTACACACACACACACCTCCCTCCCCCCCACCCCCATCCATCCGTATTTCTATGTACCTATCCATCTGGCCGGCCGGCCGTCTGTCACTCTATCGATCTATCGTGGCTACACACCAAAGTCAGTTGGTTTTTCTTTTTTTTTTTCCCACAAAGGACGCTATAGCCTGTCCCGGCGATCCTCACTTTCAGACACCACTCCTCGAATTTCCCACGACGTACCATCGTCACTATACCCCGTTATCTCCAGCCATCTTCACTTCTTCTTCTTCACGTCCTTTTCCTTTCTGTGTACAGCAGGAGTCTTTTTCCGCCAGCTTCGCCTCTGCATCCAAATGCTGGTATTTCGACACCGTGAGAACCGGTCGATGCGACATCGGCAATACAATCACGTCTTTTCTCTACATCAACACACAATTAATGACATCACTGGGTCTGCCCACACAGCGAGTTCTTTCCCTTCGTTTTTTTTTTTTTTTTTTTTTTTCTCCCCCCACCCCGCTTTTTTCGTATCGATAGACGATTCCCCTAAAAAGAGAGGTCACTCCATCCATCACGGCAGCCTGTTGGGTATTCTGATCTGCTCGACAAAGATACATTTAATTCTGTCGACTGAGTTCGGATTATTATTTTTTTTTTTTTCAAAATAATTTCTTTATTCGACAATCACTTAAAATTTGCCTCTTGAATGCTGAATGCTGAATAATTCGCAAATAATTTCATTCGCTGGCAAAGGAAAAGAACACAAAACAAAACAAAAAAAACTTTATCTGAAGGGACATGGACACGGATAGCTGATTTTAGGAAAAACCTCCCCCCCCCCCCCCCCTCCCGAGATCTTCATATGCAAGTCAATACAGAACAAAACTAAACTTCTTCTGAGGCAGACTCGGGCATATCAAATCACATATGAATCATCAACAAGAAGACCGTGATATCTGACATTCAAATCCTCCGCATTGTTAATACACACACAGAGAGAGAGAGAGAGAGAGAGAGAGAGAGAGAGAGAGAGAGAGTGCAAACAGAAAAGCAAACTGTCAGCCTAGACACTGATCTATGATAACAACAACACTGATCTATGATAACAACAACAACTGACCATTAAATAAAATAACAGCATCAACAACAACAACGAACCCAACCCATCACGAATTAATAAAGGAATGTGCTGCCTGCACTGGCAAGATTATTGATCGTTTTCTCACGTTCTCCCATACTCCACATACAGCGGGGGGAAAAAGCAACAAACAAACAAAAAAACAAAAACAAACAAAAAAAAAAAAACACGCAGCCAGCTAGAACTACAACTGATATCATGATTTCTGTTTCTCTTTGGTCGATGACACACACTCGGCGTCAAAAGTCGAGGATCTATTGTCTTTCCCGGGAGGACAAATGTGTCATTGTTGGGCGGAGTGGGTGACCTGTCTTCGAAAGAAAAAAAGATCGCGTTTGCCTTTAAGTCAACGGACGTCTATTAATTTTAGAATCTTTTGCGATTCGTAGCGTGTGTGAACTTGTAAATGCCTATTTCATAATTCTCTCACGGTTTGTTCTCTAAAAAAACATGAAATGTAACACTCACACTGAGAATTATCTCATAATTCTCTCAAGGTTCGTTCTCTTAAAAAAAACATAAAATGTAACACTCAAACTGAACTGGATGACAACAAGGAGGCGTTAGCAGAACCTATCTTTAACTGCGAATTTAAAAAGAACAATTATCATGTCTGCTTGAGACCTTGAGACAATACAAATATAAGATTGTGCAAGATGTCTTTAACGAATGAAGGAATTCTAAAGCACAGCAATTCCATAAAGTGGGGCCTAATCGTAAACCATAATTATTAATGATTTCGGTTGCGTTCAAACGATTAAGGAATATGCCAGAAAAAAAGAGATACTTTCCCAAAACAACTGTAGCAAACAACGAGGCATTACAAATTATGCGATAAGCATGGACGAACAATGTCTGTAATCCACCCATCACAATGAAACATTGAACAAGAAAAAGCAAACTTTGATAGACATACCGACTGACCGGGATATCGTTCTTACAAATTTGAAAAGAATTAAAGATTAAAGCTTAAATGGTTCCAGCTCAGATTATGTCATAGGACTTTTTTTTTTTTTTTTTTTTTAGCAGTAAACAACAACTTAGAAGAATGGAATAACAGATGTTGACAAATGCAACTTTGGTCATAATGGAAAACTGACAGTGTGTGACATTAGTAAAGAGTTCTGAAAATGTCATAAAAGCCAATATACTAGCGGTTAACGACTGTCAGTCAGTGTAAAACGGGTCTTGCTTGGCAAAGACGATACCTCCGAATCCATAGCCTTAAAGGGCAACGTTTTTTTTACCTGCAGATGCTTGGTTAGTCCACTGAAGTAAAGACTGCCAACGTTTTTGAAGACGTACATACGTCAGAAAGAAAATATCTACATACATTAGAAATGTGCTATCACAATTTTCTGAAAAAGAAAGCTGCTACTTCTCTTAATTACAGTCGAATTTTACATTAATAAGAAATAACGAACCCATTTACAGACACAGTGAGACAGCTGCAGTACCATCCTTAGCATCGTTACTGTGAATTGTGTACATTTTGAATGCATTTTTACCAGCTTCTGTGGTAAAAAGAATGTGAAATCAATTAAGACGTTCCTTACCAACATGTGTCAGAATAATAATGCATTATATATATCTTGGTATTACTGTTATGATGATAGTTTGAAAATACCCTCGTAGCCTGGAACAAAATTGTCCTCTACTTGTCTAACAGAATACTATAATTTCATTGTGAAATGACAATGGGAAGAAAAGAGAATTTTCATTGCAAGGAGAAAAATGGAAGCAACACAGACAGACAGACAGACAGCACACACACACACACAGGCGCACACACACACATACAGGCGCGGCGCACACACACACACACACATACACACACACACGCACACACAAGAAGAAAACTGATACTTGCATACACTTTCTGACGTGTTCTCTCTCTCGCTCGCCCTCTTTCTGTGTCTGTTCGACTGTCTGTCTGCCTGTCTGTCTGTCTGTCTGCCTCTCTCTCTCCACATATACACAGAAACACACACGCTCACCACTCTCCTCAAACACACGCACACGTGTACACACAAGCAAGCGCACGCAAACAAAAAGTATGTATGGGTATCCATACGCACACGCATGCGCAGCCGTAACACGCTCATGTAGCACACATCTCCGTCAACTCCAACAAATAAAGTTGCCATCAAAAACAGATAAATGAACAAGCAAGCAAAACCGGGGTGTGTGTGTGTGTGTGTGTGTGTGTGTGTGTGTGTGTGTGTGTGTGTGTGTGTGTGTGTGTGTGTCCTTCATTTAACGTCTATCCACTATTCGTGATATTAGACCCAAAAAAAAAAAAAAAAAAAAAAGTGAATGTGTACGGAAGTAATTGCGAGCGTGCACATAATATGTGTATGTGTATATGTATGGGTGCACGTGCACGCGAATGTGTGTGTGCGTGTGAGTGTGTGCGTGCGCGCGTGTGCGTGTGTGTGTGTGTGTGTGTGTGTGTGAGTATGTGTGCCTGTGTGTGTGAGTGAGAGAGTTGTGGGTGTGTAAGTGTGTGAATATCTTTACACAAGTCATAAGTGAAGATTAACATGAAACAAAATACTTATAACCAACAACTAACTTATCAATTAAAGTCAAAAGGGATGACAGTACTAAAGAAAAAAGGAAAAAAAGAAAAAAGAATAAACAAACAAACAAAATCCTTTGCTTCCCCCCCCCCCCCTCCCGCCCAATTTTATCCACCCCACCCCCTTCCTTTCTTATCCCCCGCAAATAAAGTTAATAAAAATATTATAAGTATTTTCCAATAGGGGTGCGCTCTAAGTGTTCAAAGAATTCGTACGTTAAAGCTGGTGACTGAAAAATGGCCTGCACAGTATTTTGCTTCAATAGTGGAATGATTTTTTTTCATATCATTGCATGAAACAATATGAATTGGAGTAATTTTGTTTCCACATACGCAAACTACGTTTTTTACATATTTTGTTTTGAATGCATTAAGTTTCCACCTGTGCATTAATGAGAGTAATTTTCTATTAAGATTAAAATTCTCTTTGATTCTTTTAATATCAAACTGTTCTTTATAAACGTGATCTACCATACTATATTCGAAAGCTTTCCAGATATGCGACTTAACTAAGTTACACTGTTCATGTACTGATAAGGGGAAATCAAACAGTTCTGAACCAAAACTATTTTTGGCTCCACGTTTAGCTGCCCTGTTTACTTTTTCATTATAATGAAAAGAACAATGTGAAGGAATCCAACAAAAAACTACATGGGTTCCTCTTGCAATCAACATGTGTATCATACAATTTATCTCTATGACCATTTCAGGTCTTGTGTGCAATTGAGAAACTTTTAATGCCTGAAGAGCTGATTTAGAATCAACACAGAACAGAATTTTAAATATTGTTTTTGGAAAGTTTAAAAGATAATTTAAAGCCAGGAGTATCGCTGTTAATTCTGCTGTAAATATCGATTTGTTAATTCCGATATAAAATGATTTCTCTACTCTTAAGTCTGGTATTAAGAATGCACAACCTGTTTGTTTATCAATGCACGAACCGTCTGTGTATATTTTCAAATAATTTGAATAGTTCTTTTCAATATGGCATTTGATACAGCTTGCTAACATGTTTATGTTTTCATCTTTTTTCATATTGGTATGTTCAATATCAAAATGTGCTTTATTAAGCTCCCATGGTGGTATAGGAGAAAATAACGGTCTAATGGATAGAGCATCGTTATCGATTGAAACTCCAGAATCAGTAATACTTTTTGACGTGTACGTTGCCAGTGTTTTTTGAGAAGCTATAGATTTTGCTCTTTTAGGAAAATCAATATCTGACCTCATTTTTATTTCAGATCTAATGTGCGTTTTATTAGTTGTACTCTTGATAACAAATTTACAACACGCTAACTCTCTGTATTCATCTAAGGGAAGCATCTGCGCTTCATAATACGTACGAGAAGATGATGCATGCACCGGAAGGCCAAGTGCTAATTTCAATGCCTTGCATTCAATACTTTCAAGCTTTTTCAATAGGTATTTGGGAGCGCTAAAGATTACTTCTTGGGCATATGTTATTTTCGACCTCATTAAGGATTTACATAGAGTTATCAATGTAGATGAATTCTGTCCCCATTTTTCTTTAGAAATAATTTTAAGGAAATTTAATATTTTCCTCGCCTTTGTTAATAAGTATTCAATATGAGCGTTCCATGATAGTTTAGATGTGAAATGGACTCCTAGGAATTTAACTTCTGTCACGTATTTAAGAGGTGTTTCGCCCAATGTAAAAACAGGCAGTTTTTCTGGATTATTACCACTATTGAAAAGAATTATATTTGTTTTTTCAACAGATCAGTTCAATCCATTTAACTTCATGTATTCCGACATCCTATTTAGTTCGTCTTGATAGATCTTTCTGATGAAACTTATATCACGCTGTGGAGTTTTCTTTTTAAGAGTTACTTCCATCCACATGCAAATGTCGTCTGCATATTGAACGAGAACTACCTTTTTAGATAACTTATTTGGCAAATCATACAATAGCAATGAGAAAAGAAGCGGAGCTAACACTGACCCTTGTGGGATTCCCATTGACAAAGTTCTACTGGTGGAATATGATTTTCCTACTCTTGTTTGTATTACCCTATCTTTCAGAAAGCATTTAACATAATTGTATACATTTCCTGATAGTCCAATATTTTTAAGTTTGTTTAATAGCTGTGAATGCCACACTTGATCGTAAGCCTTGGTTATGTCAAAAAATGTAGCCAGGACACATTTACGTCTTGCAAATTGTTTCTTTATATTTGTT
>CM065716.1:48524924-48529924 GCA_033310375.1 Conus canariensis | reverse complement strand
GGAGAGAGAGAGAGAGAGAGAGAGAGAGAGAGAGAGAGAGAGAGAGAGAGAGAGAGAGGAGAGAGAGAGCGAGCGCAGCAATTTCACATAGAACTTCAACGAAAAGTTCCGTTCTAAACAGAAAAGCGCAATAGGAGAGGGAGACATCGAAAGTTTGTACCACTATCAGTGTAGAATGCGATTTCGACCTCCATCATGGGGAGACCGAAACTACTGTTGCTGGTGGTACCAATTTAAACCCTTTCTAAACGAGACCGTCAGTTAGTGCGTAAGTACGTGCGTGAGCGTTTGTCTATGAGTGTGCGTCTGTGTGAGAGGGAGAGAGAGCGAGAGCAAGAGAGAGAGGGGGTGGAGAGGGGAGGGATGTGAGGGGAAAAAGGAGAGAGAGAGAGCGAGAGAGAGAGAGAGGGGGGGAGGGGAAGACAGAAAGAAGGGGCAGAGGGTGAAGGGAGGGAGGAGGGAGAGTGGGGAGGGGGGAAGGAGGGAGGGAGACACACACACACACACACAGAGGGGGGGAGAGATGGTGAAGAAAGGAGGAAGGAGAGAGAGAGAGAGAGAGAGAGAGAGAGAGAGAGAGAGAGAGAGAGGAGAGCGAGAGCGAGAGAGAGAAAGAAAGAGGAGATCCAAATCTCCACAGATTCCAATTTCGATCTGTCGGGGACCAAAATTGAATTCAGTCTGATCACAAAGATTTATAGCGCGCATGTTTTTATCGTTGGAGGTTTCATTGACATATACATTCTCTGACACAGAAGGAGAGGAATAATAACAAGCTCAGAGACTTCTTCCCAATCATCACGGAAGTGCTCAAAGGCTGCCCGACTCTCCTGTGCTCTTAAGGTGAACCTGGAGAATACAATGCAAGAAACGCTTACGGATTTCTTTACTTCCTTAAAGAGGCGTGCCAGTATGCTACCAGCGGTTAACTGATAACGGCGATCTGGGGGGGGGGGGGGGGGGGGGGGGGGGGGGTTAAACAAGCAGAAGTCCCCAAACTCGCCACCGGACTTGAGAAAGCGCCAAGCACCTAAGAAACAAGAAGTGAACAAGAGAAATGTAAAAGCCTCCGTCCATAGTTCTAGGAAACGCTCGCCAGCCAGCGCCACGCTGACGGGACAGACACTGGATGAGATGCTTCCACTTCCAGAGCTTGGAGCCTGTTCTGAGCAATGAAGGCAGCTCGACCAAAGAGATCCCTCCACTCCTGGTTCGTCCTCGCCACGACTGTCGTAGGAAAAAGAAAACAAGATGCAAAGCATATAAACGTACTCCCAGTTTATCTTCCTGAAAAACGTCACAATGAAACATGCGTCATAATGTATTGACGTCACAATGAAACATGCGTCATAAAGTATTTCGTCACTGAGATACTCCATAAAGAAGAAAAACCGTTTTGTGCCGTTATAGCCGTTAGTAACGACTATTCTGGTAAAATAAAACATCGGGCATCATCCGTGACCCATAATGAACATACCTACAAATTTTCAGAAAGATCGGCCAAGAAGTTTTGTCTGGAGCGAGTGGAACACATTTTGACGATGGACAGACAGACCCACGGACAGACAGACAGACAGACAGCATTTCTTCGTTCCCATTGTAAAGTACTCCCTGTTCTATAAGAACTGGGAGTACAAAAAGGCACTCCCGATTCGTTTCCCAGTGAAGAACCAACTCTACAAAGTCACTGGAAACACCCGTCCTTCTTTATAGCTGTTACAGATGGACATTGATAGCAGATACCGGGCGAACGACAAACAAACAAGCGAACAAAACGAACGAAGCTCGCAAGAACAAAACCTTCATAGTCTTCACATCTCATCATCAATACGTCAGGGAACTAGTCAACACGTGAGCCAGCAGACTGGAACCTCTCCTTTGCAGTGTTGTCGGGCGCTTTAAGCACACCTGTTCCAGACTCAGGGGAAGCATTACCTCACCGTGTCAAGACGTTCTAGTGCAGGCTGGACCTTCCAGAGGTAGGTGGAACAAGTGGCGGATGGACAGCTTAGAAGACTGGAGAGTTTCACCACCTCTGTGATCCTGTCATGATTGAGAACACAGGGTTGACCAGCCGCCGTGGCGAAGTGGTTAGCGTCGCGGACTCCCGGCTGGGAGGTCGTGGGTTCGATTCCCATCAAGAGTCATGTGGGATTTTTCTGCTCCGACCGGCTCCTACCAGAGTTGAGTTTGCTACGGGCTCAGTTGGGAAGACTGGGACCACACAGTCGAGTTTCATCCACTTAATGGATGCGTCTCTGAGAGTGTTGCTCAAATTTCCTGACCGACACTGCAGATGTCTGTATCTCTCGGGCCTGGTTGACGCCGGGATATATTATGAAAGGAAGTGTAGAGTACAGCCCTATCATACAGTCTCAGACTGGAATGGAAATCCGTAGCATCATCTTAATCATCCTCATTCTCATCGATCAGCATTAAAAAAAAAAGAAAAAAAAAAAAAGAGAACACAGGGTTGTACCAATCGCTGGCTGCCTGTACGTGCGTCCCGGCTTCCTTGGGACCTTCTGTGTGGGGAGCATTGGTAAGAAACAATCCCATATCCAAGAAGGCGTTTTACTTTTTGGTGCATCGGAGGGTACTGTAACTGGTTTTTCTTTTTTTTTTCTGTTCTGCAAATATTCATCGCATCTCGTTGTCACTTTGTTTCACTCTGCCGCGGTGCCCGTTTAACGTCTGTCTAGGTTGACACAATGTAGTTAAAAAGGAAAAACAAAACGAAACAAAAACAAAGATGAAAAAATAATCATCAACCACAATTCACGCATGACATGCGAGCGCGCGCGCGCGTGTGTTGAGCGTGTTTGTGTGTATGTGTTTGAGTGTGTGTGCGTATGTATATATGTATGCGTGCATGTGTGTGTGCGTGCATGTACGCGCACGTGCTGGCCTTGTGTGTGTGTGTGTGTGTGTGTGTGTGTGTGTGTGTGTGTGTGTGTGTGTTGTGTGTGAGTTACAGCGTCATTGATTTCCTCTCTCTCTCATTCTAGACGACGGGAGAAAGAAATACAGTCAGTCTGAGACCGTCAGCGGAGCCGAATTAATTGACAAGATGGGGGGCTGACCCCAGGGGTGTCCCTTGTCACCTGACTGCCGGCAAGCGTGGATGGAGAGCAGAGGAGAGAGAGAGAGAGAGAGAGAGAGAGAGAGAGAGAGAGAGAGAGAGAGAGAGAGAGAGACTGAACACTACCTTCTAAAACTCAAACAAAACAAAACAAAAACCTGCTCGAAGTACGCAGGTGTGTGTGTGTGTGTGTGTGTGTGTGTGTGTGTGTGTGTGTGTGTGTGTATGTGTGTGTGTGTTGTGTGTGTGTGTGTGTGTATGTGTGTGTGTGTGTGTGTGTGTGTATGTGTGTGTATGTGTGTGTGTGTGTGTGTGCGTGTGTGTGTGTGTGTGTGTGTGCGTGCGCCCGAGTGTTGTATATGCGTTCGTGTGCGTGTGTGTGTGTGTGTGTGTGTGTGTGTGTGTGCGTGCGCCGAGTGTTGTATATGCGTTCGTGCATGCGTATAACATGTGTGTCGCGAGCGCGCTCACGCTTGTATCAAAATCAACTAACAGTTCTATCATTTTCACCTTTTTTTCCCCCATGGGTCATTCCCTCAAGGTCAAAACAATTCCATACCCACCTCTCCTTCCCTTAGCTCCCCCCCCCCCCCCCCCCCCCCCCCCCGTCACCTCCTCCATCACCCTTCCCCTCCCCCCAAAAAAAAACTGGGACTGTTTGAATGAAGTCGGCGTGACATGCTGCGGCTCTTCTGGGGGCAAATTAACCCTTTTGAAAATCAGCTGCTCTGGTAGACATTAATATGTCCCTGCCGCCAGCTGCTGCTGTGTGAAAATGACTTTGATGTCTTCGTTACTGAAGCAATGCTGCCAGAACCGCTTTTCGTCTCTCTCTCTCTCTCTCTCTCTCTCTCTCTCTCTCTCTCTCTCTCTCTCTCTCTTCCGTGTCTCTGTCTCTCTGTTGTAATCACATCAAACATAACGATCGTCTTCTAAACTATGGGGCTGGTGGGGTTCTGTTCTCTGTACATGATGGACAGCGACAGTTTTTACAGTCGCCCGACTTTCTATCGATGCTGACTGACTCACGTTGGTGAACTTACTGCTGGCTGAATCGGTGACGAAAGAGTGAACTGAGAAATTAGGTTGAAGGTAAGGAACGGGGAGTAGACAGTGGTACGGGAGGGGTGAGGGGGGGGGGGGGGAAGCAGGGAGTGGGGGGGGAGGGGAGGAGAAAGGTGCGGGTGAGGCCACACTAAAGCTGATGAACCACGTGGTGAGTTACTGCTGAGTTGGTGATGAAAGCGTGAACTGGGAAATCAGGTTGGAGGTCAGGAAGGGTGTGGGTAAGTGGTAAGGGAAGGGGGTGGGGTGGGGAGAGTGGGGGGTGGGGGCAGAAAGTGGTGGGGGGAGGGAGGGACTAGAAGGTGCGGGTGAGGCCACACTGAAGCTGATGAACCACGCTGGTGAGTTGCTGCTGAGTTGGTGATGAAAGCGTGAATGGGAAAATAAGAGAAGGAGGTAAGGAAGGGAGTAGGAAGAGAGTAGGACAGTGGTGCGAGGGAAGTGGGGGGGGGGGGGGGGGGGGGGGGTCAGACTGACGCTGAATGTCACAGGTGACTTACTTGCGAAGTTGGTGATGAAAGTGTGAACTGGGAAATCAGGGAGAAGGTAAGGAAGGGATGGGACAGTGAGGCGAGAGGAGGGGGGGGGGGGGGGGGGGCACACTGATGCTGAATGTCAATGGCGACTTACTTGCGAAGTTGTTGATGACAGCGTGAACTAGGAAATCAGGGAGAAGGTAAGGAAGGGAGTGGACAGTAAGCCGAGAGGAGAGAGAGAGAGAGAGGGGGGGTGGGGGGGTGGAAGAAGGAGTGTGTGTGGGGGGGGGGGGGGGGGCACACTGATGCTGAATGTCATTGGTGACTTATCTGCTAAGTCGGTGATGAAAACGTGAACTGGGAAATCAAGGTGCAAG
>CM065716.1:48508101-48510601 GCA_033310375.1 Conus canariensis | reverse complement strand
GCTATTTACAAGCCTTTCCTTTCAGAGTATGGCTTTGGTATTTGGTACAAAAACAGATTTTGTGTTAATTCCTACGCGCATGCGGGCGCGCGCGTGTGTGCATGCATTTGTGTGTGTCTGTGTGTGTGTGTGTGTGTGAGAGAGAGAGAGAGAAGGAGAGAGAGAGTGTGCGTGTGTGAGTGAGTGTATGTTTGTGAGTGAGTGAGTGTGTGTGTGTGTGTGTGCGTGCGTGTGTAGATTCTTTATGAGCACTTACATTGATTACACGCCAACTATATCAGGACTATCTGATTTGCGCATTGTGTGTGCAATTAGATAAATGTTTTGTTTAGTGTTTGTGCGTCTGTGTGTGTAGCGCCCCCCCCCCCCCCCCCCCCTCCCCACTGTGTGTAAATGAGAGAGAGAATGTACGTGCATGCATGCGTGAGTATATGTGTGGGTGTGTCTGTCTGTATGTATGTAGTATGGAATTGTTTCTGAACGTACGTGTTCATTTTTCACATACAACCTGTGACCTTCCTCTGTTCCAGGCGGAGACTTCTCCCTTGAGGATCCTGTCGGCACGCTCGGTGGCGAGCTGCTGCGCCACCCCGTCCGGACTCCGTTCTCCCTCCCCGTCGATGACCGACCCGCACTGACCTCCAGTGACCTCACCAGCCCCTTACCTCCACCCACCCACACACACCCCCATTCACGTGTGGTCGGGTACTGGGCGGTCGAACGGACTGACTTTACAGGAGGATTACAGTGTCCGCCCTCCCTCCCAACGGCCCCGCCCCCTTTGTTTTCCTTGTTGCCGAGTGGAATGAGCCAGAGCAAAGTGCTGGAACTGTCGGAAGGGTGAGAGGAATGAATGACTTTCGCGGCGTGTCTGCCTTCCTGGCGTAGGACACATGTTTTTTTGTTTTTTTTTTATTGGGGGCGGGGGGGGGGGGGGGGGGGGCCATCTGCCTCATGATAATGGCCTGGCTTGAGTTGTAGACTCGGGAATAATGTGAAAAGTTGGCTTGGGAAGAGGAAAGGGGTGGTGGTGGGAAAGAGGTGGAGATGAAAGGGGGGAGGGTTGGGTGGGGGAGGGGAATTGATGGAAATAGGGGCGGGGGGGGGGGGGGGGGCGAAGAAAGGAGAAGGTGGGGAAAGTGGAGGGGTTGCGTAAGTTGACGGGCCGCTGGGACGAATTCAGGTATATGTTACAGCCCGCTTGTCAACGGCCGATAGTTTAACTGTCTGATTTGTCTAAACAGCCCGATCAGTTCAAACGGTCTGATTTTGTCAAAACTGCCTGATTTGTCTACGCGATCAGTCAAACGTTGATTGTCAGCCCGATCAGTTCAAACGGTCTAATTTTGTCAAAACAGCCTGATTTGTCTAAACAGCTCGATCAGTTCAAACGGTCTGATTTGTCTAAAAGCCGATCAGTTCAAACGGTCTGATTTTGTCTAAATAGCCCGATCAGTTCAAACTGTCTTGATTTGTCTAAATAGCCCGATCAGTTCAAACGGTCTGATTTGTCTAAACAGCCTGATTAGTTCAAACTGTCTGATTTGTCTAAACAGCCCGATCAGTTCAAACGGTCTGATTTTGTCTAAATAGCCCGATCAGTTCAAACGGTCTGATATGTCTAAACAGCCCGATCAGTTCAAACGGTCTGATTTTGTCTAAACAGCCCGATCAGTTCAAATGGTCTGATTTGTCTAAACAGCCGATCAGTTCAAACTGTCTTGATTTGTCTAAACAGCCCGATCAGTTCAAACGGTCTGATTCGTCTAAACAGCCTGATTAGTTCAAACTGTCTGATTTTGTCTAAACAGCCTGATCTGTTCAAACGGTCTGATTTTGTCCAAACAGCCTGATTAATTCAAACGGGTTGATTTTGTCCGAACAGCCTGATTAATTCAAACGGTCTGATTTTGTCCAAACAGCCCGATTAGTTCCAATGGTCTGATTTTGTCTGAACAGCCTGATTTGTTCGAACAACCTGATTTGTCCAAGGGGTCCGACTTGTCCGAACCTTTTTTTTTTTTTTGTAAGATAGGTAGTTAGAGAGAGAGAGAGAAGGAGAGGAGGAGAGAGAGAGAGAGGAGAGAGAGAGAGAGAGAGAGAAGAGTTTGAGGGAGAGAGAGAGAGAGCAGACATTTCAGACTTTATACACAACTTTTGTAGCTGTTATTTTCACATTATAAATGAAGGAATGGTTCACAGTTGTCTTTCTTCTTCCTGTTTTTCAGGACCGGCCGGTTTGGGTTTTTGTTGTTGTTGTTGTTATTGTTTTTTTAAATCTGTCCGTGGCCAGAACTCTTTAAAGGTTGGCTGAGCTATAATGACACTGAAAATTGAAACTGAAACCTTTACTTTAGAGTTACAAAAAAAAAAAATATATATATATATTATATATAAAATAGAAAATCAGTTTAATATACTATGCCGCCCGATTTGTCCCAACGTTGATTTCTGTATTCAGGGCATAATACCCCACAACAGTAAGGAACTCAGGATCACT
>CM065716.1:48500601-48503101 GCA_033310375.1 Conus canariensis | reverse complement strand
TTTGTGGCTTTGCCTCTGATTGAAGGTCATAGGGTTAGGGAAAGTATTTCAAGATTGGAGGATTGAATCTTTCTTAGTTCCTCTAAAAAAAAAAAAAAAAGGAAACAAAAAGGACAAACAAACGAAAAGAAAAGAAAGAAAGAAAAGAAAAAAAAAGATATGAGGGTAATATAAGCAGACTAAACCTTCACAGGCCCTCCATCAATCAGGATTATGTGCGATGTGAAAAACCAGGTATGAATGATCTGGTAGAAGCGACGGCGAAGATTGGACCATCGTACTATCACACCACCAAGCAGAGACCTAGTTCAAAAACTCTGTGTCAGACCTGCCGCAGTGGTGCAGTGGATGCTGCGATAGACTTGAGCGCTGGGAGATGTGGGTTCGAGTACTATCAGAATCATTTTTGGGTGATATTTTTACAGACACTGACTGGCTCCATCGCAGAGTAGCGTGTGCTACGGGTTCAAAAGAATGGACGCGCCTATGAGACCGTTGCTCAAATTTATTGACTGAACACTGCAGGTATCCGTAGCTCCCGTCACTGGTTTACGCCGGGATATATTCATGGAAAGAATAGCGGAGCACAGCCCTGGCATGTCTCAGACCCAGCTGGAGCTTCATAGCATCTTTTTCATCATCTTCATCCCCATGGATTATTTCACAGAGAGACAGAGACAGACAGTCGCATATTCTTTGACGAGAGACAGACAGACACAGACATACTGATCGTTAGATGGAGAGACAGGCTCACACTCACTCATCTCTCTCTCTCTCTCTCTCTCCTCTCCTCTCACACACACACACACACACACACACACACACACACACACTCACACACTCTCTCTCTAACACACTCACACACACACACACACACACACACACACACACATACACACACAAAGAGAGAGGAGAGAGTGAATGAGTGGAGAGAGAGGGGGGGTGGTGGTGGTAAGTCTCATATTCTTTGACCCTTCATGACCAGCTCTCGTGGTGACCTTAGTTTCGATTTCTCCCCCTGTCCATGTCCTTGGTCCGTTCGTGTGGAAGTCCATGGTATCGGCAAGTTCATTGGGGCTGTCCTTGGGCGGACGGACGTGGCGGCGCCTTCGGGAAGGTAACGCTCACTAAAGCTGGCTGGGGAACCCCCAACTGAACACTGGCGGTCATGAAGAGGGAGCTTAGAACGTGGTGTCCTGCATATTTGGGACCAAACAGCAAGCCCATAACACGGCTGAAGTGATTCAGTAGCAAGGGCAGAGTGTTTCTTTACATGGATTGTCTCCTGATGATCTGGTATTGATTACTTCCAGTGGACGGCGCGGCGCTGGAATTGTGGCAAGGCGAAATTGAGTGTGGTTGTTTATGGTGGGGCTGGGATGAGAGGCATGGGAAGAAACACTGCCACTGAAGAGCATGGAAGAAGAGGGAGCAGAAAACAAACAGTTAAACAAACAAACAAACTCCCGGGTCGCCCACTCCAGAGCAGAAGTGTAGTAAAAAAAAAAAAAAAAATCAAATCAACAACAACAAACCGCTTTCTTCCGCGCAGAACGTCTCCTCAGGAACTTCATTCCACCCATTCCTCCTGGTGCCAGTCTCTCCTTATCCGCATCTCACTCCCCACCTCCCCGCCTCCTCCATCCAAGATTATGTATTGAGAGCTGGCAAGCAACTGTACACTACTGTCTCTTCGTATTTGTTGTTGTTTTTGGTTTGTCTTTTTTGTGTTGTTGTTGTTGTTGTTGCGATTTTTCTTTCCTTCTTCCCCTTCTCCTCCTCCTCTTCCTCCCCCTTCTTCTTCTTCTTCTTCTTCTTCTTCTTCTTCTTTTTCTTCTCGTCGATGTCGTCGTCGTCGTCGTCCTCCTCCTCCTCCACCTCCTCCTCCTCCCCCTCTTCTTTCCCCTCCTCTTCGTCTTCCTTCACTTCCTCGTCCTCCCCCATCCCTCTCCTCCTCCTCCTCTTCGTCTTTTTTTTTTTTGTTTTGATTGGTTGATTTGTCTCACCAACTGTATAGTGTAGTAGGCAGGGACTGTGACTCAGAAGAGTCATGCAATAAAAGGGGAAGCTGTACCGGTCACGAGGTCTATCCCCCGGGACCACTACCCTAGCTGGGTTGGTCCTCCCGGACGCCTGATAACGCGCAGAACACACACACAGATTCTTCTCAACTTTCCCTTCCGCATATGCTCGATCTCGCTGTGGATATTTGCCCTGTAGCACAGAACTACGAGCAAGAATAAGAAATGCCACATAAAAAGAGTTCACTGAACTTAAGTTTCCCAAACCACCACCAAGATCGGCGCGGGGGAAAAAAAAAACAACGGGCATATCCTGCGAGAGGATGTAATGTGTCTCGCAGTCCACGTGTTCGGAGTGGCTTTAGTAGTGTTTGCACCGGTGGATGTGAAAATATTCAAATCGGCCAGAAAACCGAGTGGCCTCGCAGACCTTAAGGCTGTTAATGTTTCAAGATCGCAGAATACAACACATTAAAGAA
>CM065716.1:48476367-48493867 GCA_033310375.1 Conus canariensis | reverse complement strand
TTTAAAAAGCTGCGGAAAAGAAGAAACGCGAGGACCGCGTGCACGAGGGTCAGTGGCAGCGTGAAGGGGAGGGGCGAGGGGAGGGGGGGGGGGGGGGGGGGGCAACTGGTCGTAGAATTTTACTGTCATGATTACTGCCCCCAAGGTGCAAGGAACACATAAAGAGACGACCTGGTGGAGGAGAAGCGGGGGGATGGGGAGGGGGTGGGTAGGAGTAGGAATGAAAACTCCCAAACCTCCAAGCCTGAGCGCACCGTCCCAGTGGACAGAGACATGTGGTTTTCATCCGCACCACAGTCCTGATAGAATTACCGCCTTCTCCCCGAGTTCATTTCTCCATCTCTCTTAGGAAACATGGCTTTCTCCCCCCCCCCCCCCCCCCAACTCCTTTGCTTCCCTCACAACTTTTTTCAGGGGGGAGGGGGGGGGGGAGAGGAGGGAGGGGGGGGGGGGGGAGAGGGTAGGAGGAAAAGAGTGGGAACCGTTTACGAAGTCTTACACTATGCAAGTAAGTGTGTGCATAAGAATGCGCGCGCACGCACACGCACACACACACACATGGACATACGAGCACACATTCACAAACACGGGCAGGAGGTGAGATAAAATACCTATGAGCTGGAGGTTCTTGACAACACACACACACACACGCGCGCGCGCGCGCACACTCACAAACACACCACCATCTACCATCTACCTGGAATCGCTGACGGCATGTTACACAGTGTACCCAGTCTCCTGGTGATCCTTCCTTCCCTTCCCCTTTGCCACCACATACGAGGGCCAACTATACATAACTCTTTTTAATAGTTCTCGCATCATCGAAATGAAAACAAAATAATGATAATATTGCTCAACACTTTCGTTGCTATGGAGATTCACATGAAACATGCACCATGTAAAGGAAAAGCCATTCTTCGCGCTTTAGGGACGCTGAAAGTTCACGTTTTTAAGAACATTTTTTCACAGGGAACTCATCGACACTGGAACTCGCACTTTGGGGCTCGTGCTTTTGAGCAGCTGGCGCTTTGGTTCGTGTCCGCCATCCACTGACAAACACCCAGGACCCGTCTACAGCGAGTGAGAACACAAGTTGTTCTGAAAGTCTGTGGATAACAAAAGGTGTGCCATTCTCATCATTCTTGTAAAGAAGCGCGCAGTAATGTCAAATGGAAAGAAGGCGAATGCTAAAACGAACGAACGAACGAACGAAACGAGAGAGAGAGAGAGAGAGAGAGAGAGAGAGAGAGAGAGAGAGAGAGATAAACAGACAGACGAGACCGACAGACAGACAGGCAGGCAGGCAGACAGACAGAGAAGAGAGAGAGAGACAGAAGAGAGAGAGGGGGTGGGGGGGCTGAAAGGATGTGGATTGGGGTGGGGAGACAGGAGGAAATCCCGACATGAAAAGCAAAATTAATTGTTAAGAGAGAGAGAGAGAGAGAGAGAGAGAGAGAGAGAGAGAGAGAGAAGACAGACAGACAGACAGACAGAGACAGGGACAGAGACACACAGC
This sequence comes from Conus canariensis, assembly GCA_033310375.1. Taxonomy (NCBI): domain Eukaryota; kingdom Metazoa; phylum Mollusca; class Gastropoda; order Neogastropoda; family Conidae; genus Conus; species Conus canariensis. The sequence goes on along the minus strand of CM065716.1, from coordinate 48,492,351 downwards.
AGAGAAGAAAAAAAAGGAAAAAAAAAAAAAAACCCAACAAAATCAGCTTACTGGCAGGCAAGGTACATGCGTTAAAGACGTCCACCACACAAACTGGAGACGACGAAGCAATGCCCCCACCACAGCAAAACCACGTGATGGCCACTAGCTCAGCAGTCGACAACGTCCTCTTCGCAAGAAAAAAACTCCAGGCCAGATGGGACATTGATGAAGCTAAACCGCTGTGTCTGTCCCGTTTGGCTCTCTCACTCGAGCTGCTTTGCTTGCCAACTCTCCGAGATGGGTGTGAGACAGGCAGTGAGAGCGATACATCACCCTCCACGGCTTCACGTTTTACGAGAGAGCAAAAAGACCGACAACTCCTCAGACCAATCCAGAAAAGGTTGCTATTTTGGGGGTAACAGAGAGAGGAGAGGGAGTAAGATTTCATTTTCGACCTGTGGCCTTTCAAGAAAAAAAAAAGTGACAGACCTGAGAGAAGCTGAATGACATACAAGACTGTTAAGACTTCGTCTTTGTTTGTCCCTTCATCTCTGTTTCTTTACGTTTATAATTGATCAATACTTATGTCAGGCCTCCTGATTCGCCGAATTTTGTAAACTTCTTTGGGATTGGTAGAGACAGCTATCCCCATTCACTGTTGGGACTTTCATGATCAAGGGCAAAGAGTCGGAAAGGATATCCGCTGTTTCTCTCTCTCTCTCTCTCTCTCTCTCTCTCTCTCTCTCTCTCTCTCTAACAGAGAAGTCATCTGTATTGTTGGTATCTTTTCTTTGGCCGATCTGTCCAAGATGCGGACACACAAGATATCCTGTTTATCATACAGTCCCAGTGTGGCAACTAGGGGAGGCGGAGGGGGCGAGGGTGGAGGAAGTGTAAGGATGGCTGAAGAGGGGTGGGGTGGAGGGAGGCTGGTTGAGAGGTAAGAGGGATGTGGGAATGGGTATGCATATGGGAAGGTGCTTGGTAACCTATCAATCCAGTCTAACTGGCCCACCCTGGACACACACACACACACACTCACTCACACACACACACACACATTGAGGGGAGAGAGAGAGAGAGAGAGAGAGAGAGAGAGAGAGAGACATACTCACTCACTCACACACACACACACACACATACTCACTCTCTCTCTCTCTCTCACACACACACACACACACACTCACTCACTCACACACAACACAAACACACATTGAGAGAGAGAGAGAGACGAGACACACACACACACACACACATACATTTTGTCCCATTACTGCCCGCGTCCCCTGGGATCCCACACTCGTTTCCGGGCAACACAAAAGCTTCAACACTGCAGGAAACAGAGCAACACGTGAACCTCTCATCAAAACCAAGCAAAGCGCTGTTCTTTCTCTGTGTGTGTGTGTGTGTGTGTGTGTGTGTGTGTGTGTGTGTGTGTGTGTGTGTGTGTGTGTGCGTGCGTGCGCGCGTGCGTGTGCGGGCGCACGCGTGCGAACAAGCGTGTTGTAAGTATGACTGTTGACAGTTGTGCTTGTTGTTGAGAGACTGCATGAGATACTGCATAACTGTTTTCTCTCTCTCTCTCTCTCTCTCTCTCTCTCTCTCTCTCTCTCTCTCTCTCTTTTCTGCAAGACAGAAAGAAGCCCAGCCTTGGCACCGGTTAAAAAAAAAGAAAAGAAAAACAAAGCGAGAACAAAGGACAAGCAATGGTCTCCCCTCTTACGCGCCACTGAACTACGATCCCAACGCCCATCCAGCAGTGAATGTGTTCAGGCAGACTGCCACCTCCGTGCAAGCTGATTTGTGCAGTTTGTCAACGGGATGGAGCCGTCACTGCCACATCGATGTGCATGAAACTGGACAGAAACGTGGCATTTGGCTCCACAGGACGTGACCCATTTGGATGCCGATCTCTGGCGCCAATCCCAGTCAAATGGCGGATCGTGTGGATCGGTGCGACGTTGGTGGACTGTGCTCTCCCCCGAGTGATCACGTGTGTCTGTTGGTCTGTCTGTCTGTCTCGTTTAGTACAAGAGCGATTGAAAATGCAATTCCTAGCCTCTCCTCATATCATCTTTCTTCACGTTCTCTTCCTTTTTATTTCAAACTACTACTTCTACTACTACTGTTACTACTACTACTACAGATGATGATGATAATCATAACAACGATAACGACAAGAACAACAACAATAATAATGATAATCCATCATCATCACCCATCATCCAATCATAATAATAACGATGATGCTGATGATGCTGCTGCTGCTGCTGCTGATGATGATGATGATCATGAAACCCTGATACATAAAGAGATTTGAGCTGCCCTAGAAACTACATTGCAGTTCGTCTGACGCTGACATGAATTAGGTATGTCTCGACTGACGGTTACTGATGACTCTCACGCAGGATCGACTGTACAGGCTCCAAATGTCAGGGCATGAAGTTGCACAACAGGCAAGAAATAGAGCAGACATAATCGAAATGTAAAAGTTCAAGCACAGATTACTACTACCATGTTCGCCAGAGTCGATTGCTAGGAGAAAAAAAAAAAAAAAGACAAGACGGCAAATTACCGTCCTATTACCCCCTAGACTCTTAAAGGGCACACTATGTCAAAAGGCAGCTTGGTTTTTTCTCGCTAGAGTTAGAATAAGAACGTCAGTATCCGCAGTTACCAAATCAAACTGATTCCAAACGTGCGTAAAATCAAGGTTTCAAAGTCGAACAACGAACTGTAATGGAGGCCGCTATGTTGCGAGATGATGTGACGTCACTAGCACGGTACTGACAGAGCCGTGCGAACAGGGCGGTGAGCAGCACAGAAATCTGTAGTGATAATGAAGTCATACAACACAAAGGGTTCTTCTTTTGTTTAAAAAAAAAATCTACAAAACAAACATTTCCTCAACTGGGTCGTCCCTGAGAAAGCCGAGCTCACAAAAGGAGGCTTCCCAGTGATTACAGACCCTCACTGTTCAGACTCCCCATCCTCGCAAGTCTGAAAAGTTTCGTTTCCTGAAACATGCATGCTGTCTGTATGTCTCTGTCTGACTGTCTCCCTCTTTTGTGTGTGCGTGTGTGTGTGTGTGTGTGTGTGTGGTGTGGTGGTTGTGTTGTGTGAAAGCGCGTCTGTGTGTTTTCAATACACAGGCTTTTTTCTCAACGTGACCATATCAGCGAGAACCAGATTTTGTTACTGACATTTTCCAAATCGCAAGCTCTCATGCTCAAAATGCGGGTCTGAATATGATGGCAAATCTTCCGCTTCCAGTGAAGTACTTGTCGGAACTAAAGAAGTTTCTCGAATACACCTCTTTTCAGAAAATGATCTTTGAGGAAAATGGGGAGATTACCTTGCACAATCCACCTCCAATATACATGCACATGTACTAATACTCCTCTCTCTCTCCTCTCTCTCTCTCTCTCTCTCTTCTCTCTCTCTCTCGTGCGCGCGCATAACGTATAAACGTTTCTTTCGGTCAAACGTAAAAAAAAGCTCTGTGTGTGTGTGTGTGTGTGTGTGTGTGTGTGTGTGTGTGTGTGTTTTGGGAGCGAGAGGGAGAGACAGCGTTTATCTGTGTGTGTGTGTGTGTGTGTGTGTGTGTGGAGAACGCTTTGTTGAGCATGGAAACACAAGAGACAAGGCCATTATATATCATTACGACGACGGAAAGAGTCCCTGCACTGCCAACGGGGTATTTCAGATGTACAGATCTCTTGTTGTTGTTACTAATGGGGGCGGTGGTGGTGGTAGAGGCAGTAGTGTGCGTGCGTGCGTGCGTGTGTGCGTGCGTGCGTGCGTGTGTGTGTGCGTGCGTGCGTGCGTGCGTGCGTGCGTGTGTGTGTGTGGTGTGTGTGTGTGGTGTGTGTGTGTTGTTGTGTGTGCGTGCGCGCGCGTTTTACTGTGGATTTGGACGAGGAGGTACATGCTAGACACGTAAATACCGCCTTAGCTGAGCACCAATCACTAGGAGCTTTACCAACACAGAGGAGAGAGAGAGAGAGAGAGAGAGAGAGAGAGAGAGAGAGAGAGAGAGAGAGAGACGGACGACAGGCAGACAGAGAGACAGACAGACAGACAGACAGACAGAGAGGGATCGAAAAACAGAGATGAAGTTTCAACAAACCAGTCTGCCTCCTTCAGTTTGTACCCACGTTCACTTTCTATACGAACGAGGCAAACAGTCTTTATGGGCCAAGGATCCAAGAAGAACTCTTTTCTGATTATGTTCAGCACCCCTCCCCCCCCCCCCCCATCCTCCTCCCCACCACACACACACACACACACACACATACACCTACCCGCCTCCTCCTCCACAGCGTCATCTGATTGGCGGACAGAACCACCGGCCTTTTTTCATCTGTCTCTTTGTGAAGAGCGTTGTATGAGGACAGGCGTTGTTGCGTCCCTGGGTGGCTTTTGACGAGTGGCCTCCGGGAACGTGAGGTGTGTGATGATCGTGTGTGATGATGAGGGGTGCTAATAGCTAGCTGATTGGCCCCCGGGCTGGTGTTTGGAGGCATGGTCCGTGGATATGAATATGCAGACTGGAAGGACTCTTGTCCGTGTGAGCTTAGACATGCCTTTGTGTGTGTGTGTGTGTGTGTGTGTGTGTGGTGTGTGTGAGTGCATAAGCCCTTTAGACACATACATATGCATGAGCATATGCATGTACCCCCCGTGGATGTATGCGAGCGGAGACATGCGCGCGCGCACCTCTCTCTCTCTCTGTCTCTCTCTCACACACACACACACACACACACACACACACACACACATCCGCGAGCACGCGCGCTCACACACACACACACGTCATCAACATGGCGACTGAAGACACCTCTCTATAACTGCTGCCACCAGAAGACGGTCATGGGAAGACTCCGGCGCTCACAAAGCTCCAAAAAGCTGGGTAATGTCGTTCCTAAGTTATCAACTGTGACCTCATTTCGAAATAGCTTGCTCCTGTGCCTGATTTGTGCAATTCCAGTGATGCCAAAAATCGCGATCAGAGTGCTAGTGCAAAATATTCATCCACCAACGACAATTATCTTAAATGCTCTGAATGTTCGAAGCTAGTCTCTTGGCCAGAAACCAACTTACCCGACTACATGCTGTGTGTTTTCGTCAAAACTCAGAGAAAGTATATGTGTGAACCATGTGCTTCGGGATTCATGACCTCAGAACTTTTGTTGCAAATTGAAAAACAAAAATCAAATCTGGATCTCTCGATCTGTCCTGGAACTACTTCTCTTAGTGCCGTGAGTACCAGATCTAACTCGGTCGATCCCTCTGTCCAACACGGTGAGAAAACAACCTCAGAAACATCCTCGCATTTTCACGACAGTGCTTGCATTGACAGTCAAACAAAACAAGATATCTTTTTTCTAAAAATGAGCGACTCGGTCTCAGATCTAAAATCAACAATTTTAAAACAATACGAACAGCTATGCGCCATCATGAAAGAGAAAAATAAGTTCTCTCCCGAACCAGTGCCAAGACAAAATCCAGCAAGCCAGAACTCTGTCCATCATTCTACACAAACAACTGTTGCAATACCTACCTCTCAATTCAAAACTGCAGAGACTTTTTCAGCTGATGGCAAAATGAACAGACCGAATTACTCAGACGTTCTAAAAAATGGAAAAAGTTCGTTTGTGGAACACTCTGACGGAAAACAAAGTGATGTAAAACTGGATGACGAAAGTAACACGCAGCTTGAAAAAGAAAGATCTATTCCCAGAGGAAACAGTATTGAGACAAAAAACAAACAAAAAAAGAAAGAAAGTGCCCTCAAAATGATTAAATCCAACGTCAGGGACATCCAACCCACGCATCAGAGCACAAACAGGCAGCAAACAGGAGCAAACAAGTCAAACATACCTAAACCTGACAGCACATCAGATCTACCCCAGGTTCTAGTGTTGCATGACTCTGTATTGAATGGAGTTTCCGGAGATCGTTTAGGACATGCCTACGGTCTTGTTGTCAGGAACCAGAAGATCTACACTATCGGAGAATGCAAAGATCAGCTCTTTGACAATACTCTCCCAGATTATGATGTTGTTGTACTCCATATGGGTTTAAATGACCTTAAAACATCAAGAGATCCAAAAGCTACCTCAAACATATTCATCAACCTAGTGAAAGACCTCCAAAAGAAACACCCTACAATGCACATTGTCGTTAGCAAGGTAGCACGAACATGCCTCTCAGATCTCAACAACAAACGTGAAGTTTTTAATGCTGCAAACCTTTCAAGTCTTCACAATGTCAAAAATGTCTCCTTTGTGTCTCACGAAAACATCAACAGCAAGAGACAATACATGCGGGACAACATTCATCCCTCCACAAGAGGCTCGAGCGTTTTTGCCGGCAACCTCGGCCGCCATCTGCATTACCTGTTCTGGACGAAACAAAGGCGGCATCATCAGAACATCCCAAGAGAACGCCATCAGGACGGCAGACCGAGACCTCGGTACTATCACATGGACCACTTTCTGCCCATGCCGCCTTTCCCACCGAGAAGACCTGACATCTTTTTCGACTGGTTCCCGTGATCGTCTTCTAGCAGCTGAGTGATAGCATCTCTCCAATTCGCCATTACTGAAACCACTCTACAACTGTAGTTTAATTAAATCTTGTGTTTTCTTTTCTTTCCATTGCTGTGCTTGTAGTTTGTTTCAAAGTTTAACTTGTATTTATCGAGACTTCTTATTTTTATTTTTATTTATTTATTTATTTTTTTTTTAGCTTTTGAATGTCATCTGTATCAATGACCATCAAACCAAAAATAGACATTTTCCAATGGAACTGTCGATCAGTGTCAACCAATATCGCGAACTTTCAAGAACACATAGAGAATAGCTCCTATACAGTGCTTATTCTTCAGTCACTAAATGTGTCCAAGATGAACTTACCACGTCTCGCTCATTTCTTCTACCCTCCAGTGTGTCATCTCTCTGACGAAACAGGAAAAGTGAACTGTGCCATCTATATACATGAAAAGCTATCTTACCATCCAATTTCAACGCCAGTACCACTGACTGCGCCAAATATCCACTCTTGTGCAGCTTGTGTCAAATTTGATAACTCATTAATTTTAAATGTTCTTTCTGTTTATCTCCCAAAAGGTGTTGATGATTGTAACAGTGACTGGCTACGTACCCTGGGTACCCAAAATGAAAAGTGGCTAGTTGCCGGTGACTTTAATGAACATGCCCCATTTTGGGATAGTGGCTGCCCTAAGGTTAGTTCCAATCGTCTAGTGGAGAATATTTCGGACTCAGCACTCTTTCTTCTAAATGATGGAACCATAACTAGATTGCCTGATGTTCCTAGCCACAAACGATGTGCTATTGATTTGTCTTTGATTTCGCCATCACTAGCGACTAGCTGTACTTGGCAAGTTCATAATAACACTTTAGGTAGCGATCACCTCCCAATTACCATTTCCTTGAGAGGATTTACAATTTTGCATGATGATACAAGGGATAAAATCCCAAAATTTGATTATAAACGAGCTGACTGGGATAAATTCAAGTCCATTTTAATGTCCTTTAATGTTAGTATGCTGGAGAACCCAGATATTGATAAAATGTATTGGAACTTTTCTGAATCGGTCTTGAAAGCTGCAACCGCGGCAATTCCAAAATTTAGTCAGACAAAATCCTCTAAACATGCTGGCAAGGTCTGGTGGACGGAATCCTGCAAAGATGCTGTTAATAAAAAGAAATCAAAGTTCAAAGTACACGCAAAAGACAAAAAAGTAGATGATTTACTCCCCATGAAACGGGCAAAAAATGAAAGTACTAGGATTATAGAGAAAGCCAAAAGCGATTACTGGTCATCATTTTGTGTAAATGAAGTTAATGATAACAAAGATTTTAAAAAGGTATGGACAAAGATACACGAAATGAAACATGGAATACATTTACCCGCTTATCCAATCACCTTAGGGCATGAACAATTCCCAACATCAGCTCAAAAAGCTGAACTGTTTGCTGATTTTTTTGTAAAAAATAGCTCCAAAATTAGTCTCTCAGACAAGTGCAGAACCTTGAGGGAAGACCAGTCAAATAACCATATCTATTCTGACCCAGAAGAAAACAACGAACATTATTTAAATGCAGAAATAACATTAGAAGAATTAAGAAATGCTATATCGTCATTGCCAACAAAGAAAACATCAGTTGGTTTAGATGCAGTCTCAAACGAAATGTTAAGGAACCTCCCAATCAATTTTACAACATTTCTGTATACCATTATGAAAAAATGTTGGATAGATGGGAAGACTCCGTCTGTTTGGAAAGATTCTGTCATTGTGCTCATTCTCAAGCAGGGCAAACCCAGCACTGATATTAATAGTTATCGTCCTATCGCTCTCACCTCTCATACTGGTAAACTAATGGAAAAAATTGTATTAAATAGACTTACTTATCATTGTGAAAAAAACGGACATATTCCTACTGCTCAGGCTGGGTTTAGAAAAGGCCGATCGACTGTTGATCATCTTGTAAAGCTTACAACTCAGATAAAACGTCAATTTGCCCGGAGAAAAAATGTACTTGCAACTTTTTTCGATGTCAAAAAGGCGTATGATCAAGTCTGGCATGAGCGACTTTTGTAAAACTTAAAATGATAGGTCTCTCTGGTCACATTTATGATTACTTCAAAGAATTTCTGGCTAACAGAACAATTCAAACAAAAATAGGAAATACATATTCTAGCAAGAGATTTGTGGAGATGGGCATCCCTCAGGGTTCTGTAACTGCCCCTTTGCTTTTTAATATCCTAACCCATGATCTCACAAAAAGTATTTCTAAAAATTCCAGTTTAGTTCAATATGCTGATGATGTATGTTTATGGATGAATGTTACTTTAAAAAAGAACACACCTTTAAGGTCAATTACGTACATGAAAAAATTATATCAAAGGGACTTAGACAGTATCGCTAGATTTATGTTTGAGAATGGGTTATGTCTGTCTGCTGAGAAATCTCATATGATGCTTTTTGATGCTGGTGGAAGTTTTCATGATCTCCCTACTTTTAAGATGGATGACACTGTGCTTACCTACACATCTTGCATAAAGTTTTTAGGTGTACATCTTACTTCAAAATTATCATGGAACACACACATTGAATATATCATAACTCAAGCAAGGAAAGCTCTTAATCTTCTTAAAGTTGTGAGTTACCAGAATTGGGGACAGGATACGTGCACTTTAATTCATTTATCAAATTCTCTGGTCAGGACAAGGATTTCGTATGCACAGGAAGTATATTTTTCAGCTCCTAAGTATCTTCTAAAAAAGTTACAAAGCACAGATTGCAAGGCATACAGAATAGCCCTGGGAGTTCCCCTTTACGCTTCCATTTTAGGGACATATCATGAAGCTGGCGTTTTGCCCCTGGATGCTTATCGAAAATTAGCTTGTGCTAAATACATTCTAAGATGTTCTACTGTTCAGAATTCAAATGAGGATGAACTTGATATGCGATCTGATTTAGACTTTCCAAAACGCGCAAAAACAATACGATCAAATAAAACCATCCTTACCTACTCCTCAAACCTGTTGAAATCTGCCAAAATTGATCACAAAACCATAGCCCCACGTTATCCCCTGAGTCCCATTCCTAATTGGGAACTTATCCCGGCAAAGTTTGATTATAAATACACTGTTTTGCAAAAGAATGTTAATAATAACGTCTTAGGTGCTATGGCCAAGTCACATATTGACGATAGTTATCCTAATCACTTAAAAGTTTATACAGACGGATCCCTATTAAATGGCAATGCTGGTTCCGGCTTTGTTATTCCTGCTTTGAAAGCAGATAAATCTTTTCATCTTGGAAAGGGGTTTTCTGTCTTTACGGCTGAACTGTGATAGCAATTCTAATGGCTCTGCATTATATTATTGACATTCCACGTGATTTTTCTAGAATACTTTTTTGTGTTGATTCCAAATCTGTCCTTCAAGCAATGGAATCTATTGCTGCTACCAATCGCGCCGAGATTATCACCGAACTAAAAATTCTGATCCATTTCCTTACATCTAGAGGGATAACAGTGGACTTTTGCTGGATTCCGTCACACTGTGGGATTGTAGGAAATGAATGGGCAGACAGAACTGCCCGTATGGGATCCAAAAACGCTGAAAATTCTGTCTATATCAAAATACCTTGGAGTCTTCATGAAGCCTATGGACTCTTAAAAAGAGTCTCTTTTGAGTCTTCTTATAACCTGTACAAAGATTCAGTACTCTTTAAAATACATGCAAAAGATTCTTCACTGAGTTGCTGTTCAAGAACTCAGAAATCTACTCGTCCATCTAATTCGTCCATTCAAATTCGTAAACTGTATACAAAGACGTATGTACATGTACACAAATTTCGGAAACTGGAATCTCTCTTTCATAGGCTTAAAGTTAACGCTCTTCGTACAAAATTCCACAGAAATTTACAGTGCGCTTGTGGAGCAGTCGACAGTTTCAATACTCTGCATTTTCTTTTTAACTGTCCCTATTTTAACTCATCTCTATCCAACTTCCGACAAAAAGATTCCCTATGCATTTTCCAGAATCTTCACGCCTTTTTTACATTTGTAAATTTGTTGATGTTAAGCCCAGTTGGCTCGTTTGTGTAAATATTTCCAGGGTTTTTTTTTTTTTTTTTTTTTTTTGTTTTTTTTTTTAATTTATCTTTTGTATTGTTACATTTAGAACAGTATTTTCATTTCAATTGTCAAAGTCGCACACACACACACACACACACACACACACACACACACACACACACACACACACGCACGCACGCACGCACGCACGCACGCAACACACACACACACACACACACACACACACACACACCCCCGTACGTAGGCCGATACTAGCATTTTGCATACACTATTTCCATTTCTCTCATCCACTCATTTCTGCATTATTTTGTCTAATATCACTTAAAGTGAACAGACGTTAAATTGAAGAACTAACTAACTAACTAACACACACATTTCTTGTTATAGTAGACCGGATGATTTACTCTATCACAAATAACTATATTTCACATTCTCAGCAACAATCTTATATATAATACCGTTATATAATATATATATAATTATAATATATATATATACTGAATAACAAAAGTGCATACATCAATTTTACATCGACGGTTCTCCATCGTAAACTTTACAACAGTCATTCACATTGAATGGGGTCTGTGTGTGACGGCGAAACTTGCTGCACTCAACAACACATTTCCAGAGTTGATTCATTCATTCGGCGCGTCAATCGGATGCATCACACCGGCTGTCGTTAATGTTCATCATTGTTAGCGATGATGTGAAAGGGAAACGTGATCACGTATCGACAGTCACTCCTCGCCTCCAGCTTATAGACAAAGACAAGCCAGTTCGTGCGTCATAAGATCAGGCGCTGATGTACAATGACTAAAATTCCCTTCAACAATTCAAAGAGGACATAAACCAAAGGAAAGGGTGAGTTGACAAAATCGCCGGGGGGGGGGGGGGGGGGGGGGGGGGGGGGGGGGGGGGGGGGGGAGGTGCAGGAGGAGGTGGAGGAGGAGGACGCGCAGGAGCAGGAGCAGGAGGAGGAAAACACTGAAGAGGGAGAGACTGTCGTGGATTTGTACGAGGGTTTGTGTGAGGAGCTTGGTGTAACGATGGAGTCTCTCACAACGGACCTAGCAGATATCCTTTAATTAAAAGAAAAAAAATAATGACTGTGTTTAGACGGAATGACTTAATCGGGAGATCACGAGAGAGAGAGAGAGAGCGAGAGAGAGAGAGCGAGAGAGAGAGAGAGAGAGATTCGCTGAAACAGACGGACAAAAAAAGATTGACCAGACAGAATATCATCAACAGTCAAGCTTATCAAGAGCATGGAGGAAAAACCCAAACTCCACAAGACCCAAATCACCTATGCCGCCGGCACGACCCGACGGCTAAATAAACGACAATTGCTCCACTCCCCCTCCCCCCCCCCCCCCCCCCCTTCCCCCCTCCCCGCCCAACTTTTACGCACCAAAGACCGGATACACCACACCACGCGTAACACGTGTACACCCGTGAGAACCCTCTTCAGAAATCCTCTCTCTCTCTCTCTCTTCTTGTTTTCCGCCTTCACCCTCGTCCTTCCTCTCCCTCCCCATCTCATTACAAGGGCTTTTTCCCTGTTTCCATTTCGGATGGAGAAAAACAACAACAACAACACCAACAACAACAACAGCAACAACAACGCATGAACTGTCCTGCTGCCAATACACGCCACGTCATGTTTCGATTGAAAACCCAAAAAGAAGAGGAACACTTTACTACTAGTCGTGTTTTTTGGGGGGAAGCCATGGGGTATGTGAACAGAACAGTCGCAGAGTGATCATTTATCAGGAAGTTTCCCCCTCCAGTGTGCACTTCCCCCACAACACAGGTGCACGTGCACGTGCACCCTCACACACACACACACACACACACACACACGCACGCGCATGCATGCCTACAAATGCGTGTGTGCAAAACAAGAGAGAGAGAGAGAGAGAGAGGCAGATTACCAGACAATGAGACAGACAGACTGGACAAATGATCAACCGTCAGCCAAGCACGACAGCAGCATGGACATATGGGGGAGGGGGGGTGGGGGGTGGGGGAAGGGATGATGGGGGTTGAGGGCAGGGGAAGGGTGTGGGTGGGGGAGGAACTCAAACCCCACGATACCCAAATCACCTGCTCACCTGCACAAGCCGACCGCTAAACCAACCAAAACTGCACTTCTCCACCCCCACTCCCCCACCCCCATCCCTGACACCCAACCCCCTTTACCCCATCAAGACCGGATACACCACACCACGCGCACACAAACACACCCGTGTGAACACTGCAGCATTCCTCCTCTTTCTTCTCTGTTTCCTCTTTCTTTCTTCTTGTCTTCCGCCTTTGCTTCCGTCCTCCTTTCCCCCCCCCCCCCCCCCCCCCCCCCCCCCCCTCCATTTCATCAAAAGGGTTTTTCCTGTTTCGCATTCCAAATGAAGACGAGGGAAAGAAAATACAACTCATGAACTTTCCTAGTGCAAAATTGCAAGCCACGTGATGGTAGCTGGGGGGATAAAGAGACAGAACAAGACAAAAAAACAAACCAACCAACCAAAAGGAAAGCACGGTCATTCATGTTAGGTGACGCCACGAGAGGATGCGAACAAAACAAAATGCACGTGCTGTCAACGATTGAGCGAAGGCGTTGTTGACACGTGACAATCTCAGCCTAACGGATAGAAAAGGGGGCCAGGTGGGTGGACATACCGGTGGGCGGGTGGGAGGGGGGTAGGGGGTGGGGGAAGGGAGGAGAGAGAGAGAGAGAGAGAGAGGGGGGGTGGGGGCAGGAGGGAGGGCAGCAGTATGTCACTGACCTTCAATGAATTACAATCATACGTGACACGTCAATGGCGTGAGCATGATCACGCGGGAGGACGTGGGAGGATGGGGGAGGGAGCGGGGTGAGGGGAGAGGGGAGGCGGCGGGAGGATTGTGGAAGGAAAGGGGTGCAGGGGAGGGGGCGGGGTGGTGGTAGTGGTGGCGGTGTGAGAGCGCTCATCAACATGCATGACCTCATTGTTGCACACTTCAAGGTTGCGCTTTACAAGGCGTTTTGTTGGCTGTTATATACAAAGCCACCATTCCGGGACAAGCAGAGAGGAACGAACTAGTTTTTCTGCCACATTACGCGTTCACAGATACGTTTATATAGGAGAAGAGGGAAAGGCAAGAAATTTCATAGCTACGCAACCTGCCCCCCCCCCCCCCCCCCTCCCCCTTTCTTTTTTTTTTCTTTCTTTTTTCACTTTTGCTTTAAAATACCTCCCCTGATTACTGTAGCTGACCATATCGTACAGGTAGTGAAATATACCTGTATCTTTGCCTACTCTAGTTGACAGTGTCGTACAGGTAGTGAAATATACCTGTGCCTTTGCTTACTGTAGTTGACAGTGTGTGGTATAGGTAGTGAAATATACCTGTGCCTTTGCTGTAGTTGACAGTGTGGTTTTGGTAGCGAAATATACCTGTGCCTTTGCTTACTGTAGTTGACAGTGTCGTATAGGTAGTGAAATATACCTGTGCCTTTGCTGTAGTTGACAGTGTGGTATAGGTAGTGAAATATACCTGTGCCTTTGCTTACTGTAGTTGACAGTGTGGTATAGGTAGCGAAATATACCTGTGCCTTTGCTTACTGTAGTTGACAGTGTGGTATAGGTAGTGAAATATACCCGTGCCTTTGCTGTAGTTGACAGTGTGGTATAGGTAGTAAAATATACCTGTGCCTTTGCTTACTGTAGTTGACAGTGTGGTATAGGCAGCGAAATATACCTGTGCCTTTGCTTACTGTAATTGACAGTGTGGTATAGGTAGCGAAATATACCTGTGCCTTTGCTTACTGTAGTTGACAGTGTGGTATAGGTAGTGAAATATACCTGTGCCTTTGCTGTAGTTGACAGTGTGCAATAGGTAGTGGAATATACCTGTGCCTCTGCTGACAGCCGCTGTCGTTGTCTTTGTTCTGCCTGTCGCAGACCAAGCTCTAGGCCTTTTTGTATGTAATTGCTGGTTTGTACAGAGTCACTGGGGGTGGGTGGGGGGGGGGGGGGGGGGGGGGGATCAATATCAGAAACCAACAGCCGTGACACCTCGCTTGACCTCATGATCGGACAACTAAAACAAAAGGAATTCAAAGCCTCCAAGCTTTAAAAAAAAAAAAAAAAAAAAAAAAGAAAAAAATAAAAATAAAAAAACGTAAAAGAAAAGACCGCGAAAAAAAGTCGCACACCTTAAGGTAAAAATGTGACCAAATCCATTGGTTTACTCTTATGATAGAAAGCTCTTTTTAAAAGCCACCCCTCCCCGTACCCCGCCTTCCCTCCCTTCCCCCATTCCCTCCCTTCTCCCCTCCCCCCCACCCCCCCCCACCCCCCAAACCACCTCCCACCCCCAGAAAAAAATGTCCAAAATAGTAACTGGTACAGCCAGGAAGAAGTGCAAGGGCAGGCAATCAACAAAGATGTTCATTGTCTTCGGCGTCAAGGTCTCCTGCTGCCAGGAACAGAGGACTGTCTGTGGACACGTAGAGCACATGAAGCCAGCTGTCAGTCAGTCGCTCAGACCTCACTCTGTTCTCTGTGTATGTACAAGTGGCGCGCCCCCAACTTGAAGTGTGTGGCGACACGCCACAATTAGGATTTTGCACTAAATCACGAGATAATCCATGTAAGCGTTTGGAGGCCTGCTGTAACTTTGAGCCAGCATTTCATGTAAAGCTGATAACTGATCAACGGAACAATCCCCCCACCAATGATTTCCCTTGTTTGGGGGGATTTTCACCGATGATATCATACACAGTCTTCAAATACATGACCTTCCCCTTAGTTGACGTCACATTTTAGGCCTTTGCACTCACCCGTGACCCTATCTTTCCGCCAGCTGGAAGACCCCAAATAGACCCCATTCCTTTGATTTTAACCTGTCTGCTAAGAACTGCCTAGCTTGTATCGTGATGGCCGTACGATAAAACAAAAAAGAGGAGAATGTAACTTTCAGACACAATAAAAATTCTAAAAACAGTCTGGTTGCGCCAGTCTATAGCTATCAGACTCCATAAAGCAAGGCCTTGGCGCATTTATTTTTGGTGTGCAGCCTGTGGAGCTGATAGCGCGTCTACCACTCACACCCTCTTTTGGCACACATCGCTTTCCTTTTCGTACCAGAACAGAAACACCAGAATGGCCCATATACCACGACCACTGGCCGGAAAGCGCATAGCAAGATAGCATCGGCTGACTACACACACACACACACACACACACACACCACACACACGCACGCACTCACGCACACACACACAAGCTCTCTCTCTCTCTCCCTCTATATCTCTCTCTCCCACTCGGTCTCTCTCTTTCTCTTTCACACACACACACACACACACACACACATACACACACAA
>CM065716.1:48458867-48468867 GCA_033310375.1 Conus canariensis | reverse complement strand
GGGCAAGCCTCATCCTCCTCATTCCGTGTTTAGTAAGGCAAGGTAAGACAGGGGACAAGCCTCATCCTCCTCATTCCGTGTTTAGTAAGGCAAGGTAAGACAGAGGGCAAGCCCATCCTCCTCATTCCGTGTTTAGTAAGGCAAGGTAAGACAGAGGGCAAGCCTCATCCTCCTCATTCCGTGTTTAGTAAGGCAAGGTAAGACAGAGGGCAAGCCTCATCCTCCTCATTCCGTGTTTAGTAAGGCAAGGTAAGACAGAGGGCAAGCCTCATCCTCCTCATTCCGTGTTTAGTAAGGCAAGGTAAGACAGAGGGCAAGCCTCATCCTCCTCATCCCGTGTTTAGTAAGGCAAGGTAAGACAGAGGGCAAACCTCATCCTCCTCATTCCGTGTTTAGTAAGGCAAGGCAAGACAGAGGGCAAGCCTCATCCTCCTCATTCCGTGTTTAGTAAGGCAAGGTAAGACAGAGGGCAAGCCTTCTCCTTCTCCTCCCGCCGTCTTTACGTTCTCTTTTGAAACATCATCAGGTAGGTCTACCTTTCCACAGCTGGGTGTGGAGAGAGAGAGAGAGAGAGAGAGAGAGAGGGAGAGATGGTGTGTGTGTGTGTGTGTGTGTGCGTGTGAGCGTGCGTGCGTGCGTGCGAGCGTGCGTGTGTGTGTGTGTGTGTGCGTGCGCGTGCACGCGCACATGTGTGTATGTGTGTGTGTATATATGTATATATGCATGCTCGCGCGCGCGCGCGCGTGTGTGTGTGTGTGTCTGTCTGTGTTTGCATGCGTGCGTGCCTGTGCGTGCATGCGTGCGCGCGCGCGCGCGCGCGCGCGCGTGTGTGTGTGTGTGTGTGAGCAAAGCTTGCTATGGAATTGGCTTGCAAGTGGCCAGATAACACACACTGCTCCGCCCAACTGACATTGACCAGAACAGCCCCCAGTGCTAACAGGCTTAACGTGGGGATTGCTCTGTGTGTGTGTGTGTGTGTGTGTGTGTGTGTGTGTGTGTGTGTGTGTGTGTGTGGTGACACTCTCTCTGGAAGGATAGAAGGGTGTATGTACGTGTGTGCATGTGTGTGCGCGCGCGCGCGCGCGCGCGTGTGTGTGTGTGTGGTGACTCTCTCTCTCTCTCTCGTGAAGGATAGAGAAGGGTGTGTGTGTGTGTGTGTGTGTGTGTGTGGTGTGTGTGTGTGTGTGTGTGCGGCGCGCGCGCGCGCGTGCGTGCGTGCGTACGTGCGTGCGTGTGTGTGTGTAAGAGGGGGTGGGGCGTGAGGGGAGTGGGGTGGTTGGACGTGGAGAGAAGTGTTACGAAATTTTACAGCAGGAAACTTCCAATACACTTTCCCCCTCAAGCTGTTCCAATCCTCTTGAACGAATATTGACATCAATCAATCAACAAGTAAATAAATAAAATAAGCCGCATGTCGGCGTCACAATTTTCTCCGAGTCGAACTTTGCAGCGAAGCAGAAATCGCACCGAGGGAAAAGCAACAAAGAAAACAAACGAACAAAAACGACCCACACACACACACACACACACACACACACACACACGTATATGCACGCACAACTTATACACAATTATCCAATAAACATGCCATTTCAGTTTATCTACTCCCACCATTTCTGCCGAGCTGCGTAAAGAACCCATTGTAAGTGAACAGAAAACACACAATCTGGGTCTTGGTGCTCGTCTACAAGTTAAACATCAGGAATGTTCCCCGACCTGTTGCCAAGCAACCCGTTATCTCTTTCTTCTAATTAAGCAACAGACGTGTTTGACATTTCCTCCAAAAGAAAACAGATGAACAAAATCCTCACTCAAAAAAAAACAAAAAACCCACCAAACAAGAAAAAGACGCATTCCTGGATAGGCCAAATAAGTGCGCATGTTATCAGGATTACATGCGTCTAAAAACACACGCCAAAAACAAACAACAAAATAAACAAACAACAACAGAAACACACACACATACACACGCACGCGCGCGCGCGCGCGCACACACACACACACACACACACTCAAACACACGCACATACACACACACATACATACGCGCGCGCGCACACACACACGCACGCACGCGCGCGCGCGCACACACACACACACACACACACATACAGAACCACACCACACCACACCACACACACGCACCAACGCTTTCATCCTTGAGCTAAAGGGCTTTTTGTTTTGTTTTGCTTCTGAATCTTAACAATACGCGCTCTTGACAGAGCGCTTTGTGAGTCAGACAGACACTGTGCGCTCACTCAATACCACCTGTCTCAGCTTCTGCTCGTTAATTTCCAACTACAGACAGCACATGACTTTTTCTTGTTCCCCAACTACAGAACGATATGGCGTCGCGTGTTTCGCAAGCCCAGACCCGAGAAGAAACTGACCTTATCGCTGGGTGAACAGGTCGATCAATGCAGTAGCAGGCGTGGCGTGTCACTCATATCAGGTGATAAACACATGAGAAACTGACACGGGCGTTTTCAGCTGGAAGGGAATAGAATGAATGCTTACCACTACTAACCAGAAGTGTAGGGTAGTGTAGGGTAGTGTAGTGAAGTGGAGCGTAGTGTAGTGGAGTGTGGTGTGGTGTGGTGTGGTGTAGTGTGATGTGGTGTGGTGTGGTGTAGTGTGGTATGTAGTGTAGTAGGGTGTAGTATAGTGTGTGTGGTGTGGTGTAGTGTGGTATGGTGTAGTGTAGTGTGGTGTGGTGTTGTGTAGTGTAGTATGGTGTGGTGTAGTGTAGAGTAGTATGGTGTAGTGTTGTGTAGTGTAGTGTGGTGTGGTGTGGTGTGGTGCGGTGCGGTCGTGGTGCGGTGTGGTGCGGTGTAGTGTAGTGTAGTGCAGTGCAGTGCAGTGCAGTGCAGTGCAGTGCAGTGAGTGTAGTGTAGTGTAGTGGTGTCATGTCGTGTCGTACATCAGAGCAGAGCGGAGTTGAGCAGAGCATATTGTAGCATAGTACAGCAGAGCAGAGCAGAGCAGAGCAGAGCAAAGCAAGCAGAGCATAGAGCAGAGAGAGCAGAGTAGAGTAGAGAAGAGCAGAGCAAAAGCTCACTTGTTATCACCTGTCATTTACCGGTTCAGATGACGAAACACCGTCAAAAATACCGGTAACTGATACCGCGTAGTTTTCCTTTTCCTTTCCACTGCACACTGAAGGTGGCAAAATGGACTGACACCGTAATGTTTGACTTAAAAAAAACAAACCACTGTTCAGACAAGCCTAGCGGTGTCCTTTGACCCGTTTGCCTTTGGCGAGTATGCCCACATCGTTCTTTATAGCTCAGCCGACCACGATGAGCTGCTGGGGAAACCTTGTCCTTAAGGGCCTCCAGCCAAGAGGACGTTAATCTCACCCATCAAGTCAAGACCATGGGCTGCAGCAGGGCTGTGTCGTCTCGTCAATGTTCTACACAACTCATTGAAACAGGTGTTCTAACACATACACACAAACAATGCTTAAAAGTTTTTTTTTTCTTCCTTAAAAGCTTAGCTCAGATGATCAATTATGTACTTCGGGAACTTTCAAAAAGAAAAAGAAAGAAAGAAAGAAAGAAAAAAAAATCATATCAAGGGGAACAACTTTGAACACGGTTTTCACGGAGCCTAGTTCCACCACTGTGTATATGGTACAGTGTGGTATAATATAGCATAGTTCAGTATCGGACTGAATAGTGTAGTGTCGTGTGGGATAGTATGATATTGTAATGTAAAGTCTAATGCCGTATAATATAGTCTGGTAGAGAATAGTACAGGACACTGGATAGTACAATGCACTGTAGTATGATGACAGATGTTTTGCAATGTAATGTACAGAAAAGGAAAAGGTAGTACAACATACTGTGGCGTAGCACAGAGCAGTATGATCTTGTAATATAATGCATTGTATAGTGCGCCATTATTATACAAGAAAGGATAGGATAGTACAGTTATAATGTAGTGTAATGCAGTATGATATCACAGAAAGGATAGGATAGTACAGTTATAGTGTAGTGTATATGATATCACAGCGTGATGTTACTGTGATGTGCAGTATAGTAAAGCAGAGCACAGCAGAGCAGAACAGGGCGGGTACGGTAAGGTCAAGTATGCCAGAAAGAAGTATCTAACATAGCATCTGTAGCATAGATGGCACAGCAGAGCAGGGCAGCGTAGAATGGGGTTGAGTAGAGCTGGGCAGGGCAGGGCAGTGCAGACTAGACAGGGCAGGGTAGGGTGGGGCAGTGCAGTGCAGGGCAGTGAAGAGTAGAGCAGGGCAGGGCAGTGCAGAGTAGACAGGGCAGGGTAAGGTGGGGCAGTACAGGGCAGGGCAGTGCAGAGTAGACAGGGCAGGGTAGGTGGGGCAGTACAGGGCAGGGCAGTGAAGAGTAGACAGGGCAGGGTAAGGTGAGGCAGTACAGGGCAGGGCAGTGAAGAGTAGAGCAGGGTAGGGAAGGACAAGGCAGTGTAGAATAGAGAAGGGAAGGACAGAGTAGAGTGTTGTAGAGTAGAGTAGAGCTGATAAAGGAGGGCAGGGCAGGACAGGGCAGTGAAGAGTAGAGCAGGGTAGGGAAGGGCAAGGCAGTGTAGAATAGAGTAGAGCTGAAAAGGAGGGCAGGGCAGGACAGGGCAGTGAAGAGTAGAGCAGGGTAGGGAAGGGCAAGGCAGTGTAGAATAGAGTAGAGCTGATAAAGGAGGGCAGGGCAGGGCAGTGGAGAGTAGAGCAGGGTAGGGAAGGGCAAGGCAGTGTAGAATAGAGTAGAGCTGATAAAGGAGGGCAGGGCAGGGCAGTGGAGAGTAGAGCAGGATAGGGTAGGGCAGGGCATGGCAGGGCAGTGAAGAGTAGAGCAGGGTAGGGAAGGGCAAGGCAGTGTAGAATAGAGTAGAGCTGATAAAGGAGGGCAGGGCAGGGCAGAGTGAAGAGTAGAGCAGGGTAGGGAAGGGCAAGGCAGTGTAGAATAGAGTAGAGCTGATAAAGGAGGGCAGGGCAGGGCAGTGGAGAGTTGAGCAGGATAGGGTAGGGCAGGGCATGGCAGGGCAGTGAAGAGTACAGCAGGGAAGGGTACGGAAGGGCAAGGCAGTGTAGAATAGAGAAGGGCAGGACAGAGCAAAGCAGTGCAGAGCAGACCCTGTTCTCCCCTGGTATAGCGTGTCGTCATGGTACATGTCGCCGTCATTTTATTTTCTACGTTTTTTGTTAGCTGTCAAAATGGACTTTTCTACAGAATGCTGTCAGAACAGCGTTCCCGTGTTGGCGTGCCTTCTGCTTATCTCGGCTAAGTGCATGTGGAGGGGTTGGAGGGTAAGGGGGTGAGGGGTGGGAGGGGGGGGGTTGGGGGGGGGGGAGCTGGTGGCGGGCGGGCTTCATCCAAAGAACAGACTTCAACCAAAGTTAAGGACGGACCCAGCTGTGAAACCTGGCACACCACTGTTCAGTTTCCGACATCGTTTTATTTTTTCGTCTTTAATGCCATGTGCAACTGCCAAGGCTGCCCCCCCCCCCCCCCCCCTCCCTCACGAGGGCTGCTGTATCCATTCACCAGTGTTACAGGTGTAACACACACACACACACACACACACACACACACACACACACACACACACACACACACAACACCACCACCCATTAAATAAATAAATAGATAAACAAAGAATTTGGTCAGTAAAGAAATAATACTAAATAAATAAATAAATACAACTTTTTTTTTTTTAATCAATAAATGAATCATTCTTTTCCAAGAAGTTAAAAAACCCGTGTTTGTGTTGCGTGTGTGTGTGTGTTGTGTGTGTGTGTGTGTGTGTGTGTGTGTGTGTGTGTGTGTGTGTGTGCGCGATGTGTGTGTGTGTGTGTGTGGTGTGTGTGGTGTGGTGTGTGTGTGTGTGTGTGTGTGGTCGTGTGTGTGTGTGTGTGTGTGTGGTGGTGAGTGGTGAGTGAGTGAGTGAGTGATGTGAGTGAGTGGTAGTGAGTGAGTGAGTGAGTGGTGTGTGGTGTGTGTGTGTGTGTGTGTGTGTGGTGTTGTGTGTGTGTGTGTTTGATAAAAGATAGCCCGGTTTTCTTTCCTGGATGACTGCTCTTCAGTCCTGTGCCCTAGTGACTGCCTGCTTCAGTCCTGTGCCCTAGTGACTGCCTGCCCACGGATGAGGAAGAGGGGGGGGGGGGGGGGGGGGGATTTTCTCACTAGTTTTTATCTTTTGTTAAAGTCTTTGTAGAAAAAAAAAACCCCACAAAAAACACCCTCCCATTTTTTTTTGTTGTTTTTCACTACTTGACTTGTAAACCATCGTCTCCCCCCACCACACACACACACACAGCCTCTCTCCCCGGTCTATGAGGCAAGGTCTTAAGCGGTAATACTCTACTTGCGATTAAGTTTGCCATCGTCCTTTTTTTTTTTTTTTTTTTTTTTTCCAATTCCACTTAACAGCCTCTGCCATGACGGCGAAGAAGTACAGGATCTCCAATCGTAGGCCTATGTGTTTTCCTCTGTGTTTCTTAAGAGAAAGTCTCACTTTCTGTGTACACTTTAAAACAATCGGTTGGGAGGGGGGGGGGGGGGGCGACAGGGGGAGAAAGAAAGAATGAAAGACAGGTCTGAACACAGTAACGTTTGAAAAACAAAAACACAACGACGACGATGACGATGACGACGACAACAACAAAACCAAAGAAAGAAAGACAGAAAGAAAGACAGACAGAAAGAAAGAAAGAAAGAAAGACAGACAGACAGACAGAAAATCTGCACATAGTAAGACAGTAACTTCCTTGGAAAGAATCAAAAACATTAGATAAAAAGAAAATAAAAGAAAACTGTCCCGTAACCGTTTCATCAAAGAGAGAACAAGACGATCACGCCCCCCCCCCCCCCCCCCCCCTTCACCTCACCTGTTGACAAAATGAATAGTTCCAGACAGTTGACTTCACTTCCACAACAACAGAGCAGCAACACGACGACACTTGTTCCACCAAGCTCATCACATCATCATCAGAGCACACTACCACCACCACCACATCTCCACGTCACTTTCCAGACACGAAGAGTCCCCCCTCCCATATCCGCGAAGAGAGGGAGGGGAGGGAGGGGAGGGAGGGAGGGAGGATCAGTCACCAACACATACCTACACGAACAGCGTTGAATAATTGTATCCTTTTTTTTTTTTCTTTCTCCCAAACCGCTTCGCTTCGCAGGAGCGAGTTGAGAAAGTAAAGGGAGACAACGACGGATTGTGTGAAGAGAAAGAACAGCGAGGTCTCCTTTTCTCTCTCTCTCTGTGTGTGTCTCTCTCTTTCTCTCTGTCTCTCTGTCGCTGCCTAGCGTCCCATGCCTCCTGGCCTGCTTGAGTGAGTGAGTGACTGACTGCCTTGCTCCAGCGGTCCGCTCTCTCCTCCCTTCAATTCCTCAAGCTGTGTGGCACGCGGCGTGCAGTGGAGTAGTTGTGGTGGTGGGGCACCGGCAGGCTGGGTAGGGTGGTGGCGGCGGGTAGATAGGTAGCAGGGGTGGATGGATGGATGCTGCCGGCTGCAGGGGTGGATGGATGGATGCTGCCGGCTGCAGGGGTGGATGGATGGATGCTGCCGGCTGCAGGGGTGGATGGATGGATGCTGCCGGCTGCAGGGGTGGATGGATGGATGCTGCCGGCTGCAGGGGTGGATGGATGGATGCTGCCGGCTGCAGGGTGGACGGATGGATGCTGCCGGCTGCAGGGGTGGACGGATGGATGCTGCCGGCTGCAGGGGTGGAGGATGGATGCTGCCGGCTGCTGGGTGTGATTGGATCTGCCGTCTGCGGGTGGTGGGCATGTTCTGCCGGCTGCAGGGTGGATGGATGGATGCTGCCGGCTCAGGCGTGATGGATGGATCTGCCCTGCTGTGCCGTTCCTTCTTGCTTGCAAGTTCTGCTGTAGCCGGCCTGCTTTTTTACTCCTGGACGGACGGACCGGAAAGGTCCCTTCTCTCCTCTCTCTCTCTCTCTCTCTCTCTCTCTCTCTGTATCTGTTCAGCCACCTTCTCACCTCCTACTTCTGTTCTTGCTCTCTGCAGCATAGCGGCGGCGAGCGTGAAAAGTGCTTTCTATCTGGTATGGATGTTTGTCGTAATGGTCGCGCATTGGAGGTGTCGCTCGCTCTCTCTCTCTCTCTCTCTCTTCTCTCTCTCTTTTCTGTGTGTGTGTGTGTGTGTGTGTGTGTGAAAGAGAGACAAAGAGTGAGAGTAGTGTGAGTGTGAGTGAATGTGTGTGTTGTGTGTGTGTGTGTGTGTGTGCGTGTGTGTGGTGTGTGTGTGTGTGTTGTGTGTGTGTGTGTGTGTGTGTGTGTGTGTGGGGGTGGGTTGTGTGTGTGTGAGTGAGTGAGTGATGAGTGAGTGGTAGGTGTGTGTGTGTGTTGTGTGTGTGTGTGTGTGTGTGTGTGTGAAGAGAGACAGAGTGTGAAATAGTGTGTGTGGTGTGTGTGTGTGAGAGGGGAGAGAGAGAGAGAGAGAGAGAGAGAGAGAGAGAAGAGAGAGAGAGAGAGAGAGAGAGAGAGGAGCAAAGAACGGATTCCGGCACAGGAAGGTTATTGTTGCAGCTTCGGTTTCTCCGTTCCCATCCCTCCGGCCCCATTCCGACAACAAACAAACAAAATCTCAAAAAACGTCTCCCCCTCCTATGCTTCACACACACACACACACACACACACACACACACACACACACACACACACACACACACGGGTATCCACTGATGCGTAGAGAGACACCAAAATATTCACACCACGTGCTCCGATCATCAAGACTTTTGACCGTGGCGTTTCTTCCCCGACATTTCTCAAAATACTAATGACAATATACCCTCCACCCTCCGCCCCCCTTCCCGAGTCCGCTTCTCCCCACCCCACCCCTCACGAAATAAAAAGGGAAAAAGAGAGAAAAAAAAAACAAAAAAACTCAGCTCCCCTCCGCCCCGCGCTTCTTCATTCTGAAAGACAGCCAGCCACCCAAGGCGATGACGATGACCCTATTCTGGACAACAGCGTGTACCTATTAATTAAGGACTCTTCCCCGGTTATGGACCCACAGCAGTACCCGCTGATGATTACTTGGCACGTGCGCGCTGATCGTCGGAAGATAACCGACTGTGCCCTTAAAGCCCCTTCCTGCCCACTGCACTCCCACCCCCTCTCCCACTCATACTTCACCCTCCCCACTCACACATACACGTGCATACACACACGCACACACGCGTGCGCGCGCGCACACACACAAACACACGAGCGCGAGACCCTCCATATAAAAATGCACCTCTTGTGCACAAAATACACCATCTATGCGCCCATTTTCATACTGGCTCTCTCTCTCTCTCTCTCTCTCTCTCTCTCTCTCTCTTATCCTCTCTCTCTCTTTCTCTGTCTCTCACACACACACACACACACACAACACACACACACACACACACACACACACACACATGCGCCAGCGCGCGATTGCACACACGACTCTATGTTCAGTGATCAGCATCGTTGATTTCCCAACACAAACAAACATGTAATGCACGGTGACTCACAATTTTGCATTGCTTTGAGCCTTCTCTTCTATTGCCGTTTTCTGCTTTTGTTCGTTTGTTTGTTTGTTTGTTATTCTTCCCTCGCAATTTCCGTTCCACATGAATGCGGCAACAGTAGACGAGTCATCCCATGATCAATGCGTTATGAAAGACGGATGAACAAGAGAAAAAAAATTGCTACCGATCATACTTGATCTACTTTGTCATGTAAAAAAAAAAAAGAAAAAAAGAAGAGAATACTACCAATCTAATGTAAAAAAAAAAAAAAAAAAAAAATCACTACCGATCTTACTTGTTCTACTTTGTTACAGTACTTTGTGGGAAAGAGTATCTTGTAAAAGTCAACGAAGTGTGAACAAAGAAAGGCATTCGGCCCTGCGTGTCTCCTACATTCCCTGCGTGTCTCCTACATTCCCTGCGTGTCTCCTACATTCACAGTTGGTCCACGTACACATTACCCCTCCGGAGACCCCTTCACCAAACAG
>CM065716.1:48446807-48453767 GCA_033310375.1 Conus canariensis | reverse complement strand
AGCCCCCCCCCCCCCCCCCCCCCCCCACACACACACACAATCCACAACCCCCACCTCCACAGACGATGCAAAGTAACACTCATTTCAATACGCAATACCAAACGGCCAAGTCAAATCATTTTCGACAAATATATCTTCTCCAAACGCTACAAACAACAATCGTCAAAAACATGCCAAAAACAAATTTACTTCACTTTTGAGTTGCCTATCAACAGTCTATCAAATCAGTCTCTGTGTTGTCTATCTAGCCGCAGTTCACTAAATCTGTCTCGATCTGTGTACGTATCTGTCAGCAATTTAATGAAATCCATCTTCGTGTTATCTATAACAGCAGTCTGTCGAATCCATCCCACTCTGTATTGTTTCTACATTAGCAGTTTATCAACCCCATCTCAATCAGTGTTATTGATCACTCGATAATTATCTCAGTGGCGCCTTCGCAGCGCATTGATGGGAGTCGTGTTACCGAACTCGGATGCAGTTCATTTCATGGAGCGAGCTTATCAAAACATCTCTCTCTCTCTGTCTTAACACACCACACACACACACATGCACCAACGCGCGCGCACACGCACAGAGCCTTCCTGTGGGCCTCTTTTTGTCTCTCTCTTTCACACACACACACACCACACACACAACACACAGTAACAACACAGCGCGCGCGCACGGCAACACACACACACACACATACACTCACTCATACAGCCTCTATAAAGGCCGGTGGCCTTTCATTTAACGTTTTGTCCCCCCCCCCCCCTCTCTCTCTCTCAGTCTAGCTCTCTCCTCTCTCCCTGTTGATCCACACACACACACACACACACACACCACCACGCACGCACGCACCACACACACACACACACACACACACACACACACACACACACACACACACACACACAGAGACTCACTCACTCACACACACAGCCTCTATAAAGGCCCGTGGCCTTTTGTTTAACGCTTTGCCCCCCCCTCCCCCCCCCCCCCCGCCCTCTCTCTCTCTCTCTTTCCTGTTGACCCCGACGCTCAACGGGTTTACTTGCTCTCCTCGCCCTTGCCCTCTCGTCTCGACATAATGTTCCCCACATAGTAAACTCTCAAATCTCTCTCTCTCTCTCTCTCTCTCTCTCTCTGTGTTAACATCACTCTTATCTAATCTACATTCACCTTTGCCTCATCGTTCTTCTCTCATCAATTACCTATCTCTTTTGCAACTGCAATTCTCCCCTCCCCCATCTCCTCAGCACTCCTGTCTCTCTCGGTCTGTCTGTCTGTCTGTCTGTCTGCCCTTTCTGTCTCTCTTTCTAAGTCTAGTGTTGTAATCCCGACCCTCTCCACGGGTTCACACACTCCGGTCACGTTCGTCCCATCGCTCTCTCTCCCTCGCCAAACAGTCCTCCCTCTTACCAGCTGTCCCATTCTTTCCCCTACGCCCTCAGCATTCCTCCCCCCCCCCCTCCTCCCCTCCCCCTCTTTCTCGCCCAACCCTCAACTGGTTTACCCATTCTTGTCACCTTTGCCCTGTTGCTATCTGCTCTTCAAACTTTCCTTAGTTTTTCACGGGGTCAGCTCGACAGATCCCAGGGTCACGCACCTCCTACCCACCCTTCCATCTCAATATGTGTCGTCTATTAGTAAGAAAACGAGCCAAAATACGAACACACACACACACGCACGCCACGCACGCACGCACGCACCACACACACACACACACACACACACACACACAACAGTCACAACACAAACAAGTGAAATACCCTCATTTCAAAATGCAGTACGAACCGGCCTAGTCAAATAATTTCAAACAAATAAATGCATTCTCCAGATGTTACAAAAAACAACAACAACAAAAAGCCATAAATAATGCATGCCAAAAATAGCCTCCAGGTCACAGTCAGTATGCAGTCTGTCAAATCTATCTCAGTCTAAGGTGCCTACCAGCCGTCTATCAATCAGTCTCTGTGTTGTCTATCTACACACAGTCCACCAACTCCTCGCTCTGCATATATATCTCCATCAGCAGTTTTCTCAAATCAGTCTCGGTGTTCTCTCCCTTGTCGCCATCCATCGCATCCATCCCACTCTGTGTTTTGCTTATTTACCAGCAGTTCATCAAACCCATCTCAGTCGGTATCACTCATCCCTGGATAATCTCAGTCATGCACTTGTAGTGCATTGAGTGAGTCGTGTTACATAACTTGTCGATGACGTGCGATGATTTTGGTGGTGGTGCTGGTGATGACGACGACGACGACGACGATGAGATGATGATGATGATGATGATGATATGATGATGAGATATGATGATGATGATGAAAGTGTGATGCTCACGATCATATGATGATGATGTCTATCTGGTAGTCTGCTGCACAAAGTTTATGTACTTTTCCCGAATAGCTTGAATTCCAGAGACAGTTTTTAAGGAAGTCTCTCTCTCTCTCTCCTCTCTCTCTCTCTCTCACCACACACACACAACACACACACACACACACACACACACACACACACAACACACAACTTACAAACACATGCGTATGTACGCAAACGAAATTTCTTTTTTCCCAAAGAAATGAACAAAAGACCTCAAAATGACTCAAACCTGACATTTGGAGGAGGTGAGTAAGCGGAAGGGAGAAGACGCCACACAGTTACGATCAGACAGAATTGAAGGCAGAAGACGCCACACAGTTACGATCAGACGAATTGAAGGCAGAAGACGCCACACAGTTACGATCAGACAGAATTGAAGGGAGAAGACGCCACACAGTTACGATCAGACAGAATTGAAGGGAGAAGACGCCACAAGTTACGATCAGACAGAATTGAAGGCAGAAGACGCCACACAGTTACGATCAGACAGAATTGAAGGCAGAAGACGCCACACAGTTACGATCAGACAGAATTGAAGGGAGAAGACGCCACACAGTTACGATCAGACAGAACTGAAGGGAGAAGACGCCACACAGTTACGATCAGACAGAACTGGAGGGAGAAGACGCCACACAGTTACGATCAGACAGAATTGGAGGGAGAAGACGCCACACAGTTACGATCAGACAGAATTGAAGGGAGAAGACGCCACACAGTTACGATCAGACAGAATTGGAGGGAGAAGACGCCACACAGTTACGATCAGACAGAATTGGAGGGAGAAGACGCCACACAGTTACGATCAGACAGAATTGAAGGGAGAAGACGCCACACAGTTGCGATCAGACAGAATTGCCTTTATACCGGATTTCTCAGTTTCATTTTCATCCGACCTTTTGAGTGTGATCTATACAAGTTAAGCATCCTGCAAACACACACAGAGACACAGACACATACACACAAACAGGGGGAGAAAGAGAGAGGGAGGGAGGAGGAGAGAGAGAGAGAGAGACAGAGAGAGACAGAAGAGAGAGAGAGAGTGAGAGAGAGGGGAAGAGAAAGAGGGAGTGAGAGAGACAGAAAAAGAGAAAGTGAGAGAAAGAGAGAGAGAGGAAAAGAAAGAGGAAAAAGAGAGACCACACCAACAAAGAGAGAGAGAGAGAGAGAGAGAGAGAGAGAGAGAGAGAGAGAGAGAGAGAGAGAGACACTGACACAATTATATTGCCATTAGCAAAGGCCCTGTTCGCAAGGCGGTATCATGAGTCATATTTATCAACAGGGACTAAAAGGAAACAAATGCAAAAGACTTCCCTTGTGATGTTACAAACTCACCATACATGTAACTTACAACAAAGGATCAACGAATCAAGCACCCATCCATCCATACGAACCCCCCCCCCCCCCCCCCCCCCCCCGCCTCCACACGCACACACACACACACATGCGCACGCGCGCCCGTGCGCACACGCACACACAATATACCATTTGACATAGACTATCAGGTTATAGTAAGTGATTATCTTTTTCGTTCGTTATATTCTTTTTACGAAAAGTACTAGCTTCTGCAATATACTTCGCAAAGGCTATTATAGTGTTCTCGTTTCCACTTGATAAAATCGCTATCAGATCTCTTCTTTCAGCAACTGATTCACTGAAGATGTTACAACCTCTGCGGATATTGGCGTATGCGGGACAATCAAACACAAAATGTATTTCATTCTCAACACTGTCTCTTTCTCTACACATTTGACATGATCTATTATTCGATTTCTCGAACCAGCTTTGGTTTGCATTAAGGCCGAGCGTTCTGGTTCGAAATTTTGCTAAACTAAATCTATGCCATTTCTGCGTTATGATTTTAAGATATTTCTCTGCTTCGAGATTACTTTTAAATGAGAGGAACCAGTCGTATTTATCATCTCCATCCATGCCAGCATGCCAGTTTTGTTTGTAAGTACAAATTAAACGGTCCTTGAATTCAGAAACAAATTGTGCTTTATTACCGACTCCTTGTGACAACCAAACTATGCCAAACCATTCTCTGTCAATATTTTCTTAATACAGGAGACCCAGTTAAATCTTCCATTTTCATGTTGCAGCATGAGCATTTCATACGCCTGAGCACAGAGTCTGGTTATTGGTAGGTTTACTAATTTCAGCCAATAGTTTAATACATCTAACATAAGTTACAATAAATAGAGGGTATCGTCCACTTTCGCCATAAACCATTTTATTTGAAGCGTGCAAGGGTACGTGGATAATACGTTTTATCGCATAGGTATGAACTTTTTCCATTTGGCTATTATCCAACATTCCCCAGACTTCTGATGCATATATCAAAATAGGCTGTATCTGTGAATCGAATAATTTCCAAAATAGATTCACATCGTTGGAGTTCAATTTTTTCATAGTCCTCAGAATATCCATGACACCTCTCTTTCCCTTTCTGCACATCTCAAGCCAGCCCTTACTCAAGCTTAATTTTGTCGTGAATAACATCCCAAGGTATTTATAGCTACTTGTCACTCTAACTTCTGCTCCACCATAAAACCATCAGAGAGAAAGAGAGAGACGACACACACACACACACACACACACACACACACACACACACACACACACACACACAGAGACACAGAGAGAGAGAGAGAGAGAGAGAGAGAGAGAGAGAGAGAGAGAGAGAGAGAGAGACGAAAGCCTGCAGCAGAGTTTAAGAGCCTCACATCCTGTTTACACAAATCAATCCGACACCTTATCCTGAGCCAACCACATCGCTACACGTCACCTGGGCGGGTCCAGGATGTTTTCGCCCCTGGACTTGGTGAATACTCTTCACGGCGTCGTCCTTAAGTTTAAAAAAACAAGCAAACAAACAAAACAAGCAGGAGCAGCGTCATAACGGCTCAAGGACATTAATAGGTAGTCAGTCGCCCGTGCAGATGTTGGAGCAGATATGAGCAGAGCTCGTGGATATCTGATTGTTCCTGTCACGTTCCACAGTTATTATCAGGTCCTCTCTCTCTCTCTCTCTCTCTCTCTCTGTGTGTTGTTGTGTGTGTGTGTGAGTGTGTGTGTGTGTGTGTGTGTGTGTGTGTGTGTGTGTGTGTGTGTGTGAGTGGTGTCATCGATGCATCAGCAGTGCCTCGGTGATTTGATGAAGATAATGATGACGACGACGATGATGATGATGTGATGAGAGTCCACTTTCACTGCACTTGCTCACGTGAATGCTTCACATACACTCTCTGTCTGTCTGTCTGTCTGTCTGTCTGTCTGTCTGTCTCTCTCTTCTCTCTCTCTCTCTCTCTCTCTCTCTCTCCAAACGCTCAATGGGTTTACATGCTCTTGTTGTCCTTGCCTTTTGGCTCCCGTCTCTCCGAACATTTCTCATATCGCAAACTTTCTTTCTTTCTCTCTCCCTCTCTCTTAAACCCACTCTCATCTACTTTACCTCCACTCTCGACACCTTTCCCACATCGTTCTCTTTTCACCAGATGTCCATCTCTATTTCAACTCTTAATTCTCCCCCCCCCTCCCCCCAAACCCACTCTCCCTATTCAGCATCTCTCTCTCTCTCTCTCTCAGTATCGTAATCCCGACTCAGAATTGGTTCATACACTCCTGTCACCGTTGTCCCATCGCTCTCCTCTCGCCAAACAGTCCTCCCTTTTACAACTCTCCCATTCTTTCCCCTTCCCCTCAGCAGTACCTCCTCCCCCCTCCCCTCACCAGTACCTCCCCCACCCCTCTCCCCTCAGCAGTACCTTATCCCCCTCCTCTCTCTCTCTCTCGTTCTCCCCCTAACTCTCAACTGGTTTACCAACCCTTGCAACTTCGCCCCATCGCTCTCTTCTCTTCTAACATTCCTCAGTTTTTCACTCAAACACACCCTCTCACTCCCCCCTCCACCTCATTATGTGTTGTCAATTAGTATGAACACACACACACATACACACACACACACACACACACACACTCGTGCGCGCGCACACGCACACACACACACACACACACACACACACACACACACACACTCGCTCGCACGCATCCACACACACATTCACACGCGAAGGTCGGTGGCCTTCAGTATAACGTTCCATTCTTCCTTTCTCTGTCTGTCTTGTCTGTCGTCTGCCAGTCTCTCTCTCAACACACACACCACACACCTATCTCTCTCTCCCTCCCTCCCTCACACACACACACACACACACACACACACACACACACACACACACACACACACACAGAGCCGGTGCAGTGGCTTTCAGTTTGACGATTCATTTTATTCTCTCTCTCTCTCTCTCTCTCTCTCTCTCTCTCTCTCTCTCAAACACACACACATACATACACACACTCATACACACGCACACAATCATACATGTATACACACATCTGCCCCCCCCCCCCCTCTCTCTCTCTCTCTCTCTCTCTCCCTGTCCCTCCTCTGCCTTGCCTCTCTCTCTCTCTCTCTCTCTCTCTCTCTCTCTCTCTCTCTCTCTCTCTCTCTCTCTCTCTCTCGGCGCACATCGGACCCGGCTCAGAGATCTCTTGATGAAACAACACACAATTTGGGCCAGGGCAATAGCATCAGAG
>CM065716.1:48431807-48441807 GCA_033310375.1 Conus canariensis | reverse complement strand
CTCGACGCACATTCGTGATTCACCCTTGGTGCAGCACAGGATATAAAGTGTAAATATTCAAAGTGTAAAGTGAATATTCCACCCTTCGGTGACAGCACAGGATATCAAAGTGTAAATATTCCACCCTTCGGTGACAGCACAGGATATCAAAGTGTAAATATTCCACCCTTCGGTGATAGCACAGGATATCAAAGTGTAAATATACCACCCTTCGGTGACAGCACAGGATATCAAAGTGTAAATATTCCACCCTCCGGTGATAGCATTGGCTATCAAAGTGTAAATATTCCACCTTTCAGTGATAGCACTGGCTATCAAAGTGTAAATATTCCACCCTCCGGTGATAGCACAGGATATCAAAGTGTAAATATTCCACCCTCCGGTGACAGCACAGGATATCAAAGTATAAATATGCCACCCTCCGGTGATAGCATTGGCTATCAAAGTGTAAATATTCCACCTTTCAGTGATAGCACTGGCTATCAAAGTGTAAATATTCCACCCTCCGGTGATAGCACAGGATATCAAAGTGTAAATATTCCACCCTTCAGTGATAGCACAGGATATCAAAGTGTAAATATTCCACCCTTCGGTGACAGCACAGGATATCAAAGTGTAAATATTCCACCCTCCGGTGATAGCACAGGATATCAAAGTGTAAATATTCCACCCTCCGGTGATAGCATTGGCTATCAAAGTGTAAATATTCCACCTTTCAGTGATAGCACTGGCTATCAAAGTGTAAATATTCCACCCTTCGTTGATAGCACAGGATATCAAAGTGTAAATATTCCACCCTTCAGTGATAGCACAGGATATCAAAGTGTAAATATTCCACCCTTCAGTGATAGCACAGGATATCAAAGTGTAAATATTCTACCCTTCGGTGACAGCACAGGATATCAATGTGGCGTAAATATTCCACCCTTCGGTGATAGCACTGGATGTCAAGGTGTAAATATTCCACCCTTCGGTGATAGCACTGGATGTCAAGTGTAATTCCACCTCGGTGATAGCATGATGTAAAGGTGTAATATTCCACCCTTCGGTGATAGCACTTAAAGGGTATTATTGTATCACAGGATCAAGGCGTAAATATTCCACCCTTGGTTGATAGCACTGGTTGTCAAGGTGTAAATATTCCACCCTTCGGTGATAGCACTGGATTTTCAAGGAGTAAATATTCCACCTTCAGCGACAGCACAGAGTATCAAGGCGTAAATATTCCACCCTTCAGCGACAGCACAGGAGATTACTGCATAACTACTCCACCCTTAAGTGATGGCGCACGGGAACAGCTCCCATATGCTGTTTGTGAATGGATGAATGCTTACGCTTTGAAGTCCTCTCTTTCATCCCCAATCTCTCCGAACCGCACACCCATGCAATATCCCCACCCCAACTCTCCATGACAAACCCGTGCTTTGTCTTTATCATAGTGACTGCACGGTTGTTCGCTTGCACTTGTTTGTTCCCCCAACCACTCTCTATTTCTCTTCGTTGTTTGTTCATTTGTGCCTTCCTTGTCTTGCCTGGGGAAGCCCAACAGGTCGAAGCTCCATATTTCAGGTGTTCGTTCCGCTCCTTTAGCGGCCCAGTATTCCAAGATTTTGATTTGGAGGTTTGACTTCAGCATGCAGTCATTACATCCTCGAACTTACATAAACAAGTTTGTCGCAGAGCCAGCGTTAAACTAAAGAGCATCCCCTGCTAAAGGGCGCCACCATGTCCGACCAACGATAGTACCCGCGGAATTTACCGATACCGCCACGTTTGACACGAACTCACGAGAAGAAATCTGACCCAAGGTCACCTCGAGAGCAGGCCATGATATCCCCCCCCCCCCCCCCCCCCCCCCCCCCCCCCCCCACCCCCCGACAGTCGTTGAGGACGAGGGTGTCGCTTTGTTGTTCCATTTTGGTCAAAAACTACCAGAGAAAGCTACACTTTAAGTTCCCTTCAGATCGGTACTAACTAGGTCCTGGCAATACAGAAAGCTAGAGTGTTAGATTTCCTTTGCGCAATGAACTCACAGGCAAATACATTAAAAAAAAATATACTAACCATCACAAAGCTTGGAATCATTTCTTCTATGCTGTGAGAGAGCATACATTTACGTGATAGTAAATGAACAATTCGTGGTTTCTCCTACCAGCTGCGATGAACTACGCCTAACGGTAAATCATATACGAATCTAGAAGAAACTCAGAAATTATTTCTTCAACGCTGTGATAAAGAATACACTTACGTGGTAGATAATGACGAATTATTGATTTTTCGTACCAACTGTGATAAACTGATGAATCTCTGATTCGTTGAAGGTGTCGGTAGGCGATATATCATTATGTGACTTGTTCCTATTCTCGTTTCTCTTGTATCATATATCAGTGCTCCTTTCTACCAATAGGGGCAGGTGCCCTCTGCGAAAATGTTTTTTAGCTCCCATCCCCTCACGCCCCCTCCCCCTCCTCCTCTCTCTCTCTCACACACACACACACACACACACACACACACAGAGGACCGTGCGCACACTAATGTGGGCTAATGTGCATATATACATGCGGGCGCAAACACACACGCACGCACCCCATGCACACAAGGGAAACACAGACATACTTAAACATGCGCGCGCGATCGCGAAGGTCTGCTTAAAAAAACACCAACACCCATTTGCCGTCTTCATCTACGCACCAAGACACAAACACAAAGCACACAAACACAAAGCAGTGAATAACAAGGAGGGTTTTGTTGTTGTTTTCATCACTTCCTGAATGTGTGTGTGTGTGTGTGTGTGTGTGTGTGTGTGTGTGTGTGTGTGTGTGTGTGTGTGCATGTGTGTGTGTGTGTGTGTGTGTGTGTGTGTGTGTGTGTGTGTGTGCGAGCATGTGTGCGTTCGCGCGCGCGTGTGTGTGTGTTTGTGCATGCGTGTGTGCGTGCATGTGTGGTGTGTGTGTGTGTGTGTGTGTGTGTGTGTGTGTGTGTGTGTGTGTGCATGTGCGTGTGCGTGTGTGTGTCAGAGTGAGTGTAGATGCCGATGTGCGTGTGTGTTGTGTGCGTGCGTGTGTGTTGTGTACGTGCGTGCGTGCGTGCGTGCGTGTATGCGTGTGTGTGTGTTGTGTGTGTGTGTGTGTGTGTGTGTGTGTGTGTGTGTGTGTGTGTGCCTGCCAAAATCGTTTTTTTTTGTTTGTTTGTTTGTTTGTTTTTGGTTCTTTTTGAAATGCGTGATGCTGATTCTTGTGCCTCAGTCTCAGGAAACATTTCACCGCATTCAGTCCTGCATGCCAAAGAAAACAGGCTAACAGTTAAAGACAAACAAACAGACGTAAATATACTGTACAGTCAGTCACATTCACACACACACACACACACACACTGAGAGACAGGGAGATACAGCAGAGGAGAGAGAGAGAGAGAGAGGGGGGGGGGGGGGGGAGAGAGAGGGACAGAGACAGACAGACAGACAACAGACAGACAAAGTGACAAACAAACAGACGTAAATATACTGTACAGTCAGTCACATTGACAACCACACACACACACACACACACACACACACACACACACACACACACACACACACACACACACACATGAGATACAGGGAGAGACAGCAGAGAAGAGAGAGAGAGAGAGAGAGAGAGAGAGAGAGAGAGAGAGAGAAGACAGACAGACAGACAGACAAAGTGACAGACAGACAAACAGCCAGAAAGAAAGCATGCGAGAGAGAGAGAGAGAGAGAGAGAGAGAGAGAGAGAGAGAGAGAGAGAGAGAGAGAGACAGACAGACAGACAGACAGAGAGTGGAGGGTGGAGGAAAGGAGGAATGAGACAGATGGACACACATAAACCGATGATGGAATAGCTGTCAAACACACCTGCTGTCTTCAGGGAGGACAAAACGCTCCCCCAAAATCCTATCTCTCTCCCTCTGTGCGTATATGTGTGTGTGTGTGTGCCTGCGTGTCTGTATAACTGTATAAGAGTGTGTGTGTGTGTGTGTGTGTGTGTGTGTGTGTGTGTGTGTGTGTGTGTGTGTGTGTGTGTATGTGTGTGTGTTGTGTGCGCGCGCGTGTGCGTGCGTGCGCACGCATCCGCCTGCGTGCATGCTACATGTGTGTGTGACCACAAAATCGTGCTATCCCGCAACTCCCCCCCCCCCCCCCCTACCCCGAATACCCTTATTTGATTCCATTATCCCCCCCCCCCCCCCCTCAAACCACCACACACACCCTCCCGCCCCCCTCCCCCCCCCCACCCCCACCCAATCACACCTATTCACGTATACACCACACGTACGCGCGCACGAACGAACACCCCCGTGTGAGAGGAAATGAGAGAGAGAGCCAACCAGCGCCAAGGACACTGTGCGTCAGTACTGAATGCCGTCGCTCAGATGTTCCGACCATGATATTATGATGAAACGTTACACAGCCTGTACACTCAGGACAGCCACCAGCAGAATAACGATTACACGATTACCATAACGTTAAGGCTGGTGAATACTGCTGACTCTTCGTCCTAATCGAAACAAGATGCGAAGCATATAAACGTACTCCCTATATATATATATATATATATATATATATATATATATATATATATATATATATATCAGTCACTATAGCACTTTCTCCCCTTTTGGTGGTAGAAATTTTGTATGTGAGAGAGAGGAGGAAAAAAAAAAAAAAAAACCCGGCGGGGAAATGAACGCTTGTCTCCCGCGTAACAGGCGCGGATACTAACCACTATACCACAGAGAAGCTTACAGATTTGGGTTACACGTAAGTTTATAAACCGTTATTGCTTAAACTGTACATTACAAAATTATCATTTATAGCCGTTAGTAACGGCTATTCTAGTAAAATAAAACATCGGGCATCATCCATGACCCATAATCAACATAACCTACACATTTTCAAAAAGATCGGCCCAGCAGTTTTGTCTGGAGCGAGTGGAACACATTTTGACCACGGACGGACAGACACACGGACAGCATTTCTTCGTTCCCATTGTAAAGTACTCCCTGTTCTCTAAGAACTGGGAGTACAAAAAGAAAGGTCACAGAAATCGGCGACTGAGAGGAGGAGGAGGAGGAGGGATAGGGGCAGCACTGACACGCGACAGAGATGCATCTATCCTCTATATAAAGCGCTGACACGTGACAGAGATGCGTCTCTCCTCTGTATACAGCGCAGACACGTGACAGAGATGCGTCTCTCCTCTGTATACAGCTCTGACAAGTGACAGAGATGCAGAGATACGTCTCTCCTCTGTATACAGCTCTGACAAGTGACAGAAATACGTCTCTCCTCAGTATACAGCTCTGACAAGCGACAGAGATGTGTCTCTCCTCTGTATACAGCTCTGACAAGTGACAGAGATGTGTCTCTCCTCTGTATACAGCTCTGACAAGTGACAGAGACACGTCTCTCCTCTGTATACAGCTCTGACAAGTGACAGAGACATGTCTCTCCTCTGTATACAGCTCTGACAACTGACAGAGATGCGTCTCTCCTCTGTATACAGCTCTGACAAGTGACAGGGATGCAGAGATACGACTCACCTCTGTATACAGCTCTGACAAGTGACAGAGATGCAGAGATAGTCTCTCCTCTAGATCTTTGATGATCATGACAGCCCGCCCAAAAGACGACTGTGTACGCACATGTAGAATAATACAAGCATGGATGAGCGTGGTGCGTGAGCGCGAGCGTGCGCACGTGTGTGTGTGTGTGTGTGTGTGTGTGTGTGTGTGTGTGTGTGTGTGTGTGTGTGCGCGCGCGTGCGTGCATGCTTGCGTGCTTGCGCGTGCGTGTGAGACAGAGAGAGAGAGAGAGTGAGAGAGAAAGAGAGAGAGAGAGAGAGAGAGAGAGTGTGTGTGTGTGTGGTGTGTGTGTGTGTGTGTGTGCGTGTGTGTATGTGTCTGCGCGCGCGCACGTGCGTACGTGCGTGTGTGCCCGCGCACTTAAGGTGGTTTTTAGGCTTCTCTTCCTCAATTCCAGGGGAAAACATTCTGAAAGCGCCTTCACAGGCCCTTCAATCCATCAATCCGGCCATCTCTCTCACACACAATGAAACACACGCAGAGAGAGAGAGAGAGAGAGAGAGAGAGAGAGAGAGAGAGAGAGAGAGAGAGAGAGAGAGAGAGAGAGAGGGAGAGCAACACCTGCAAACATGTCAGGGGCAAATACTGAGGGTTATGAACTGTCCTCTCAACCCTCGCCGCCAAACAAGTTTTTTTTCAAGAGAGCGATCGATTTCCTGAACCAGAGTGTGGTTTGCGACCACGCCCCCTTCCCCTTCTACTCTCCTTCACACACACACACACACATACACACACACACACACACACACACACACACACACACACACACACACGAGCGCGCGCGCACACACAAACACACGCATATGTAAACATACTCACATACACACACGCATGCGCGCGCCGGGCAACACGCACGCACGCACACATGCACAAACACACTTAGATACATGCGCGCGCGCGCGCACACACACACACATGCACGCACGCACGTGCATTCACACACACATACATCTCTTTTTGTTCAGAATAGATAGATCTCTTCTACCCATTCCCCTTCTCCGATGGAAAGACACCCATCAACCAAGCGACCCACCCATCAACCAAACGATTCACCCATCAACCAAGCGATCCACCCATCAACCAAACGATTTACCCATCAACCAAGCGATCCACCCATCAACCAAACGATTCACCCATCAACCAAGCGATCCACCCATCAACCAAACGATCCGCCCATCAACCAAACGATTTACCCATCAACAAAGCGATCCACCCATCAACCAAACGATTCACCCATCAACCAAGCGATCCACCCATCAACCAAACGATTCACCCATCAACCAAACGATCCACCCATCAACCAAACGATCCACCCATCAACCAAACGATCCGCCCATCAACCAAGCGATCCGCCCATCAACCAAACGATCCGCCCATCAACCAAAGGATTCACCCATCAACCAAACGATCCACCCATCAACCAAACGATCTACCCATCAACCAAACGACCCACCCATCAACCAAGAAGCGATCCACCTATCAACCAAACGATCCATCCGTCAACCAAACGATTCATCCATTAACCAAACGATCCGCCCATTAACCAAACGATTCACACATGAACCAAACGATCCACCCATCAACCAAACGATCCGCCCATCAACCAAACGATCCACCCATCAACCAAACGATCCACCATCAACCAAACGATCCACCCATCAACCAAATGATCCACC
This sequence comes from Conus canariensis, assembly GCA_033310375.1. Taxonomy (NCBI): domain Eukaryota; kingdom Metazoa; phylum Mollusca; class Gastropoda; order Neogastropoda; family Conidae; genus Conus; species Conus canariensis. Next base: position 48,434,527 of record CM065716.1, on the reverse strand, counting down.
CATCAACCAAACGATCCGCCCATCAACCAAACGATCCGCCCATCAACCAAACGATCCATCCAGCAACCAAACGATCCGCCCATCAACCAAACGATCCACCCATCAACCAAACGATCCGCCCATCAACCAAACGATCCACCCATCAACCAAACGATCCGCCCATCAACCAAACGATCCGCCCATCAACCAAACGATCCGCCCATCAACCAAACGATCCGCCCATCAACCAAACGATCCGCCCATTACCCAAACGATCTGCCCATCAACCAAACGATCCGACAAGCTCTCCCTGTCCAACAGACCGCAACTGCGGCGATAAATGGTCCGACAGATCAGCATGCAGAATCAGTCCACTGCACCTCCCAACAGACCAGTTCTGAAAATAAATCGTCGGCGGTCCCCTACCACCGTAATTCCTGCGCATGCGTCATCAGCCAATCTGGGTAACACTGGCGCGCGCGCGCGCGCGCTTACGTGCACACACACACACACACACACACACACACTCTCTCTCTCTCTGAAGTATGTGTGTGCCTATAGACGGAGCGATATGATTTTCAAATAGGGTTTTCACTACAGGCTATCATTTACGGAAAGAAAAACGTTAAACATGCCGTTTTATTGTCTTTGTTTCAGCGGTATCAAGAGTTCTCTCAGACAAGGTTGTGTTTTTTTGTTTTTTTTCTGACATTTTAAAAAAAGCTTTTGTTCATAAATCATTTTCTCAAAGTTCGTTTTCTTCACTGCTCTTTTTTCTTTCTTTTTTTAAAATTTGTTGTTGTTGTTGTTGTTGTTGTTCTTATCTAAATCAACTAGTTACAACATCTACATCGACATTTCATTCTAAAAATATTTCCGATGACTGAAAAGATGCAAATATTCTGACCAGTGAATGAAAACAAAAGGGTGGACCAAAAAGCGAGAGTGGCGGGTTGGGGTAGGGCTGGGGGCTGGGGGCTGGGGGCTGGGGGCTAGAACGGGGCAGAGAGAAAAATGCCCCCATCCTCTGTGCGTGCGTGCGTGCGTGTGTGTGTGTGTGTGTGTGCGTGTGTGTGTGTGTGTCTATGAGAGAGAGAGAGAGAGAGTGTGTGTGTGTGTATGTATGTGTGTGTGTGTGTGTGTGTGTGTGTGTGTGTGTGTGTGTGTGTGTGTGTGTGCATGCGTGCGTGCGTTTGTGTGTGTACGCCATTTAATAAGTTACACATATACACTTCACATACGAGGCGTGTGCGTACACACACACACACACACACACACACACACACACACACACACACACTGTCGAAGCCAGAAACGAGTACATGCTTATTATTTGACTGCTTGTACGTTCTTCGAACAGTTTTCTATTGGGAACAACAACAACAACAACAACTACAACAACAGACACTGTTGCAACAGCGTCGTGGCAATAGTTATGTGAATATTCACCTGTGTATTCTGTGTGCAACACCGAGCTCAAGCTGCCTACTGGACTGGAAAGATCCATCGTCGCTGACAGCAGGTCGGTCAGCTGTGGAATATCTTACGGCCTGAACAGGAATTCTGCTGCATCGTACTACCTCCCTAGTCAATGCGATCTGTGTCGGGGGAAAAAACACAAAAAACTGCGCTCTTTTTCGACGTCTCTGTAATCTCTCGACAACAAAAGCCCCCCCCCCCCCCCCCCCTGTGTGTGTGGTGTGTGTGTATGTGTATGTGTGTGTGTGTGTGTGTGTGTGTGGGGTGTGTGTGTGTGTGTGCGTGCTTGTGTGAGTGTGTGCTCCCGTCTTCTGTGCCACTTACAGTGGCATTGCAACCCATGCTGCTCATCTGACCCCATCCCCACCGCCCCTCCCGTGCACGGCCACAGCCCGGCCCATCCCGCCGCAGCCCCGGCTATGGCAATCCACAGGGAACAGGAGTCAATGTCCAGTCGTCAAGAGGCAACACTCCCCTCCCCCCCCCCCCCCCCCCCCACCCCCTCCTCCCGGAGGAGACACTACACTGCCCCGCCGATCTCGTCACTTCGGTGGTGTTCAGAGCTGCCTGCTCTGAATTAACACACGCAGGACACCACCTACTATAAGCCCTCCGCTACTGACGACAATAATTGCGTAGTCGCGGAGCAAGCGAAATGAGCTCTTTCCGGAGAAAGCCACCGCTATCTTTGTTACTAATATGGAGAGGGGAAAAAAAATAGAAGGAAAAAAAAAAAAAAGATCCTGAGGCAAAATGACAGACAGCACCCACCTCAACAGTTTAAAGCGGAGACAGGTTTAAGTTGTCATGCCCTGTTGTATTTCGCATAAACCTCTTTTTTTTTTTTCTTTTTTTTTTCCTCTCCGCGTAATCCTTTTCTGGCATAGTGGCTGCAATAAGACCAAAATCTGGCCTTCTAGACTTTTCTGGACTAATGATCCGCCCCTGGTGAGAGAGAGAGAGAGAGAGAGAGAGAGAGAGAGAGAGAGAGAGAGAGAGAGAGAGAGTGTGTGTGTGTGTGTGTGCGTGTGTGTGTGTGTGTGTGCGCGTGTGCGTGCGCGCGCGTGTAATTGCCTGTATTTGTGTGCGTGTATGTGCGTGCGTCCATGCCTGTGTGCATGCGTGAGCGCATGTGTGTGAATGTATGTGTGCTCTACGAGCGTGTTTGTGTGTGAAGGGAGGATAAGGGGTGGGGGTGAAGGTGAACTGCATTTCCTTTTGAACTCAATCGGCTGTCACCTCGTTAGTTTGTGTCTTGCAGA
>CM065716.1:48411807-48416807 GCA_033310375.1 Conus canariensis | reverse complement strand
TGTGTGTGTGTGTGTGTGTGTGTGTGTGTGTGAGAGAGAAGACAGTGCTTCTCTGGTCTCCCCAGACCTTCGGGTGTTTTTTTTTTCTATACTCAAGTCTCTCACTACGTCCAGATCTTCTCCTGCATAGCACTCTCTCTCTCTCTCTCTCCTCATTTTCTTCTTAACCCTCCCATCCATCCCTCTCTCTAGTCTTGTTTTTCCACTCCATCCCATCCCTTCTCTCTCTCTCCTCTCTCTCTCTCTCTCTCTCTCTCTCTCTCTCTCTTCTTCCACCCTCCCTGACAAACTAATTCACCCACTAATTAAATACTCCCCCCCCCCTCTCTCTCTCTCTCTCCGTTTTAAGAGTACGCTTTAAAATGTTCTGAATACACGTGCTTCAGTGTGTGTGTGTGTGTGTGTGTGTGTGTGTGTGTGTGTGTGTGTGTGTGTGTGTGTGTGCCTGCGCACGCGCGGGCGTGCGCGCGCGCGCGAGTATGTGTGCAAGTGAGAAGGAGAGCGAGAGACAGGGACCGAGAGAGAGACAGAGCGAAGACACACACAGACATACAGAGACAGATTAACAGAAAAAAAGGACAGAAGGGGAAAAAAAAAAAGAAGAAAAAAACGTTAGCAACAACACTTAAGTGTCTACCGTCACAAATGCACACACACACACACACACACACACACACACACACACACACACACACACACACACACACACACAGCAGGGCGGCGGGCGGCCTCTCAGTGAATGGGTCCATGGTCACTTCCTGATATGCATCAGGACAAAACTGTAATGAAGTCAGCCGCCGTAACGGAGGCGGAACCTCGACACGGCGGGAACACGCAACTTCCGCCGCCCCTCAACACCACTGCCGACCATACTAATGACGTGGACCCACTTCAACAACCACGGCCAGTCCCGTAGTCAGTACTGTACTAACTGCCTAGAAAAATGCTCTGGGTCGGTAACGCCTGTCTGTACGTTGTTGTTGCACTGTTGTTGGTCTATGGCGATGCCCTCCGTCTCTCTCTCTCTCTCTCTCTCTCTCTCTCACACACACACACACACCACACACACACAACACACACACACACACACACACACACACACGTCTGGGTGGAAAAAAGCATTTATATTGCTTACATCACTACCCTGGTGAAATAAAATTTTGTTCGTTCTCTCCCTCTTTCTCTCTCTCTCTCCCACCTCTCTCCCCCCCACCTCTCTCTCTCTCTCTCTCTCTCTCTCTCTCTCTCTCTTCTCTCTCTCTCCAACACATGTCCAAAGAATCAACACGTTCCAAGTCAGCCAACTTACAAGTCTACTCCCACCATCCCTCCCCCACCACCACCTCCCTCCTCTCTCCCCGCCTCACCCCGTCCTCGTTCTCTTCTAAAGCAAATGTCAAAAGCTAGCACAGAATTCGCACACATGCACGTACGCAGACACATGCACTGTTTACACAGACACATGCACTGTTAACACCAAAGACAGACAGCACAGGAGGAAGAGGCAGTGTGTGAGGTGGTGGTGCTGGTTTGATGGAGAGAAGGGAGGGTTTGGAGCAGGAAGGAGGGAGTAAGGACACGCGAGGGCGAGCAAACAAACTACCGTTTAAACGTGAAATCCCCCATCGTTTTTCATCGCCCCTAACCCGCCTCTGTCACACACACACACTCATGCGCGCGCGCACATACACACACGCGCGCGCGCGCACGCTTTCTCTCACTCACCCACACATACTCTCTCACTCTCTCTCTCTCACACACACACACACACACACACACACACACACACACACACACACACACACACACACACACAAACACGCGCGTGCGCGCGCGAGGAAAAAGCCACTTGACAAGCACCAATAAAATTTACCATGCTTGGCTATGTGTGACTGCCTAAGTGTGTGTGTGCGCGCGCGCACGCGAACGGAGAGAGAGAGAGAGAGAGAGAGAGAGGAGAGAGAGAGAGAAGAGAGAGAGAGAGAGAAGAGAGAGAGAGAGAGAGGAGAGAGAGAGAGAGAGAACTCGGAAATTTAATGATTAATGGCCAACAGCCCCTTTCTGGGAGGTGAACAGAGAGTTATACATCACGCACATTCTAAGTACAGGAAATGGAGAGGGGGGGGGGGGGGGGGGGGAGGAGACACACAGACACAAATTAAAGAACACCGACACTACCGTGTGACAAAGCCGCATTTAGCATGAGCAGTACATAGCCATTTAACATAAAGCACCATGTCTCTGACTCGCATGTTAAACATTAACTTTCATCAACATCAAGTTTCTTTTCTCTGAAAGGACGGGACTTGGAATTTCGCCACACTGACTATTTGACCTTGCAGTTCACCTGCTGACATACTTACCAATCTAGATTCCAAATTTTCACCGGTAGTCAACATTAAATTTATGCAGCTATCTCATCTGATTATCTAATGGACACTTGAATACGAAACTGATGTCGTCTTCTTGCGTGTGTGTGTGTGTGTGTGTGTGTGTGTGTGTGTGTGTGTGTGTGTGTGTGTGTGTGTGTGTATAAACATACGGGACAGGCCGTGTTTTTAGTTGTAGGGGAAATGCTAAATCTATGTGTATGTAGCTGGGGCATACCCATTCTAAACTGCGCCCAAACGTTCCTGTATACTTTCAACACACTTATGTATTTTTCTTGTGAAAAAATTTAAAAAGTGTTTCAATTTACCAGACAAGGATAAGGATGGACTAGCGTCTAAATGGTTTTGCAACAGATGGCAAAAATTTCTATACAATCTGTCCTTTATTTCGTTTATGAAGTCTACTTTATTATCACAACCCTAAACCCATACTTCTCGAAATCCGTTATCACATACAATTTCTTGACACGGGTGGTCCACGCTAAACGGCTCTTTTCATGCATAGAAAGAAACATAGTACACGCTTTCTTTGAGAATCTGATTTCTGTTTGTTTCAGCAATCTGAACCAGTACTTAACGCAAGTAACAGCTGTTATTCAGAGTGGAAAACGACTGAGATTTTCATAAACGGCGTCGTTACTTGTATTGTTTCATACATGTACAAATCTTTGGCATGCGTTCAGATGGATCTGCTCCAGCGGATGGTGGTACACTCTGTATCCCCAAATTTCACAGCACATTGGAGAAGCAAAGGGACGACCTAAGGATTAAGAAAAAAAAAAGGCTTGAAGAAAATATCAGTGAAATACATCCACTCCTTTTCGGTGTGTAGAAGATGTCACTGGTACACTTCCTCACTCCATGTTTCAGTTCGTCCATGGCAAGTCCTGTAGAATATCTGGACTGATGTATACTGTGCACAAAAAGAAACGCATATTTTTTTCGCTGAAAATATTAAGAAAAATTTTGACAGAAACATGCCCCATATAGAAGGGAACTCTGTCCAGTGTGAATAGTTAGACATAATGAATAGATATAACATTAGATTGATGTCTTATTTTTCTGTGGTTGTAACATTTTGAATGCTAAATGGCGCATGAAATGACTGAAATAAAAATATGCGTTTCTTTTTGTGCACAGTATATTTATACCATCTGGACTGAAGTATTTATACCATCTGGACTGAACTATTTAAACTATCTGGACTAAAGTATTCATACCATCTGGACTGAACTATTCATACCATCTGGACTGAACTATTTATACGATCTGGACTGAAGCATTTATACCATCTGGACTGAAGTATTTATACCATCTGGACTAAAGTATTCATACCATCTGGACTGAACAATTTATACCATCTGGACTGAACTATTTATACCATCTGGACTGAAGTATTTATACCATCTGGACTGAAGTATTTTTACCATCTGGACTAAAGTATTCATACCATCTGGACTGAACTATTTATACCATCTGGACTGAAGTAGTTATACCAACTGACCTAGAATCAATACTTTACAATTTGCCGCAATCATTCTGCTTCTCTCTGGAGAATGTAATAAATGATGCTGGAGCCCAACCCGCAAGGGAAGCCAAGATCGCTGAGATCATCGACAAACAACAAAAGAAACAGTTCAAATTCGTTTGATGTGAGAGTCACGCCATGTCTAACATGTAAAATTACTTCATCCGGAAGTTCATTTACTAACAGGGAAAGTATTATTGGGCTGATAACGAAGCCTTGCTTCAATCCCTCTAAACATCGAAAGAAACTTCCCATTCTGTAGCCGGTATTATCATGACATAAAACGCTTTTACAGTTGAATATAGTGCCTGAGTCATTTTCACTAATTTCAGCATCCCACCTTCAACCCTTCCTGCTCGCAGCGGCACAGCCCAAAAAACATTGCGGTTCACACCATCATATGTTTTGTTTAAATCAACAGAGGCCACATATAATTTTTTTTTTTTTTAATGCAAATATCCTACAATAACCGCGTTTAAAGTGAAGATATGATCTATGGTTGAACGACCTTTTCTACAGCCTGTTTGCGCTTCACAGATTGAATAATTTTGTTCTGCCAACAAAGTTAGCTTGTCACTGATAACGTGTGCAAAAGCTTTGCTAAGAATGTTTCAAAACAGATATGCCTTGAATTTTGAACGTTAGTATCACCGATTTTATGCAGTGGAATTGTTGCAGCTTCTGTCCATCTCACCGATTTCATGCAGTGGAATTATTGCAGCTTCTGTCCATCTCACCGATTTCATGCAGTGGAATTATTGCAGCTTCTGTCCATTTCACCGATTTCATGCAGTGGAATTATTGCAGCTTCTGTCCATCTCACCGATTTCATGCAGTGGAATTATTGCAGCTTCTGTCCATCTCACCGATTTCATGCAGTGGAATTATTGCAGCTTCTGTCCATCTCACCGATTTCATGCAGTGGAATTATTGCAGCTTCTGTCCATCTCGGTGGAAATAAGTCCTAGTGAACATTGCATTAAACTTTTTTTCTTTTAAATACAGTAGAATTACTGGCTTTACAATCCTTAGCAGATCAGCCCCCTTCCCCCCTACCCTTCCCCCCACCAAACACACACACA
>CM065716.1:48391807-48404307 GCA_033310375.1 Conus canariensis | reverse complement strand
CAAGCTTGAACTAAATGAGTGCTGTCTGTCTGTCTGTCTGTCTGTCTGTCTGTCTGTCTGTCTGTCGTCTGTCTTCTCTCTCTCTCTCTCTCTCTCTCTCTCTCTCTCTCTCTCTTCTCTGTCTCTTAAGAGTTTTGAGGTTTCGTCCTTTTTAAACCCCATCACTAAGGTAGCCACATTCTGTGTTCGGGGATGCCTTATACACGGACACCAGCTTGCTTGTATTTCAGTTTCCCCTCCTCCCTCCCACCGGTGCTCCATGGCCATCTCATCTCTGAAATGGGGAAATAGTGTTTAACGGGTTTACAAGAACCTTAAAAGAAAAAATTACCATTCCGCCGGGCAAACACATTATAAGGCAAAACACGACGCGATTCGACCTCTTTGGTCCTCTTCAGACAAGAAAAACAGCATTCAGGATTATAAAAACAAAGAACGAGCAAGACCTCGATGACGTGAAGCGAAATACGACACAATGAAGGGTAGCAGTCAGTATGAATCAAAGTTTGTTTCAAAATGTGGTGACTGCGTGTTTACAAGATGTGTTATGCATTCGTTCACGCGCGGGTCCTCGGTGTAAAAGCTCATCCATACGACCAGGAAAGATTGCATATGAACTCCGAAGATAAACTCTTTTCCTGCCCGACTATCTCGAGCGGGAATCGAACCTCGGCCCCGTGAGAACAAGCGTCTGATGCCTTTACCCAATAAGCCAACCAATCCCCCCCCCCCCCCCCTCATTAAAGAATGATCTAAAAGAATGTATATCACCAACCATGTCCGAGTCAGATCACACACACACACACACACGAACACACACACACACACACACACACACACACACACACACACACACACACACACACACACATATGTTTCCTTTCAAAAGTTAAAAATCCACATCGGATGGAATATCTAGGAGCAAGATCTTCATGAAATCCGCAATGAAAATAACGTCAGCGTCTTCAAGGATTGAACACATCCTGGCACAAAGTTTGTCGACAACACACCATACATCAGATGTACTGGTCATGATTATCACCTGTGGACGAGAGTGTGAAACCATCAGAAAGCACATCACTGTAGGTTCATTGTTCACTATAAGGTTTACATCAGTTCTTTTTTTTTTTTTTTTAATCATCAAGAAGGACATCTACCAGTGTAAGATCTGCTGGATATTGACAGTTTAAAAACAGAGAGAGAGAGAGAGAGAGAGAGAGAGAGAGAGAGAGAGAGAGAGAGAGAGAGACGACAAGACAAGACAAAGTTCTTTATTTACGAGGATAATAGATAAGCACTGATGTCCTTTTTTTTTTACATCCAGTCCTCGCCCTGAGTAGGGTCAACAATGCAAAATAATGACATCCAGTCCTCGCCCTGAGTAGGGTCAACAGTGCAAAATAATTACATCCAGTCCTCGCCCTGAGTAGGGTCAACAGTGCAAAATAATGACATCCAGTCCTCGCCCTGAGTAGGGTCAACAGTGCAAAATAATGACATCCAGTCCTCGCCCTGAGTAGGGTCAACAGTGCAAAATAATGACATCCAGTCCTCGCCCTGAGTAGGGTCAACAATGCAAAATAATGACATCCAGTCCTCGCCCTGAGTAGGGTCAACAGTGCAAAATAATGACATCCAGTGCTCGCCCTGATAGGGTCAACAATGCAAAATAATGACATCCAGTCCTCGCCCTGAGTAGGGTCACATGCAATATTACATCCAGTCCTCGCCCTGAGTAGGGTCAACAGTGCAAAATAATTACATCCATCCTCGCCCTGATAGGGTCTACAATGCAAATAATGACATCCATCCTCGCCTGAGTAGGGTCACATGCAAAATAATTACATCCAGTCCTCGCCCTGAGTAGGGTCAACAATGCAAAATAATTATATCCAGTCCTCGCCCTGAGTAGGTCAACAGTGCAAAATAATTACATCCAGTCCTCGCCCTGAGTAGGTCAACAGTGCAAAATAATTACACCAGTCTCGCCCTGAGTAGTGCCACATGCAAAATAATTACATCCAGTCCTCGCCCTGATAGGGTCAACAATGCAAAATAATTACATCCAGTCCTCGCCCTGAGTAGGGTCAACAGTGCAAAATAATGACATCCAGTCCTCGCCCTGAGTAGGGTCAACAGTGCAAAATAATGACATCCAGTCCTCGCCCTGAGTAGGGTCAACAGTGCAAAATAATGACATCCAGTCCTCGCCCTGAGTAGGGTCAACAGTGCAAAATAATGACATCCAGTCCTCGCCCTGAGTAGGGTCAACAGTGCAAAATAATGACATCCAGTCCTCGCCCTGAGTAGGGTCAACAGTGCAAAATAATGACATCCAGTCCTCGCCCTGAGTAGGGTCAACAGTGCAAAATAATGACATCCAGTCCTCGCCCTGAGTAGGGTCAACAGTGCAAAATAATTACATCCAGTCCTCGCCCTGAGTAGGGTCAACAGTGCAAAATAATTACATCCAGTCCTCGCCCTGAGTAGGGTCAACAAGTGCAAAATAATTACATCCAGTCCTCGCCCTGAGTAGGGTCAACAGTGCAAAATAATTACATCCAGTCCTCGCCCTGAGTAGGGTCAACAATGCAAAATAATTACATCCAGTCCTCGCCCTGAGTAGGGTCAACAGTGCAAAATAATTACATCCAGTCCTCGCCCTGAGTAGGGTCACATGCAAAATAATTACATCCAGTCCTCGCCCTGAGTAGGGTCAACAGTGCAAAATAATTACATCCAGTCCTCGCCCTGAGTAGGGTCAACATGCAAAATAATTACATCCAGTCCTCGCCCTGAGTAGGGTCAACAGTGCAAAATAATACATCCAGTCCTCGCCCTGAGTAGGGTCAACAATGCAAAATAATGACATCCAGTCCTCGCCCTGAGTAGGGTCAACAGTGCAAAATAATGACATCCAGTCCTCGCCCTGAGTAGGGTCAACAGTGCAAAATAATGACATCCAGTCCTCGCCCTGAGTAGGGTCAACATGCAAAATAATGACATCCAGTCCTCGCCCTGAGTAGGGTCAACAGTGCAAAATAATGACATCCAGTCCTCGCCCTGAGTAGGGTCAACAGTGCAAAATAATGACATCCAGTCCTCGCCCTGAGTAGGGTCAACAGTGCAAAATAATTACATCCAGTCCTCGCCCTGAGTAGGGTCAACAGTGCAAAATAATTACATCCAGTCCTCGCCCTGAGTAGGGTCAACAATGCAAAATAATTACATCCAGTCCTCGCCCTGAGTAGGGTCAACAATGCAAAATAATGACATCCAGTCCTCGCCCTGAGTAGGGTCAACAGTGCAAAATAATGACATCCAGTCCTCGCCCTGAGTAGGGTCAACAGTGCAAAATAATGACATCCAGTCCTCGCCCTGAGTAGGGTCAACAGTGCAAAATAATGACATCCAGTCCTCGCCCTGAGTAGGGTCAACAGTGCAAAATAATTACATCCAGTCCTCGCCCTGAGTAGGGTCAACAGTGCAAAATAATTACATCCAGTCCTCGCCCTGAGTAGGGTCAACAGTGCAAAATAATTACATCCAGTCCTCGCCCTGAGTAGGGTCAACAGTGCAAAATAATTACATCCAGTCCTCGCCCTGAGTAGGGTCAACAGTGCAAAATAATGACATCCAGTCCTCGCCCTGAGTAGGGTCAACAATGCAAAATAATTACATCCAGTCCTCGCCCTGAGTAGGGTCAACAGTGCAAAATAATGACATCCAGTCCTCGCCCTGAGTAGGGTCAACAATGCAAAATAATGACATCCAGTCCTCGCCCTGAGTAGGGTCAACAATGCAAAATAATTACATCCAGTCCTCGCCCTGAGTAGGGCCAACAATGCAAAATAATTACATCCAGTCCTCGCCCTGAGTAGGGTCAACAATGCAAAATAATTACATCCAGTCCTCGCCCTGAGTAGGGTCAACAATGCAAAATAATTACATCCAGTCCTCGCCCTGAGTAGGGTCTACAATGCAAAATAGTTACACCCAGTCCTCGCCCTGAGTAGGGTCTACAATGCAAAATAATGACATCCAGTCCTCGCCCTGAGTAGGGTCAACAATGCAAAATAATTACATCCAGTCCTCGCCCTGAGTAGGGTCTACAATGCAAATTGAGATGAGGCAACAAAAGAAGCATGCAAAAAGTGGCTAGAACTACAATACGATACGGAGAGAGAGAGAGAGAGAGAGAGAGAGAGAGAGAGAGAGAGAGAGAGGAGAGAGAGGAGAGAGAGAGAGACTACGTTGGTATCGTCATGTCACAAGATCCCTGTGGCCTTGCTAAAACGATCTTCCCAGAACTGTTAAAGGGGGAGGGATATACATACTAAAAAAAAAAAAAAAAAAAAAAAGAAAAAAAAAAGAAGAAAAGACACACCACACAAAAAAAGGAAAAAAGACACACACACAAAAAAAAAAGAAAAAAAAAAGAAGAGAAAACAGAAAAATAATGGAAAGAAGAAAGCCGATGGACTGATAACACTGCAGAATGGGCAATGAAAATGTCTGCAGAGAGCCAGGCTTCGGCTCACAGCTCAGCGACAGGACTGGAAGTACCTGGTGAACTGTTGTTCGTCAGTGTGATGCTCCAGTGATTCTTTACACACACAGACACACAGAGAGAGAGAGAGAGAGAGAGAGAGAGAGAGAGAGAGAGAGAGAGAGAGAGAGAGAGAGAGAGAGGTTAAAAAACAAAGAAACAAACAAAGAAAAGAAAGAAAAGAAAGGAAAGAAAAAAGCCGATGGACTGATAACACTGCAGAATGGGCAAGGCAAACGTCTGCAGAGACCCAAAGACCCAAGCCAGGGCTCACGGCTCAGCGACAGGACTGGAGGTACCTGGTGAAATGTTCATCAGTGTGATTGTCCAGAGATTCTTTACGAAGTGGAGAGAGGAGAGAGAGAGAGAGAGGAGAGAGAGAGAGAGAGAGAGAGAGAGAGAGAGAGAAGAGAAGAGAGAGAGAGAAGACAGACGAGGACGGACAGACATACAGACAGACATACGGACAGACAGACAGACAGATATACCGAGAGAGAGAGAGAGAGAGAGAGAGAGAGAGAGAGACTCAGAGAGAGAGAGAGAGAGAGAGAGAGAGAGAGAGAGAAAGAGAGAGAGAGAAAGAGGCAGACAGAGAGACAGACAGACACAGACACGCTGTGAGGTGCCTTTGCTTTTTAAAGGTACCAATATATGGGTGAAAATGCGTGCAACACTGGTTCCTCTGCACGGTTTCAGTTGACAGATAAAACAACTTCCTTTCAGTCAGGACGGATTAATGGGGGAGAGCGGGGATTGTCAGATTATACATTCCATTCCTCTTCCCAGAGGTCTTTAAAGTACTGCGAGTTTTCGTTTCTGGTCTTTGATGAATGGGACTCGGTAGAATGAACATAGAATCTCCAGTATCCACAATACACAGACAGAGAATGTAACGCTTTCTGCATTTTCACCAGCAAAATCAACACAGATGATGCCTGTGTGTTGTTTGATGCCTCCCATCCTGATTCTTTGGTTGTCAGTTGTGCTCAAGGCTAGCACATGGTGGGCCATTTCACTGAGTTCAGTTGTAGTGTACATTTCTAATGTCATTGAATTAGTCCAGCCGATCGACCAAACAAGGCCTTTATGTTGATCATCAGAAAAAAAAGTTCTGTCAAGAAAAACACTGCATCAGTGTATGGCCTGATCGTTAAAGCATTAACACCCTTTGGAAAGAAGAAACAAAGTCGTGCTGAGGTTGTCAGCTCTTCCTCTTTTTTTTCTTTCTATCTCCATATCAAAGGTGAACAAAAGTATAACGAACAAACGGAGTCCTGAAAAATAAAATAAAATAAAACAAGATGAAATAAAATGAAATGAAATAAAACTGGCAGACACTGTAACTATTTTTTCAGGTCGATCAGACATACATATTTATAAAGATAAAAAGCAAAGAACTTCGTTTCACATTCATTTATTGAACTCTCTGCATACATATTAATGGGGAACAAAAGGATAACGAACAAATATAATCGCATAAAATAAAATAAATTAAAATAAAATGAAATGAAATGAAATACACTAAAAATAAAATGAATTAAAACTGGCAAACAGACACAGTAACTATTTATTCAGATCGATCAGAATTCAGATATACATATTCATAAAGACAAAAAGCAGAGAACAAAGTTTCACTTTCATTTATTGAACTCTCTGCATACATCCATAGCTTACTACGGAATTGTTTAACAGTTTATTTTCACAAAAAAATCCGTCTAGGAAACAAAAAACAGATCCGAAATAACACATTGCTTTTTATTGTTTGTTTGTTTGTTTTGTTTGTGTTTGTTTTCCTGGAATATTCGTCCCATTTTCATGGTTTATAAGACGTGCCCACATAATCATTCTTTTACAACAGTGTCTGTATCACTTTCGATAGTATTACAGCTGCTATACATATTTTTAATTATAAAGAACGAACTTTCCAAGGTTCGTCTTTGTTTCTTCTTCTTTCCAAGTGTTAGATGGTTAGTGTGGTCATAGAATGATCAGTCCTGATCCCACGCTGTATGCCTGTCTGCTTGACTTACGCGAGATGAATGAAAATCTAACACACACACACACACACACACACACACACACACACCACGCACGCACGCACGCACGCACGCACGCACGCACGCACACACACACACACACACACACACACACACACACACACACACACACACACACACGTGCGCGCGCGCGCACACACACACACTCATCCGGTCTACTTTGCTGTAATGGGCTATATCTTCTCCGGGTAAAGCGCTTTTATTGGAGGCACATTTCCCTCCATGTAGACAATGTTCGGAAAATCCTTACTACAACAAGGGGACAAACCGTTTTTTAGCACTATGCGATCAGTCCAGGTCAACACAACTCATGTTTTATGGGACGCCTGTAAGGGTCTTACCAGGTTGCCAAACCTGAAACGTGAGTGAGAGTGTTCTCCAGGACCAAAGAGCATCATGCCATCGTTGGTCAATATAATGACGCCATCACAGTCCCTCTGTTACCAATCAAAACGAGTTCTCTCAGTTGAGGCCACGGTTCCGATAAGGCCGTTAACAGTCAGCCAGCCACACGGAAGTGAAAGGACGCTTTGTACTTGAGCGACGTCATTTTGCATTAAGGACCACTCAAACTGCACTGTTTCTCTCCTGACCAAGGTTTTAAAGACCATTCAAACTGCACTGTTTCTCTCCTGACCAAGGTTTTAAAGACCACTCAAACTGCACTGTTTCTCTCCTAACCCAGGTTTTAAAGACCATTCAAACTGCACTGTTTCTCTCCTGACCAAGGTTTTCAAGACCATTCAAACTGCACTGTTTCTCTCCTAACCCAGGTTTTAAAGACCACTCAAACTGCACTGTTTCTCCTAACCCAGGTTTTAAAGACCATCAAACTGCACTGTTTCTCTCCTAACCCAGGTTTTAAAGACCACTCAAACTGCACTGTTTCTCCTAACCCAGGTTTTAAAGACCACTCAAACTGCACTGTTTCTCTCCTAACCCAGGTTTTAAGACCACTCAAACTGCACTGTTTCTCCTAACCCAGGTTTTAAAGCCACTCAAACTGCACTGTTTCTCTCCTAACCAAGGTTTTTAGGGAACGGGTCTACTTCATCTAGATCCAGTTACCCTGTCATCGAATCACGGGCTTGTTCGTGAGCTTTTACATTCTATAGATATTTAGTTGACTGTGCAAATTCACTGGGAAATCCAGAACAAGACTGACGTCACCTTCAGGTATGCTTCACCACCAACTTCCTTCATGTGTTTATGCCGTTTACGAAAGAGAGTTGATGGACTGCCGTTGAGGGTGTTTTACTGTGTAATCTGCACGCATCATAATCAGCAACACACACAGGTTGTTATTACCACTAGGATCTTTGTGATTTCCTATTGTTCATTCACTTATAGCGTTGAATGTTCTTTACTGCTCTTTTCTTTTCTTTTTCTCTCTCACCATTTCAGTTGTCAGTTTTGTGCCTTTGGACTTCAACGTTTTGCGTTCAGCAATCGTCTGTTCCATTCGGTTTTGTTCGTTTGTTTGTTTCTGTTTTTGTACCGCCGACCCCGGTTTTAATCACCTCAAACCCACGGACCCTGCGAACAGCAATGCCAGATTTGACAAGCATCTGCTGAACTGTGGCCACCAGTGAACCGTCGTGTGTACAGACAGCACAGACAGAAAGACCCACAGACACACGCGCAAGTCCCCCAAATAACATACTGCAACTACACAACTGGAAGTCAGCGCTGCGCAGGATAAACATCGCCGACTCCTTTACTGTATACCGATCGACACGGCTTGAAAGCAGGCCAGAAACAGAACAAAAAAGGAAAAGAAAAAAAGAAAAGAAAAGATCGATCATAGTGATCGCCTCCGTCTGTCTGTCTGTCTCTGTCTGCCTGTCTGTTTCTCTCTCTCTGTTCTTACGGTCGCCTTTGGGTGTCCGCACTGCTTCGACGATTCATTAGCGTTCACAATAACTGACAGCGCTACGGATCGATAAGAGAGTTCAGGCGCCGCTTCACCCACCGTTTCATATGTGTGGCTGAGAAACGAGTGAGACCGTACCGTACCGTTCCAACCCGATCACTAACAAACGCAGCATGTGTCACACACAGCACCACCCCTTTGAAGCAGATGGACCCGCGGCCTCTTCAAGCCAACCAATAACCTCCTGCTCTAGGGCCCATTACCTCTGAAGTAAAACTTGAGGGCGACAGGATGCCCGACCCTGCCTGTGGCAAAGATAACCGCTTGTCCAAAGAGAGGGTCTTCTCACTCCTGTCCATACCCCTCTCTCCTTAACAACAACTGCAAAAATATATCAAGGGAAAACGAAAGAAAAGAAAGGGGGAAAATCATTTCTTTTTTTAATTGTTAAAAATCACTGAAAAAAAGTAAATAAAAAAAAATCATAGAAAACAAATAATCAAAGAAAACAACACATCTTAAAGAAAATGATCAAGAAGGTAGAAAAAGATTTTTCACCCCCACTCATTCCCCTTTCTAAAAAAAAAAAAAATCAGTTGCAAAAAAAAAAAAAAAAAAAAAAAAAAATCAAAGGAAAAAATCAAAGGAAGAAATCAAGGAGAAAAGGAGGAAAAACAAACACTTTTTTTTTTTAATCACAAAGGAAATCAAGGAGGGAAATTCAAACAGAGAGAGAGAGAGAGAGAGAGAGAGAGAGAGAGAGAGAGAGAGAGAGAGAGAGAGAGAGAGAGAGAGAATACCCAGGATACAAAGTTTTGGCATCACAATTGACAATGAGGAAAAAAACAACAAAACAAAAAAACACCCACAACAACAACAACAAAACGTGTCATGTCTTCAAATTTTCATCTATATGTATGTAGCTTTCGTAATCGGCGGAACTATAAGCACCACTTACTTCAACGGCCATTCTCAGCCTATTACTGCAATCCCAGTGCTATTCTATATCCATTACCGCATGCTTCTTAGTTTATCACAGCAGCACCAATGCCACTCTCAATGTATACTAGCAGTCCAAACGTCGTCACTCTCAAGCAATTACTGCAGTCCCAACACCGCTCTCAGTCTGCATTCCAAACGGCATAATGCCATTCTCAGTCTATTAATGAAGTCCGAATGCCATTCTCAGTCTATTACTGCAACCCCAGTGCCCTGCGCAATCTATTACGCCTGTCCCAACGCCATTCTCAATCTATTACTCCTGTCCCAACGCCATTCTCAGTCTGTTACTACGATCCCAAAGCCATTCTCAATGTATTACTGCAGTCCCAACGCCATTTTCAGACTGTTACTAAAGTCCCAATGCCATTCTCAATCTATTAATGCAATTTCAACATAACTTTCAATGCAGAATTGCAACCTTAAGCCCATTCTCAGTGCGATACTGCAGTCTTAATGCGATTTTCAGTTTGTTGCTGTTGTCTGGATGCCATTCTCAGTTTATTACTGCCATCTTAACGCTGTTTTCAGTTTACTGCTGCAATCCCAAAGCCAGTCTCGATTTATTACTGCAGTCTGAAGGCCATTCTCAGTTTCTCACTCTTGTCCCAACGCCGCTCTCAGTTTATCACTGTTGTCCCAACATCACTCTTAGTTTATCACTGTATTCCCAACATCATTCTCAGTTCATTACTGTAGTCCCAACGCCGCTCTCAGTTTATTACTGTAGTCCCAACATCATTCTCAGTTTATTACTGTAGTCCCAACATCATTCTCAGTTTATCACTGTAGTCCCAACGCCGCTCTCAGTTTATTACTGTAGTCCCAACATCATTCTCAGTTTATTACTGTAGTCCCAACATCATTCTCAGTTTATCACTGTAGTCCCAACATCATTCTCAGTTTATCACTGTAGTCCCAACATCATTCTCAGTTTATCACTGTTGTCCCAACATCATTCTCAGTTTATCACTGTAGTCCCAACATCATTCTCAGTTTATCACTGTTGTCCCAACATCATTCTCAGTTTATCACTGTAGTCCCAACATCATTCTCAGTTTATCACTGTAGTCCCAACATCATTCTCAGTTTATTACTGTAGTCCCAACATCATTCTCAGTTTATCACTGTTGTCCCAACATCATTCTCAGTTTATCTCTGTTGTCCCAACATCATTCTCAGTTTATCACTGTTGTCCCAACATCATTCTCAGTTTATTACTGTAGTCCCAACATCATTCTCAGTTTATCACTGTAGTCCCAACATCATTCTCAGTTTATCACTGTTGTCCCAACATCATTCTCAGTTTATCTCTGTTGTCCCAACATCATTCTCAGTTTATTACTGTAGTCCCAACATCATTCTCAGTTTATCACTGTAGTCCCAACATCATTCTCAGTTTATCTCTGTTGTCCCAACATCATTCTCAGTTTATCACTGTAGTCCCAACATCATTCTCAGTTTATTACTGTAGTCCCAACATCATTCTCAGTTTATCACTGTTGTCCCAACATCATTCTCAGTTTATCACTGTTGTCCCAACATCATTCTCAGTTTATCTCTGTTGTCCCAACATCATTCTCAGTTTATCTCTGTTGTCCCAACATCATTCTCAGTTTATCACTGTAGTCCCAACATCATTCTCAGTTTATTACTGTTGTCCCAACATCATTCTCAGTTTATCACTGTAGTCCCAACATCATTCTCAGTTTATTACTGTAGTCCCAACATCATTCTCAGTTTATCTCTGTTGTCCCAACATCATTCTCAGTTTATCACTGTAGTCCCAACATCATTCTCAGTTTATTACTGTAGTCCCAACATCATTCTCAGTTTATCACTGTAGTCCCAACATCATTCTCAGTTTATCACTGTAGTCCCAACATCATTCTCAGTTTATTACTGTAGTCCCAACATCATTCTCAGTTTATCACTGTAGTCCCAACATCATTCTCAGTTTATTACTGTAGTCCCAACATCATTCTCAGTTTATTACTGTAGTCCCAACATCATTCTCAGTTTATTACTGTGTCCCAACATCATTCTCAGTTTATCACTGTAGTCCCAACATCATTCTCAGTTTATCACTGTAGTCCCAACATCATTCTCAGTTTATCACTGTAGTCCCAACATCATTCTCAGTTTATTACTGTAGTCCCAACATCATTCTCAGTTTATCACTGTAGTCCCAACATCATTCTCAGTTTATTACTGTAGTCCCAACATCATTCTCAGTTTATCACTGTAGTCCCAACATCATTCTCAGTTTATCACTGTAGTTCCAACATCATTCTCAGTTTATCACTGTAGTCCCAACGCTACTCTCAGCTTGGGTTCAGAGAACTGGCAAACGCTGCAGCAGTACTCTGGAATGCCCTACCTTTCAACATTTTCAAGTTTTTAACATTATAGTTCAGCCAACTACACAGAGCATTTTCAGGGCTGCCAAACTTGTACAGGAAGAAACGTCATATCCTGAAAATGTCAGCTCACAAAACAAACAAACAAAAAATCCCTGAAAAAGAAACGAAAACATTGAATGACATGTCAGCTAAACTCCTGACATTACTGACATGGCAGCTATAAACTACTGACATACGGAACATAAAAATAAGCTTTGCTGAGAACGTCAGGCATCCCCTGTGATTTTTTTCACTTACAGAAAAAAAGTCACAAAAATATGTCAAAAGGCATATAGGAAAATCAACACTGCAGAATGGGCAATAGTGTTCACTCTGGAGTGTGTGTACAATTTTCACCACCCAGTCGCCAGATTACGATACAAAAATATTGGCATGTCATCTGCCGCCGTTAACTTACAAGACAGAGAGAGAGAGAGAGAGAGAGAGAGAGAGAGAGAGAGAGAGAGAGAGAGAGAGAGAGAGAGAGAGAGCCCCAGAATGAAGAGAGGAGAATGGTCTGCACTGGCGAAAAACAACAGTGGACGACAATTAAGAGAGATAAAACTAAAACAGGCAGAGTATGAGAGAGTGACAGAAAAGAGGAAGCTGTAAGCACAGAA
>CM065716.1:48366807-48384307 GCA_033310375.1 Conus canariensis | reverse complement strand
TCCCATCCTACTTGCTACTGGGCAAACAGAAGCAGTGTTTTCATCAAGTGTTTCTGAGGTTGTTAACCTGCCCCATTCTCTGTGGCCAATGCACAATGGACACAAGCAGCAGGGAAACACCACATGCAGAGCCTTTCTCGCCAGATCTTTTCCTTCCACTGTTCCTCCTTTCCCCTTATCATATCAGTGACCCAGTTGTGGCATTATCAGCTCAACCTTTCCTTGCCTGTCAGCTCACGTTTCAGACTGAAGTTATCCAAGTGTGCGTCTTCAAACAAACTTTGAAGTAACCTACCACGTCTCATAATCGCCTAGCATGCAATGATGTCTGATTTTGTTTGATGCGCTCATTTGGGATTTTCTCGCGATCGCCGTCTGCTGTCCATCATTTTGTCAACAATATAAGCATTTAGTTGTATTCAGATATTTTTGTGATTAATGATCTGTTATTTCTGAAGCAAATATATTTGTTTCATTTTTTCTTTTCACGTGGCTTCATTTGCATGATTCACACAATGGATGATAAACTCATACAGTCTAACTTAGCTGTATTTGGCAAGACATATCTATGTGTGTCCTATCTTAATTCTACATCTATAACAGACCTTTTTTCTTTTTTTTTTTTTCTTTTTTTTTTGAATCTCCACAAAATCCATTTGACATGAACTACTTCAGGCCTACATCGATTGATTTTGAAATAATGTAACTTCGTATCTTTTAAACTTTAAAAAGAAGTTATAAATAAATCCGCCGAACAAAAGGGACAAACAAATTACAAGACAAAACACGACGCGTTTCGACCTCTTTGGTCTTCTTCAGGCAAGATAAACAACATCCAGGACAATGAAAACGAAGACTGAGCAATCACTTATCTTCTCAAATTGAGCTTAAGATGGACGAGGATTGAAAAGGAAACAATGAGAGTTAAAACAATAATGATGATAATAATGATAGTGATAGTAGTGATAAAAATCATGATAAAATATTTTTCTTTTAATGATACAGAGAAGATTACTACCACTTTTGGTAATAATATGACGACAGTAGTTGTAGTATGAACAGTAGCTATACACAGAGAGGGGAGAAAGGAGACGGGCTAGAGGATTGTCGAACTGCATGATTGTAGTGGCAACAGCGTTAGTGGCGATGATGATGATGGTGATGATGATAATAATGATAACGGTAACAGTAATCATAATAAAAGTAATAATGATGATACTAATTAATATCTTTTATCATATTTTTATGTAGGCTTAAAGAATTAACTGGAACTGCCGGGATTCTAGCAGTTTCTAGTTATACTTGGCAACAAAACGGACAGCGTTTTACCATTTTCTGTCACAGCAAACCGGTACCTGTTGGTAGCCTCCAGCTAATCGCACTGTGATTGTGAAGGACTTCTAGCGCGTGAAGTAGCAGCGTATTTTTTTTCTTTTTGGGGATGGCTGTAAAAATTATTATCTATGCGCGTGTACACGGGCGCACGCACGCACGCACGCGCTCTCTCTCTCTCTCTCTCACACACACACACACACACACACACACACACACACACACACACACACACACACACACACACCACCGTCACTACCACCACCTGCCCGTCCTCACCTCTCGCTCGGTCTGTCTGTCTGTCTCTCCTCTATCCGCGCTTCTCATTCTATTGCTGGACGGGCTGGCATATTGCTCTTGTTTGCATAACAGTCTGCAGGTCGGTAAACCGCCTGCTGCCCCGTCAGAACGTTCCCAATGTCTTTTAGAGGTGACTTTTTTTTCTGCTTTTGTCTTCGTCGCGGAGCCATTCGGTGAGTCTCCACAGCTTTCAGTCATTGTTCACAGAGTTCAGGGAAAAGATTGGAATGGAATAGGTTACGTGTCTGCTGTTGCGTTATAAAGCCATGTCTGCGACTGATTAACATTTCTGCAAAAATGTCAGCATTGTGATATTGAAAATGTGGAGGATTCATGGCCTTTATCATTCAATGACATTTTCATGCCGGGGACACTTGGAAAGGTTTTACCACACACACACACACACACAAACACACACACACACACGCACGCACGCACGCATGCACGCACGCACACACACACGCACACAATAAATACATGAACTCAGTTTGTTATACACGTGAGTCAAAAGCTGTTTGCTGACGCACTAAACCTCCCCAGTTCGTTCGTTAGTTGACAAACCAAACAGTTCGGACAAGTCTTTGCACAAGTGGGGCTGCTACATCCCTTTCCCGTTCCTTAGCTTTCAGTGACCAACGTCAATGCTTGACCTCTCTACCACATTCGATCCAGCAATCGATGACGAGTACTGAATGCTGAAAGATCCCCCCCACACACACGCACGCACATACGCATGCACGCACGCAAACACGCATACACACACGCACTCGCGCGCGCGTGCACGCACGCACGCACACACACACACACACACACACACACACACACACACACACACACACACACACAGAGGGTTGCTACACTCCTTTCTCCTCCGTTAACTCTCAAAGACCATCGTCGATGCTTAATCTCACCGACACATTCGATCCATTAATCGATCGCGAGTTTTGAATACTGAATGATCTCTCTCTCTCTCTCTCTCTCCTCTCTCTCTCTCTCTCTCTCTCTCTCTCTCTCACACACACACACACACACACACACACACACTTCTATGTCCAATCCATTCTCCCTCTCTCTCTGTCCGCATGTTTCCAACCCCCCCCCTCTCTCTCTCTCTCTCTCTCTCTCTCTCTCTCTCAAATAGACTGGGAGATACACAGACAGACAGACAAACAGACAGACAGCCAGATCTCAAGGAATTGTTATCTTCTCTGTCCGTTATGTAGCGCGTCAAGAGACGATGAACTTCATTCTGTACTCATTTACCCAGAACTCAGTGATCTCAGAGAACAATCTATTCCACATAAATATTTCAATCAACCTTGCTTGTTTTAAACTTGTTAAGTTAATGTCGTCAACAAATGAGAATATTGTTAAGCAGTTAATGTTATATTTAAACAAAGCATTCAAGAGAAGAAGTCTGTATTTAACATAGTTAGGTAATAATTCTTCAGACCTTATATCTTTCTATCTATCTCTCTATCTATCTGCATATCTATCTCTCTATCTATCTGCATATCTGTTTATCTATCTATCTATCTATCTATCTATCTATCTATCTATATGTCTGTCTGTCTGTCTGTCTATCTATCTATCTATCTATCTATCTATCTATCTATCTATCTATCTGTCTGTCTGTCTATCTATATGTCTATCTGCATACTTCTCTATCTACCTGCATACCTGTCTATCTGTCTATCTATCTATCTGCATATCTATTTATCTATCTTTCTGTCTATCTATCTGCATGTAATTCTGTCTACCTATCTATCTGCATATCTGTCTACATATCTGTCTATCTATCTGCATATCTATCTACCGATCTGCATATCTATCTATCTGCATATCTATCTGTCTATATATATCTATCTGCATAGCTGTCTATCTATCGATCTAACTGCATATCTGTCCATCTATCTACCTATCTATCTGGATATCTGTCTGTCGATCTATCTATCTATCTGCATATCGGTCTGTCTATCTCTCTGTTTATCTATCTATCTATCGGCATATTGGTCTATCTATCGGCATATCTGTCTATCTATCTATCCATCTATCTATCTGTCTGGATATCTGTCTATCTATCTACCTGCATATCTGTTTGTCTATCTGTCTATCAGCATATCTATCTATCTATCTATCTCTCTATCCGCATATCTGTCAATCTATCTATTTATCTGCATATCTGTTTATCTATCTATCTGCATATCTGTCTATCTATCTGCATATCTGTCTATCTATCTATCTGTATATCTGTCTGTCTATCTATCTATATATCTGTCTATCTGTCTATCTGCATATTTGTCTGTCTGTCTGTCTATCTATCTATCTATCTATCTATCTATCTATCTATCTATCTATCTATCTGCATATCTGTCTATCTCTCTCTCTATCTGCATATCTGATTATCTATCTATCTGCATATCTATCTATCTATCTATCTATCTATCTATCTATCTATCTACAATATGTTGAACAATTTACTAGTGGGGGATTCCTTAGTCCTTCGTTCTTACAATAATGACTTGGCAAAGATTCGGGAAAAAAAGCGGATGGAGGGAGGAGGGGGGGGGGAGGGGGGGTGAAGAAGAAAAAAGAGAGAACGAAAAAGCATGCTAATATATTACAAATGTAGCACCATATGGGGACCATCGTAACCCATCTTGAAGACAGAATCATTTATATCGCCTGCTCCGAGGCCTTTCGTCCGCTGGATCGGACTCGTCCGGGAGGCACGGCTGATTGACTGTGGCACTGATGGCAGCATGCTTCCCTTTGACTGGTCCTGCACATTTTGGTGACAGCCGTTGGGCAATTGGGCATGTGCTGCCAACGTGGCTGCTGCTCGCAGTTCAGATGGAAAAACGGAAGACTGCCCACCCACCTTCTCACTCCTTCTGCCCCTTACCCCACTCCAGTCTTTCCGTTCACTCCAAAGCACGCATGTGCTCTCTTCTCTCTCTCTCTCTCTCTCTCTCTCACACACACACACACACACACACGCACGCACACACACGCGCGCGCTCGCGCTCACACACACACACACACACACACACAACACACACACACACACACACACACACACACACAAACGCGCGCGCTCACACACACACATTCATGCGCACGCGCGGTCCTTTCTCCATGAGAGAGATTCTTTTCCAGTCGATCTCAGCAATCATCAACGAGTTCAAAAGCGTTCGCTCCCAAGGTGAAACAAAGGCCTGCTGGGCTTCAGGCTTGAGGCTTTAGGCTGCTAACGCTGCAGTTTCCATCAGCAATTATATCGTATGTGTTCACTTCCCACTTCGGTTATGTTTTGTGTGAAACGAGGTCACCGGTCACATTAGTCTTGAACGAACTTCATGATTAAATTGTGCTTGTGCTGTTTTGTCGCAGGGGGGTACTGCGTATGCACCGTCACACATTAGGTGTGGATGGATTAGGTGCGTGTTTGGGAAGAAGGGCTGGGTGAGTGGGTGGGGGTGGGCGTGAGTTTCCTTGCTGATTTTGGGCAGCAGTCCACCCTAACTCCCCCACGCTTCCTTCTCTCTGTCAGACTGACTGGATGTTCCTCTTCCTGTCCAACAGTATGTCACACGTACACACACATAGACGCATGCATACATAGGTACGTGTGCGTGCACGCATATGGATAGACAACTAAATGAAGGCAGATAAGAGAGAATTCGGGACAGATAACGCCTACCTTGAGCACACAATCAGGAGCACAAACACACATTCGCGCGCCCACGCGCGCACACTTACACACACACACACACACACACGCACGCACGCACGCGCGCGCGCACACACACACACACACACACACACACACACACACACACACCACACACACACACACACTTTACTCAATTTCGGATCAAATGCTTCTTTGATGTACAGATTCAAACTTCATGCTTTTAAAACAAGGTTCACTAAAAACGTACATTGTATATGTGGGAAACAAATGTGAAACGATCACTTTTTTTAGGATTGCAGGCATCTGAAACTGCTTTTGCCTGTTTTCTTTGAATCTTCTTTAGATAGTATTTCAAATTACCTCATCTAAATCTGTGACATCGGCATTAATCTGAAGCCCAATCAGTTCTTTAACTGTAGTGGGGTGCTGATATTGTGCTTTTATTAGGTTGAATTCAACAGCTTATTCTTTATAGTTGCTTATGTAGACTATTAATTCGATAACTCCTCTCCTTCTTTCCCTTTCCTTTGTCTAATATCACATAAAGTGGAAAAACACTAAGTAGAAGGGAACAGAGAGAGAGAAAAGAGAGAGAGAGAGAGAGAGAGAGAGAGAGAGGAGAGAGGAGGAGAGAGAGAGGACACATTTGAAGACCGAGAGGGACAGGGGTATAATGACAGTAGAGGGGTGTCTAGCAATCAATAAACATAACTGTACACATCTATTCACACGTAGTCAGGGAAAACAAGAATTGACAGACCGGGAGAGAAAAAAAAATCGCCAAATACCGCCTCCACCCCCAAACCACACATCCCCCGACCACACTCCGCACGGTCATATAGAGAGCAACCGAGTCTCTCCACCACCCCTTTCCTCCGCATCACCCCGTCTCTCTCTCTCTCTCCTCTCTCTCTCTCTCTCTCCGCTCGTTGATGTTTTCGCCCATCACTTCTGAATTAAACTTACATAAGCAAACTTTGGATCTCACCACCCCCACCCCCTTCCATATCTACCGATCAGAGTATGGTTGTGTTTTGATTAACTAAACAATATTCATCAGAGTAATTCCCTCTTCTATCCATCCCGTAGATGAACTGTTCCCCTCTGTCTCACAGTAGTCTACCCCCCCCCCCCCCCCCCCCCCAATTGCCTCAGTCTACAAATCTACAGGCAGAAACACGCCATGCTTATAAACCTAGGCCCAGAAACACGTCTGCCTGCAAGATCACCTCGGAATCTCCCCAAATGTACAGGTATCTCCCAGGAATACCTCAGTCTAGGTCCTTACATTCAGAAACACCACAGTACGCACAAACTTACATTCAAACGCACTTCAATCTAAAAGCATAGACTCGGAAACAACCCAGCCTACCAGCATACGCTCAGAAATACTGCTATCTACAAACTTACCCTCAGAAACACCCCCGTCTGCAAATTTACACTTGGATGCACATCAGTCCATAACTTTCCACTCATAAACAAGCCAATTTTAACACATTTACACAGAGAAACTTCTAAATCTGCACATTTACACACGGAAACACCTCAGCCTAAAACGCTGACAATCAGAAACACATAAATCTGCGAACAATCATGTACTCACAAACGTCGTACTCCAAAAATGTCTTTTCAAAAACACCTCAAACTAGAAAACGTATACTCAAAAACGCTCATCTTGTAAACTTTCACTCGGAAATGCTTCAAACTTCCAATTACAAATACGGCAGCTCCTATCTCCTAGACTACGTTTAGAAACATGAAATCAAAAAACTTTTTCTCAAAAATATCTCAGTATACAAAATTAAATTCACCTGAGCACTGTGAGCAACAAACGTAGAGTCAGAAACAGACCAATCTACAAATCTACTTTCAACACACACAACCACGCACGCACACACAGACACAGTCTACAAATGCATGCAAAGAAAAAGTTCGATATACAAGTATACAACTGCACATTGAACAACATCCAGTCTCTAAAAGTACACTCCTAGAAACCCACAATTCACAAACTTACAGACAGAAACACCCACTTCTACAAACGTACTCTAAGAAACATTTCCATCTGCACCCTTGTTCTTGGAAACACTTCAGTCTATAAACGTACGCTCAGAAACACCCTAGTCTATACCTGCACTCTTAGAAACAGCTTTTGTCCAGGACGGGGGAAATCGTGATGGTATTGCTTAAGTGCACTAAGTTGATGTATTATTAGTCAGGCTTAACACACCAAGGTTGTCTCTGCACTCATACATGCATATGCACACTCATGCGCGCACCAAACATTCACCTCTCTCTGGGAATGGGAGGTCACGCATTCGTTTCTTTCCTAACACGACTGAGAACAAGAAATACAATTTCCATGCTACTTATAATCAAACATGAAAAATCCAATTACACAAAATGGAATAATCAAACATAAAAGATCAATACTTCCTCATCCCGGGGTTATAATAAAAATGACTTCTTACCTGGCCAGGTTTTCACACACACAACCACGCTTTCACACCACACCAAAGTTCTTGAACAAGTCTCTTCACGTCTTCTTCAGCACTGCTTGATGGTGACGCCCTTGGTTGACTGGCTCCAGGTTTCAGGACTGGGTCTTCGTGGTCGTCTCTGGGATCTCGACGTAGAACTCTTCTTCTTCGTCTCCTTCACCCACCTCTGGGTTCAATTTCAGTTTGTCTGTCTTCACCCACCTCTGGGCTTCAAACTTAGTTTTTTCTCTTCCAGCTTGTCTTTAACCCTACGACTTAGCTGTCTCTTCTATCTCCCAGACCACGTTTCTCTCGACCCTAATGTCCTCCTCACTCTCCTCCCTTCTTCTCTCTCTCCTCTGCCTTCTCTCTCTCGTGGTGTTATTCTCCCTGCACGTTGTTCTCCCTCAGTTTATATAGGGATGGAAACAAAGGATTCCCCTTCAGGCCATGCCTTTGTCCATGCTGCTTCTCAAACCCCCTGTTCACAAGTACCCTGAATTTTCCATTCGCTACATTCTTCCATACATCAGCATTTACACACATCCCTACCTAATTGATTAGCAAACACTTGGCACCAGATGGACATCGAAATTTCCCGCCGACTTCGGGGGTCACTTAACACAGTAATTATCTTAAAGAGGGCTACGATAACAACGTCCACGCCCGTTCAACCAGCCTGACAATAGAACCAACCCAGTGACCCACGGCAATACCATCTGAATGAGTCCAAGACTCCTGCTCTTCTAAGACTGTTCACAAAGCAACCTCAGCTGACTGAGTAATGTAGCGCCCACTTGACGCTCCGAGGTCCTAGTGGTTACATCCCTCCCCCCTTTCACTGTCGGGAAGGTTCAAACTCGCTACTACCTTAGGTGCCATCTGTCACCTGACCACTTCGTCCTCCTCGACACAGTTCGACCGGGTGCGGTGGGTACGGCACTCTGGTTAATGGGTCTATTACCTAGTTGTATACTACGTACAACGCCCCTTTGCCTCTAAGCGTTTAATGCCTTTTGTGAGAGGTTTAACGCCCTTGACAGCCTTATCCACAATTCAAACACTGAAATACCCCATTCGACAAATCTACATTCAGAAACACTCCAATCATACATAGCTGAACTCAGAAACACTCCAATCATACACAGCTGAACTCAGAAACACTCCAATCATACACAGCTGAACTCAGAAACACTCCAATCATACACAGCTGAACTCAGAAACATTTCAATGGTATGAAACGTGCTGAGAAACACTCCAGTCTACAAGCCTACCTTTTTTTTTTACATCTCTGCCGCAACCAATCAAGTGGTAATGAAATACGTCCCAGACGATAAACACAAGTGACAAGATTTAGATAACTACTAACCTTGGAGAGAGAGAGAGGAGAGAGAGAGAGAGAGAGAGAGAGAGAGAGAGAGAGAGAGAGAGGAGGGAGGGAGGGAGGGGAGAGAGAGAGAGAGAGAGAGAGAGAGAGAGAGAGAGACAGACAGAGAGAGAGAGAGAGAGATCTTTAATACGCAAGGATGAAGATATTAGGACAAAGCCTAGTCTTACAATCTGTCCTTGTCATGCATACATTATTTCAAGAGAGAGAGAGAGAGAGAGAGAGAGAGAGAGAGAGAGAGAGAGAGAGAGAGAGAGAGAGAGAGATTTCTCTTAGCCTGCCAGAACGTGAGGACCAACCAAAAGCTCACAACTGTGAAAAAAAACGGACGTGACTGCTCCCTGTCTTGAAAGTCCCTCATGGTACGTGTTTTTTTGTTGTTGTTTTTTTCCTCCCTCAACTAAGCTCCACTTTGGGAATTACGTATCAAGAGCGGTAAGATATGGTGTGCGTCTGTGTCCTTTCTGGACGTCCACAGACTTAAGACCTATTCATATAAGCAAATCGCACACATGAGACACACATGCATGCACCTCGAAAACAAGTGGTAGAGTAATAAGGGGCTACAGTGTTTGTAACGTACCCCCCCCTCTCTCTCTCTCTCTCTCTCTCTCTCTCTGAGGGGAACATCAACTCAAGCCAGGAAGAAGAAAAGAGTAAGACAGGGAAAAGGTGGTGGGGTGAAGAGCAGAACAGAAACCAAAGTAAAAAGAGAGAGAGAGAGAGAGAGAGAGAGAGAGAGAGAGAGAGAGACAGACAGACAGACAGACAGACAGACAGACAGAGAGAGAGAGAGGCACCATCCCAACCTTTGTGCACCCTAACAAACCACGTTCCGTGCAAACCAATGAATCTCCATGACGGATGGAGATGGCAGCCGACCCCAGCAACTTGTCCGGCCTGTCCGCAGACCTCTCACTGACCCCCACCACCGGCCAGCACCACGGTCACCATGGTCACCGCCAGGGGAAACAAAGCCACCCGTATCTTTTTTCCCACTTTTTGAGAGACAGCCTCCCTTTTCATCAAGGAAGAGCCACCGCTTGCCAACTGCTAGAGCTTACCCGCTGCTCTTCCTCCGCTCGCCGACTGCTAGAGCTTACCCGCTGCTCTTCCTCCGCTCGCCGACTGCTAGAGCTTACCCGCTGCTCTTCCTCCGCTCGCCGACTGCTAGAGCTTACCCGCTGCTCTTCCTCCGCTCGCCGACTGCTAGAGCTTACCCGCTGCTCTTCCTCCGCTCGCCAACTGCTAGAGCTTACCCGCTGCTCTTCCTCTGCTCGCTGATTGCTAGTGCTTACCGGCTACTCTCCCTCCGCTCGCCGACTGCTAGAGCTTACCCGCTGCTCTTCCTCCGCTCGCCAACTGCTAGAGCTTACCCGCTGCTCTTCCTCTGCTCGCTGATTGCTAGTGCTTACCGGCTACTCTCCCTCCGCTATCCGACTGCTAGAGCTTACCCGCTACACTTCCTCCGCTCGCCGACTGCTGAGCCTACCCGCTACTCTTCCTCCGCTCGCCGACTGCTAGTCCTTACCCGCTACACTAACACATTCGCAGTTAGCCACGGCCTCCTCACAGTGCGAAAGGGGGATTGCTAGACAAATGAATGAATAATGAAATAACGGCAGTGAAAGGCTGGGAGGAAACGGGGTTGGGGGTGGGGGTGGGGGTGGGGGTGGGGACGGCTGATGGATGAGAATTATCAATGAGACCTGTTGAGCCCGTCCCGCTAGTCAGCTGATACGGTTCGTGACACGAGAGAGAGAGAGAGAGAGAGAGAGAGAGAGAGAGAGAGAGAGACAGAGAGAGAGAGAGAGAGGACAGAGAGAGAGAGAGGAAGAGAGATTTTGTAGGTGAAAAACAACTACGAAAACGAAAACAAACAATTGTAGTGAACAAGACCGAACTAAGCCCAACCAAAGCAACAAACCTGCTACGCGCACCTACTACTACCACAAAAAATTTGGACACTGCATTTTCTTTCCACAGAAGACTTTTTTTTCTTTCCACACAAGAGTTTTAGTACCCATGCGAAGGTCAAGAAGCATTGTCAAGCAAGGCATCGATTGTTTGGGGGGAATCTGTCTGCCTGCTTGTGTTAGCTGTACGAGTCGACTTCAGTTGGCTGGATCTATACAGAACAGTGAACAGGGTTGTTTGCTGTTATGGGGCTGTTTGTTTGTTGTTCCTAGTATATTATGCGCAAAAAGAAACGCATATTTTTATTTCAGTCATTTCATGCGTCATTTAGCATTCAAAATATTACAACCACAGAAGAAATAAGACATCAATCTACTGTTGTGCCTATTCATTATGTCTGACTATTCACACTGGACAGAGTTCCCTGCTATACGGGGCATGTTTCTGTCAAAAGTTGCCTTAATATTTTCTGCGAAAAAAATATGCGTTTCTTTTTGTGCACAGTATGGTTTCTCTTGATGTTACAGGGTTGCTTGTATGTTGTTACAGAGTTGCTTGATGTTATTTTCGTTCTTGTTGTCACATGGCTGTTTGTTGTTAAAGGGTTGTTTATTCTCACAGTCTGTTGTTACAAGGTTGGTTGTTTGCTGTTAAAGGGTTGCTTCTTTGTTATCATAGGATTGTTTGATGTTACATTTTGTTTCGGTTCTTGTCGTCACATGGCTGTTTGTTTGTTGTTTCAGAATAGTTTGTTGACATAGTCTGTTGTTATAGGGTTGGTTGATTGTTGCTACAGGTTGGTTAGTTGTTGTTAAATAGTTGTTTGTTACAATGTTGTTTGTTACAGGGTTGCTTTTGTTTGTTTTGTTAAAGGGTCGGTTGTTTGTTGCTACAGATTCGTTTGTTACAGGGCTGTTTGTTTGCTGTTGCAGGGTTGGTTGGTTGGTTGGTTGTTGTTGTTGTTGTTACAGGGTGGTTTCGTTGTTAAATGTTGTTTGTTGGTACTCCGTTATTTGGTGTTTGTTTGCTGTTACCGTATTAGTTGTTTGTTTTATGGTTCTTTGTTGTCAAAGGGCTGCTTCTTTGTTACAGGAGTATTTGACTGTTACATGGTTGTCTGTTTGTGAGAAGATTGTTGTTACAGGGCCTATTGTTTGTTCTTACAGGGTTGTCTATTTTTGATATGCAGTTTAACTCATTTTTTTTTCTTTTGCTACAGGGTTGCTTTGGGTCGTTTGTTTGCCCATACAGGTTGTTTACTGTTCCGAAACTTAGGGCTGCAACCTCACGTGACAGATCACACTCCCACCAGCTCAACCGCCTCCAGTGTGTCCGCGGTTACAGACTGAACTCGTTCCTGCCACATACCATCCAGGAATGGAACGACAACTTGACAGAGGCTGCCGTAACATCAGAGACTCTTGACCTATTCAGGTCAAGAGCTTCCAGCCTCCTGCAATAACCTTCTTTTTTTTTGTTGTCGTTACAGGATATTTCAGTTTTTGTTTTTGTTCTTACAGAGTTATCATATGTTGTTACAGAGTTGTTTCTCGTCACAGGGTGGTTTCTTGTTACATTTTTTTTCCGGGGGGGTGGGGGTGGGGGGTTCGTTACTATTTGTTTGTCATTACAGGGTTATTTGCTGTTCCGTGGTCGTTTGTTGTTTCAGGGTTGTTTGTTATACAGAGTTGTTCGCCATTACAGACTTTTTTTTTTTTTTTTGACATTGCAGGCTTTTTTTGTCATTACAAGCGTTTTTTGTCATTATCAAGTTGTTAGTCGACATCTGTTCATTTGTTCTTACATGCTTGTTTGTTGTCATATCATTTGTTTGCTTATCCCTTTGTTTTTTTTTTTTCCCATTACAAGATTGTTTATGGTTACGGTTTATTTTTCGGTGTTGTGTGTCGTGTCAGTGTCAAAAAAAAAAAAAAAGAAAGAAAGAGAAGAAGAAGAAGAAGAAGAAGAAGAAGAAGAAGAAGAAGAAGAAGAAGAAGAAAACCCACACAGAATTACAACAACAACAAAAAACTCTTGGTGTGAAAATCAAATTTTCGAAACTGTCCACAAAGAATATTTCCATCCGAATATTTGAATCTCCTTATCCGTGAAGGAAATGCTGTGAGACTGTGCCAGGGTCTGAGTGCCGCTGTTGGCATAATGCTACTTCGACATTCCTGCCTCCAAACCCCACGCTCTCCAGCTGGTTTCAGCCATGTCCTAAAACTGCGAAGGAACAGCTACAGGCGGCTGAGGGAAGACACTACCTGACCCACTTAGTCCAAGGTTTAGGGTCCGTCTCTGATGAGTGTTTTGAGCATTTCATGCATTCGACTCTCCAGGGCGATATATTGCTGGAGATGCAGACACGTGCATACAGGACATAAACCAAGAAAAGAGAGAGAGAGAGAGAGAGAGAGAGAGAGAGAGAGAGAGAGAGAGATGGGGGAGAAGAGAGCAGGGAGGGAGGAGGAAGTCCAAGACTACCGCGAAAGAATAACTTGTCTCTAAAAGCTTTTGCTGTGAGGTCGTAAAACCCAACCGCGGGGGGGGGGGGGGGGGGGGGGGGGGGGGGGGAGGGGGGGGGAGACAGACAGAAAGAGATAGAAATACAGGCAGACAGGCAAAGAGACAAACATACAGACAGACAGACGGACGGACGACGGAAACACACACACACACACAACACACACACACACACACACCACACACCACAGTACACACACATACGCATACACACACGCCCATACACGTGCACAAACAAAGACAGAAAGATCGAGAGAACGATGATGGATATTTCCTTCTCGAGTGCATAGATATGAGCTTGGCGTTCTAAAACCGGGTTCAACGGGAAACTGCCAACAACGGTAAACTCAATTTACGAGGTCGCTGACTTTCACTGATTGCATTAATCTTCGCCTGCTTCCTCTGCCCTTCAGCGTTCGATAGTCATTGTAGGATGATGTCGACTCTCTCTCTCTCTCTTCTCTCTCTCCTCTCTCTCTCTCTCTCTCTTTCTCTCTCTCTTTCTCTCTCTCTCTCTCTGCAGGATGATGTCCCCTCTCTCTCTCTCTCTCTCTCTCTCTCTCTTAATCCCCATATAAAGAAATCGTTGGCAGTTGTATATGCCATGATTTTTCGCTGAAATTGTAATAGCATCCTGTTGACATGGGCGAGTTTTCTGCCTGCTGTCGATGCTTTTCAAAGCTCGTCAACTTTTTTTTTTTTCTTCTCCAAATCTTCTTGAATGAACCGGCAAAATATTTAATGGAGCATTGTACTCCGATATTTGAAACATGTGGGAACTAACTCTCTCTCTCTCTCTCTCTCTCTCTCTCTCTCTCTCTCTCTCTCTCTCTCTCTCTCTCTCTCTCGTTTTCTCACGATCTACACCTCCCACTCCATCTCTCTCCTTAACTGTCTCTCTCCATTCTCTCTCTCCCCTGTTTCTCCTTTTCCCTCTCTTTCTCGGCTCCCAGTACTAACGTCCGATTCATTCACTCTCTCTCTCTCTCTCTCTCTCTCTCTCTCTCTCTCTCTGTGCGTGAGCAGCATTTCGATCGATCCATCCATCGATTGCCAGTATAGAGTACTGCCAGAGTATGTAGCGCGCGCGGCCCCAGCCTCAACCCGTGTGTTGACAGCGTTCAATACCCCAGTCAACGCATGTTCCTAGGACCTGATCGTATTGATAATGAGCCTCACATCAAGGACGGCTGCCGGACAGACCAACTAATTCGCTCCAGTTCCTCCCCGGTTCTCCCACCTCTCACACACTAGGTCCTTCTCCCCTTTCTCCATCGTCGCCCCTTCCTCACGCTCTCTGTACCCCACGACCAACGGCTTCCCAAATCCACACTGGCACACAGAAACACCCTGCGCGAGCAAACAAAGTCGCCAGAAAATCTGTCCGAGGCAGTAAAACAGGCAGTCTGTTCTGTGACAGCACTGAAGGTCCAACGTCAAGCGTTTTAGATCGCACACAAATTGGAGAGAGGAAAGTGGAGGAGGGGGAGGGGATATGAAATAAAGGAAAATCGTATACCGCCGGAGGTATCGTCATGAACTGACTGTCGACTGCGCTGGTATGCAGTTTGATCACATTTTCATCAACTCCATGACTCACAAGATCTGAATCATTTCTTTTCCCCACAAAGTCACAAAACTGTTACGTCACCGAGTCGTCAACGGACAAACACACTTGCACGGTCGGCTTCTTTTCAGCAGACGAATCTATTGGGGAACGTCAGAGTGCGTTCCCTTGCAAAGCTGCTCCCCTACCTCATCCGAGAGTGAAAAGTATCAATGATGGTAATGCAAGCGAAACTTTCGGCATTGAAAACGAAAATCGTTTCAACTGAATCTGTACGCCCGGAAAATTCTTGCCAGAGGTGGAATTACCGTTTAGTTTCCTAGAAACAGGTATGAGTGCACCTTCTTTTGAAATGGATCTGAAACAGGCGTCAGTCGGATTTGAATAACGGATCTACAATTGCACTCGTCTATTTCTTCAGTTGTGTTTTACGCTATGTGTGCAGTCGGCATTGTGTCGGTTTGTTCCTTGATGCGTTCTGTGTATCTCATGTTTCTATGCGTGATGGACGATTTGACGCTGAGGGTAGCTAGCGCCAGGTTGGAGTTTACCAACAAGACTAGTGGTCGCTCCCTATTGGAGCAAAATTTACCATACTTACTTACAACTTTCTTTCTTCCTTTTTCTTTTTTTAGTTTTCCCGGTTGAATGCCACAGGTTTTTTATTTTTCAATTTTTTTTTTTTTTTTTTTTTTTTGCGTATGCGACTGTTTTTTTTGTTTTGTTTTGTTTTTTTATGACGGGAGCCACATTCCATCTCCGGAGACGACGTCTAAACAAGACACCTGTGTGCTTGTGTTTTATTTCAGTGTCATAAATCTCACCAGCACTTTCGATGGCCTACTCGTCTCTGAAAGGTGGAATGTGATCTAATGTGCATGCAAGATTTTATTCATTTAGTTGTTGAGTTACCTATTTATCTACTTCTTTATTCATTCATTCATTCATTTGTTCATTTATTAATTCATTTATTCACTTTTAACATTTACGCATGTGTTCACGTAAGGGACCTCGGATTAAAGTGTCATCTGAAGGACTAAGGGAGAACTGGGGTCATCACCTCTGCACAGATGTTAACTTTGAAGAGAGAAGGTCTTCCGACCCGGCTGTCTCGGGCTGGAATCGAACGCTGAACCCTGGAAGATGAGGCTGACGCCTTAACCCACTCGGCCAGCAAGACCCCTTGTTATGTACTGTTGATGTCTCCCTGCATTTTTAGGATGCCTTTCCAATAATACACGAGGGTAACGAGTCTGACAGAATCCAGTCTGGCACGAAAAAAAAACAAACAAACAAACAACGAAGACACAAAAACGACAGAAAAAGAAAAGAAATAAATGGAGAAGAGAAAAAAAAAAGAAAGAAAGACAGAAGAAGACTAAAAAGAAGAAGAAGAAGAAAGGAAGGAAGAGAATCGCGATGAGAAATACTAAAAACTGAAGGCTGTCAACAAACAGACGAACAAAACATTTTGATGAGACAGCCGAGATAACTTGTCTCGTTAGTCACTCGCATCGCACGTGACGTCCGTTATGTTTTCCTCTTTCATCCTGTCCGTGCTCTGCATTCCACAAATGTTGATCAAGATAAGAAGGAACTTTTGATTTCCAA
This sequence comes from Conus canariensis, assembly GCA_033310375.1. Classification (NCBI taxonomy): domain Eukaryota; kingdom Metazoa; phylum Mollusca; class Gastropoda; order Neogastropoda; family Conidae; genus Conus; species Conus canariensis. The sequence continues at coordinate 48,367,490 of CM065716.1, read as the reverse complement.
GTCGTCCGGTGCACGCCGCTTCACCATAATATCGGCAATGAAATCGAAACTCTAATAATACCTTTGCCTCCCCACCCCCACCCCTCCTCCCTCCCACCGCTTTGTCACTGAAGATGCTCTTTTGACGGGATGAAACAATACGTATTTCTGCGTTGGAAATGCAACCAACGTAATTTCCGTGGTTTCATGCACCTGTCGTTTGAATGTTGACAGACAACGGTCAGTCACGTAGGTCGTCACATAGCATGTCCGAATGCATAAACCTCTGACACAGAACTGACAAAGAGAACAAATGTACACAGCCTGGTTCCTAATGCAGCTTCGTTCCGTTTACGATCCACTTCATCATCGATACACACAGGAAAGATGTGGCCTTCAAGGGCCGAAGGTCAGTCAGAAAAGCTTTCCCAATCATGCATTGGCAATGCTCTCCCTCGGTCATGAGACTGGACGTAGTACTCCCGTTTACTGAAAGAATAGGACCAGAGCGCTAAAGGCAATAGCAGAAACGGCTGGAAAGGTTCCATCTCGATCTGGTCGTGATGAACAAAAGGGACCTTCACGAGGCTTACATGTCCCAGCTCACATCAACATGTCCGATAGCTATGCGGTCAAGACATCCGTCACAAGATTACTCGGTCCCAAGGCGCCCCGCCATTCAGGAAGTGCAGGTTCTACATCCG
>CM065716.1:48351807-48361807 GCA_033310375.1 Conus canariensis | reverse complement strand
CAGATCAATGACAGGAAAATTCAAATTCTGTTCCCATTTCCTGAACTTGCGAAAAGGTCAGTCTAGGTGGTTACTTCCCCCTAGGTGGTTACTTCCCCTGCAAGCACCTATTGCTGCACACGTGCCATGGCCGTCTTCATGCCGCCATTTGCCGGAACCAACCCTGTCTCATCTTTCTCTTGGGAAACGTCATGCCTCGTATTCACCTGACACACGCACGCAAAAGTACTCTCCCTCCAATTGTTTTCTCTTACAGCGCACGGACGCACGCACGCACGCACGCCCGCACACACACGCGCGCGCGCGCGCTCATACGTGCACACACACACACAGACACACACACAACTAGGCAGCACACGTACTCAGAACCTTTGAATATCACGCTCCATTGTTTTAAAATTAGTGTGATTCACAATGACACAAAAGTGTCCCACGTCCAGACAATATAACAGTCACGTAACTCTCTCTCTTTCTCACAAGCGCGCGCGCACACACAAACACACGCACGCACGAACACACACACACAATCATCATCAAGCCCTACAAATAGCTTCTTTTCCAATACCTCCTTCAAATATGCATGTGAGCCAGTTTCTCTGTCTGTCTCTCGCGTGCGTGCGTGCGCACGCGCCTGTATGAACACTGAGACAGACAGAGCTCCTCACCTCCACTCGACTGACTGAATGTGTAATCATTCTACGGCCATCACTTCAACAAACACACTCCACTCCATCAACTCAAAACTAACTCTCTCTCTCTCTCAAAACCTTTTTTTTTTTTTTTTTACATCCTATCCCCCACCCTCCCCTACCAGTCTCCTCATCCTCTAAATGTTTCTTCCTCGGATTCCCCTCTACACAACCCATTCCACACACACACACACACACACACACACACACACACACACACACACACACACACACACGTGTGCAAGAGAGAGAGCGCGCGCGCACGTGCACTTTTTTTTCCCCTTCCCCGTCTCAGTTCCGTCAATATAAGCAATCGTCTGGTTCTCTTACAGGTCGATTCTCCCGGCTTTCTGTGGATCTCTTACCACCAATGATGAATCCGCCTGCCAACACTTCCACATGGGAGTCCGTCTCAATCAATGGCTTTTCTTCCGACTATTGTTCTCTCTCTCTCTCTCTCTCTCTCTCTCTCTCTCTCTCTCTCTCTCTCTCTTGTCTTTTTTCCTCTTTGTATTTGTCTTAAACTTTTTATTTATTTGTGTTGTTTTTCTTTAGACGAGAAAGTCTCATTCACATTTTTTTTGTAAAAAAAAAAAGGTCTCCTCATTCTCTCTCTCTCTCTCTCTCTCTCTCTCTCTCTCTCTCTCTCTCTCTCTCTCTCTCTCTCCACAGAATTAGGATTCTTTCCTTTTTTACGCAGCTGTTCTCGATTGAAAGAAACTTGCTCGAATAGTTTTTATTTTTTTGTGTTCTCGATTGAGAGAAACCTGATCGAATACTTTTTTCATTTCTTCCCTCTCCCATTCTTTCTCGTGACAATGTTTCGGGAGCAATCATATGTATATAGTATGTACTGAAAGAAGCATCTGAAGAGGCACCGAAGAAAAATGCTGTTTCCAGTGTTCCGTGCACATAAAAAGCCAGTGTATTCTTTTCTTCTTCTTCTTTCTTACTTCCTTTTTTCTTCTCTTCATTTTATAATCTTATGTAAGCTTCACCAGATTTGTAGAATCCCTAAAAAAAAAAAAAAAAAAAAAAAAAGAAAGTTGGTCATTACTTACACTTTTTCCCCTCCATCATTCAGTTATACATAAAACACTACTTAACTGATCTGTACACTTTTGCAGAAGAAGAAGAAGAAGAAGAAGAAGAAAAACACACAGCTCTTATAAGAAGGATTGGTGGCACAGGGGTGACCAGGAGGCGGGCGGGGTTGGGTTGGGAAGAGGCAGCAGAAGAATCGAAGACAAAGTGTTCTCTCCGTGCCTCCTTTTCAATTTTTAGTGCACAAAATCGCCCCGGCAATGGTGCGTTCCCGTAGACCACTGACAAATGTCTTTCTACTTGAACCGTTCACTTGTCTCCTTCTTGCCGCCGACACTGGAGGCCGACAGTCCGCCTTTCTTCTGGCCTCACACGGAGGACGCTTCAGTAGTCTGCGTGACCCCCCGGGCGCTGAAAGCCAGACAGGCTTATTGTGGCGGCCGGGGAGGGAAGAATCAAACCGTCACATCTTCCTTTTGCTCCTGCTTACCTTACCCCTCCACAGTAAGTAAGATTTATTTCCCTTTTTTCAATGGAATGATAGATGGCGAATTAGTTCCCGTTGCCTAAACGGAACAAAAATAACAAGAAAACAAATAAACAAACAAAAAGCATGTAAATAAATAAATAAAATGAAATATAAAATCAAGTTGAAAATATTTTACTGACCCGATCGAGTGGCTTGACGTAAACCCATACACGGTGGAGGAAGGGGGTGGAGAGGGGAAGAGGAAGATTGTCATACAGCCGTGACTCTTCTGTAACAGGAGGAGCGTTAATTCTCTCCCCTGGCCATACACATCGCACGTCGTGCTTTCCGCTTCTGAGGCTGCCCAGCCGTCAATGGATGACTTGTCCTCTCAGCACCATCCTTAACTTAGCCAGCCGTCAATGGATGACTTGTCCTCTCAGCACCATCCCTAACTTAGAAGTTCTGTGGATGGCGCTTTTGTAAGAAGAACCAAAAAACTTGGGGCTAGTAGCCAGAGATGACTGGCCGTGGAAACCGCATCTCGTTTACAATGAAGCTGGGTAGCCAGCAGTCGTGAATGAAAAATTGGCACGAAAAAGTGTGAAGAAAGCAGAATATAAAACATCTACAGACACGCATAAACAATACATACACCAGTATCTCAACAACAGTCATGGAATGCCTAAAGGCATACAGCCACTCTGAAGGGAAAGGAATATTCATTGTTTACCTGTATGATTATACTCCTACATTCCCTACCTATATATACTCGTAAAAATTTCGCCAAGCATCCACCAACCCCTCCACAGCTTCACAAAGAGAAACGTGAATGTATTTGGGTAATACAGATATTTTCTTTAACAAAGAGGCGGGTACTGTGTACATTTCTATCATAGCAGAACGCTGTTATGACCTGAAGCCTGTTGTGCAACGAATGCTTGTCTGTCAACAATCCCATTTTGTGAGAGTTCGTGAGTTCACTGTGTTATTTAAGTTTTCTTAGCAACCTGTGACACACACACACACACACACACACACACACACACACACACACACACACACACACACAGAGCCTTTCCTTTTAATCCTCTCCCGTCTTTCGTCCAAAATTTTACCCAAACCACAGAATTTGATACATGTTTCCTCTATACTTTATCTCGGCAACTAGCTCAGAAATACAAAAACATCTACAGAGTCCATGAGGTAACTTGGAACCGCAGTGTCAAAGACAACAGAGGGGATACAATGCCATCCATCAAAGAAGCGTATACCACGAGCAGTGTATTCTTTGGAGTCTCCCAAAAGCTAACATCAACAAAATCTTGGCATGACGACTAAAGAGCTTGCTCTTTGTGATCAATGATATACAGTAAAATAGAACCATTAGTGCACGAAGAGCGAAAACTTATTACACTCAATCCGTGCGTGTGTGTCAGTTTGTGCTTCTGAATTAACCAAAACATAAATACGTAATGTAAATCCGGTTGACTTCTGATTCCAAGGTGTCCGACATTATTCCGCCCATCACTGCGTTGGAACTGATGTCATTTATGAATCTGTTGATTTTCTTTTTCTTTTTCCTCTTAGTGATATGTCATTTCTGTTCTTTAGAAAAAAAAGGCGTATGTGCGTCGTTAGTGCTGTTATTATTTTTTCAATTATACATACACATATATCTATGAACAAGGGACAAAGAAATCATTCAATTTCTGTGAAAATCAATATTGTTTCGTAGAAGCTAAGAGGGACAAAGAAATCATTCAATTTCTGTGAAAATCAATATTGTTTCGTAGAAGCTAAGATATAATTCTCAGCAACTACTTTGTCAATCGCAGAGCGTTAGCAGGAAGCTCAAGTTCAGCCGAAACATAAAGAAAAATGAAGTAACATTAATGAAAGCACAACCAACCATCTCCGCATGGCGCTGCTGTGCTTTATTTCAAGGCAGGCACACTGTATGAATGTTTGAAAGCAAGCCGCGCCCTCTTTGTCCTGGGAGATCTTCCAAGTTTTCTTTCCCCCAACACACACTAACACCCCCCCCCCCCCCCCACACACACACACACACACACACACATACACACGCACAAGCAGTTCTCTTAAAAAAAAAAAATTAAAACAAAAGAAAAAAAATACCGGGGAACCACCCAACTTCTGTTACCAAAATGATCGATGCTCTCCGAAAGCTTTTAGAAATCAAAGTTATAGCAACCCTTCCGTCTCTCTCCATCTCTCAAGCTTTGCTGTATCTAAGTTAGCCAAAGGGATTTCCAATATCGTCTAGACTGCCCTCACTCCCCGCCCCCCCCCCCCCCCCTTCTCTCTCTCTCTCTCTGTCTCCCCCCATCATCACCCCCCTTCTCTCTCTGTCTGCTCCCCACCCTTTCCCCGTCCCTTATTCCACCCTCTCCCAACCGCTCTCCTCATCCCTCTTTCTCTTCCGTTCCATCCTGTCTTCGATCTCATCACCTCCACGCCTAATCTCTGTCTTTGTGGCATTCCTTCGATCAGCAGTTTGGAATAATCGATATTCATGCCTTCTACCACTCCTGGTTTCGGCAGCCTTGATCCCCCTTCTCGAAGCAAGGTTCTGTGGACAGAGCCCTGCTATGGTCTCCTTGGCCGCTGAGCAATGAACAACCTGATTCCACTGATCTTATTGGTCAAAGAATGTTTCTTGTGAGTGATTGTTCTGACCTGGCTGCGCTGATCCGATTGCAAATTGCTGCCGGACAAATGAATGGATTCGCCCCTGCCCTTCATTCATAGCCCCCCCCCCTCCAACCTCCTTTTTGTCATCTCACGGTTAACATCCTAATTCCCAGCCACCTTAATCGCCAAGCGCGCGCGCACAGAGAGAGAGAGAGAGAGAGAGAGAGAGAGAGAGAGAGAGAGAGAGAGAGAGAGAGAGAGAGAGAGAGAGACGCGCTAAGAAGAAACACGTTGTAATGAAATCCTTCGGGTATAATAAGCACCGAGTTCCACGATTCCCACAGCGGCTAACTTGGTAAAAGAACACGCTGCGCTAGATGAAGACAAACGGAGAGTTTACGGCTGTCGAGGCTTGGACAGATAGCAAATAGGGTTCTCTGTCTCTGTCTCTGTCCTCTCTTGTCACTCCATTCATTGCGTTTGACTTCCTTGTTCACGTTTCCTTTTGATCTTTTTTTGTTGTTGTTGTTGTTGTTTGTTGTTGTTTTTTGTTGTTGTTTTTTTTTGCTTTAGAGAAGTGATATTGATTTTCATGTTCAACGTCCACCCTGCACCAGTTTTTGTTTTCTGTCCATATTCAGATCCTTGTTTAGTTTGCGATCTTTTGCGATTACTTTGTCTTGCAATATTCGACCAGTGTTCAGCTGTACATGTTCTTTTTTTTTTTTTTTTTTTTTTGGGGGGGGGGGGAGACAGGATGGGTGAGAGAGGTAGGAGGTGGTGGGAGAGATCATGGTCTTAACTCTTTGGTTGTTCATATGTATTATGTCAGCGATTTAACTACGGAATAATAACGCCCCGAGCATACAATGTGACAAGTCTTAATAAGATGGGATAAGCTGTTTTTAGGGTCAACAGCTGTAAAGACATTGAATTTTATGTCTCTAGATACCAAACTGGCGAAATACGGAAGGAGAACCCCTTTGACAGTGTTGTATAATGTTCAGTTGTGCAGGAAATAGAGTTAGATGAGCAGGATTTGCGTCCCACTCTTGAGACACCGTTCTTTCCAATCAATTACCGTGACATCAGAGGCAGAGCCGCTTTAAATGACACCATCCGCACTAACAAGAGATGCACTCCAAACTTCTATGTTCTCAAGCATTTGCTTCTCTTAGTTCTGACTTTACGACATACTGATGTGAATCAAGAGTAAAGAATTGTTCTTAATGTTATCAGTCTGTGGGTCATTTCTGTCTACTTCCCTGACGTCTGCTTTGGACTTCAAGACAATCTTGGACAAAGACGGACACTGAGAGAGAGAGAGAGAGAGAGAGAGAGAGAGAGAGAGAGAGAGAGAGAGAGAGAGAGAGAGACAGACAGACAGACAGACAGAGAGAGAGAGAGAGAGAGAGAGAGAGAGAGAGAGAGAGAGAGATTGAAATAATTCATTAGACTTCAGACAGTACCTGGCAAGAAGATAGTAGTTAAGCTGGTTGTTTCCGTATTTCAACACATACCAATCTGTCATCTCTCTCAGATTACCTCTCCTTAACTGATGGAAATGATGGAAAACCATAGACGCTCTACAACTATCTGGCCTTGTGTCTGAGTGATTGGTCTTTTGGTAATGTCTCTGACAAGTATCGTGGAACTTCCACATATGAAAATGTCCAAACTCTGTAGTTTTTCCTCTGAACTTTAAAACTTTCACTTTCTGTTTATAGAAGAGATAATGAGCAGCAACGGGTGAACCTTCCCTGGTGCCAGGTGAGTCTTAGCTGGTGTCCAGACGATGGCTTCTATCAAACTCACTGTTACCCATCAAGCCAATCTCATTAGCAAAACAGACCGTGGAATGACCTTTCAGTCAGTATTCATTTGTTTCATCGTCTCTCCAAAGATAAACACTAGACAAACTAATTTTCACTTAGATCGTCTTTCTAAGTTGTCAATTCAGGTTTCATAGCCATCCTTTTTTTTCTGTTTTTTTTTTTGCATACAAATCACTATTGATTTTTTTAATGTCCAGGATTTTGTTCTGGAGCTCAGTAACCTCCTCCTTCAGGCTCCACAGATTCACACTTTGAACGGGCACATAACGCTCGTGCTGATCGCGAACTTCCTGCAGGATTCTTCCAGTTGGGTGTCCCTCTGCTGTACCGTGCCGTAGAAACAACTGCTCGCAGCAACAGCTCCCAGGCCTTTCTGCTGGCTGCTGGACACTTTGCTGTCTGACAGAAAAAAACAATATGGCGGCACCGGCAACTTGGGCGATATGTTGCCGATCTTCTTGACGGTTATGACCTCCACGCCGTGTTGAATCTGGTGAAGGCCAACACTTTGGCCATAGAATTGATTGCACTTCATTTTCTCCACAAAAGTACTTGAAAGTGAAAGTAAATAAACACAGGAGAAACAAACCTTGTTTGAAACCAACACTACATGGAACATATTCGTGTGGAAAAGACTGCACATAATTTCCCCGCATCTCTCCCTGCTCTGCCTTGGTAAATAACGTCACTTGAAGACCTAGTTTGAACTTGAAGTCCAAGTCATACTATTCTTATATCTTCTGACAATTACATTTGGTGTTTGACATGGATGTCGACCTCAGTATTGAAGAACGAACCATCGGTGGAACAGAAACGCTATAACAACTGTCACTATTTTCGCTTTAGCAGTATTCGAGCTCCGAGCCCCGCCTGAAAGCTATCTAACTCAGCAGCTTTGGGCTAGTGTCATGACTGGCACTGCTGCGCAGACTCATCGAATAGGCTGCTGCAAGAAGTTCTCATCATGAAAATGAAATACACACATACATTACCCAAGGTTTTTAAAGTCACCATAATGTTTCTGTTGGTCGGCTCCGAGTACGAAGGGGGATAATAACATACCTGATTACTCCAGATTAATCCTGTGTGAATCAGCCTCTAACTGGTCATGTCGGCCTCATGGAGAGATCGAAGAAGGACTGGGTGGCAGTGGTTCTCAACGAGATCACACTTAAATAACACACTGGTTCCACACAGGTGGGAGAGCACTTAGTCAAATTACCGCAAACAGCACCACAGCCGTCACACTAAGTGCCGGCTACTCATACACGAACTGTCCCAAAATCTCATTGACCTAATGAGTGGAAATTCCTAACTGACCGTTCATTTTCGTCTGAAGAACCAGACTTCAAATCTTCTTAACTTCTAGATGTTGATTAAAATGACTTGTTACTTTTGTTCACGTTTACAAACAACAAGTTAAGCATTATTAGCAAACGCCGTTTGTTGTTACTCTGGGATTTAATACTGTTATTGCCGAGGACAGTGTAATATAAATTGTATTTTTGTTCGTGAAAAAAAATCAAGAGAGAGAGAGAGAGAGGGGGGGGGGGGGGGGGGGGGGGGGGGGGGGGGGAAGAGGAAGGGGGAGGGGTAATGTGTGGCAGTCTCCTGTAACTTAAAAAGAAGATCAGGGGCTAGAAATAACAGATACAACTAATTTAAGAGCATCAGCTCTCTAGCTTGCAATTGTAGGCATTTGAGAATCCAATCGATTTGAATTATGCTCATACAATGAACACATCTGGGTCCTAAACTGCAAATCGGTCCAGTTGCTAACGAGAAGTAAAAGTCTTCACCATACGAATCAGTCAATACCACACATACACGTACTCATACACATGCATGAATCCTCTCCCTCTTATCTCTTCTACACACGCACGCACGCACACACACATACGCACCCACACGCTCAAACGCACACCCTCAAATGCTGGCATGCACGCCACACACACAGCACACACATACACACACCACACCACACCACACACACACGCGCGCGCACGCGCGGCGCCACACACGCACGCGCACACCACACACACACACACACACACAACCACACACACACCACACCACACCACACCACACCACACACACCACACCAACCACCACACCACACACCCACACACCACACCACACACCACACCACACCACACACACACATGTTGGGCTGAAAAAATATCCTCTCGGCCGTACTCAGCGAAGCCTAAGGATAGGACACTCATCACAGCGCGTCAGTCACATCCATCTTCAGGCAGCACATGACCACCACCACTCGAGCATGAAGACGACCGCCCGGCAGCATAGAAGACAGCCTTGCCTGAAAGACCAAGGCAATGACTTCTAATGTCCACCGTCGGCTGAACAGCACCCTCCGCCGCAAGCGGGGACATGTCTGAGTCAACCAAGACGAAGACGAGAAGTGGACGGACTTCCGTCCAGAAGAACGAAGAAAGAAGACCCGGACTCCTGTCTGGGAAGGTACTGAACGTCAACCTTGGAGCACCCAAGTGCAGACACCATTCCTGAGCTCTGCAAGCCCCGTATCAACCTTGTAACTCCGCCTTCTCTATAGCATCTGCAGTTTACTACAGTAAGGACAACGTGTCCTTTAGAGCCTCGGGTTGCAGGATGTTGAACAATCCCTCATCTGGCCAACGCTTTCACGAGGGATTCCCTCTCGATCAAAGCATTTTCTTCGGTGTATTTCTTTTCTCCCTTGTTCTTTAAGTTTTTCTTCTTGCTTTTCTTCTTCTTCATCTTCGTCTTCTTGTTTTCGTCTTTTTTTTTTCATCATCTTCTTCTTCTGTTCCAGTTCTTGGTTATCTTTTTATTATTTTTTTTCTCCTTCCAATTAAGCATCTCTTTCGTTTATACGGCAGTAACACGAGACAGGCTCATTCACCTTGTTTTTTGTTGTTGTTGTTGTTTTTTTCCTCCCTCTTTGCATGTTGTCAATTTTTTTCCCTACGGAACAAGCGCTTTTTCTTCCTTTCACGCAGTTTTCTTGGAATGAAACAAACTTGCTGGAATATTTCTACTTCTTTTTTTCATCATTTCCAATCCCGCCCTTTTCCGCCTCTCTCTCTCTCTCTCTCGTCTCTCTCTCTCACTCACACTATCCCTGCACACGCTCACACACACACACACACACACACACACACACACACACACACGCACGCACGCACGCACGCACGCACGCACGCGCACACGCACACACACACACCACATTATTCACTCAGTCATACAGACAGACACATACAGAGAGACAGACAGACATAGACACATAGACACACACACATACACAC
>CM065716.1:48345528-48351707 GCA_033310375.1 Conus canariensis | reverse complement strand
GAAAAACAACCTCGGATGAAGACGACCCCCGGCAATGAAACGCCTTCCTTAAAGCCAAAGGGAAGGTTCTAATGTTCCCTGGTTGAACAGCACCCCCCCGCCGAAAGGGGGGACATGTCTGAGTCAACCAAGAGAAGACGAGAAGGGAGGATTCCGTCCAGAAAAAACGAAGAAAGAAGACCCGGGGGATCCTGTCTGGGAAGGTTGAACGTCAACCTTGGAGCCCCCAAGTGCGGGACCCATTCTGAGTCTGCAAACCCCCGTATAACCCTTGAAAACTGCCTTCTCTTTTGATCGCAGTTTATTTAGTAAGGAAACGTGTCCTTTAGAGCCTGGGTTTGCAGGATGTTGAACAATCCCATCTGGCCAAAACGTTTTCAGAGGGTTCCCTCTCGATCAAAGCATTTTCTTCGGTGTATTCTTTTTCCCTTGTTCTTTAATTTTTTTTTTCTTGCTTTTTTCTTTTCATTTCGTCTTCTTGTTTTGTCTTTTCTTTTTAATATTTCTTCTTTGTTCCGTTCTTGGTTATCTTTTTATTATTTTTTTTTCCTTCCAATTAAGCTCTCTTTGTTTTGGGGCGTAAACGAGACAGGCTCATTACCTTGTTTTTTTTTGTTGTTGTTGTTTTTTCCCTCCCTCTTTGCATTTGTCATTTTTTTCCCTCGGAACAAGCGCTTTTTTTTTCCCTTTTACGCAGTTTTTTTGGAAAGAAAAAATTGCGGGTATTTCTATTCTTTTTTTTTTCATTTCCCTTTTCCCCCTTTCCGCCCTTTTTTCTCCTCTTCTTCTCGCTTTCTCTCACTCACAATACCCCCGCACCGCTCAAACACACACACACACCCACCACAAACCCCCACAACCCCCACGCACGCACGCCCACGCACGCGCACACGCACACCCACCCACATTATTCCTCAGTCATACAGACAGACACATACAGAGAGACAGACAGACATAGACAATAGACACACACACATACACACACACGCGCGCGCCCAATAGACACAGACCAGGACACAACCCCCGAGGACCATAACATGTTTTACTAAAAAAAACAGAACTCTCAGCGGAAAAAAGTGGTGGGATGGGGGGGGGGGGGGGGGGGGGGGGGAACGAGGGGGAGGGGGCGGGGGTGTGATGGAAATGTTCATTTTATGCCTCCCTGTGGAAAAAAAAAAAAAAAAAAAACGGGGAGAAAGGATGAAAATATTCACTCTGCGCTTCCCTTTCAAATGCTAGAGCATGAAATCGACCCAGCAGTTGTGCGCTCAAAGGAACACTGACAAACGTCTTTGCACTTACTCCCTACACTTGTCTCCTTGTCGTAGAAGAAACTCAATGCTGACGGTCTACCTTTATCCTCCACTTGCATGGACGATGCACCCGTGGCCCGCGCGACATTCACGTGTTGAAAACATCACAGGCTGGTTGTGTTGACCGATGATAAAATCGAACTGCTGAGTGAATAGATTTCCTTTTGCTCTCACTTACCCCAACCCCGGTAAGTAAGCTTTAGTTCCCTTCTTTAATGAAATGATAGATGACAAACAACACCCCCCCCCCCCCCCCCCCCCCCACCCACCCCACAAAACACACCATCCCCCGTCTGAGAGAAAGAGGACACACACAAAGCAAAGAACAAAATAAATAAAAAGAATAAAATGAAAACCGAGGGTGAAATGAAATTTTACTGATCCGATCAAGTGGCCCGGTGCAAACCCGTTGACTGTACTGTAGCGATGGAGTGGTGGTGGTCGTCGTCGTGGGGGTGGGGGGTAGGGTATGTGGGGATGGAACGGGGATTACGATACGGCTTCAATTCTTCCGTAACGTGATAAGCATCGATGTTGTTCCTATGGCCAGGATGCGTGTCGACGTATCTTGTTCTGGGGCAGTCCAGACCCAAATGGATAGGCCGCCTCTCTATTACATCCCGTGTTACGTATCTTGTTCTGGGGCAGTCCAGACCCAAATGGATAGGCCGCCTATTTTATCTCGTGTTTTCAAGTACCATGGATGGCGTTTTGGGAAGATGAGAGAGATAATGTTGCATATAGCCCAGCCAACCGCAAAGGGCCATGCCAGGGCTGTCACAACATGGAAGTCAACTCTCAAGTCATATAAAAAAAAAACAACCAAACCCTCATCCACACAACACCTTAAAATACACCTAAAAACACACAGGAAATTTCGCTAAAAATGTTTATTCAGTAAAATCTTAGATCATATAGAAAAGTGTCGTTAAGTCAGTGTTGGTTTCTTGGCTAACGTTATGAAGACTGTGTTTCTGCATCTGAACACAACTTCCACCCAGTCTTACAGATGTTGTGCAGTCGTTGGAAAAAACGGTACATTTGTTTCTTCGCCAACGTCATGAAGGGTGTGTTTCTGCATCTGAACACAACTTCCACCCAGTCTTACAGATATTGTGCAGTCGTTGGAAAAACGGTACATTTGTTTCTTCGCCAATGTCATGAAGGGTGTGTTTCAGCATATGAACACAGCTTCCACCAAGTCGTACAGTTATCGTGGCGTCGTTGCGAATCCGTACATTTTTTGTTGGTGAACATTACAACTTTTTTCGCTTCTGCATCTCAACGCATCGCATGCCCTCAAACCGTCTTTCCTTAAAAACTCCTCTCTTGAACAGAATCACCTCCCCATACCGCTCCCAATCCCACACCGTCTCCCCAAAGCACACATTCCCTTCTGTTTACTCTCTCGAACCCCCTCCCTCTTCCAGCTTTATCCTTCCCAATATGATCTGAGTCGCTCAGGGCAAATAAGGGTTGATTTTGAGAGAGAGAGAGAGAGAGAGAGAGAGAGAGAGAGAGAGAGAGAGGGAGAGAGGGAGGGAGGACAGACAGACAGACAGACAGACAGACAGACGCACAGAGAGAGCAAGTCGGTGTGTTTCTGAGAGAGTATGTATTCAGAGAAAAGTCTAAAGGGCATTCTAGAAGGTAGCCTATGGCATCTTAACTCCATTTTACACTGATAGATTAACTTTAACTTTTCGGCGTTCATCTTTCGAATTATAATTTTTACGAATTTCTCATGCTTTGAAGCTGGACAGACTACATATTTATGAGATGTAATTTGATTCTAAAGCCCTAAGCATGCATGTTTGCCTCCCATTCAGTCTTAAAAATGACTGAATTGTAGACTTATCACGACACATTCTCAATAAATTACCAGCTTTCTGTATCTTAGTTATGCCAGAAATGCAGACCCTGTATGGATTTTTTTAAGCTGACGAGGCAAAAAACAGCAAAATATCACTGTTTCTCAGTGAATGTCAGCTTGTTTGAACAGACAATCACCAACTTCAGAAACAGGAAAACCCATCAGCAATCGACCAGTAGCCTGGTACAGCTCATTTTCACGAGGTATATAGAGCATGACAGTGAAGACGGGGTTTTGTACTTTATTTCTGTTCCACTGGGCAGCACAGCTGAGAGGTTGCAGCCTGATCACCAAAACAGATGAAGAACGCGCCCACACAGGCGAAGATGTACACTGTGCATATAAGAACTATCGTCCAATGGATCCAGTCAGAAATCTGCCGATTTTGACATTCGTCAGATGCCATTTCTGTTCTTCAAGAATGTCTGTGTAATTTTATCAGCGGGATTACAAAAAAAACAAAAACAAAAACAAACAAAACAAAAAAACAAACAAACAAAAAAATCTGCTTAAATATTCTTTTGCAGCATCTGAATATAACTCTTACCAACCGTCCACTCTGTCTCAGAGTTTTGGCAGCCAGCCCCCAAGCTACAGAGTGACATACAACAGAAAAAAAAAGTGAAATAAATGAAAACACGGCCTTCCAAACAAAAACGACCCTCTCAAGCTGCTGTGCTTCACTTCAGGTCCTCCAGGATGGACTTACAGAGAGTGTCTGCATCAAATCAAATCATGTTGTTCTAGGAGATCCCTTCAAGCTAGCCTACCCCAACACATTCGGGAAGCAGTTCTCCAAACCTGGGGGATCACCTAGCTTCTCAGACCTGAATGATCGATACTCTCCGAAAACGTTCAGGAAGCAAAGTTATGACAACTTTCTGTCTCTCTTCCTCTCTCGTTCTTTGCTCTAGATCAGCCAGCCGATGGGATTACCTATAACGTCTAGACTACCCTGCCCATTTCCCTACTCTCGCTGTACCCCTTCCCCTCCGCCCTTCCTTCCCTCTCCCTCTCTCTTTCTCAGATCGCCCTTCTCATCCCTTCTATCTCATCTTCAACCTCATCATTCACACTCCAAACCTAATCTCTCTCTCTCTGTTCCTGTGGCATTTTCTTGGTCAACAGTATGATACACATATCTTCTATGACCTCAACCTGAGTTTGGACAGCGCTGACCCCACGCCATCCCCTCCCACCCCCCACATGTTTCTGTTGACCAAACCCTAAGATGATATTCTTGCCAGTCTGGGCTGTAAATTCACGACTGATTTTATTGGTTAAAGCCCCTGTTGACTCATTTTACTAATCTGATTGTACTGATCGCAATGTTATCTGCTGCTGGACACATGAGTGGATCTGCACTCACCCTCCCTATAAAGCTTACCCCACCCCTCACCTCACCCCATCCCCAATCCCCTTTCCTATCCCTTCCACATCTCACATTTTGAATCCTAATTTCCAACCACATCAGTCTCGAAACATACACACAGAGACGCGCGCCAAGAAGAAACACGTTGTAATGCAATGCTTCTGGGACGATAAACACCGAGTTACACAATTCCCACAGCATCTAACTTTGTAAGTGAACACGCTACGTGGGATGAAGACAAACACAAAGCCGGGAACTGCTGAGGCTCGGACAGAGAGCAAATAAAGACTTCTTGCTTCCCTCTCTTTCTCTCGTCTCTCCATTCATTGCGAGCGACTTCGTTTCGTTCCCCTTTCAAATCAATATAAGAACGGACACTGATCTTTTAAACATGTTCCAGCCTCATTTTTGTACTTCTATCTATAACAGATCCCAGTTGGTTTCTTACTTATGCACCATTCCTTTGTATCATGTAATGAGTGACAAGTGTTCACCTGCACATGATTTTGATCCCCCCCCCCCCCCTCCCCAAATGGCTGGGAAGAGACCGTGGGTGAGGGGAGGGAAGGAAGAGAGGAGGTGGGAGATGCGGGGAGTTTGATCTGTTTGGTTCTTTCCATGCCTGTCTCTTGGGACGCTGTTCATCACGAACGTCAGTGGCATGGTGACTGTCATCGATACTAGTTTTCCCAAAGGCCTACGTTGACGTCAATGGCATAGTGACTGTCAAGAAAACTTTCCCCCAAAGAACCACTGTGACGCCAGCGTCAGGTGAGCGACATGGACACTGGTTTTCCCAAAGAACTACTGTGACACTGATCTGTAACCACAAGGGGCCAGGCTACTGCAAGCATCTTTCACAATGGAACAACGATATTAGGTCACTCCGGGAATTCAGGGGAGTCGCCATAATGTCTCTGCTGGTCGGTTCCGAGCACGAAGGGGAGGCAATGAACTATTTGGTTACTCCAGACTGAATCAGCACTAACTAGCCATGTCTGTCTCGTGGAGTCCTTGTTCTGGAGAGGGCCGAGTCCTGCGTTGCTCTCAGTAAGCCCGCAATCCAATGACAGACTACACACAACCAGGTGCGGCAGTCCATTTCATGACCGAGGGTTAAAAACTAGGATCTTTGATGCAAGTTTTCCTTTGGGCCGCTCTAAATGGAAACCAAGGCTAAGGTCAAGAAACAGACAAGGTCAAGAAACAGACAAGGTCAAGAAACAGACACTCAGAGTCAAGGCTTGCAAAGCTGTCGAACGTGTTCTGGTTGCACAATGCGAATTGTTTGAACACACTAGACACAATCCACTATAGAAAAGCACAAGACGTTCGAACTCTCACGACCGCCAGCTCCACTGCTGAACGGACAGACGATTCACAGGCGCCATGTGTACCTCAATACTTGCAAACTTCTACCGAAGTGCCATATCCATCACACGAGCCTACACTCAACTTCCTCTAGGGTGACAACACTCTTTGAACCAGGCCATCACAGAAGGCCATCACAGAAGAGGGAAATGCTATGCCGAAGTTGTTACATATCCAAACATCCAGTGGGTCTGAGAGTATTCACACCGTCGTTAGTATGTGGCTACTTGCTTACTGACACTGAGTAAAT
>CM065716.1:48335528-48340528 GCA_033310375.1 Conus canariensis | reverse complement strand
CCGTGTCGGTCAGCTTCCAATGATAGTCCTCATGAACATGCCGCGTCACACGACCTTGACCTGATGCATCCCGGTCCATGGGCGGTAGTAACATGATAGTTTGGTGTCATTAAGTCAACAACTGATAGTTTGGTGTCATTAAGTCAACAACTGGTAGTTTGGTGTCATTAAGTCAACAACTGGTAGTTTGGTGTCATTAAGTCAACAACTGGTAGTTTGGTGTCATTAAGTCAACAACTGATAGTTTGGTGTCATTAAGTCAACAACTGGTAGTTTGGTGTCATTAAGTCAACAATTGGTTAGTTTGGTGTCATTAAGTCAACAACTGATTGTTTGGTGTCATTAAGTCAACAACTGATTGTTTGGTGTCATTAAGTCAACAACTGGTAGTTTGGTGTCATTAAGTCAACAACTGATAGTTTGGTGTCATTAAGTTAACAACTGATAGTTTGGTGTCATTAAGTCAATGTTCGTTTCTCTGGTAATGTTATGAAGATTGTGTTTGTGCATCTGAACGTAATTTGCACCCAGTTTTATAAATATCATGGCGTTGTTAGGAAAACGGTACGTTTTCTCTGCCAACTTTACAAATAGTTTCGCTTTTGCATCCGGAGTTGCCACCTGCCTTCCAACTGCCTTCCACCTGCCTTCCAACTGCCTTCCCTTCAAAACTGTTCTCCTGAACAGACACTCATCCCCCCTACCCCCTCCCCCGTTCCACCCCCATCCTCTCCAAAGCATACACTCCCTTCTGTTTACTCTCTAGAACCCTCCACCTTCTCCACTCAACTTGACCCTTCCCAACATGATCTGTGTCGCTTGAGGCAGATGAGCGTTTATTTTCAGAGAGAGAGAGAGAGAGAGAGAGAGAGAGAGAGAGAGAGAGAGAGAGAGAGAGAGAGAGAGCATGGCTGTGTGTTTCTGAGAGTGTATGTATTTAAAAAAAAAAAAAAGTCTAAAGGGCATTTAAGATGTAGCTTACAGCATTTCAAACCCATATATATTCATAGAACGAACACCATCCTTCATGTTCATCTTCTAAAACGTAATTTTTTAAGAATTTATCATGCTTTGAAATTGGGCATACTTCAGTTTCTGAAATGCATTTTGAATCTAAAGCCCTATAGAAAACTTAAGCTTGCATGTGTATCTCGCATTCACATTCTTAAAGATGGCAGAATTGTAGACCCATCCAAATACATTTCCAATAAATTTCTAGTTTCTCGTTTGTTAATTACACCAGACATGTATATCCAAAATCGAAAATTTTCCAGCTCAAATGTAGCATACAGTGGAATGTTTTAAAACTGGAAAGTATACTGATTTGATCACACACACACACACACACACACACACACACACACACCGCGCGCGCGCGCGCGCGCGCGCGCACACACACACACATATACATACACACACTCCCACTCTCTCTCTCTCACACACACACACACTCACTCACTCACTCACTCACTCTCTCTCTCTCTCCTCTCTCTCTCTCTCTCTCTCTTTCATAATGAATGTCAACCTGTTAGACAGAGAATCGGCCACTTCAGATGGGGAAACCCAGTGTACAATTGATCAATTGCCTGGTTCAGCTCATTTCCATGGAGGTACAGCATGGCAGTGAAGACAGGCTTTGTACTTGGTCCTGTTCCAACGGGCAGAAAAACGGACAAATTGGAGCTGGTGAGCGCCGCGCCCACGTAGCCTTAAGGCGTAGATCCTGCAGTCATACCTGGTGATGTAAGATGTTGTCAGATGGATAGCAGTCAGGAATTTCCCGATTTTTGCCATTCATCCTATGTCATTTTTGTTCTTAAAAAATGTGTGTATCATTGTCACAAGATTATGTGTACGTCATTTTTTTTTCGTATACTGTTAACATATTTCTTTCTTTCTTTTTTTTTATTATAAAGACTGGGCCGGAAAGATTAATATGTGAGAACAAATTCTTTTGCAGTATGTGAGTCTATTTCTCACCAGCCATCCACTCCATCTGAGAGTTCTGACAACCAGCTCAAGATACAGAATGAAAAGGGAAAAGAAAGAAAAAAATCTGTGAAATAAATAACAACGTAGCCATCCACACAAAAAAAGAACCTCTACAACCGCTGTGCTTCATTTCAGGTCATCTGGGGGAAGTTCAGAGTGTGTCTGCAACGAACCAAGCGATGACCTTTTTGTCCAGGGAGATCTCTTCAAGCTGGCTAACACCCAACTCCTGCAAGAGGCAGCTGTCCAAACCTGAAGAATCACCCAGCTTCTGTGACCCGAATGACTGATACTGTGCGAAAGCATTTAGAAAGCAAAGTTATGATAACTCTCTCTCACTCTTCCTCTCTCGTTCTTTGCTCAATCTACATTGGTGAATTGGATTACTTATACCGTCTAGTCTGGCCCTGTCCCGTCCCCTACTCTCTCTCTCTCTCTCTCTCTCTGTATTCCTTCAACCCTCCTGCCCCCTCGCTCTCTCTGCCTTCTCTGTCTGTCTGTCTGTCTGTCTCTCTCTCTCTCTCCCTCTCTCTCTCTTTCTCTTTAACCCTTTTTTTTCAGATCACCCTTCTTATCCAACTTTTTCTTCTCTACCATTTCATCTTCGACCTCCTCACCTACATTCCATGCAAAATACGTGCGTGCGTAGCATTCCCTTCATCACCAGTAGCCTACGTGATACACATACCTTATTTGACATCCTCCTGTCTTTTGGCAGCACTGGCCCTCTTCCTCCCTCACCCTGCTTGGAACGTTTCTATTGACTGAGCCCTAATACTACTTTCTTTGGCTGGTTGGGCTGTAACACTATGACTCGACTGATTTTATTGGTTAAAACCTCCTTCTGTTGACTGATTTTATTGATCTGTCTTTATTCATCCTATTGTTGACTGCTACTGGACAAATAAATAGATCTGCAACCGCGCTTCCTATATAGTTTGCCCCCCCCCCCCCCCCCCCTCTCTCTCTCTTTTCTCTCTGTGTTTAAATCCTAATTCTCTACCACCTCAGTCCCCGCACATACACACAGAGACACGCGCGAAGAAGAAACACGATGTAATGCAATGTTTCTGTGACGATAAACACCGAGTAACACAATTCCCACAGCGGCTAACTTTGTAAGTGAACACGCCACGCGCGATGAAGACAAACGGAAACAGGGAACTGCTGAGGCCTGGACAGACAGCAAATAGAGACACTCCTTCTCTCTCTCTCTCTCTCTCTCTCTCTCTCTCTCTCTCTCTCTCTCTCTCGTTACTCCATTCATTGCGTGCGACTTTGTTTCCTTCTTCACGCCACCTTTTGAGCTTTTTTTCCCCCTTTTTTGTTGTTGTCAAAGTGAGAAGGGACACTCATTATCTATATGTTCACCGGACCCGTTTTTATAGGCCTATATACCTGCACAGAGATCCTTGTTTCCTTTCCCATTTAAGGACAATTCCTTTGTATCATGTAACATGATGAGTGGTCACGTGCACAGAAGAAAATAGTTATGCTACACACAGGCACAGAACCACTAAGCAGAAGAGTAGTTTGCATTTTTCTTTTTTTATGTGGCATGGGACAGAATGGGTTAGGGGAGGATGTGGGAGGCAGGGTGGAATTGTCTGTTTTGTAGTTTGTATCTCTCACAAAGATAACTAGGCAACAGAAGAAGAAAAAAAAAAAACAGCCCCAAAACGAACTATCCAGCAAATTTTATTAGATGTGACGCACTTGTTTGGAGGGTCAACATCAAGAATGGCATTCGATTTCAGCGTCTCTAGTGGGGGAAAAACCCTGAGGAAATACTGAACGACAAACCCTATGACGATGTTGTAAACGTTCAGATGTACACGGTCCAACTCTCGAGACAGTTTTTTGCTATGAACCACTGTGATGTCAGTGGCAAGGTGACTGTAAAGAACACTGTTCTTGCTGATGAACTGCTGTGACGTCAGTGGCACGATGGCTGTCAGGGACACTGTTCTTCCTCATGAGCCACTGTGACATCAGTGGCTCAGTGACTGTCAGGGACACTGTTCTTCCTCATGAACCACTGTGACATCAGTGGCTCAGTGACTGTCAGGGACACTGTTCTTCCTCATGAACCACTGTGACATCAGTGGCTCCGTGACTGTCAGGGACACTGTTCTTCCTCATGAACCACTGTGACATCAGTGGCTCAGTGACTGTCAGGGACACTGTTCTTCCTCATGTCACTATGACATCAGGTCATGACTGTCAGGACACTGTTCTCATGAACACTATGACATCAGTGGCTCAGTGACTGTCAGGGACACTGTTCTTCCTCATGAACCACTGTGACATCAGTGGCTCAGTGACTGTCAGGGACACTGTTCTTCCTCATGAACCGCTGTGATGTCAGTGGCATGATGACTCAGGGACACCGTTCTTTCTCATCAACCACTGTGACGTCAGTAGTGGGACACTGTTCTTCCTCAGGAACCACTGTGACGTCAGTGGCTTGGTTCTGTCAGGGACACTATTCTCCCTCGTGAATCACTGCGACGTCAGTGGCACGCTGACTGTGCGGGACACTGTCCTTCCTCGTGAACCACTGTGACGTAAGTGGCACAGTGACTGTCAAGGACACACCTCTTCCCAAAGAACAAACGTAACATTAGTGGCACTGCTCTGTAGTCACAGGAGCCGCAAGCATCTTTCACAACAGAACACAATACAAGGAATTCAGAGTCGCCCTAATGTCTCTGCTAGTTGGCTCCGAGCACGACCGGGGGATAATGAAGTATTTTGACCTCTGCAGACTGAATCAGCACTAACAAACTAGCCATTTCAATCTCACGGAGGGCTTACTGTCGGGAGGGCGGGGCTATGCTCTGAACAAGACCGTATTCAAAAGGCAGTGTACAAACGGGTAGGAGAGTCCATTTTGTGACCGAGGATACCAAGGGGATCCTCGAGGCCAGCCTTCCCTTAGGGCCGCGCCACAAACGAATCAATGAAGACAAGAGGCAGCCATACTGAGTCGACATTGGCAGAGGTGT
>CM065716.1:48318028-48328028 GCA_033310375.1 Conus canariensis | reverse complement strand
ATTCTTAACTGCTCAAGAAAATAAAAACACACAGCTGCCTTCATTCAGATCCTATACTCAACCACATTTGAAAAAATTATTGTATGTCTGCGATCAGCAATACATTTTCGTTTTTTTCTTTTCTTTTCATTTATGCTGTAGAACTCTCTTCAAATACTATTCATGAAAATAAGCATGTTTAAAATGACTTTTCTCAGAAAATGACTATTTCTGTAAGCATGTTTAAAAAAGACTTTTCTCAGAAAATGATTATTTCTGTATGTTTAAAGAGACTTTTTTCAGACCACAATTATTTCTGTAAAAGGGTGGGACTATGTGCACGAGTGACTTAGACACCAACTCAAGGCTTCGTTTGTCGCAAACACTTTCTAAGGTTCTATAGCCACAACATGGTATGGATAAATGACAGATCATAGGTAACTTTGACACCATAACTTATCAAGGTACGCACAGGGAGCCCAAGGATCATTTCATATTTATGCATGCATGAGCAACTTTTGCAATATGGGTTTGCAGATCATCATTGATAAGCATGTCACTTGAGCATAGTTTGTGCATGTCTGGACCTATCATATCTTTGAAAGCTGTTCTATAAATTCGTCTGAACAGTTTTGTGTCTACAGCAGCTGTCTAGAAAATGAGTTCCATATCCGATCAACTCACATGTTGAGCATGATCTGTCTTCTCTTTCAGTGTCCGAGCATATATATAATGTTTATGAGCAGGTCGTGATCACTAAGGTCTGACTGAGATCATGTCTCTGTTCAAACTTTTTTCTTTTTTTTTTTTTTTTACGTTTATCATTCAATATTTATTGTCGGTAGTTTTCACTTATTTTGTTGTGAAAAATATGTTACTCTGTGTGTGTGTGTGTGCGTGCGTGCGTGCGTGCATGGGTGCGTGCGTGCACTCAAATGTGTGGTCTGAAGTTGAAACAGGATCACTGTCCTGTTAAAAGGTCAGCTGGACCTAGCTCAGAAAATGCACATGAATAATTAGTATTGAATACTCTTTTCCCCTCAAAATGTCTGTGGTATTGTGTCTGTTCTTGATCACAATAACGTTTAACAATCTACTGTTTAATTTAGTTGTTTGGTTGGTTGGCTGCTTTTGTTGTTGCTGTTGTTGTTGTTGCTTGATCCCATTTTGTTTTCATTTAGGGCTGCTACCCCACTTTCAAGTGACTGTACTGTTCATCAATGGCATCTCACTTCTATTCCTCTTACAAGCAACAACAACAATTACAACAACAGCACAACAACAACAACAACAACAACAACAACACTTGCCAACCCTGGTATTTGAAAGTAGAGATGCTGTAGACAGGCATGCTATACATTTAAGGCTGGGCAGCCTGAGAACTAGATATGGCGACAAGGCCAGGAGGCGGAATCGATGCTCATCACATCAGGCGAGAAATTGAAGCTGTAATACAACCCCAACCCATTCCACCAACCCCCCTAACTTCCCCCTCCAGGCTTTTTCTCACAGTTTATGGGCTTACACCAGACTACTCAATCGGATCGGTAAAATTTCCTCTCCCTCCCATTTTTCTTCTTCTTCTTCCCCTCAGGCTAGTGGAAGTTATCCGCCATCTTTCATTCTGTTGAAAAGGGGAAGCAAATCAGATTTACTGTGGGAAGTAAGCGGGAGCGAAAGGAAATTTATTCAGTGGTTTGACTGTATTTAGCCGCCACACAGTAAGTCTGTCCCAGATGCGTGAACGCTGGTGGAGTGGCCAACGTGTCTGTGCTTGTGATTGCTCCCTGGGTAACTGCCGGCCACTGGTGCTATGTGGAGAAGAAACGTGGAACCAGGAGTCCCAAACCATTTGCCTTTTCTTCAGCCACGTCGAGGACACCTCTGTGTGGATCAAGTGAAACACATTGTAGAGCTTCTACAGAACGCACCCGTCTGGGTACCAAAGGTCAGTATAGGATACAGTACGCAGACAGTTCATTTCGTTCCCTTCTGTCTGCGGCCAGAAAACAAAGTTTTTCTGAAAATAGCTTTAATGTGACGATATAACACTTGCAATTTTCATTCTTGTCCCTCCCCCCCCCCCCCCCCCCTTTTTTTTTTTTTGTGGTAGTGTGTGTGTTAGTTAGTTAGTTCTTCAATGTGTGTGTGTGTGTGTGTGTGTGTGTGTGTGTGTGTGTGTTGTGTGTGTGTGTGTGTGTGTGTGTGTGTGTGTGTGTGTGTGGTGTGTGTGTGAGTGTGGTGTGTGTGTGTGTGTGTGTGTGTGTGAGAGAGAGAGAGAGAGAGAGAGAGAGAGAGAAGAGAGAGAGAGAAGATGTGGGGGATGAAGACTGGAGAAGTGAGGCTGAAAATCGAGTCGCTGTCGATTGGCATTTCTTTATTTACCTGTATGAATCCTGTAGGCATACGTTTTACTCGAGGGGTGTCACGCTTTAATTCTATTTCTTAGTCTGTTATTCTCATCTTGTTTCCTTTCCTTCTTTATTTACTTTTTTTTCTTCTATTTTCCCCCATTTTTCTTCCTCCCCCACACCCCTCCCCCCATCCCATTAAAACTTTAGAAGAAGACTGTGGGAAAGTTTTATGTGTCCCACGTTTCTTGTTTTGAGAAGCTCTTGTGTTCACTTGATGGACAACACTGGAGTTATGTTGAATTGAATGAGAGCGGGGTGGGGGTGGGTGGGAGGGGGGTGGTTGAAGGAAGGGAAGAGAGAGAGAGAGAGAGAGGGAAGGATGTAGAGAGAGGGAGGGAGGGAGGGATAGAGGGAGGGGGAGAGAGAGAGGGAGGAAGAGAGGGAGGGACAGAAAGAGAAAGAGAGGGAGGGAGAGAGAGATACAGCGAGAGCGGGGGCAGAAGGAAAGAAATGTTGGAGATGAGGGCATACTTCATGAGCCAAATTCTTTCCCACAAGAGTCAAATCAAACGGCGCAAATTTTGAACTGGAGAGAAAAGAAATTAACGGATTAGAGATAGAGTGTGTGTGTGTGAGTGTGTGGTGTGTGTGTGTGTGTGTGTGTGTGTGTGTGTGTGTGTGTGTGTGTGTGTGTGTGTGTTCTCAAGTGAAGCGCTTGTGTGAGAGCTATATAAGATAAACTAGCGCCTGCTTAAAGAACAGTGGAGAATATGAACAGGTGAGAGAAGAAGAAAGAGAAAGAACCAACGTAACAAGACAAACAAAAGCAAGTGTTGGATTGAGACGGCATCCCTTCTGGGAAAACTCTCCAGACGGATTAGAACGCTGGGGAATTTGATGAGGCTGTAAAAGAACCAGACGACATGTTACTTCACTGATGGAACATGGACATGGAGGAAGGGAGGGAAGGGGGAGGGGGGGGGAGGTAGTGGGCGGTTGGAAGAATGTCAAAGTGTACTAACACATTTCATTTTCAGTGTTTCTAGTGGCCTAGCCGACCATACACGGCAGTTTAACGGTTTGTCACCTCACTGCTCCAGGATTAAGAAACAAATGGAACATGCCTGTCAACAAAGCACGCAGCTGCTGTTACCAGCAGCGGTGACGCTCAAAGGTTAAACGTAACAGTGACCCAGAAAACAAACAAACCAACCCCGCACGCACATTAAAAACACGCCACAAAGGCAAACAGACATGCCAGCATGGACAGCCTGCTTCCATCCTGAAGACTACCAGAACAGCCTCTGATCAGTCGCTAGGTTTAAGAAAAGAAAAGACAGAGAGAGGATGTGGAGACACAAGTTGAAGACCAACTACCCTTTTGGTCTCAATGTGTGGGATTAGTTGGTTTCACGTGAACAATCTGCCCTGGGAACTTTGCCCTTCGCTGAACCAAGACTTCACCCAGGCATCACTATTTATCATACAGTAATGAGGGAGGGGGGGGGGGATTAATGACGTAAAAAACACACATTACGTCAAATAGTTTTGACGCCGACTTCCATGGTCAGCTGAGGAAGGTTTGCAAAAACCGAAAGCGCTTCTTTAAAATGTTTTGGGTGTTTGTTGTTTTTTTATTTGAATTATGTTATGCCACATGGTTTTGTGAGAAACGACAGTGCATTCACTTTGTAGTGGATCCACCCAGAAGCCATTTCGTCCCTTTCGTTTGGTCATTCTTCGTCATGGACAGCAATTCGTATCAAAGTGCATCCAGTTGCTCTGGATCTGGCCACTCCAGGACAGGGACAGGCTATGGACTGCATTTGGTATCAAAACTAGAACGTTATAAATCTCATTACCAATTTCTGGGAACCTGCTTGAACCGTGATGTCACGCCAAAAGGTATGAGATTGTTTTTCCCCTTCTCTGCTCTTCCCCCAGCGACAACTTTAACACAGAAAATACAGACTCCACTGAGGAATACAGAAAGAAACATTCTTCGGTTGTGTCTTAGCTTTTATGAAGAAGCTGTTGAGGACCTGGAGAACAATTTAATCCGTTTTCGGGTAGCCTTAACGGACAATTTGGATCAAGAGACTCTTGCAAAGTCTCTCCAGAAAATAGACTCAGTACAAAGATCCGTCAGATCACGCTGTAGTGACACGAAAAAGGAAAAGATGTCAGCCTTATTTCAGGATAGCCGCAAAAGACCAAAACCTCTGTTTAGTTTACAAACTGAACTCCCATCCCAGAAAACTAAAAGAAACCGCCATTTCAGACGTCGTGTTCCGTTAATAAAAACAGATCCCTCACAAGTCATTAACATTTCATCATACCAACTCACTGATGCCCAGACAAGGTTACTGGCTATGGGACCCAAGTTTTGCCCAACACCCTCAACTTATGATGAAACAGAGCTGCTCCAAGATACGTTTGAAGGAATCCGCCGTCTGCGCTTAAGGGAATTCTTCCATGATGATGATGCTCCCACTCTCATTCCCAAAAAGCTGAAATTCTACAAGAAGAAGTTTTGGTGTCCCCCTAAGGGAAGAGATGAGGCTCTTGATGCTTACTGTTCCACTATTCTATCCAGAGTGGAATCCCATATCTCACAACCTACCAAGCGACAAAACTTAAACAAAGAACAACGTGCTGATTTGAGAGAACTGAAAAAACTTGTGAATACCAGGGTCCTACGAATATCACCAGCAGATAAAGGTGGAGCAATTGTGGTGCAAGATTTCAATAAATATGTAGAGGAAGCACACAGACAGCTTCACAATACAACTCACTATGAGCATCTGACGGCTGATCCCACCACAGATATTGCATCAAAATCAAACCACCTAATTGAAAAGCTGCACTCAAAGGACCATATCGACGATGACTGCTACAGGTGGGGTGTGCTGGAGCCTGAGAAAACTAAGACACCTTATTTTTACCATCTTCCTAAAGTCCACAAAGATTTACATAAACCTCCTGGACGTCCAATTGCGTCAGGAGTCAATGGACCAACTGAACGTCTCTCAAAGCTAGTGGACCATTGGCTCCAGCCTCTTGTACAAAACCTGACGTCCTACATCAAAGACACAACTCACTTCCTGAACATCTTGGAAGAATGGAAAATCACTCAACAGCCTCTGGCGAGTGAAGTATTGATCGTCACTGTTGATGTGGTTGGGTTGTACACAAATATACTCACATGAAGTGGCGATTTCCCTGAAAGAAATCATCGCCAGTTTTGGTCATCATTTGAAAGAAGGCCCCTCTGTTCCATTACTACTGGAGATCGTTGAACACGTCCTTCAAAACAACGTGTTTGATTTTGATGGTGAGCTGTTCCAACAAGTCCATGGCACGGCAATGGGGACCCCAATGGCTCCCTCCATTGCAAACATTTTCATGGCATGGTTAGAACAACGTCTACTGGCAACTTCACCCTGGCATGTCCATCCAACATTCTGGCGTCGTTTCATTGATGACATTGTCATGCTCTGGTTCCATGGGGAAAGCCAGCTGCTTTTGTTCCTCAACTGGATAAACAACCAGCATTCCACGATAAAGTTTACAACCAACTATGGTAGAACCAAGATCCCTTTCCTGGAAGTCAACATGAGCATCAATGGGGATACAATCACCACAGACCTTCACACTAAATCCACGGATGCTCACATGTACCTACCCTTCAACTCCTGCCACCCTAGACACTGTCTGAGAGGCATCCCCTACGGGCAGACTATCCGCCTGCGAAGAATCTGTTGTAAAGATGATGTGTTCCTGACACGATGCAGAGAGCTGAGAACCCACCTACATAACCGTGGCTATCCATTAGCTCTGGTGGACTCTGCCATCAACAAGGCACAGACACTTCCCAGGAAGGATGCACTCCAGTACCAACGGAGGAACCATCAGTCAGACAGGGTGCCATTTGTTATCCGCCATAACCCTTCCAACCCTCCTCTGGCCTTTTGGCTGAAGGAAAAAATGACGGAGCTCCACAGAAGTAGACGCATGAAGAGAGCCGTTTCCAAACCTCCCATTGTTGGTGAGCGTAACTGTCGCAATCTGAGGAACCTTCTGATGCCCAGCAAACCACCAGCAGTGCAACATCAAGCGTCTGCTACAGATTCATTGGTACCAGGTTGCTTCAAATGCACAGCGAAACGATGTGTTCTGTGCAAGGAACACCTGGAGGAAACGACCACGTTCAAGAGTGTTCGCACGGGTCACCAGTTCCACATAAGGGACTCAGCTACATGCAAAAGTACCAACCTAGTGTACCTGATCAACTGTGGCATTGCCAGGATGTACAGTATGTTGGTGAGACGGGAAACACCCTACAAACACGCTTCAGTGGTCATCGCTCTGACATCATCAGAAAGCAAGATACACTCGTGGCACGCCATTTCTGTGGACCTGGACACCAGCTGTCAGATTTGAAATGTTGTGTGATTGAACTCATAAAGTCCACAGATGTACAGAAAAGAAAAGACAGAGAGAGGATGTGGAGACACAAGTTGAAGACCAACTACCCTTTTGGTCTCAATGTGTGGGATTAGTTGGTTTCACGTGAACAATCTGCCCTGGGAACTTTGCCCTTCGCTGAACCAAGACTTCACCCAGGCATCACTATTTATCATACAGTAATTGGGGGGGGGGGAATTAATGACGTAAAAAACACACATTACGACAAATAGTTTTGACGCCGACTTCCATGGTCAGCTGAGGAAGGTTTGCAAAAACCGAAAGCGCTTCTTTAAAATGCTTTGGGTGTTTGTTGTTTTTTTTTTATTTGAATTAGGTTTGAGAGAGAGAGAGAGAGAGAGAGAGAGGAGAGAGAGAGAGAGAGACTGACTGGCATGTTACAGACTGAAATTAGAGGGGGGGGGGGGGGGTATATAAATTAATGTTTAGGAGAAAGCACGGTGATTCGGTTTCAAAGGCATGAATATGGTGGATGACAGTAGAGCAAAATCTCTCTCTCTCTCTCTCTCTCTCTCTCTCACACACACAACACACACACACACACACACACACACACGCACAGAGAGAGAGAGAGAGGGGGGGGGAGGGGGGGAAGCAGAGTGGTAGGAAGTGACTGGCACAGGCTGTCCAGAGCGTCCAATACAATTCATGGTGAAAGAGCCTCGGGCATCCCCACGGAGGGATTTTTTTTTGGGGGGGGGGGGGGGGGGGGGGGGGATGACGGTGACGGGAGAGTAGGGGATAGAGAGACAAGTGGAGGGAAAGGGATGGGGCAGACATCTGGGAGATGTCAAAACACAATCACCTATACATGCTGGCGGTATAAACAACACTGTACAACTGCAGGAAGATCAGTCCTGCCAAATATTTTGCAAGTATCATGCGCACGGACGAAGAAAGAGACGAAACGAAAAGCAGTGAGTAGTGACAGCTATGCCTGTCTCGCTAATGGCTACAGTCCGCGCGCCGTAACAAGTTTCCTGAACAAACAGCGTGTCGATATTTCCGCTGACGTGTACAGGTATAGACCAGCGTGGAAGTTGTGCAGAATCTTGAAACGAGTCTAACACGTCAGACTGCAACGCTGAATATACTCATGAGTGTTTTGTGGAGTACGCCGGGTGTACTTTGCGTGATTTTTGTTTATATGCAAAACACGATGGGAGCATTTGTGATACCGGTGAAATGTACTGCTCGTCTCATGCAGACTATGCTTTCATTGCCTGAACTTGTCCACGTGACAACAGATACAGACACAGACATGCACACATATATACGCGCAGGCGCACGCGCGTCCCCGCGCAGGCGCACACACACAACCTCAGCAGGTAAGTTACGTCAGCAATAGGGCACGATGGTATGTTCACTGGCAGAGTACTCAGCAACAGAGAAAGGAATGGGAGAAATTCGTAGTAAACACAAACAAGAACCGTCTTCCCTAGCTCTTCGAATTGAGCCTGCTTTTTTGCTGGCCGGTTTTTCACTGTGGCGTGTTGCTCACGACAGTGCCTACTTTTTTTAAACACGCGAAGTCAAACCTATCAGCTTTAGCCCACTGACATTTAAATGTAATTTCTTGAAACCATTTTAAGAATCTGACTGACATTCATACTGAAATACTGCCTACAAATGAAAACAGTCAGGTAGTCTCTTCCAACCAGACATTCTAGTTTTTTTTGTGTGACTGTTTTAATTTGTCATCACTGGTATAATGTTTTTATGTGTATTGTATCAAAGAAGTAGGGGCAATCTTTCTGCAAAAGGTACATTGCCACGCAAAGGTTTCTTGAGTAAGGCACGACTGTTTAAAGAACAAACTCGCTACTGCGTACATGTAAAGTTTCGTACTCATGGATAGTTCCTGCACACGCTAAAAGCTGTTCAATAGTATATCTGGCGTGTGAGAGTGTAGCAGAGGTGTTACGCCAGCTTCCGCAAGCTTTGTTCCCCTGACGGTAATCGTAAGTTTTTGTGTCGACATTTCCGGTAACAGTATACTTCCTTGCATAGTGTTTTCCCCAGAAAATGTGAGGGCTGGTTTGGGCGGCCTTGTTCCCAAGGCGATGATGACGGTGACCGTGGTGGTGGATGGTGATGGAGGTCAGTGACAGGTCTGTGGGCACGCTGGACGTCTAGTGGAAGACGGACGCCGGCTGCGTCTCCCTGTTGGGCTGAGGGTTTTTTTTTATGGTGGTGTAGACTGTTGGGGTAGATGGAAGTGCTGATGGTGCTGACTCTGTGTCTTCATCCCTGTCTGTCTGTCTGTCTGTCTCTTGCAAGTTTATTGAGCTGCATTTGGTTAATTCAGAGGATAAAAGACATCAGTCCTTTTATGCACATTTCATACAAGACTGACCGACTTTTGATGTGATGGCAAGAATGGTCGGCTCGCATTCAAGACAGTGACAGGTTTGATTTGTGCAGGCAATTTAATATGACACACTGCACTCCAATTTCTTTGTGTTTCACCATTGATAAAGGCCAATATACAATTAACTGTTTATGAGTTCTGAATTATGTCTGTCTGTCTGTCTCAGAGAGACTTCAGACTTCAGATTTTTATTCAGTAAGGCCATTGGCCCATTTGAAGGGGAATGAGCACAATCATTCACTTTTAAATATGAGAAACACATGATTTATCAGAAAACAAAAAACAACAATACAACAAGACTATCTAAGACGCCATTATTTCTCTGATCTTAAACGCCTTAAATAGAAACATACCTAAATTCCTAATAAGCCTATAACTGTTAGAGCTAAGTAGTAACTGTAAATGAAACAGACATGGGCGGCTATGATATTTCTATGGGATAATTTTTTTACGAATATCTTCTAAAGCTGGACAAAGGAACATAAAGTGTAATTCATTTTCCTCACCTTGCATACACAATGGACATACCAAGTCATTTTGTCTATGTTGTCTGTATCTTAAGTAATGAGTCCTTATGTCCGAAACACCAACTCTGAATTTAGCAATTGATCTTTTCAGATGCATATCCAAATCAAATTTCAAATAAGGCTGAGTACAACGAAAACTGGAATAATTTCTGTACAAATCATAGCGCCCACTACTTTGTATATGATCGTCCCACATTTGCCATCTACAGTCAATCAACCTTTGTCGGAAAACACGAATAAACTGGCTTTGATTTCCAACACCCTGATACAGCCAGACATCC
>CM065716.1:48308028-48313028 GCA_033310375.1 Conus canariensis | reverse complement strand
TCTTGCCCGAAGGGAAGAAGGAGAAGAAGACATATACCGGGAAAAGGGAATTTTTACCGATCCGATCGAGCGCTCTGACGTAAGCCCATAAACTGTGAGAGGAAGAATAAGAAAAAAAAGAAAAAAAAAAGAAGGGATGGGTGCTGGTGGAATGGGTTGGGGTTGTATTACAGCTACAATTCTCGCGTGAAGTGATAAGCATCGATTCTGCCTCCTGGCCATGTCGCCGTATCTGATTCTGAGGCTGCCCGGCCTTAAATGTATGGCCTGCCTGCCTACACCATCCCGCTTTATGTTACCAGGGATGGTGTTTTGTTCTAAGAAAATTAAAATGAATATAATAATAATAATAATAATAATAATAATAACCTGTGCCGGTGATAAACGATTGTGGAAAACAATTAAGTACAGGAAAGTGGGACAACAGCCCCCAAAATGGCATCAACTAGCAGCAGCAACAACAACGAGGTCAAAAGCGACGAATCAACCAAACAAATCAAAAAAATAAATGTGCGAGTAGAACGTCGCAGTGCCTGGTTTCTGTACATGATGATCAAGAACGGCTATGGGCATGCAGACATTGTGAGGGGAGTAAAGTATTCAACACTTACGCATGAGCGTTTTCTGGGGTAGGTCCATATATTCTTAAGATTGTTTTGAAATGAATGAATTTTAAATCTCTCCTACCCAACAAGCACGAAATGAGTACCTGATTCATTTCAGGGAAGATTACAGCGGCTGAAGGAGATTCTGGGCTCCGCCTTCTATGATACTGTGCCCTGAACACGGTGAACCTTAAGAGTTTACTGCCCCCAGTGGCAGTTTGGCCACAGGACACAACCTTTTTGTTTTTTAATCACGACATGATAGAGGCATCTGAAGACGTCAACAAATCTAATTGGGTTATGTCCAATAGGGTCTGGCCCAAGACATAACAGACGTTTCTGTTTTATTTGATCACAGCTCTGAACCTAAATTTCATAGTCTACGGAAATGATGGGGACTGTTGAATGGTGATGAATGTTGCGTCTTTGAGCAAACGTTTCATAGTAATTAATGTGCCTGGCCAAAAGAGTAGCGTTTTTTTTTTTTTGTTTTTTTTTAAGTGCCAGAGAAAATCAGAGAAACAAATAGTCAAATTGTTACTGCTGTGGGTGGCTGACATTGTGTGTTAGGTACGGAAATTCATGTTCTCAGCTGTTCCATCAACGTTAACCGACCAAGCACACAAAGAGCGACATTTTTTTTTTTTTTCAATAATAACTAAGCGGGCATGTGAAAGAATTCTATCAAAATAAAATTATTTTAAAAAAAAACAAAAAACAAACAAAACAAAAAAACGCGGATTATTTTGAAAAAATCGAAGCTTCCTATAAGGAAAATAGGACATCCTACGTGTTTCACATTTAGTAGTACATGAAATCGATTTTTGAAACTCGGCAAAAAATATAGCCATCGAATCGACCACCCTTTGCTTGCAATGTCTTTGCGAAAAGGCTTAACAAGGATAAGCCTGTCTGAAGTTCGATATTCTAAAGACGCCGCCTACGTAGATGAAATAAGGGAACTGACGGCTTTGCAGGAAAAGCCTTTTTAAAACCCGAGCAACTTCCAAATATTCCTGTGGATGATTTTCAGTTTAAAGCTCTGAGCAACATAGAAATATTCCTGGAGACGATTTTCAGTTTATTATTTGTGACCAGCTACTTTTGGAATAGATGTAAAAAAAGGAAAAATCCATATTATTTGAAATCTTAAAAAGCAACAGAGAGAGAGAGAGAGAGAGAGAGAGGGGGGGGGGGGGCAGGCAGACAAACAGGCAGGCAGACAGACAGACAGACAGACAGACAGGCAGACAGACAGACAGAGAGACAGACAGACAGACAGACACGCAGGCAGGCAGGCAGGCAGGCAGGCAGGCAGAGGCGGATCATGGCTACTAGACAGCAATATAACTGGTAGTTTTCTGCAGACAACTGAAGACAGTAAAACTGAAAACCAACTGTTTAGAAATAAAATCAGGGAAATCAGGGAAAGAAGCAGTAAATATTGTAAAACGGGAAGATACCTGTATTGTCAAAGGTCACACAGATTAAAGATGGGGAAAGAAGTAATGAATACTTTCGTAACGTAGAAAGAAAAAAAAAAGATAGTGGTAACGAATCTATAAAATTTCTTACACATTGGAAATGAAGTGATCCTTTGAAATCAGAAAGCAATTCTAGCTGAACTTAACAACTTGCACCACAGTTTGGACATTATGAAAATCTGGGACACTCACAAAGTTGGCGCTTTGCTTTATCTTTTGGCTGTGGGGTGCTAGTCTTACTATACAGATTTTTTTTTCATTTTGTCCTGCTTCCAGAACTTACTGAAACTTACTAAAAGTCATTTTCTCCCGGTCTGATAGAACCAAGAGATTCCAGGTAAATAAGAAAACATTAATCATACGAATGAATATCAATTCTTTTTCGCCCGTCTTCTTCGTTCTTCATTCATGTCAGGTTCGGTGTCGTTCCAGTCGCGACACTAAAGATACAGTGTGACTGTCACTGTCACTGGGACAAAGGACTCCCAAACGTTTCTACCTCAGAATTTTTCCCTCTGGTAAGAAGTACACTCTAACAAACCTTAGGATCAAACTGTTAAGCAGATCTAGCTAAACTGACCACAGAGAGAGAGAGAGAGAGAGAGAGAGAGAGAGAGAGAGAGAGAGAGAGAGAGAGAGACAGGGAGGAGGAGGAGGAGGAGGAGGAGAAGGAGGAGGAGGAGGAGGAGGAGGAGAGAGAGAGAGAGAGAGAGAGAGAGAGAGAGAGAGAGAGAGAGAGAGAGAGAGAGAGAGAGAGGCGCGCAAACCTTTCTTTCATAGTAGTGTGATTAAAATCTGTACACGCCATGTTCCACGTCTCTCATTTTGCCTTGCCCCACGCACCCGTAACTGCCCACTACTCCCTTCTGTTACTGTCACTCAGTGGATCTAACTAAGCCACCTTTCTCTGTCTTTCTTCAGCTTCCTCGTCACTGCAGTCAAGGTGTGTGTGTGTGTGTGTGTGTGTGTGTGTGTGTTGTGTGTGCGTGTGCGTGCGTGCGTGCGTGCGTGCGTGCGTGTGTGTGTGTGTGTGTGTGTGATGTGATGTGGTGTGGTGTGGTTGGTATGTGTGTGTGCGTGTGCGTGTGTATGTGTGTGTGTGTGTGAGGGGGAAGAGAAGGGGGAGGGGGGGAGAATGGAGAGGAGAGGTAAGTTGGAGGGTGAGAGAGGGTGGTGGAGAGGAGAGGGAGGAGAGGAGAGAGAGAGAGAGAGAGAGAGAGAGAGAGAGAGAGAGAGAGAGAGAGGAGAGAGAGAGAGACTGGGTGATGGGAGAATACGGAAGACTAGATGGAAAGAGAAAGGGGGTGGGGAGTGTGTGTGTGTGTGTGGGGGGGGGGGGGGGGAGGTGCGTAGGGGGGGGGGGGGGGATGTGTTGGTTGAGTGGAGGAGGCTACACGACTGTGACAGCGGCTAACCTTGTAAAGGGAGCCCACTCTGGCGGAGGAGGACAAACTGAAAGCTGACAGCTGCCAGGAGACAGCCAACAAAGGCCGCCCTCTTCTCCCCTCACTCATTTCATTGCACATGACGCCTCTCCCTTGTCCACACACCACCAAAAGTTTATCTCGCTCAGAAGCTATATTGATTTTACACACGTTTCCCGTCACCCCATCCCCCCTCGCTCTCCCACGCCTCCCCACACATACCCATGGCGAAGAAAGAAGAGAGGATCAGAGAGAAAGACGTGGTGTGGTTGATGGTGGATGGCTGGGGTAGGGGGTGGGGGGACCCTGGAGTAGCCGTCAGCTCGGAGGGAGGGTTATTAAATATTACTGCATGAATCATCAGGTTCTCCTGTGGGAAGGGTCCTATATAGCTGAGGAGAATAAACAAAGAAACAGGAAAGAGAAACACACAGACACACATACAGAGGAGAAGAGAGAAAAGAGAGAGAGAGAGGAGAGGAGAGAGAGAGAGAGAGAGAGAGAAAGTTTCATAAAAGACTATAGTACTTCATGAACGGGTGATGTAAACAGCCAGTTCTTGACGTCATATTGAATGAAATCTAAACTAGTAGCAAAACATGACAAAAACAAAACAGACGAGAACCAGCACTACACATTGTATTCCTGATTTTGAAAGCTTTTCACAGATACATTGCTAACTTCATAGTAACGTGTTTTAAGCAGATCAGGGATGGTTGCCTGAATACTTTGGGGGTGTACTGACTGTCATGTAAGTTCATATAAAACAGTGACACGAAATGACTTTTTTTTCCTGTGGCACTTTTGCACAGAGGACGAACACAATCTCGATCAGTATCTCTTCTGTAATGATAATAATAAACCAACAAATCAGAAACTCCCAATTCAAGTGTTGTCATATTTTCGACGACTATCAATTCTCATAGCAAAGTCAACCATACGATGTGTCAAACTGATTTGCCAGCATAAATTAAATATGCTACTGTCTTAAACGTCACTCGACCGTTCTTACTGTCTAGAAACAATCAGTTCAGTACAGATATATCTATCGGACCTTGATGTCTTCTACACACTAATTAAACTAGACATTACCAAACCCAAGCTTGGACAGAGAGAGAGAGAGAGAGAGAGAGAGAGAGAGAGGGGGGGGGGAGGGGGAGGGGATGGAGAGAGACAAACGGACGGACGAACGGACAGGCAGACAGAAAGACAGATACAAAGAAGCAGAAACAGTACCAGCAGCACCTCCGTCCACCCCAACGGTCTACACCACCATGAAAACCCTCAGCCCTACAGGGAGACTCCATTGTCGGAATCCGCCGGCAGCCGTCTTCTACTAGACGTCCAGCGTGCCCACAGACCTGTCACTGACCTCCATCACCATCCAACACCACGGTCACCGTCATCATCGCCTTGAGAACAAGGCCGCCCAAACCAACCCTCACGTTACCAGGACAAAAAAAAAATAAATAAAAAAATAAACGAGC
>CM065716.1:48290528-48298028 GCA_033310375.1 Conus canariensis | reverse complement strand
CACCATTCTTTTCTTTCCTCTGTACAACATGTCTGTCTGTCTGTCTGTCTGTCTGACACACCACTTGCTCACCATTCTTTTCTTTCCTCTGTACAACATGTCTGTCTGTCTGTCTGTCTGTCTGACACACCACTTGCTCACCATTCTTTTCTTTCCTCTGTACATGTCTGTCTGTCTGTCTGTCTGACACACCACTTGCTCGCCATTCTTTTCTTTCCTCTGTACATAACAGACGACCGAGAGTTCCTTGCAAAGATTTATTTTCGTCGATTTAGGACACTTTTGGGATACTGGATGTGTGTGATCTTTTTTTTTTTTTTTACAACTAATGCGTATGTTTTCCACTGACTTTAAGTGCATGGATATATCACTGGTTACTGCATGAAATGTGTCTCGTTGTTTGAGTATAAAAGTAGGAAAGCTTCGACAAAAAAAATTTAAAAAGAAAGAAAAGAAGATAAAAAAAAAAAAGAAGTATACATGACCGCATTGCATTAAACGATGTACCTATGAAGGTGTTTACCTGCTGAAATCGGTATTTTTCATGCCATAAATAATTGCTGAAAGTCTCAACGGCAGCACAGGGCTACACTGGGGATCAAACCAGATATGACGCAAAGAGAATTCTTGAATGGGTCGTGTACACCTTTTAAAAATCCGTGGAAGGAAGGTATGAACACATGCCGCGGAAGAAATGACAATGGATTGAGGAAAACTACATAGCGATTTAAGTCAATATAACTGGAATACACTGATGAAACAGGAGGCCTACGAGTAGGATTGACCTTGGCTCTGGCTTTGGTTTGAAATTCTTCCCCCACAGGGCCTTCAGGTTTGAAGCTCTTCCGCACAGAGGTTTAAGATTTTAAATTCTTTGGGGCCGGAACAGTTCAGTTGGTAGAGCGCCGGACTCGCAATTTTGGTGATCCTG
The DNA here is from genome assembly GCA_033310375.1 of Conus canariensis. Classification (NCBI taxonomy): domain Eukaryota; kingdom Metazoa; phylum Mollusca; class Gastropoda; order Neogastropoda; family Conidae; genus Conus; species Conus canariensis. The sequence goes on along the minus strand of CM065716.1, from coordinate 48,297,097 downwards.
GGGCTGCGAGTTCGGATCTCCGCAGAGCCGTTCCGGTACAGCGGGATTTCTGCCACGGAGTTCACACTGGCTGTGACTCTATCTCCCCCAAAGTCCTTCCAATGAAACTGTAAACCGAGGTTCCGTGTGTGAACGCACGCATAACTTCTTGCACACAAGTCAAATCCCATAAACCAACTTTCGGAAGAGATGGCCGATTTGGCCGCTGGTATGGATGGCATGTTACACATAGCATGTACCCTCCATGAAAAAATCGAAAGAATGAAGGGAATTAAATGAATGATATTGAGTTAAAGACACGGGAAAACGATTGAATGTAGCGCCGGCAGGCAGCTTTTCAGTCGGCTCTACCCAGGCAGGCGGCCCATTGTGTAAACGAGTGTGGACTGTAAAGCGCTTAGAGCTTGGTCTCCAGCCAAGAATAGGTGCTATACACGGACTCGTAATTATTAATATAATAATTGCACATTGGGATTTCAGGTTTAAATTCATCAATATACGGGCTGCAGACTTGAAATTCTTCACACATAGACTTTGAGTTTCAGATTATTCCACATATGGTCTTTTCATTTGAAATTATTCACCACAGGGGGTTCAGGTTCCATAGTATTACACATACGGGCTTCTAATGCGACAGTACTCCGTATGAAGGATTCCGTTAAGAAATTCTTTCTTATCCGTGCTTCAGGTTTGAAATTCTTTCATACATGGGCTTCGGATTCTTCCACACATGGGCTTCTGATGAGATATTCTTCAACAGAGGGAGTTTACATTTAAAACTGTTCCACTTAGGGACTTCAAATTAAAAAAAAAAAAGTTACACATAGGGGCTTGGGAATAGAAATTCTTCCCCATCAGCTTCATGATTGAACATTTTCCATACACGATCCTCGTGTTTAAAATTTTCCGCAAAAAGGCTTAAATTCTTCCCCGTTTGTGCTTACGGTCTGATGTTCTTCCACATTGGGGTTTCAGGTTTAAGTTCTTCCACATGGGAGAGGACGGCAGGAAGGGTGTGTGGGTGGGTTGGGGGACGGAAGAAGGTTGGGGGGGGGGGGGGGGGGGGGGGGGGGCTCTCAGATTTTAAATTCGACCACATGCGGTCTTCCAAGTTTAAAATATTACCCAGTCAAGCTTCAGGTTTGAAATCCTACCACCCATAGACTTCAAATTAAAAACGGTCCCCCCTGTCGGCTTCAGGTTTGAATTTGCTTCACTTCAGGTTGAAATAAAAAAGAAAAAAATAAAATAATAAAAACAAACAAACAAAAAAACCCTATTAAAGTCCACATAAATGCCACTTCCCACCTCTTAACATTGAAATTTAAAAAAAAAAAAAAAAAGGGGGGGGGGGGGGGGGGGGTTAGAAAAAAAAAAACCCAGTCTTAATTCACATTGGGCAACCCCCTGTTTTTCTTTGTCTTTATATCATATAGGTGGGCAGGGTTGTTGTTGGTTTGTTTGTTTGTTTGTTTTTTGTTTTGTTTTCTACGCGACAAAATGTCGAGTTAAGACCCCCAAAGGGATGCTAACATCGCCGCCTTGTTTATTCATGAAACGGGTACACGGCCAGGCTCGAAAGATGATTGAAAAAGAGCGACGCCCGGACGCCCCATTCCATCCAGAAGAGTTGTAGAGTGCATTTTTAATGTTTGCATGGCTTTCGCCCGAAGAGGCCCGAGACGCATGTAGTCTACCTCGGAAAGAAAAACAAACATCATCTCTTTCGGTGGGAACTTGTTCTGCTTTTTGACTCCTTCAGTTTAATGAAGATGGAGTGTGTAGCCAGCACACTTAACAGGGAAAAAAGGGATCTGTGCGCATGTACGAGCAGGCACACAGGCCCATACACGCTCACCCAAACACCAGGGTATGTCCGTTTGTTCTGTTCTGAATTTTGTTTTGTTATCAGGTTCCGGGTTAATTTCGGAGGAGAGAGAGAGAGAGAGAGAGAGAGAGGAGAGAGAGAGAGAGAGAGAGAGAGAGAGAGAGAGAAGAGACAGAGACAGAGACAGAGACAGACAGACAGAGACAGACGGACCGACAGAAACAGAGACAGAGATAGAGAGACAGAGCCTTGGTATAGCAATCTGTTTTCCGAATCCCTGAGAGGTGAGTGTGCACGTTAAACCCGAGTGACTGTGTGGTCAAGATTTCTGCCGTTTGTCACGTGTACAGGACATACCAATATCTCAACTTGTAACAGAAAATGGACCTACCATTCCGAAAGTTGGGAGCTGAAACACCGGGAACACATGGTAAGCATTGAGGAAGACGAAGCAGAGGAGGGATCGGGAAGGGGGCAGGAGGCAGAGAAGAGGATGACAACAGGGGGAAAGGGGGGGGGGGGGAGAGAGAGGAGGGGGGAGGGGGAAGGAGGGGAAGAGGGGATGGGTGGGGGGAAAGCAAACAGGCAAACAGGAGCATGAGGAGGATCAAGAAGCAAGGAGAAACGAACCTCTCTCTCTCTCTCTCTCTCTCTCTCTCTCTCTCTCTCTCTCTCTCTCTCTCTCTGTGTGTGTGTGTGTGTGTGTGTGTGTGTGTGTGTGTGTGTGTGTGTGTCTCCCTCCCCGTTCATTTCATCCTCCGAAACATGCCACTTAAACAAACAGACAACGACGACGACGACGACGACGACAGAAAAGAAAAACGAAGTTCTCATCATAATAATGTGCCTACCCAGTGGCCTCATTCCCCAAACCCACAACGAGCCGTCAATACCAAATTCCCACAGGAAACCCATTAGAGGAGACACTGCACTTCTGCCGAGTCACTAGCACTTCGTTGGTGTTCAGTGGTGTCAGGTTTTATCTAACATACGCAGGATACCCCCTGCAAAACCCCTCACTGACACTGCAGCCTCTTAGTCGCAGAGCTACTACGAGTGAGTGCCTCCCTCCGAAAGTGCTCCATCACGTCCATCCAACGACAGTCCCCCATGAACTCACCGATAACTTCGACACAAAATCGCCCAGGTTCTTGGAAGGGACATGAAACCATGATGTCACCATTACAGCAGGGCACGAAGGGCTACAGAAGTTGAAGGCTTCCTCATAAAGATCAACGAGGATGAAGGTGATGATGTTATGGAGCATCTTTCAGTCAGACGCTGCATGACAGGGCTGTACTTTACGCTTCGCGTCTTGTATTATATCTGAAGTTTCAGCTAGACCGAGACGCACTGACACTTTTAGTGCTGGTGGGGAAATTTGAGCAGCACTCTCAGAGACGCAACCATTAAGGTAATGAAACTCGGCTGTGTGGTTCATTTTTCAATTTGGATAGAAGCCTCGTGGAGTTAACAAAATAAATAACCCCACAGATAAATGTGTCAAACGGTGTTCGTACCCACGAGCTCTCATTCGGCAAACCCGTTATGCTATTGAATAGATTGAGAAAATTTGAAAAGTTGTTGACAAAGCACTGCCAAAAACAAAAAAGAAAGAAAGAAAGAAAAAAAAAAGAAAACAAACAAACAAAAAAAACAACAACAAAAAAACAAAAACCGTAGACAAACGAATCACAAGACAAAACACGACGCGTTTTGAACTCTTCGATCTTCTTCAAGCAAGATACACAACACTCAGGACAACGAAAATGAACGAGCAATCACTTACCTTCATCCAATTCGGCACAAGATAGGCGTTGAATCGTTCAGTTAATGAACCAGATAAAACACAGAATGATTAATTTAGTCAAAACACAGAGTAATTAATTTTGTCAAAGTATTGGTGATGCAAAATAAAACGAACACGATACTGGATTGTCCGATTACTGCGGATGAATCGTTAAAAAAAGTCAATTCTTGAAGCAGAAGTAAGGCTGCTGGAGCTGATCTGATCTGAAATGAAATATGTATAGCATTGCAGTTCTCACGAATGTATTTTTTAAGTTATTTAAAGTTTTTAACGATAAGAATATGCTGGAAAAATGGGTGAAAGGCTTTATACTACTTATATACAAAGGAAATGGGAATTTTTTAAAAACTGTAAGGGAAGGATTACTTTGCTTAGTTCTCTGAGCAAATTGTTCGCAAGTATTATCGACAACCTACCTCAGGACTTTGTAGAGAACAACACACTTCTTTCAGAAGGCCAGAGTGGTTTCATTCAGTGCCATAGTACCACAGATCACATGTCTGTATAAAAGTTGATGATTGGTCTTTTCTTCTCTTCTACTCAAAAATCGTACTGTGCTTTCACTGCCTGTCTCGAAGTATTTGGTTCTGTCTTTATGGAGGAAACTTATTCACGATGGTATACATTGCAAATTACTGAAAGCTGTTGTTAATACGTATACTTTCACGATGGTATACATTGCAAATTACTGAACGTTGTTGTTAATACGTATACTTTCACGATGGTATACATTGCAAATTATTGAAAGTTGTTGTTAATACGTATACTTTCACGATGGTATACATTGCAAATTACTGAACGTTGCTGTTAATACGTATACTTTCACGATGGTATACATTGCAAATTACCGAACGTTGTTGTTAATACATATACTTTCACGATGGTATACATTGCAAATTACCGAACGTTGCTGTTAATGCGTATACTTTCACGATGGTATACATTGCAAATTACCGAACGTTGTTGTTAATACGTATACTTTCACGATGGTATACATTGCAAATTACTGAAAGTTGTTAATACGTATACTTTCACGATGTATACATTGCAAATTACTGAACGTTGCTGTTAATACGTATACTTTCACGATGGTATACATTGCAAATTACTGAATGTTGCTGTTAATACGTATACTTTCACGATGGTATACATTGCAAATTACCGAACGTTGTTGTTAATAAGTATACTTTCACGATGGTATACATTGCAAATTACCGAACGTTGTTGTTAATACGTATACTTTCACGATGGTATACATTGCATATTACCGAACGTTGTTGTTAATACGTATACTAAGCCACCTGTCTTCCAGAATGGTACAATCTTTGCCTCTTTGTATTCAGTTATTTATTTTAAACTACAGATGTATACCTCAGGGTGAAAATCCATCACCACTTTTGTTTGAATAATGTCTGGATGATCTTGACACATATATGAAGGGAAATGTTTGATGTCCGCTGAATGTTTAACATTAGACACGAAAAAGACTTGAGACACCCTGCTAAATTATTTGTACGTCTATATGCTGATAACACCATTCTCTTACCAGAAACACCACAACAATTAATGAATGACCTGTTCAAATATCGTCAGCAATTGCATTTAGTGGTTAATCTATCAAACACTAAAGTAGTTATCTACACACACACACACACACACACACACACACACACACACACACACACACACACACACACACATTGTGAACACGAAAATCTGGAACAATTTGACTCTTTTAGGTATTAAGGTTTAGAGTTCAATCAGAACAGAAATTTGAACGAGGCTAGAAAAGTGTGTTTTGATAGAGGATAAAAAAAAGCCATCTTTTGCTTATGAAAAATGCCAGCAATCGAAATCTTCCACTTGCAATAGTTTTAGATTTATTGAACAAACTTGTTGAACCTGTTTAGTTGTGCCGTTGTAAAATCTGAGGATCTGAAAACTGTTTTCATATAAAAACCACAGCTCAGCTTTCTAAGTGCACTTTTCGTTTAAATCGAAAACTCTGAATTAATTTGTTTAAGGTGAACCGGGAAAGTTTTCATTGGCTATAAAGATAAAAGGCAGAATGATAAAAGTTTGGACCAGCTTATTGCTTTCAAAAAATGACCGTTTTTTGTTTCAAATATACAGAGTAACGCGCTTGCTTTTGGACAGATTGGCTATAACATCACGAAGGCTGAGTGGTATTAAAGCAATTTTAACAGAAACTGGTCATGAATGCGTTTTGCATTCACAAAGTTTCTTAAGTTTAACTCTTTCATGTAAGAATGCTCAAACTTGTCTGAAGAATTTACTCATTTTAAGTTGGCTGCAGTCTGTCAAAAGAAGTAATAAACGCCTTTTTCACAAACATTTGAAATCTGATTTTTCAAAGAAAGAGTTTATTACACAATTTCTGTGACACAACTTCCTGATCAGTACACTATCGCACTGATGAAATTTCGTTCTTGTAATCATAAGCCTCAAACAGAAAAAGGAAGACAAAAGGAAGACCATATCAACAGAAGGAAGAATATGTAGACACTGTAGATAGGTGATGAATTTCATGCTGTTTTCGACTGCCCACAATAGACAGCTTTACGTCATCAATCAATGCTGGAACGGTATCTGAAAGCATATTCAATCTTTGACATTTGTCATTCGTTAAGCAGCACCTCGAAAAAAAAACCTGCTGACTTTATCCAAGTACACAACACTTTGATCAGCCCCTTTCTTAGACGGAAGAATTTCTTGACAGGAGTATAGTTCTCAAGTTTTCAACAATCCGATTCCCGAGAGTGTTAATTTTATTTCCTTTCATTTTTTTTGGAATGTATTCATTTGCCTATTGTTACTATCCTCCATACCGCTAAATGGGTGAAGGGAAATTGTGTTGTGTTGTGTTGTGTTGTGTTGTGTTGTGTTCCATTGCTCTGTAGTGTATTGTAC
>CM065716.1:48275528-48288028 GCA_033310375.1 Conus canariensis | reverse complement strand
CAAATGTCATACTTGTAAAACCTGCTGTATGTGTGCAGTGGATCGCGTTGAAGACTTGCCAGCTGTGAGATCCTTTGTTCGATTCCTTTAATATGGAAATGTTCAGCCCCCTCAGCTCTTACCTACATTTCAGCGAACTATGCACTCAAAATGGGAAGATCCGGACCACACAGTCATGTCAATGGATGTGTCTTTGACAGCGTTGCTCAAAACTTTCCTGGCCTACACTGCAGGTGTCTGCATCTCTCCTGCCTGGTTGATGCAGGGATATGTAACTAAAGGAAGCGTGCAGTACAGCCCTGACATGTAATATCTGACAGAATGGAATTCCATGGCATCATCTTGATCATCCTTGTGCTCAGTGATCGACAAAAAAAGTCTCTAAAAAAAAAAGTCTCCTTTTCATGACATATGACACTGTTTGTATGGCGGTACACCTTTCTTTTTGTTATCAATGTAATTTATCATTAGCACTGTCAATGAGATTCATTACGATAACTGCTGGAAAACAGTTTACAATGTCTGCATTCTCTCAGCTCCTTAACGTCCGACCCTTTCTGTTCGACAACACTTTTGTCTGTGTTTCTTTCCCCTATGTATGTATGTATGTATGTTGTATGTGTATGTATGTATGTAGTATGTATAATGTATGTATGTATGTATCGGTCTGTCCACTCTGTACTCCCCGGGCATGCATATACTTTGATATAACTGTAATATTCGTGGTTTCTTGAGTAATATTTTATTGTATATCACATTGTAACCATGTTAGAAGATAGGTACATGTGAAAGCAATGTTTGATCAACATTTTATCAACAGCTTGACGAGGTGGGGAGTGGGGGGTGGGGGTGGGGGGTGGGAGGTGGAGGGGAAAATGGATGGGGAGGGAGGGAACGGGTGGATGTTTGTTCGGGGTGAGGGGGGTGTTGGGAATACGTTGTTTTTTTTGTGTTTGTTTTTTTTTTTCTCACCCCTTTTTCTATTTTTTTTTCTTCACTATGTAATACATTGTAAAAGGTTAATAAAAATGTTTTTTTTCTCTCTCAAGCTCTGGTCATTCACGCCCTGTTCATGATGTGACAGTTTCGAGACGGTTTGTCTCGATGTCCACACCCTCGATAAGTTGATGTCAAAGTCGTCGTTATTAGCCAAGGTCATGGAGATTCTCGTTGAACGGACGCCTTACTGTCCTCCAGAGGGGCACCTTTACTCATCCTGGCTCAGCGACTAAACATTTCAGTCGTGAGTATGGGTCTTCGCTGAGGGGATCATGTACATGTTGGATCAGAACAGGCAGTAGTACTAAACACCTCGGAAGTGACTCGATAGCAGTGCTGTGTCTCCTCTGGTGGGTTGCCTCACGATGGTTTGTTACTGAACCCTCCCTGCTGACTGCCGAAGCCCGGCCTGTGAGGGGACAAACCTGGGTGCGATGTAATATATGAAAAGCAAGAATGATTGGTGTGGGAATGGTGCTACTGATATGGAACAGGAATTTACATCGCTTTAAAAAAAAGCTGATTTACAGACCTGTTTACCCTAGATTCGTGTACCTGTAATATTGCAGACGAAAATCTGTAATTTGAAAACAAACAAACAAACAAAAGTAATTCCCGTAATTTCGATTTTTTTCCGTAAAAATTACGGCCAAATCGTATGGGTAAACAGGTCTGGATTTATGACGAAGATAATTAGCAATGTCACACATATGTAGCACCCTGTGTAGTAGCATATGTAACAATCTGTGTAGTGGCATATGTAACACCCTGTGTAGTAGCATATGTAACACCCTCTGTAGCAGCATATGTAACACCCTGTGTAGTAGGATATGTAACACTGTGTAGCAGCACATGTAACACCCTGTGTAGTAGGATATGTAACACCCTGTGTAGAAGCACATGTAACACCCTGTGCAGTAGCATATGTAACACCTTGTGTAGTAGCATATGTAACACCCTGTGTAGTAGTACCCTGTGTAGTAGCATATGTAACACCCTGTGTAGTAGGATGGGCAAGGAGAGTGAGGAATGGGGGTGGTGAGGGTGTGGGGTGAGTTGAAATTTACCACTGGTACAGTGCTGTACCTCGACAGAAAAATTAGAGTCATTTGTCATCAGTGAAACCCATGTCATCCGCGTGGCATTGCAATGGCTTTATCAAGGGGACAGGGTCTCTTCTCTCTCTCTCTCTCTCTCTCTCTCTCTCTCTCTCTCTCTCCATTAGACCTCGAATCATCTATCTTTGCTCACACAACTCAACTCAAGCATTAACCTGATCTGGTTAAATGCATCATGATAAACGTATGGAACACACGACCGACTCGTGCCGGAATTTGTAAAATCCCCGTTTTTCTAGCTTTAATCTCGCACGGTGCCCCCCTAATTCCATTTCATTCCTTTCCATTCTGGCAGACCTTAGTAGACTTTCAGAAAAAAAAAAAAGACAGACGCGAGATCCCGAGCGCTTTATGTAATTAGCGCGCGTGAAATAACCCACGCCAACATGGAGTAATTCCTGGTATAATTCTGGAGAAAAATCCACTTTGATAAGTGTATCTATCAATCTGTCTATGAGTCTATATATCTGTCTGTCTATGTCCGTCTTTCCGTCTGTTTCTCTGTCTGTCTCCCTCTCTTATAGATAGATACATAGATAGATAGACAGATAGATAGATAGATAGATAGATAGATAGATAGATGGATGGATAGACAGATAGATAGACAGACAGATAGACAGAAAGATATAGATACACAGATAGATAGATTGGTAGATAGATCGATAGATAGAGATCGGCGTCCCATCCGTGCCAGCATATTCTCAAGCAAAACAACATAGCAATACATATAAAACGATAATCCATCATGATCTTCCACAAATACTCATAAACGCCCGCAGGCACGCGCGCACATGTACACGCGCACTTGCATACCCATGTCTGCTCATTGTAGAGTCTTCAGATACGGTAAGGTAAAGTAATGTTGCTTATAGCCCAGCCGACCGCAAAGGGCCATATCAGGGCTGGCTGTCACCACGTTGAAATCAGCTCACAAGTCAGAGTCCTCAGATGACAACGGTTTAAAACGACATTACACCAAAGCACAGACAGAGAGGAAGCCAGCTCGCGCAAGAAACAAAGACATCATGGGTCTTCATCTCTCCTCAATGGCGATAACAACCGACGTAAAACGAATCGTATGACGACACGATTACAATACAGCTCCGACATAGGGCTGGTGTATGGACGGTTGTGAAAGTGCCAACGATCGTTCCCTGCCGGCAGAATCACCCCGGAGAGACACTAGAACCAATATTTTGGCAACAAGTATAAGGCTTGATATTATGGTCAGGGAACAAGTTATAGTATGTGAACAAATATATAAAACGCACAGACAGACAAACACACACGCACGCACGCACGCACGCACACGCACACACACACACACACACACAGTGAGCACACGCGCGGAAAAAAAACATACAAAAAAACTCACGCATTGACACAAACCACACATACAAACGTGCGCGCGCGTGTATGTTCTTACTTTTACACACTCTTATATATATGGACACACACGCACTAACAGAAAGCAAGACAGAGAGAGAGACAAAAGAGAGGAGAGAGAGAGAGAGGAGAGAGAGAGAGAGAGAGAGAGAGAGAGACAGAGAGAGAGAGAGAGGCAAGCATGCATGCATGCAGGCAGGCAGAGACAAACCAGAGAGAGAGAGAGACAAACACAGAGAGAGAGAGACAGAGACAGAGAGAAAGAAAGGGGCAGATCACAGACAGAAAATTTGAACATAAAGTGTGAAGACCAGCTGCACTTTCTCAGACCCCCGGTACTCCTCCTCCCTTTCCCCGTCCTCTTCCCACATCCTCTCTCGCCCTATCCTGACCGGTCTCCCTTCCCCAGACCCAACTGGAAACCACAGCTGTCTCAAGGGACACCATCATCAACGTGACAGGGTGGATGACAGGGCAGCCAGCCCAGCTAAAAGCAAACAAAGCTGGAACCGACTGACACCCACCATCCCTCGGCACATGCACAAACTTGTCTACATGTATACCTGAGGTAACGTAAAAAGGGATGCTTCCGTGTTCTCTATGCCGCTTATCGTGGCTGACTGCCAGAACCCAGTATTTCCCTTATATGTATGTATATGAGATACTGGGTTCTGGCAGTCAACCCTCAATATGTTCTCTGATCAGCTTATCATCATGTGTGCTAGACACATGTACATATGTTCTCTGATCAGCTTATCTTCATGTGTGCTAGACATGTGTATATATGTTCTCTGATCAGCTAATCTTCATGTGTGCTAGACACGTGTACATATGTTCTCTGAGCAGCTAATCTTCATGTGTGCTAGACACGAGTACATACCAGCAGCACTGGCTTGCAAGTTGTATGGGGCCGGACCAACCCAGATTATAGAACACTTGACTCGCAATCCTGGCGATATTTGGGTCGCTGGTTCGAACCTCCTTCGAGTCGTTTGGGTACTTTCTCTCGGGAGTTATCAATGGTTCTGAGTCCATTTCCTGAAAAGTCCTCCGAATGAGACTATAAAGGAAAGTTTTGTGTCTGAACGCACGCATAAGATCTAAAATCTTCCACACATGTAAAATCCCATCACCAGCTTTCGGAAGAGAAGGCCAGTTTGCCCGTTGGTGTGGACGACACGTTACATATAGATTGCACCCTGTGTGAAAAATTGAAATAATGGATAAAGAAAAGTGAGTGACTGATACTGAGTGAATGACTTGGGGAAACGACTGGATATAGCGCCAGCAGGCAGGTAGGCAGCTAGTTGTGTATACTGGAGCGTGGATTGTAAAGCTATATCTCTGACCGAGGATAACAATAATAAGAATAAATAATCAATCGATCAATCAATCAATAAATGAATGAATAAAATGAACTAAATAGTGATAATGATAACAACAAAATTAAGTACAACAACAAGAATAGTATTAATAGTAGTAGTAATAATGATAATAATAACAACAACAACGATGATGATGATGATAATGATAACAACAACAATGTGCTGTAGTTCGTTTTACCACGGGAGAAGAGTCACTGGACTTAATATTTTACATTTACTTCTCCCCGCACTATTAAAGATGTCGCTTAATACCACTTAGGCGCGCGCACACGCACACAAGCGACGGGAACATGCACACACACGCACGCACGCACACACACACACACACACACACAAATGCACAAAATGTACACACAAATGTACACCCTTAAGTACAAAAAGCAAATATCCTTAGAAATATAGCAGCTGCGTGCCCAGTTGACATGTACATCGTGGTTTGTTTCTTCACCCCGTAAGATTCGGTACAAAGCGTCTTACTTTGTAAAACTGTATGCTCATGGGTTTTATTGTTGTTGTTGTTGTTGTTATTGTTGTTGTTGTTATTCCTTCGCCCTTCCTCGCCACGCCATCCATCCCATTTCCTTCTCCACCCGACCAAAACAACAGAAAGAAAAGTTTACATTTTTTCCTCTAAACGAGGGCTGCCGTAGTACAAAATGCCAGAACCACCATTGGTCAGTCATGTTGACTACAGTCTGGTCGGTTCTCCAAGGAATCCCTATTGGGAAGCTACACCGTAGTTATGAATTGTATCTTCCCGCTCTGACGGATTTTCATTGGCCCGTTTGCCACTATTGATCGACAGGCTCCATGGGTGGGTGGGGGTGGGGGTGGGGGGTGGGGGTACCTGTCTGTCTGCTATATGTCATTCATCCCCTAAGGCCATCCTCTCCCTGGATTCATTGGACGGTTCTGGTGATGAGATATGTTTTCATAATGGTCAGGGAGAGAGAGAACGAACGAACGGAGAGAGAGAGAGAGGGAGAGAGAGAGAGAGAGAGCATGCGCGCAAACGTGCGCGCACGAGTGCGCACGCGCACACACACACACACACACACACACACACACACAGTGAGAGAGAGACAGGATCGGGGTGCAATGGTGGGGGGGTGGGGGGGGGTGGGGCTCTGCATTTACTGTCCACCGGTATATTTCAAAGCCTTTGCATTTCGCCTGGAATTCAGACTTCTTCAGAAAGCTGTAACAAAACCAAAACAAAGTAAGCTTTGTATCCCGACATCATAAGCTGTAACAAAACCCAAAGTAAGCTTTGTATCCCGACATCATAAGCTGTAACAAAACCCAAACAAAGTAAGTTTTGTATCCAGATATCATAAAGCTGTAACAAAACCCGAACAAAGCTTTGTATCCCGACATCATAAGCTGTAACAAAACCCAAACAAAGTAAGCTTTGTATCCCGATGTCATACAGCACCATCACTGTAATCCAATAGCAGAATCAAATCTGATAGAAATCCAGTAACCGGGCCAAAATGAATGACCTTTTACTAAGAGGGCCAAAATGAATGACCTTTTACTAAGAGGGCCAAAATGAATGACCCTTTACTAGGAGGGCCAAAATGAATGACCTTTTACTAAGAGCGCCAAAATGAATGACCTTTTACTAAGAGGGCTAAAACGAATGACCTTTTACTAGGAGGGCCAAAATGAATGACCTTTTACTAAGAGCGCCAAAATGAATGACCTTTTACTAAGAGGGCCAAAACGAATGACCTTTTACTAGGAGGGCCAAAATGAATGACCTTTTACTAAGAGCGCCAAAATGAATGACCTTTTTCTATCCCTCGTTTGTTAGTCTTGTTATAATTTTTGTCAGCTTTGAAATTAAGCGGCTAGCTGAATCGTCAGAATGGAGATACTGTATAGATTGAAATCTGTCCATTCTGCGTTTACTAATGGTCAAGACAATCTGTTCATGCATTTTTGTACAGCGTTTTCCAAAACCACGGATATAAGAATCCCCGGATGTTTTCTTTTGCGTTTTTCAGTCCGTGAACAGCGCAAAGATGGTTTCACATCTACGCACTTGTGATGCACTCTTTTGTCTAGCAGTAGGCAGAAACTCTAGGGAAAGCTCGACGGCAGAAGGTCTTCAGAGAAGAAACCCCCTCAGACAAGTGTTTCGGCCCTGAACACCTTACACTCTAATGGGGCGAGGCCGCATCCAGGTCACGACTCCCAGATGCCCTTCTACTGCCAACTTCTTCTTCTTTTTTTTCATTATGTTCGTTCGTTCTGTGGTTTTCTTTCACAATTTTACTTTTTCTTGACTTATAACGAAAGGGGGATAAATCATGTGGAATAACTAGCGTCCTTAGTGCACCGAAATTTTCTCTGCTCTCAGAATATCAATTTTTCGTCTAGTAATGCTAACAATTGTAGATAATTACGCATGTATATTGCTGAATTTCTTGTTTCTGATTTCGTGAGAGTTCCGTGGGATTTATTTTCCCCATAACAACACAACCTTCAAAGGCCCACTGTAGTCGGCCACGCTGTAACTGCACTAACAGAAAAATCGGTACACGAGAACTGGTAAACACCTATCCTCCTACTCTTGATAGTTTCGTTGGGGCAGAAAGATAGTGACACAAAGAGAACTGATTGACAGTCGTCTGTCTTAATACATTCCTTATCTTCTCTCTTCCTTGTCTTGTCCCCTGCTTTCCACCACTACCACCACCCCCCCTCTCTCTCTCTCTCTCTCCTCTGTCTGTCTCTCTCACACACACACACACACACACACACACACACACACACACACACACACACACACACACCACCTGCCCGCCTGCACGTACGCACGCGTGCGCGTGCGCGCGCAAACACACACACACACACACACACATGCAGCACGCACGCGCGCACTCACACTCTACACACACATTCACATTTTATCACTTTACCATTGTCATACCCACACACATGACACAAGGAAGCACTCGGAAATGAGAGATCGTGACGACCAAGAAAGAGATGACTATCATCAACAGGACATCCTACTGCGTACATCCCCTTTTCTCCAGCACAGGGTTCACCCACCTTCCTCTTCAGGCACTAAAAACTCTATCAGGCGATTCGACAGCACTTGCATTGGTATGCAAATATACATGCATGTGTGCGTGCGTGCGAGCGTGCGTGCGTGCGTGTGTGCGTGCGTGCGTGTGTGTGTGTGTGTGTGTGTGTGTGTGTGTGTGTGTGTGTGTGTGTGTGTGTGGTGTGCGCGCGCGCGCGCGCGCGCGCGCGAGCGAGCGAGCGAGCGAGAGAGAGAGAGACAGAGAGAGAGACAGACAGAAAGACAGAGAGAGAGAGAGAGAGAGAGAGAGAGAGGGAGAGAGAGAGAGATACGGATACGGATAGTTTATTCAATAATAGGCCATTGCCCCTATTGAAGGGGGTGCAACAAAAAAATCGTTCCATAAGAAATATAATACAATATAACTGATCAAAATTGATACACTAAGAAACACACACAGAACGTATCTTAAACGCTTTATATAGATAAATGGACAGATTTTTAGTTGTTCTTTCGTTATTTGATGTTAGAAGTAATCCAAGACGAAACAGATTCGGATATTTATAGTACTTTAGATGTATATACCTTACTCTTAAATCCTTTAGAACGGGACAGCACAAAACAAAATGCACCTCATCTTCTGTCGCTTGTTTGCACAATGGACAAATTAAATCAACGAAACTTATGGACAGCGATTTCCGAAACGCCAAGTCTAAATTTTGTCGTAATGATTTTCAGGTGCCTGTCTAAGTTCAATTTCAAATGCGTCTTGTCAGCAGCTATTGTGCAAAAAGTATTATAGAAACTAAATCTTTCACTGTTCTTAATATGAAAGTCCCATTCTTGCCATCTACAAAGAACCAATCTTTCCTTAAAAGCAGTAAGGAACTGATTTATTCCCTCAGCGCCTTGGTTTAGCCATACATACCCAAAACCAAATGAATACAATTTACAACGAATATCGGATACCCAGTTGGTTTTGTCACGAGAATCCAAATCGAACAACGTACAATATGCTTTTCGTGGTAATCTTGTCTCATCCATTCTTGTCAACTTTAGCCAGTACCGTACACACCTGACTGCAGAATTTATGTAGATGGGGTATCTATTTGTTTCTCCATATATCAAATCATTTGGTGAGAGAGAGAGAGAGAGAGAGAGAGAGAGAGAGAGAGAGAGAGAGAGAGAGAGAGAGAGAGAGAGAACCAACAAATCCCATTAAGTCGTAATGTTCATGGCCCATGCAGCCGCAGAGTCCAGACAGTTCTCTTCATTCTCAGTAGTGGGACACTGTCATTTGACGCGGAATGAACAAGGGAAATATGGGGAGAGAGAGAGAGAGAGAGAGAGAGGAGAGAGAGAGAGAGAGAGAGAGAGAGAGAGAGAGAGAGACAGACAGACAGACAGAGAGACAGACAGACAGACAGACAGACAGACAGAGAGAGAGAGAGAGAGAGAGAGAGAGACAGACAGACACAGACAGACAGACAGACAGAGAAAGAGAACATTGTATGGATTTTTGTTTGTTTGTTTGTTTTGTTCTTTGGTGCCAATGAATAGATTAAAGATACATGTTAGTGTGTCTGTAGTTACTGCAGCTGAGAGCTTGAGAATTGTTCTGTCAATGTCATCAATTCCCCGTGTTCATGATTGTTTTAAGTGCACCAAATAGCGGTAAACTCTGAACACAGTAACTGTTGAGATGTTATTTTAAATACGATGTCTTCATCTCAGTAAAATTGCTTTCGTTTCTGGAGTTCATCGGAACTCAATTAATCTGCAGTGACAACTATCAAATATAGTGCAGAAGTGGGTATCTAAACGTTCATCCGAAATATTATCTATTACAGTTCTTTTGGATGAGTTTTGATTATCAGTGAGCTCATTAATGCTGTCCAAACTTTTTTCTTTCTGAACTGTGATTCGAAGATATCAAGTCTCTGTAACATTTTTTTTTCCTCTGCCCTTCTGTGATATTGCATTTCCGATTGTTGATTCTTTTTCGTAGCCGTATTTCTTCATCAGGTGTCTAGATAACCGGCTTACTGTAACTCTTTTGAGTACCATGGTGGTTTAGGAACATGTCGCACTCTACAAGTTTTTAAGGAGCGTGTTTGTCGTAAATTTCAGCGAATGTTTTTATCCAATATTCAAGCGCTAATCCTGGAACCATTGTATGGAAGACAGCGGAGAGTTCGGAGTTGATCAAGTCCTGCAGAAAGCGCTGGTCGTTTCAGTTCGTGAAGCAATAACACGGTATGGTCTTCTGTCCAAGTTTGGATTTTTTTTTTTTTTAATTCCTTTTTCAGCCATGTGACACAGACTTAGTAATGATCACTACAGTCAAGGACCGGAACATAAGTTTCTGATATGCTGTTCTTGTCGGAAACATGTATATGATCAATGAGTGGATTTTATTTTTTCAGTAGGCGTGACTCTAGATGGGATTCAATGAGCTGATAGGGATAAAAAAAGAAAAAAAGACCGACTGTCTGAATCCACTGTTTCTGTGATTGAAGAAGATCTATGGTGAAGTTTCCACTTCTTTACATTAAAGTGAAACCGCGTCAATCTTTGTACTGAATTTGTCCCCACAGTTAACGCGTTCTGCTGGGTTCCTATATAACAAAATCCTATTCAAATGGAAGGGTTTTTACTTAAAGTTCTATCCAAATTGATTCCACACTGTGATGGTCTAAATGAAGAAGTTGTTTGACAGTATGAGAAGACACGTTTCTTTGGTTTACATGGTGTCTTTTTCGGGTGACTGACATATCCCAGGATTTCCACATCATTGTCGCCAATGTGGTCAGTTCGTTCTGATTCTGAAAGAGCAAGAAATATGGAAGGGTTTTCCATGGTTACTTATCAGCGTACATTATGTCCATAGTTTTATTAATGACAAAATGGATGTTACAGTGGCGGAAGGGTAGTGCTTCCTTGGATGATCATCTGTTCTCATTTGTCTTCATTTTGTGTTTCCAGGACTGAAAAATGGGTGACGTTTTTTCGTTATAGGACGCAAGATTTCTAAAAGCTGAGGAACGCTTTGTTGAGAAAAAAAGACATAGGCCCTAATTACACTGTACTTAGTGAAGAAACAATAGAAACAAATACATTTACTAAGAAACATAAACAAACAAAAATGAAAAGAAAGAAATACACAACAGAACAAAAGTCAATCAGTCAGTCGAGCAAATAAGCAAGGAAGTTAGCAAATGACCAAACCGAGCAGCTACAACGACTGAGGGAAGAAAATTATACAGTTAAAGATGAGATAACGAGACAGAGAGAGAGAGAGAGAGAGAGAGAGAGAGAAGAGAGAGAGAGAAGATGAATGGAGTGATGGGAGAGCGGGAGGGGAGGGGCTGGAGAAACCAGAAGCGAGCAGGAAAGGGGGAGGGGGGGGGGGGGGGGGGGGGGGGGAACAGAGCGAGGCAGGGAAGAAGGGGGGGGGGGGGGAGGGGAGGAGGTTACACGACTGTGGCAGCGGCTAACCTTGTAAAGGGAGCCCACTCTGGCGGAGGAGGACAAACTGAAAGCTGACAGCTGCCAGGAGACAGCCAACAAAGGCCGCCCTCTTCTCCCCTCACTCATTTCATTGCACATGACGCCTCTCCCTTGTCCACACACCACCAAAAGTTTATCTCGCTCAGAAGCTATATTGATTTTACACACGTTTCCCGTCACCCCATTCCCCTCTCCCTACCTTGTTCTCCAAACCCTCCCTACACACAGACACATGGTGGGAAAAGGTGTTTCCCGTCACCCCATTCCCCTCTCCCTACCTTCTTCTCCAAACCCTCCCTACACACAGACACATGGTGGGGAAAGGTGTTTCCCGTCACCCCATTCCCCTCTCCCTACCTTCTTCTCCAAACCCTCCCTACACACAGACACATGGTGGGAAAAGGTGTTTCCCGTCACCCCATTCCCCTCTCCCTACCTTCTTCTCCAAACCCTCCCTACACACAGACACATGGTGGGAAAAGGTGTTTCCCGTCACCCCATTCCCCTCTCCCTACCTTCTTCTCCAAACCCTCCCTACACACAGACACATGGTGGGAAAAGGTGTTTCCCGTCACCCCATTCCCCTCTCCCTACCTTCTTCTCCAAACCCTCCCTACACACAGACACATGGTGGGGAAAGGTGTTTCCCGTCACCCCATTCCCCTCTCCCTACCTTCTTCTCCAAACCCTCCCTACACACAGACACATGGTGGGAAAAGGTGTTTCCCGTCACCCCATTCCCCTCTCCCTACCTTCTTCTCCAAACCCTCCCTACACACAGACACATGGTGGGAAAAGATGTTTCCCGTCACCCCATTCCCCTCTCCCTACCTTGTTCTCCAAACCCTCCCTACACACAGACACATGGTGGGAAAATGTGTTTCCCGTCACCCCATTCCCCTCTCCCTACCTTCTTCTCCAAACCCTCCCTACACACAGACACATGGTGGGAAAAGGTGTTTCCCGTCACCCCATTCCCCTCTCCCTACCTTCTTCTCCAAACCCTCCCTACACACAGACACATGGTGGGAAAAGGTGTTTCCCGTCACCCCATTCCCCTCTCCC
>CM065716.1:48263028-48270528 GCA_033310375.1 Conus canariensis | reverse complement strand
CAACTCCGTAGAGTGCTAAGTCATCCAGAAACAGAAAGGACTCAGAACTGACAATGTCATGAATTTTAATGCTGAAGAGAGCAGGAGAAAGGATGTTGTCCTGGGGTACATCCAACTCCTGCTCGTGGATGTCAGACAGTGTGGTGACAACACGGACATGGAACTACCGTTCAGCCAGAAAGTTTTTAAGAAAGACAAAAGAAAACCTAAATTATGAAGATCCATAAGAATTCCAGATTTCCACGTGGTATCATACGCCTTTTCAAGGTTAAAAAAAAGCATCCACATACCATTGTTAATGAAGGCTTTGCTGATGGTGGTACTGAGGTGGACTAATTGGTCAATGTTCTTTGGACGGAAGGCCATCGGTTTCCAGCGTCCACATCAGGCGAGAGTCGACGTCCTTTCCATTAGTTTACAAATGCAGCTGGTCAGAGCTATTGGGCGATAATTCGAAGGGTTGCTCGAATCTTTTCCGGGCTTAGAAATAAGAATAATGAGGGTTTTCTTCCTGGACAGTAGATAGTACCCTGTGATCCACATATGATTGTATGTTTTTAGAAGGTTCTAGAGACAGCTTTCCGGGAGATGTTGCAGAAGCTGGCAAAAGACATCATCATGGAGTGGAGCAGAACCACTACAGGTTTCCAGAGCTGTTATCAGTTCATTCATTGAAGATGGTGTTCAAGTTCATAAACTTGGACAAATGTAAGGCTCGTGGAGAGAGAGAGAGAGAGAGAGAGAGAGAGAGAGAGAGAGAGAGAGAGAGAGAGAGAGAGACAGACAGACAGACAGACAGACAGACAGACAGAGACAGAGACAGAGAGACAGAGAGACAGACAGACAGGCAGACAGAGACAAAAGAACTAGACAGCGCCATCAGCACCGTCCACCACTCCACCATCCCAGGCCCACACCACCCCAGAAACTTCTCAGCCCTACAGGGAGTCTCCATGACGGGAGCAGCTGGCAGGCGTCCCCATCAAAATGACCGGCGTGTCCGCAGTCCTGTCACTGACCTCTACTACCATCCTGCATCATGATCACCATGGTCATCGCCTCGGGAACAATGCAGCAGAAAACTGCCCCTCAGGTTTCCAGGAGAAAAAAAAAAAAAAATCGGCACGCATACTGTTACCGGAAATGTCGACACAATAACTTGTGATTACCGTCAGGGGAACGATGACGGCGGAAG
Organism: Conus canariensis; assembly: GCA_033310375.1. NCBI lineage: Eukaryota > Metazoa > Mollusca > Gastropoda > Neogastropoda > Conidae > Conus > Conus canariensis. Next base: position 48,269,333 of record CM065716.1, on the reverse strand, counting down.
CTGGCGTAACTCTAGTACTATACTCTCACGTACAACAGACTCGTGAAAATGGGTTCAGTGTGTGCAAGAAATTCCCATGAATTCGTAAATTACCGTGTACGCAAAAATAAGTCAAAATTCCCTTGAAACACTCATACCATACACGCCAAAACGTACTTTGGGCATGAACTTTTACCTTTTGTGCTAAAAGTGACCCTACTTATTTCAAAACAATAGAAATAAAACCTGTGCTGGTGAAAATGAATAAATACACAAATAAATAAATAAATAGACAAATAAATAATAGATAAGTAAATGAATAAACAGAATGTCTGGTCTGAATGCTTTCGTTTCTACACAATAATTATATCTTTATGAGCATCGAATTCCAGTCAGGTTCTCAACATGGGCCAAACGACTTACAGTTTCGTGTTAAAGGGTTATGTGTTGTGTTTCCGTTTTTACAAGGTATGCGTTTTTGGAGCAAGATAATATAGTTGAAAAACGGCAGGCAAAGCTACGTCAACATAGACAGCAAATGAAGACAGTCGGCGGGAATTTGTGTTTACTACAGTCTTGGTGATGAATGACTTAATACTCAGACCCTGGCTCTGCTATTTATTGACTCCGCCAATATTAATTCGATCATGTTAACTTAGCAGCTTAAGGTTGTGTGTGTGTGTGTGTGTGTGTGTGTGTGTGTGTGTGTGTGTGTGTGTGTGCGTGCGTGCGTGCGTGCGTGTGCGTGCGTGGTGCGTGCGTGCGTGCGTGCGTGCGTGCGTGCTGTGTGTGTGTGTGTGTGTGTGTGTGTGAGTGCGTGCGTGCGTGCGTATGTGTGCGTGCGTGTGCGTGGGTTGTCACGTAGACAAGCTCAGGCAAAGAAAGTATAATGCAAGCTGTGCATTTTACTCACATGAAAAGTTCTGCAAGCGACAAAAATCACCATGAGTACATCTGGCATACTCTCTCTCTCTCTCTCTCTCTCTCTTCTCTCTCTCTCTCTCTCTCTCTCTCTCTCTCTCCTCTTGAAAAGTCACATCACCTTGACACAGACATTTCGATTTTACAGCAGACCTAACAGCCGTTCTTGTGGCTCTGTTATATATGATCAATCTACCACTAAATCTGTTAAACGTTCTTTTTTGTGTAGACTCTAAATCAGTCTTGCAATCCTTTGCTTCGTCATTTAATTACAAGAATAATGTTATATTTGAAATAAAATATTTAATTCATTGCATTCAATTGAATGAGTCCAATGTTGACTTTTGTTGGATACCATCCCATTGTGGAATTTATCGCAATGAATATGCTGACCACCTCGCTTTGACCAGCTCATCTGCTCTCTCACATCCTGGGACTCCACAGAGGGCTGGCACGCACTGGAGAACAGCTCTTCTAGATCATCCGACCTTTTTCCTGGGATTGTGTTAGGCGAGGAAACTTGTCCTTCAGGGCTCGGAGTACAGAAAGGGCAGCAATCTCTGGAATCCTGAGTCACGGAGGCGGCCTGTGCGAGTGATTCGAACTCTGAGTTTAAATGCTGCCACCATACTGCCATCAATTCAGATACACAGTAACAAATACCGGAATCAAGCTCTATCCGTGGGTGTACCCATGCGCGCGCACACACACACACACACACACACACACACACACACACACAGGCACGCGCGCGCGCGCGCGCGCACACACACACACACACACACACACACACGCGAACCTGCCACACACGAATACACCCATCTGTAACCCCCCCCCTCCCTCTCTCTCTCTCTCTCTCCCCTCAGAACACACTCGCACGTGGCGCACTGGCGTACTCAACCAAGTTCGTTTGTTCTTTAAATACGGCGATTAACCTCGGACCATTGGCCAGGGACCAGGGTTCCAGACACTATAATGGTCACATCATTTTCCGCCCCTCCTTCTAACCCCCCCCCCCTCCAACCCCCTACCCACCATCTATCTATCACCTCTGATCCCTGCCTCGCTTCTCCCTCGCGGATTCCCCCCCCCCTCCCCTCCCCCAGCCCTCCTCCCCACAACTATCCTCTGTGGTCTCTCTTCGGCCTATTTCGTTAGCATAACCGATCATCTGATACTCATGCAGTTCCATTCCATTCTCAAAGCTGTCCAAGGATCTGTTAGAGCAAAAGATTGATCACGTCTTCTGACACTCCCCAGATAGCGTCCCATATCCATCCATTTCTTTTGATACCAGCCTAACAGCGGTTCTTTCTTTCACACAGCACAATCTTGTTCGTGACTTTTTTTCCCCTTTAAATTTCCGTTTCAACCCTACACACACACACACACGCGTGCGCTTTTGCGTGCGTGCGTGCGTGTGCGTGTGTGTGTGTGTGTGTGTATGTGTGTGTGTATGTATGCGTGCGCGTGTGTGAGTGCGTGTGCGCGCGCGTGTGTCTGTGTACGTGTGTATGCGTTCGTGCACACACACACACACACACACGCGTGCGCTTTTGCGGTGCGTGCGTGCGCGCGCGCGTGCGTGCGTGCGTGCGTGCGTGCGTGCGTGCGTGCGTGCGTGCGTGTGGTGGTGCGTGCGTGCGTGCGTGCGTTTTGTGTGTGTGTGTGTGTGTGTGTGTGTGTGTGTGTGCGCGCGCGCCTACACGCACGCACGCGCGTATGTGTGTGTAAAACTCTTCTCTATTTTTCTCTTTCAATTAGAAAAGAAAATTTCATCTCAAGTCACCGATTCTTTCTTTTATACACCATTATGTAAATGGAGGACGCTTTCTGGTTCTACGATGTTTCATGCTGTCTGACAATCAGTTCATCAGTCTGTCTTGTCTATCTGTCTGTCTGTCTGTCTGTGGTCCCTCCTTGGTGAATTACAGCGCCGCGCTACCAACAGAAAGACGAAGGCGTCTCGTCATTTCACTCCGGACTCCACATGCAGTGACTGACACTGAAAAGGGAGATAAACAGGTTACTGTCACCCAGCGACAGAGCCGGCCAGTCAGGCAGTCACAAACAGTGTGGTTCCTTCATTTGCTATGCATGTAGTGACTCGAGACATCATTTACCACACACCACACCATTTTCTCCATCGAACGAACAAAAACGGCTTTGGAACTGGGGGGTGGAGGGCGGAGGGTGGAGGGAGTGGAGGAAAGGTAATTAGAAATGCACTCAGGAGAGCACATACCGCTGCAGCGGTCAAAGAGACCTGCTCTTTGATAGTCGTAAGGGAAGTAACTATAGGCATGGAGCGAAAAAAAAAAAATCTCATATCCCTCCTCCCCTGCCTCCCTCCCCGAACAACGAAACACACACAATTTTCCGCGTTTATATCACTAGAAAGTGTGAATATACCATAAAGACATCTTACTTCATAGATAATTAGTTATCAATTCATATACCATAAAGACGTCTTACTTCATAGATAATTAGTTATCGATTCGTAAAGAGCAGGTTCATGGTTTTCATGTGCTGTGGACAATTTGTGATCATCTTCCTGAACGGGTCATGGATCTGCCGGGTGATCGGATCCGCCTCAAATATATTCTTTGTGAGTTCGTCCCTGGGCCAAATTCTATCTTCCCACAAAGTTTGGTTACAATCGGGTATTTTCCTTTTTGTTTTATCTTATTCACAAACAAATAATACCACAAATAGAAGAGAAAAAAAAAGAAAAAAAAAGAAAATCGAAAGAGGTATATTAACAGGAACAAAAGAAAGAAAGGACGACAAGAACAGGACGCAGAAGGAGGTATAGGAAATCTGTGACAAACCATACGTCAAAGGGCATTAATCATTATGTCATCTTTGTACATGCATAACATGTAGAACCTCGGCATCAAATGACTGGATATTCTGTCTTAACTTGTTATTTCCCCATCCAGCCATTAAAAAAAAGCAAACAAGACGCAAATGTGTCGTTCCTGCAAATGCTTGGTTGTTGTTGTTGTTGTTTTTTCTTTTTTCTTTTTTTTTTTTTTTAAAGGGGGGGAGGGGGGGTTAAAGTTATATAACCAAGAATTTTGGAGCATTTCCAATATGTTCTCATCAGCACCCCCTCCTCTTCCTCTCCTCCCCCAAATGTTTTTTTTTTTTTTTTTAAATAGAAAGAAAAGGGGGAGGCTCAGGGTAGGACAGGTGGGCTGCAGCTGAATGAGGAGAAAAGAAAAAGTGTGTGTGTGTGTGTGTGTGCGTTCGTGCGTGCGTGCGTGCGTGCGTGCGTGTGCGTGCGTGTGTGTGTGTGTGTGTGTGTGTGTGTGTGTGTGTGTGTGTGTTAACACCGTAAACATTTTACCCTAAAGAAGAAATAAAGGAACTGTATCCCTTTCGCTCTGACACCACTTACTATGTATTTCTCTTTTCTGCGAACATGAAATGCAAATATATAAAGCGTCATGGGTAATGGATTATATCAATTTCTTATCGCCTGTTCAGCACACATTTCAGATATTGGATGTGATCGTGCTATAAACATTACAAGTACTCTTCTTTGACGCTAAATGCATGGAAACGTTACTGGTTATTGTCTGAAATTTGTAGGGGGTTCTTCCACAAGGGGAAAAAATACTGGAAACCTGAAAAAAAGGAAGAAAGAAAGACAGAAAAACTGGAGGCAAGTGTGGATCGATGAGCATCATAATTTCACATTACATGCCGACAGAGGCGTTGTCCTTCTGAATCTGGAAATTATTATTTCAAAACTTATTAGCACCCCCCCCCCCCTTCCTCTTCCCACCTATACCCTCTTCCTCATTGTCCCAGGTACACTACAGATCTCTACACCCCCCCCCCCCCCTCCTTTTTTTTTGGCGCACGGATTAGAGAGGGGAGGGGGGGGGGGGGGCGGGGGATTGATCCTCTTCGAATGCCGATTTCACATCACCCTCGTCATATTGTCGCGCTAAAATGCGACTAATGCGAGTACCTAGCGCGAAGGTGATCCGCATTTGATCTACGCAATACCATAGTGAGTCACCACGTCGAAGCTGGTGAAGATTAGGGATAACTAGTCATTTGCAGAGGGAGCAAGACAGACAAAATGCGCTATATGTATAGGATCACTGAGAGGCCCGAGGACCGCACAGGGTTTTATCAGCGATCAAACCAGATACTATGCAAAGAAAGTTTCTGAAGGATTGTGAACTCCATAAAAAAGTTTACGAACAGGCGTTGAAATAATAACAATGGGTTGAACAAAATACGAAGTGATTTCAGTTGAAGATATTCGGATAAACTGATACAATAGGAGGCATGCGAGCAACAAAAGACGATATTTAGGGCCTTCAGGTTTCAAGTTCTTCCACACACGGACTTAAGATTTCAAACTATTCCACGGGGGCCGGAATAGCTTAGTAGTAGAACGCCGGACTCGTAATCTTGGTGATCCTGAAGTTGCGGGTTCGAATCTCGGCCGGGCCGTTCCGGTACAGGGGAACTTTTCCTTCGGAGTTAACATTGGTTCTGACTCGACTTCCCAATACCGTCCTTTGAATGAGACTATAAACCGAGGTTTCGTGTGTGAACGCACGCATAACATCTTGCACACACGTAAGATCCCATCACCAACTTTCGGAAGAGAAGGCCAGTTTGGCCGTTGGTATGGATGACACGTTACACATAGCATGAACCTTACCCGAAGCTGGAGTATGGCTGCCCCAATGGCGGGACAAAAACCGGTCATACACACAAAACTCCACTCTCTTTGTTGGGTAGATGGGATTAATCCTTGCCTGTCTATACAGAGAGTGTCCGCAGAAGTATCAGCCTGCGTACGCAGGGGAAACAAAAAAAACATTCCACATGGCGCCTTCAAGTTTGAAATTCTTCAACACAGAAGCTTAAAATGTGAAATTCTGTAACATGGGGGCTTCAGATTTAAGATTTTTCCACAAACGAAAATCAGGGTTGAAATTCTTTCTCACAGGAACATCTGATCTGACATTCTTCCACGTACCGTATTCAGATTAGAAATTCTTCCACACAGGACCTTCAGATTAACTGTTCTTCCACAAACGGGCTTAGGATTTGAAATTCTTCCACACAGGTAATTGAAATTAGAAATTCTACCGCATAGGGGCTTTAGAAATGAAATACTTCCATATCAGGGGGCTGAAGATTTGACTTTTTTCTATACTGGGACAGGCATTGTGTTTGAGATTCTCCCACATAAAAGCTTAGAAAATGTACCTCAATCGGGCTTCACACTCCTGCCTTCGACTTTAAATGCTACCACGCGAGGTATTCAGATGTCATGTTCGTCCACACAAGAACTTCAGATTTAAGATACTCACTCAGTGGGGCTTCACAGTTTAAAAAAAAACAAAAAAACTTCAGATTTCTCTTAGGGT
>CM065716.1:48245528-48258028 GCA_033310375.1 Conus canariensis | reverse complement strand
ACACACACACACACACTCACTCTCTCTCTCTCTCTCTCTCTCTCTCTCTCTCACACACACACACACACACACACACACACACACCACACACACACACACACACACAGAGTCTCTAGAATGCGTCACTTTGTCCATACAATGGTATATCCTATGAACGTGCCGCTACTGACAAACCTGACACGAATTCACATGGGCATGGACATGGAGAGCATCGAATCAAGGCTGTGGTCATCATGAATGCAGGGCATGAATGACCACAGAATTTGCAACTTGTATATGATGATCTATGGGAATTATGATCAAGATGGCAGTGCTTAGAAGTTCTACATCTGAGACTATATGACAGGTCATACGGAAGGTTTCCAGTCATCATGAACCCAAGCACCAAACAGACCAAAAGACTGCGACACCTGCAGTATTGCTAGGAAATGTGAACAACACATCCATTAGGTTAATGAAACTCGGCTGGGTGGTTCGTCTTTTTACAATGAAGCCTGCAACACACTCCATTCTGGGAAGTGGAAGCCAGCTGAGACCCCTAAATCCTAAATGAATATTTCTCCTGGGACTTGACCCCGCGACCACCTAGCCGCAAACCCGCCATGTTAACCACGGCGTCATGATGACTGAAGCTTCGTCTTGCCAATGTTCTCCTCTGCTGCTGCAGAACAAAAGGACGCAGCGTCACGCCTGTGGTGTGCAAAGGGACGAATCAATGAAGGACAGGTCATCAGTATGAAAGAAACGAATTTGAAGGTCTACAAACCATCCCTCGATGGATCGATCACGACCCCCCCCCCCCCCCCCCCCCCCCCCCCTTCCGAGACGAAACTGTGTGGAAACAGCTGCAGAACAATGGTGGAGCAATCGTAGGTCACTGTCGGATCGATTAGGAACTTAGGAACACTCAACAGTGTAGCTAAGTCTGGAACTTGCGAACACTCAACAGTGTAGCTAAGTCTGGAACTTACGAACCTTCAACAGTGTAGCTAAAGCTTAGCTCGGTAAAATCCTTCGTGTACACTTATTTGGGTGTGAAGTAGTGATGGAGTGGTTGGGATGGGGGTAGTGTGTGTTGTGTGTGTGTGTGTGTGTGTGTGTGTGTGTGTGTGTGTGTGTGTGTGTGTGTGTGTGTCTGCGTGCGTGTGCGCGCGCGCACACACGTGCATTTGTGTGTGTGTGTGTGTGTGCATGTGTGTGCATGCGTGCGTATATGCATGCGTCCACACGTGCCCGTGTGTGTGTGTGTGTGTGTGTGTGTTGTGTGTGTGTGTGTGTGTGTGTGTGTGTGTACTCAACACTGTTTAAACACATGGGTCATAAACTCACCGTGAACGGTCATAAGATAAGAAGAACGGTGTGATGGGGGAGGTGGGGGGAGGAGGAGGGGGTGTAGGGTGGTGAGGGCTATTAAGTATCCCATAAACGGGAGCAACAAATAGTGGGTCTGGATAAGATAATCGCTGCTGCAGGACTCGGGTGATTCCTGGGTCCCAGGGTGATTCCTGGGTCCCCGGGCAGAAAACAAAGCCCGCTTTCCTCACCGATTTTTTGTTCAATAAATTCTGGTTGTCTGACCGTTTTCAATCATTCTGGTTGTCTGACCATTTTCAATCATTCTGCTTGACCAAGGATTTGCCTCGTGCTAGCAGAGTCTGTGCAGTGTCGGTGTCAATCTCTCACATCTTAAACACCTGTCTCAGTCGTCACATTTCACGATCGCGCACACCAAATCATAAAGTAAAAGCATGTTTATTCCAACACATCTCCCCCCTCCTCTCTCTCTCTCTCTCGATTCCCTCCGTCTCTTCCTCTCTCACGCACACACACCTTTCCTTATCCCAAAAACTGCAAGCCACACTGTGTCTGCCCGTGTGTGTGTGTGTGTGTGTGTGTGTGTGTGTGTGTGTGTGTGTGTGTGTGTGTGTGTGGTGCGCGCGCGCGCGCGCGTGAATGTGCGCGTTCGTGCGTGCGTGCGTTTGAGAGCGTTCGTCAGTTTGTGTGTTTGAGGGAATGGGAGAGTGAAGTGTGGATGGGGCAGAGAGAAACGTGTTCAAACTTGTACGATGATCCACTCGCCCGCTTTCTATTCCTGTCTGCTACTGCTTTCAAATTCTGTGGGGAGGGAAGCATGACTTAAGTATCTTGAATCAAACACTCGCACACTGTAATCAACACCGTTTAACTATATACAGGTCATAAATTCACAGTGAACGGTTATGAGCTCAGGAGACAGGTGTGTTGGGGATAGGAGGAGTGTAGGGTGGTGATGGCCATCAAATTTTCCGTCGTTTTCCTTCAACAAATTCTGGTTCTCTGACCGTTTTTAATCATTCCGCTTGACCAAGGATTTGCCTCGTGCTGGTAGCGTCAGTGTTTCTCTGCCCTATCTTAAACCACCTGTTTCAGTCACCACATTCCCATGTTAGCGAGCACCACATCATAAGGTAAAACATGTTTATCCCCCCCCCCTCTCTCTCCCCCCCCCACCCCCCTTCCACCTTTCCTTATCTTCCATAACTCCAAGCCAAGCTGTGTCTGCCATTGTGTGTGTGTGTGTGTGTGTGTGTGTGTGTGTGTGTGTGTGTGTGTGTGTGTGTGTGTGTGCACGCGCGCGTGTGCATGTATGTGTGTGGGTGCGTGCGTGTATGTGTGTGTGTGTGCGCGCGCGCGCACACACACATGTTTCTGTCCGTGTGTGTGGTGTGCACGCATCCGTAACTGTGTCTATCTGTATGTGTTTGTATGCGCGTGTGAACCCACACTTACATGCGTGCATGTGTGTAGGACATTCTCTATCTCTCTCCCTCTGTGTGTGTGTGTGTGTGGGGGGGGGGGGGGGGGGGTCTGGGTGTGTGCGAGTGTTGTGTTCTATGTGTGTGAGCCTGCTAACGTCTCTCTCTCTCTCTCTCTCTCTCTCTGTATGTATGTAGAGAGAGAGAGAGAGAGAGAGAGAGAGAGAGAGAGAGAGAGAGCCTGCACGCCTCGTGTGTTCCTAGACATTCTTATGCAGATTTGGATTATTTTGGTGTTTGATACAAATCCATCAATTGTTATGTCCTCAGTGTAAGCAGCAGTCTGAACTGATGCAGCATCACTGGGCTACTGAACACGACTATTAGTATTACCTAATCTTCTATTGTGTCATGTTGTTTCAATCACAAGAAATATAAACGAGTTAAAAGCTTATACACAAATCAAATATGCATACAAATACACATTCGGGATAGAACACTTGCACCCCGTCCATGTCAGCACACTGTTAAGCTAACAGAAAAGGCGCTGCATTTGAATGGATAACATCACAATTTTTCACACATATACACAAGAGCATATGCAAGAACAGGCACACACGGACGTGTACTCCTATATCTGCACGTGGGAAAGTTTACAGATTACAATATTAAAGAACACGAGAGAGACAAAGCCTGCACACCCTACAGACATAGTCCCTGCTGACGCCTCAACGCACTCAGCTGGGATCTATGCTACCAACAGGTAAGCTTGCAACTGACGTCACACGAACAGTGTGGCGTCATATTACATCATAGCTCCCTCGGAGATGGGGTGGGGTGGGGCTGACAATTAGTGGAGTCCAGAACTGTAAAATAAGTCTCCAACATAGGATTGATTGCAAAAGTTTTGATTTTATGTTGAACAGTTTGAGTACTAGCACTGAAACAACATATGAAAAAAGTACATTGATAGGAATATCGGAAGGGGGTCTAATAAACGAAATGACGTCATCAGAATGGAACGAAGCACTAACATTTCTGATATTAATGCAAATACCATCATGTAGCATGTCGTTCGAAAGGTCTTGACTTGATACATTCAAATACATTAAGCAAATAAAGATATTTATAATAGTGTGTTAAAAAATGATAAATATGTTGTCCCGGTAATGTTTTTGAGGGTGGAGCCATAGCGCCTTTGACATCGTTCTTGGAAGCACTATTGTCCAACATAATTCAACGTGTAATTACCTAACTAGAGCTTGTGAATCTCTAAATAGAGTTCCTTTGTCCATATCAAACTATGTAATTACATAGATATGTCAAAGGGCCACGAACAGGCCTTCTTCTTGCAGATCACGAATGTCACTATCAGCAACATGTTTGAGAGAGGGGCCAATTCCTTTGCACTCTCCACAGGGTAGAGAACATTCCAGTCCATGTTTTCTGCATGTACAACGCTTTGACTGACAATCTGTCTTGCAGTTGCACTGGATCATTTTTAGCAGAAGCTCTGGAGCAGGGGGGAGATCAGTTGTATACGGATCCATTCTGCCAGATGACAAGCGCCATCCCCAACTTAGGCTGGAGGTCGCAGCTACTGCAACAACACATGCAAATCAGTGTCTTCTCCAATGACAACTGTAGTTTTGTTGACCGCACTGGAAACTGCATTACTGACGATGAGTGTATCTGCATCCCCTTTTGCATGCAGAACTTGACACCCGATCCTTCGTGACACTTCGCCTAGATACTGTACAAATGCATGCTTGTTCTGGAAATTGGCTAGATAATGTTCCTTCCTGCCATTGCAAACCATTTCTGGAGTGAACCTGATGGTGGGCCCCACCACTCCACATGAACGCCGGAAATGAGTGGCATCTTTGGTCGATGGCCCCGTGTTGTAGCCATCAAAGACAACTAGAGGCGTGTTGTATTTCTTCTTGACATAGTCTGCGTAGGTTTGGCATATTCCTTCAAAGGTGTCACTCCTTCTCCATGGGATTTTATGCAGAAGGCAGCCGCCATCAAGAATGTACTCTGCATCACTGGTCTCAATAGTGGGCTGCTCAGCTTCCTGGAATGCTGCTGACAAAAGAGCATCAGCAAAACTTGCTTTGCTGGATTCTCTCAGCAAACCTGATGGCTCAAATAAAGAGACTGGAGGGCAGCTGAGTTCTTACTCAAAGACTAAAGGTAAGTCCAGTTCATCTGACAGTCCATTTGCAACTGTTACTAAACATTGAAACAGGAGTTGTGGATCCACCTGAAGAACTTCGCCATTTATTTTTGCAAAGTCTTGAGACCCATGGTCACTACCTGCTTTTTTTCTGAACTTATAGTCTTTGACTGCAGCATTGCTCATGGAATCAAGAATAGTCAATCCCACTTCTTCAGCTCTGTCTGCATTGACTGTTTGGTCAGCCACTACGCCAGTCCTAATGCTACGTAGAGACTCATCGTAGACAAATGGATTTCTTGAGAGAAGAAAACTTAACAGGGAGCACATGTCCTTGTCATCCCTTTTTTGCCTTGACAATGTACCTTCTGCATGTTGGTTGTTTGTTTCACTTTCTTGGTCTGTAAGTTCATGCATAGCTGAGTTCATATCAGCACATGCTGGCCTTGACAGGAGCCACTGACTTCGTTGTGAATCGCCCATACTCCTGCCACGGGTAAGTCCTCCAACAGACTTGACACTCCGCATCAGCGTTTGCTCAATGACAAGATCTGGTGATAATCCTGCCCAGAACCGGTCACTCCTACGAAGAACGTGATAACCAAAAGAGAAGGCATTAAATACCTCTGGATGCTGCTCTTGTAAAGCTTACATCTGCTGGAGGTAAATGTGCACTGACTTGGCATAAGGGAATGTCCTGAGGCAGCAAGGTAAGGGAGCATTTCTTTCATGGAGTGCAGATGCAATGTCCAGTTGCCTGTCCGTTCACCTTGATGAATTTCCTCAGGATGTCCAACATATCCATGTACTGAAGCCAAAGACGTGACGTGCAGCTGCTGAGAAACTTCAATTTTGTTTCATCAAAACTTTGCTTCAATCCAGTCAAGTTCTTGACTTGAAGCCACAACTTCTGCAGACACCTCTTTCTCCAAGATCTGATCAAAAAGTTCAAGACAAGATGAAAGGCAGGAATCTTCTGTGGCGTTAAGTGTCATTTCATCAGATTTAGGCTCTCCGTTTCCTTCGTTTGTGCCATTTTTATTTCCGTCTGCTTCATGCTCTTCATGTTCCACTTCAGTTAACTCAGTCCTGTTGTTGAGAATACTCATGTCACGGTTTGTTTCTTCGGATGCAGGAGTTGGGAGGGAAAAGCCAAAAGTGTGGGAAGCTACCAGGGCATTCAGAACTGCATCAACAAGTAAGTGTCCTTTCACAGCTCTGGCAACTGCCTTTGCCGATAACATATGCACGCAGTTTTAGTTAAAATAAAAAGAAAGAAACAAAGAAAAAAAAAAGCTGACCACAAAGCGAAAACGAACAAGAAAAAAAGGCAATCGAAAGAAAGAACAAGAAAAAAGATAGAAGAGACATCATATAAAAGGCATCATCCTTGCAATTTAAGAACAAAACCATACGCTCTAATTTTAATATTAAAAAGGAAGAGACTGAGAAAAAAAAAAGGTGTTAAAAGCAAACAAAAGGCACACACACACACACACACACACACACACACACACACACACACACACACACAAACAAAAAACTGACCCTGCTGAGACTCAAACCTGTGCCCAAAGTGATTCCAATGTTTAAAAAAAAAACAAAAAAAAACCGGTGTTACCTCACCGCCAATCCGACATACTATTATTTCACTCTAGATAAATCTTTATAAAGAGAAGCATACGTCGAGAAGAAAAGCGAAGCTGCAGTGATCGATTTACCTTGTATTTGTGTGAAATTTAACTAGTTTTAAAATACACATACATTTTTCAATATTCTAGTTTTCTGAGAGTAATAATACTTTACAGAATCAGCAGAAAAAATAAACAAACAAACAAACAAACAAAAACCACATGCTGCCGAGTCTAGCCGGCTCTGAAAAAAAAAAAAGAAAAAAAAAAAAAGGTCCCAGTTTGTCAACGATCGCGTTAATAATTTATAATTTCAAGGAAAAAGAAATTAAGACACAGGTGGATAAAATTCTGAGAACTGTTTTTTTTTTTTAATACAATATAAGTTAGAGTACTTACTACGAACGTTTTCATAAGTTATTTGAATTTTTTCCTCGTGTTTTATGCGGGACGCCATTGTTTGTTGATACGGAAATCAATGCGCAGCCTCATCACCAAGCGAAAAAGTGCGAATGCGCTGACGCGAACGATTCCGCTATAATAAACGTATTTTTAAACATCTTGCGAAACTTACTTTTCCCTACTTTTCAAATATGTTGTAAAGAATAGTGTAAGAAAATAAATGCATTGATTTTTATTTCTTTTGCAATTAATCCTATGTTAAAACATTTCTGGACTCCACTAAATGGACGGTTTTAACTGTAACTGTTATTAACAAAATTACCCCGAAAGCGAGCGAGCGAGAGAGAGCGAGAGAGAAGAGAGAGAGAGAGAGAGAGAGAGAGAGAGAGAGAGAGAGAGAGCTTCCTGCTTTTGGCAACAAGTATGACTTTTTGTTGTAATCTGGAAACAGCCCACAACATTTGAAGAAAGTATCTCTTGGCAAACACACACACACACACACACACACACACACACACACACACACGCACGACACGGACGAGAGAGAGAGAGAGAGAGAGAGAGAGAGAGAGAGAGAGAGAGAGAGAGAGAAAGACAAAGACACACACACACACCGTTATCGTCATATCCCCCCCCCCCCCCCACCCCACCCCCTCCCTTTTTTTTTTTAACCTCAACTTTAAAATTATCTCACAATCTGATCAATGGAGTCGTCTGGATGACACAGCGGACAGGGTGGGAAGGGAAGGACCAGTCAGCTCAACCCAGACAAATTGTGCAGGCCATGTCCATGATCCCCCACACCCTCCCTAAAGACACCTCAGGTTCCCCCCCCCCCCCCCCCCATCCCCACATCCTCTCTGATACATGCTGGTTTCACTGTTAGCCTCAGGCTCCCCCCCCCCCCCCCCCCCCCCAATCCCCACATCCTCTCTGATAGATGCTGGTTTCACTGTTAGCCTCAGGCAAGTCGGGCGGGATGAGAGCTAATTCCTTCTTGCCAGACCCAACTTATCAAACTCTGACAGACACAGCAGTCTGCAAGCTGCCTTCACTTCAGCTGGTCTGTAAGGAACGTGACCTTTTGGGGATAAGTCCTTCTTTCTCATTTCGTATTTTTTTCTCTCTGTCTCTGTCTGTCTGTCTCTCCTTTTTTTTTTTCTTTTAGGAATACGAACGCTGTAATAACTAGGCGAAAAGACATATCACGCTAAGCGAGATTTAGTACCGATAAACTGTTTTCCTGTGAACAGATTACTCAGGACATTTATTGCCTCTGCGAAGGAGATTAGGCTGTGGTTTGCATCCGCTGGCTTTTTATATTTTGTTATACGTGTGCAAGGTGAATCAAAATACTACTGAAGCGATTTTTTGCAAAAACGTTGATGTCAAGATAGAATGAAGCCCAGGAACAGATCCTTTGAATTCTAGAGCGGTTCCATGGTGTGGCTCCGAATCAAATGGCGGAGGCTGCATCATCCAACATGTAAGGAGGCCAAGTCCTACAAATTACTTGCTACCTGGAGAATGTTTTTGTGTGTGGCGGAGGTGTGTGTTACCCACAGCGCCGCTCTAGGTTTAACTGTTCATCTTTCCGCCCTCTTCCTAGCTCACTGCAGTAGCTCCACTTTGCTGATCGACAATGGTTCAATTTGATAGTTTATGACGTGACAGTCTCTCTCTCTCTCTCTCTCTCTCTCTCTCTCTCTCTCTCTCTCTCTCTCTCTCTTATATGTATGTGTGTGTCAAGTGCGTGAAACCTCTCACAAAAGGCATTAAACGCTTAGAGGCAAAAGGGACGTTGTACGTAGTATACAAATAGGTAATAGAACCATTAACAAGTATGCCTTACCCATCGCACACGGTCGAACCGTGTCGAGGAGGACGAAGCGGTCAGGTGACAGATGGCACCTAAGGTAGTGAGGAGTTCGGACCTGCCCGACAGCGAAAGGGGAGAGGGACGTAACCACTAGGACCTCGGTGCACCAAGTGAGCGCTAAATACTCAGTCAGCTGAGGTTCTTTTGTAAACAATCAGTGAAGAGCAGGAGTCTTGGACTCGTTCGGATGGTATTGCCGTGGGTCACTGGGTTGGTTCTATTGTCAGGCTGGTTGAACGCGCGTGGATGTTGTTATCGTAGCCCTCTTTAAGATAATTACTGTGTTAAAGTGGCCTCCGAAGTCGGCGGGAATTTTCGATGTCCATCTGGTGCCAAGTGTTTGTTTGCTAATCAATTAGGTAGGGATGTGTGTAAATGCTGATGTGTGGAAGAACGTAGCGAATGGAGAATTCAGAGTACTTGTGAACTAGGGGTTTGAGAAGCAGCATGGACAAAGGCATGGCCCGAAGGGGAATCCTTTGTTTCCATCCCTATATAAACTGAGGGAGAACAACGTGAAAAGAAAAAAACACCACAAGAGAGAGAGAGAAAGCAGAGGAGAGAGAGAGAAGAGAGAAGGGTGGGCAGGACAGAGAACGGGTCGAGAGAAACGTGGTCTGGGAGATAGAAGAGACAGCAAAGTCTTAGGGAAAGACAAGCTGGAAGAGAAGAAAACTAAGTCTGAAGCCCAGAGGTGGGTGAAGACAGACAAACTGAAATTGAACCCAGAGGTGGGTGAAAGAGACGAAGAAGAAGAATTCTACGTCGAGATCCCAGAGACGACCACGAAGACCCAGTCCTGAAACCTGGAGCCAGTCAACCAAGGGCATCACCATCAAGCAGTGCTGAAGAAGACGTGAAGAGACTTTTTCAAGAACTGTGGTGTGGTGTGAAAGCGTGGTTGTGTGTGTGAAAACCTGGCCAGGTAAGAAGTCATTTTTATTATAACCCGGGATTAGGAAGTATTGATCTTTTATGTGTTGATTTGTTCATTTTGTGTAACTGGATTTTTCATGTTTGATTATAGTAGCATAGAAATTGTATTTCTTGTGCTCAGTCGTGTTAGGAGAGAAACGAATGCGTGACATCCCATTCCCAGAGAGAGGTGCATGTTTGGTTGGCGCATGAGTGTGCATATGCGTGTATGAGTGCAAAGATAACCTTGGTGTGTTAAGCCTGACCAATAATACATCAACTTAGTGCACTTAAGCAATACCATCACGATTTGCCCGTCCTGGACAGTGTGTGTGTGTGTGTGTATATATATATATATAATATATATATATATATGTATATCCCCCTATTTCTTCAATCTAAGACATAAGAGCAAGCTTCGTTTATAACTGAATACACACACACACACACACACACACACACACACACACACACACACACATATATATATATATATATGTGTGTGTGTGTGTGTGTGTGTGTGTGTGTGTGTGTGTGTGTGTGTGTGTGTGTGTAAGATACGAAAAGGGAAACGATGGTTGCCACCTTACGATGGAGACATACTCTCTGGAAAACTCACCATATTGCAAATCCAAATAATTCAGACTTTTAAACACCAAATCATAAAAATCACGTAGAGCCTGAAAAAGGTACTATAACACAGACAAGAATTCTTTTGATCAAACGTATATTAGAAAAGAAAGAAAATACGCAGTGTATGTCCATAACAGGAAGAGTTCTGAAGTGTATCTCCAGCGTTTTCTCTGTAAGTGTTGCGTCTTGCAGGCTGCGCTGTGCCTTGGCGCTCCACAATTCCCTGGTTCTCAGCTCTGATGTGATTATGAATACTACTTTCGTCTGCCACTGGGGTTTTCATAGTGCATTTGGCGAGGGACTATTGATCACCTGAGCCAGTGGGGACGGGGGAGCTGACTGGGAGAAATCATTCGACTGGCATGAAACAATTGACAGAATCTTCGGCTCGGATATCGGTCAGACGGCACCTCTAAGGTGCAACAGTCCATATTCGTCATTTTCGAGGAATCTAGTTGTTTTTTTATCTTTTTTTTATTTTTTATTTTTTTTTTTTTTTCCGGGAGCAATGGCATCCGACATTTCTTTCTTTTAGTTCTTCTCTTTCTCGGGGGCTGGAATGATGGGAGTGTTTTATGGGAGGAAGGGGGTTAGGAATTAATGCCAGTTGAATATTGACACTGCAACGAGATGTGAATGGCACAAACCACAGCTGATTCTCCGGAGTTAGTCTGAGGACTGTGTACATGTGGCTTTGTCATGTAATGTTAAAATCAGTTTCCTGGTTTCTAAGGTTGCCGTTGTTTGTATTTGTTTTTATCTTCTTTTGCTTGTGAATCATAGAAAGGCCTCGAAGAACAATGCCATTCCGCCGTGGCTGCATAGTATCAGTATCTCTTTTTGGACACCTTTTTTCAAACAGCGGGGTCGACAAGAGTCAGCCATTATTTTTGTCAGTAGGGGACTTAGTAGATAGCGTCCTTCGTCAGTAGGGGACTTAGTAGATAGCGTCCTTCGTCAGTAGGGGACTTAGTAGATAGCGTCCTTCGTCAGTAGGGGGACTTAGTAGATAGCGTCCTTCGTCAGTAGGGGGACTTAGTGGATAGCGTCCTTCGTCAGTAGGGGACTTAGTAGATAGCGTCCTTCGTCAGTAGGGGACTTAGTAGATAGCGTCCTTCGTCAGTAGGGGACTTAGTAGATAGCGTCCTTCGTCAGTAGGGGACTTAGTAGATAGGTAGCGTCCTTCGTCAGTAGGAGACTTAGTAGATAGCGTCCTTCGTCAGTAGGGGATTTAGTAGATAGCGTCCTTCGTCAGTAGGGGATTTAGTAGATAGCGTCCTTCGTCAGTAGGGGACTTAGTAGATAGGTAGCGTCCTTCGTCAGTAGGGGGACTTAGTAGATAGCGTCCTTCGTCAGTAGGGGATTTAGTAGATAGCGTCCTTCGTCAGTAGGGGACTTAGTAGATAGCGTCCCACGTCAGTAGGGGACTTAGTAGATAGCGTCCTTCGTCAGTAGGGGGACTTAGTAGATAGCGTCCTTCGTCAGTAGGGGACTTAGTAGATAGCGTCCTTCGTCAGTAGGGGACTTAGCAGATAGCGTCCCACGTCAGTAGGGGACTTAGTAGATAGCGTCCTTTGTCAGTAGGGGGACTTAGTAGATAGCGTCCTTCGTCAGTAGGGGACTTAGTAGATAGCGTCCTTCGTCAGTAGGGGGACTTAGTAGATAGTGTCCTTCGTCAGTAGGGGACTTAGTAGATAGTGTCCTTCGTCAGTAGGGGACTTAGTAGATAGCGTCCCACGTCAGTAGGGGGACTTAGTAGATAGCGTCCTTCGTCAGTAGGGGATTTAGTAGATAGCGTCCTTCGTCAGTAGGGGATTTAGTAGATAGCGTCCTTCGTCAGTAGGGGACTTAGTAGATAGCGTCCTTCGTCAGTAGGGGACTTGGTAGATAGCGTCCTTCGTCAGCAGGGGACTTAGTAGATAGCGTCCTTCGTCAGCAGGGGACTTAGCAGATAGCGTCCTACGCATGCTGGATCGGAAAAGACAACACGAAACACTGCGGAAGTGACTCAGCAGCAGTGCCGTGCCTCCTCTGGGGGGTTGTCTCCTGAAGATTTCTCAAGAACCTTCCTTGTTCACTGCTGGTGCCGGACCTCCCAGAGGACAGCCAGGGTGTGGCTGTGCTAG
>CM065716.1:48235528-48240528 GCA_033310375.1 Conus canariensis | reverse complement strand
GAGGGTGTTGGTGGGGTTTAGGAGATTAATGGCGAGCTGAACACTAACATTGCAACAAGAACTGAACGGTAGAACCCATGACTGATTTTCTTGAGACTGGAGATTGCGCTCAGCTGGCTTTTCAACTTTAATATTAAAATATGTAACAAATTTCCAACGGTGCCATTGTTTCTTTGTTGACTGGCAGACATAATTCTGCTGGTGTGCAACAGCCCGCTAGTATTTTCTTTTCAGATACTTCTTTTGACCGCAGCTCTAAGGCACCACAGTTGATATTAGTCTTTTTCAAAAGTGTTTCATTTCTTTTTCGGGAGATCATTTTATTTTATTTATTTATTTATCTTTTTTGTTTATTTGTTTTCTTGTCCTTCCTGAAGGGTTGGAGTAGGAGTGGGCGTTGAGGGTGTTGGTTGGTCGAGAGATGGGGTTTAGGACATTAATGCGAGTTGAACAGTAAGTACTGCAACACGAACCGGATGGCAGAACCCTCGACTTGTTGTTTTGAGACTGTTTGGCGATTGGGCATAGCTGGCTTTTCAATTTTGACATTGAAAATATGTAACGAGTTTTCTACACTGCGTTGTTTCTTTGTTTCTGTGCTTGTGAACTGGAAAAGCTCTGGAGGGGCAATGCCATGCCTGAATGCCTGCATGTCAAAACGTGTCTTTTCATGCTTCTTTTTCCCAGACAGCGCGATCGATTTCCTATAACATGAACCGTTAAAACCAAAATGTACGTATCTATTGGAATCCACTGATCAATTTTGACCTGACTCGTACCTAAGATCACAAGGAGCTACAGGTTAACAATATGAAATTAACTGGATCATCCGTAGAGACGGAGTATAAACTCATTCCATATCAGAAAAGAAAATGAACACACACAGGTTCTCTCTCTCTCTCTCTCTCTCTCTCTCTCACACACACACACACACACACACACACACACACACACACACACACACACACACACACACACACAGAACGAGAGACAGAGAGAGTGAAAGAGAGTGAGAGTGAAAATGAGAGACTGACAGACAGACAGACAGAGGACCAATGTCTTCTTCCTGAATATGAAAACCTCAAACACGCAATGTAATGAACAGTTGTTTTCATTCATGACTTGTTCAGTGGTCAGTAATATTTAATGTCTATTTTAGTTCTCAGCGCATTATTCACCCTTGGCGCTCTACAACAGAAAGAAGAAAAATCAGCTGTAAAAGTCGACTCTCTCAAACAACCTCTTCAGCCACCCCCGCCTCCCAACCCAATTGTTCCTCTCCTTCCTACACACACACACACACACACACACACACACACACACACACACACACAATATATACATACATACATACAGAGTTACCAACATGCTGATAAACATGGAAAACTATGGTCAATCCTAACGAACAGCTGGGAGTATAGACTTGTAGAAAAGGGTAAGCTTTTAAACGGATCAACAGAAATGTACTGAAGGAAAGCGTAACAGGACTGCGGACACTTCGTTCCAAACGGACCGAGCCTGCTGACACAAAGGATATCTAACCATTTGTTTTCGCCTTTACCACCAGCAGTGCTAAACTTTCCATCGCCAGATGCTGAGCGAAGATGTAGCAGTGGAGTTGTACACTTGAAACAATTCTGTTTAAGGAAGGGGCAGCTCTGGAAACACGAGAAACCGTCAAAGCTGAAAGTTTGATATCAAGTCTGTTTCACATAGGTGGTTAGAGAAGCGAGTGGGAATACCGAGACATGTATTCAGACTTAGAAGATTTGAAAATAAGAAGGGCAGCACCGTTCAAGTTCTCTGAAGCCCGTCAAACAGGAGTATGGGGATGCCTACATGACGAAATTTACAGTCATGAATTTTCATTCTAAGAAAAAAAAACAAAAAAACATGCAACACTGTTGCTGCTTCAGTCGACGTTTTTTTTTGTTTTTTTTTAAATTAATAATGACGGTTACTTTCAAAGTGAGGTGACTGGAGGCGGATGTTGAAACAAACTTCAAAGAAAAAAATATCATTATTCCGCCGGACAAGATGGACAAACAAATTACAAGACAAAACACGACGCGTTTCGACTTCTTTGGTCTTCTTCAGGCAAGATAACATTCAAGGACAACGGAAACGATGGACGAGTAATCACGCGTCTTCTCAAATTGGGCGCAAAGTAAACGTTGAATCTTCGTTTTCATTGTCCTGAATGTTGGTTATCTTGCCTAAAGAAGATCAAAGAGGTCGAAACGCGTCGTGTGTTTGTCTTGTAATTTGTTTGTCCCTTCTGTAGGCGGAATAACAACAATTTTTCTTTCAAATGATGACGGACTGAGCAATGTCACATGAGAGAAAATACTGTCGGCTAAATTGGACGATGCTAACTCACATTACGGAACTTCGTAACTGTATAGGTGCGAACATACGAACAAAGTCCTTTCGCACACTGATATATGAACCTCTTATAATGTTCGAACCAAAAGCTCTTACTTAAACAACCACTGAGTCGAAAAGACGCCAGTCTTACATGATGCATTTTTTTTTTTTTTTTACATGATGCATACTTTTTTCTTTTTTGCATCGGCACGTTTTAAGACATTTTCCTTCAGCGGTCATTAAAGGAAAAGTGGGACAGTATGGGACACAGAAATGTAATGTAATGTAAAAGGATATTTGTAGAGCGCTAAATGTAATGTGATGTAAAAGGATATTTGTAGAGCGCTTTACCTCGCGAGAGCCCAAAGCACATATTACAGAAACATGATAAAATGCTAATTCTAATTCAAAGCACACACACGCACACACGCGCGCGCGCACACACACACACACGTATATATACACACACAACACAACACCACACACACACACACATAAACACACAAGGGCGCGCGCGCACACACACACACCAAACACACACACCAAACACACACACAAACCACACACACACACACACGTACAAAAAACAAAACACACACACACGCAGACAGACACACGGAAAAATAAATAAGGAAAACAGGACAACACTGTGCAGCCTTAACTGATGTTGTGTTGAATACTATCAAGAGGAACGGCAGGTGTTGCTGCCAAGGTTATCTCTACGCATGAGGTAAGCAAGACGAAATCCCAAAATGTACTTCACTGATTAAACCTCACAAACAACCCGTTATTGTTGTTTCTTTCCTGTTCTGTGCTGTCCACCACCATCTCACCCCTTGTCTCTAAATCCCTCCCTCCTTCTCTCACGCACGCACGCACGGGCGCGCAAAGACACACACACACACACACACACACACACACACACACACACACACACACACACACACACACAGAGCAGTTTTCGATTCAATCCTTAACTCTCAATTTATCTTCCATTCCCCCACATCCTTTTTCCCCAATCTCTCTCTCTCTCTCTCTCTCTCTCTCTCTCTCTCTCTCTCTCTCTCTCCCTCTCTCTCTCTGGATCATTATATAGCCTGTGGCCAAGACGTCTGTTTATGTTCACCATGTTTTCATGCAGTTTTCTGTCATCGCTTCCCACCTATTCTCATGCCTCTCGCGTGCGTGCGTGCGTGCATGTGTGCGTGCGCGCGCGCGCGCACGTGCGTTCCATCCACCTCTTTCAGTACATGTGGTGTGTATCCTGCACTCTAGGGTATACATTATTGCATATCATCCCCCGGGGAAAAGCCATTAATTTAAGCCCTCAGTTCATAAGCCTTGCAGTAGGTTCAAACGAGGCCGATTCGTCATCTAGCTTCACCTTCAGGCTTGATTTCTTATTATTATCTCTCCTGTCATTATTACCGTTATCATTAATAATTCTTTACTCTGATTTGCAGTGAAATGTTACGGTCTTAGGGTACTTACTAGCAGCCATGAAAAAAAAAAAAAAATAGTTCATGTCTCGTCCGGTTGGTTTTCTGCAACAAGGCTTTCGTTTCATTATCGCACGTGTTTGTGGTGTCTGGTACTTTGGGCAGTATGCATGCGAAGTGAGTATGGTCTGCTTTGCTTGTGTCATCGTCAGCTGACGCTGATTGTCCTACGGACAAGTTGTCGTTAGAAGTGTTATGTACATGCCCCTCTCACTTGCCGCTCACGGTGTGCGCTTCATTCTGCTATTGCATGTAAACAAATAGCTGAGTTCCTCTCTCTCTCTCTCTCTCTCTCTCTCCTCTCTCTCTCTCTCTCTCATATTTGTGATTCTGGGTCTGCTTGATAATTAGTGTCAGTGCCGTTTGCTCTCCGCTTCATATTGTCATTGTCACCATCATCATCACTATCATTTCCGCCTCCTGTCTCTCCCCCCCCCCCCCCCCCCCTCTCTCTCTCTCTCTCTATTATGATTCGGGGTCCACTTGATAATCAATGAAAGAGCTGTTTGTTCTTTATTTGTCATTTCTGACAGACTAGCTGATTTATCATCAGTGTTAGCGTTGTTTATTCTTCCCATCCCCTCTCTTCAGTGGCAGCGTTGTTTATTCTTCCCATCCCCTCTCTTCAGTGGCAGCGGTGTTTATTCTTCCCATCCCCTCTCTTCAGTGGCAGCGGTGTTTATTCTTCCCACCCCTCTCTTCAGTGGCAGCGGTGTTTATTCTTCCCATCCCCTCTCTTCAGTGGCAGCGGTGTTTATTCTTCCCATCCCCTCTCTTCAGTGGCAGCGGTGTTTATTCTTCCCATCCCCTCTCTTCAGTGGCAGCGTTGTTTATTCTTCCCATCCCCTCTCTTCAGTGGCAGCGGTGTTTATTCTTCCCATCCCCTCTCTTCAGTGGCAGCGGTGTTTATTCTTCCCACCCCCTCTCTTCAGTGGCAGCGGTGTTTATTCTTCCCATCCCCTCTCTTCAGTGGCAGCGGTGTTTATTCTTCCCATCCCCTCTCTTCAGTGGCAGCGTTGTTTGTTCTTCCCATCCCCTCTCTTCAGTGGCAGCGTTGTTTATTCTTCCCATCCCCTCTCTTCAGTGCCAGCGTGTTTATTCTTCCCATCCCCTCTCTTCAGTGGCAGCGTTGTT
>CM065716.1:48218028-48230528 GCA_033310375.1 Conus canariensis | reverse complement strand
GACCGCCATTCAACTGAGCCAACGGGGACTACCGAGCTGACCGGGAGACGTCATTTTACTGTTACGCAACAGCCGCCAGCATTTTTTGTTTTTCTCCGATACTTCTTTTCACGGCAGCTCGGAGTCACGACAGTCGATCTCACACTTTTTCAAAAGTTGCATTTTTCAGAACCCAAGGAATCAGACATTCCATTTCTTTTCTTTTTTTTTCCGTTTCTTTGCTAGTCCTTCCAAAGGAGTTGGGGAAGGGCTGTATTTGGGGATGTTAGCTGGGGAGGTGGGTTTCAGGAGATTAATGCGAGTTGAAAACCAATACTGCAACCAGAACTGAAATGATAGAAAGCACGACTGATATTTCAGAGTCAATCTGGAGAATGCGCATATGCGAAACAACATTAAAGCATGAGGCGGATTTCCTGCAATTGTGTTTCTTTCTTTGTTTCTGTGCTTGTGAACCTGAACATCAGAGAGGAGAGAGAGAGAGAGAGAGAGAGAGAGAGAGAGAGAGAGAGAGAGAGACAGACAGACAGACAGACAGACAGACAGACGGACAGACACGGATGAGAGACAGAGACACAGAAGTTCCACAAAGTGTGGAGACCTGTCAGTTACCAGCCGCACCTTCTTAGTCCCCTGACACTCCCCCTACACTGCTCCTCCCCTTCCTTCACCACCTCTCCCCCTACCCCAGCCTGCCCCCCAGTTCCCAGACCACCAAACCCCCAGACCAGAAGACGTCATAATCAAAGGGATAGGATGGACGACAGGACATCAACCCCAGTTAAAAAGCTGGAACTCACTGACACCTCTCAACTCCTGGCACGGGCACAATCTTGTCTACACATGTTCTGAAGTAACACGAAAAGGGAAGTTTCCGTGCGTGTTCTACATACCTCTTATCCTCAACTGTGCAAGTTGAACAGGTGCCCAAGCAGAACTTCCCGGCAGTTGCATTCCTTTGTGTTGCCATTGAAGCAAGAGTCATTATACTTAATGTTTTAGGTTTAATTGTTACCGCACTATTCGAAATGTGGTTTCAGAGCACATAGATGAATACACACATACAAACACACACACACACACACACACACGTCATAACTAACATACAAGAAGCATGTATCCTGAGAGTTTTACGGAATATGTGTGTTCAGTTGACATGTATTTTGCGATTTGCATTTCCAGCTGACAAGGCTCAGGAAGAATTTGTCTACTTTCGAAAAAAAATGATGCATGCAAAGTCGGTTCCCCAAAATGCCATTGGTTGATAACGAGGTACCTCTTACTATCCTATCCCTTTTAATCCAGGTGTGCGCCCACTTTCTCAGTTTGTGCTTTCTTGTTTGTGGCGGCGATAGACAGTATGGAGGCATTCTTCTTTCTTTGTGAGACGATCGTTTATTACTTCCTTTCTTCGTTGTCCCAATCTTCTTCAAGTGGATGTTTTTTTTCTGCATTGTCAGCTGTGCCGTTTTCCATGGCGTCATTCTGTCAAAGGTACATAATCAGTGTCAGCTTTGTCGACTGCAGACTGCACATTCCTTCATACTAACTTGGACCTCCCAGACCACGCTTTGAAACAAGTTCATACGGACAAAGTCAACGTCATGGTTTATTGATTTACATGCTTATTCATGCAGGAAAAAAACCATGTGCCACTATTTCACAATCCATTATTAGACTGGAAGCTTACTTGCTGCGCTGTCTTTGTGGGTTGCTTTGATTCGGCTAACATCACGCCCCGAACGATTTATGTTTAGCGGCGAACCAGTCTATTACGAGTTATGCTTTTAACTGATTCTTTTAACCACGTGCATGCACTAACGTTTGCATGACCAGTATTCACATATTTTTTTTTTTATACACAAATAATAAGGGTAACGTTGGCCAAAGCATTCAGGATATTTCTCCAAATTTGAGAGTTCTTTGAATTGGTGAATGAACTATAGAGCAACTTTTTGTCTTGTGAGATCTATAAATTCCCAAGCCTTATTAAACCACTTGTGTTCGATTCATGTACCATACTCGCGTAGTCTGATTTTCTACTGGTTGGTCAGATAAGCTTCCTCTAGTCTCCACTGAAGAAACATTAAGCGGAAGAATCTAACCATAGGAAGTACACACGAAGGTGTTCAGTGGACCGTCTCCAACTGAAGACCAAGCCCCCTATCCCCCCCCCCCCCCCCTCCCCGTCACCCGTCCTTGCCATGTCATTCACAACGTCTCCATCTCCATCATTCACAACGTCTCCATCTCCATCATTTACAACGTCTCCATCTCCATCGCACTGAAACGAAAGAATTTGTTTTTTCTGTGAGAGGACCGCTGTGAGCAAAATGCAATCGTGACAATCGGTGTGTGATGTACACATCAGTCCGGTCGGTTCCCCAAAGAACCCCTTATTGGGAAACTACACTGTGATTATGAATGACACCTTCCTGCGCTGGCGGATTTTCAGTTGTTCGCCTACTAAGGGACCACTGAGCGATGGGGTCAGTGTGGGGCATGACAACTCGCTGTCTTCATTCATCTCGTAGAGCGAACCTCTCTTTGCGAACATTGGACAGCCCTGATGGTGGGATATACTTTAGTCAATGGATGCTTATTCCCAGACAAAGACAGAAAGTACACACGCACGAACGCACGCATTCATGTACACACGCACGCACGCACTCATGCACGCGCGCGCGCACGCACGCACGCACGAACACACACACACACAACACCCGTTGTTCAGTCATAAAATGTTTCAACATCACAGCATTTGCACCCCCCCCCCCCCCTCTCTCTCTCTCTCTTGTCTGCCTGTGTGTTCGCCTGCGCGCGCGCGCGTGTGTGTGTGTGTGTGTGTGTGTATGTGTGTGCAACTTTCCTTTTTATCAACATCGTACTGGTAATGTATAAATTGGAATAGATGGCGCCCCTCAGAACGTCATTAGTTGATCTATCATGTTGTTAATTGTCGTAATTACATAGGCAGATAAATTGATAGACAGACAAGACTCACAGACAGATAGATAGACAGACAGACCGACCGACCGACAGACAGAAAGACCGACAGAAGAGAGAGAGAGAGAGAGAGAGGAGGAGAGAGAGAGAGAGAGAGAGAGAGAGAGAGAGAGAGAAGACCCATCAACCGATCGACAAGCAGATAAGATAGGTAAGTAGATACAGACATATGCATACGCAGTAAACACATACACATAGACACACGCATGCGCGCGCGCGCACACACACACACATACAGAGATTTGTTATAGATGTATTTTTCGGAGAGGTGTTGGGAGGGGGGGGGGGGTGTAATGTGAAGGCTATTGTTTCGTTAACAGTCTTCAGAGCGACAGTGTAACCGGCTTGGCCAAAACCATCCTGGAATAAAAAATTAAAAAAAAAAAAAAAGACATTGACACTCGTCTGTCTTCTTGTTATCGAATTTTCCTTGGGATCAACAGAAAAAGAAACAAACCAACAAACAAGCAAACAAAAAACAGCCATCGACTGAACACTACAGGCAGCCTGTGACTTCATTCCCTCTCCTCTTTCTTGTTGTCTCTCTCTCTCTCTCTCTCTCTTGGGTGGAAAAAAAAAAAAAACATGTATAATTTCCTGATCCTATTACCCTGAACATTCTCTCTCTCTCTCTCTCTCTCTCTCTCTCTCTCACACACACACACACACACACACACACACACACACACACACACACACGAGACACACACGCACACCAGTTTCATCGCTTTGCCCTTGCCATTTTTAACATGCATGTACATGACGCAGGGAGACCAGCAGAAAAGTGCGAGGAGACCAGACGACCAAGCAATGACAGTCATTAAAAAGAACATTCCACCGTGAATGTGTCCATCAAAGCGGCACATCGTTCACCTCCCTCCATGCGCAGACACCCAGAGGCAGCTGAAGACGTTTGGCTGTAGACCTGCAGGAGACTCCTTGCCCTTTCTACTATGAGGCTGTCCAATTTCAATGGGGGAGATTCTATATTGCTTTAACTGGCGTGCATGTATGAACGCAAATGTATGTGTGTGTGTGAGAGAGAGAGAGAGAGAGAGGAGAGAGAGAGAGAGAGTGTGTGTGTGTGTGTATGTGTGTGTGTGTGTGTGTGTGTGTGCGCGCGCGCGTGTGTGTAATGTAATGTACAAGGATATTTATAGAGTGCTTCACCTCGTGAGAGCCCAACGCGCAGTGTGTGTGTGTGTGTGTGTGTGTGTGTGTGTGTGTGTGTGTGTGTGTGTGTGTGTGTGTGTGTGTGTGTGCGTGGCGCGCGCGCGCGCTCGCGCATGTGTGACTGTGTGTGTGTGTGCGCGCGCGCGCATTTCTGTGCATGTGTGTGTGTCTGTTATTGTGTATGCACAGTTTATCTGTGAATATGTGTAAGAATACATACACACACACACACAAACACACACACACACACACACACACACAATTATATATATATGAGAGTAATGAGAGAGAGAGAGAGAGAGAGAGAGAGAGAGAGAGAGAGGAGAGAGAGAGGAGAGACTCGTGACTTCAATGTGAGGCCATCAGCCTATTCACATGAGTACGCAACAAGAAATAATTCAATTTTATATAATTTGAACAAAATTTACCATGTCTGCAACAAAACATTCTTCCATGACAGTATGTACATGCAGAATTCTATCTTAATTATACATTAATGCTTCTTGGTACGTTCTTCCTTATGAACGTAATGTAAGTATATATATTATTATTTTTAAAACTCATCATATGTATGCTGTTGATACTAGCATACAATACACATGTTTTCTATTTCATTTCCCTCATCGTATCATCGTTTACATATACAGTGAAGACCTTTCTATACCTGCGTCGTATAATTCTCCATGCAACAATTGATAGTAGTCATAAATATTTATAATGCAACCAGTCTATGAAGTATCGCTCTAAATATTTTAACAATTCAACATGTATTCCACCACAAGCAATCTTATCCTTTGACCCAAAATGTTAACATACAATAATTGAAAACTTTAGCTGGGCAACAACTCTTAGAACCAGAGAGAGAGAGAGAGAGAGAGAGAGAGAGAGAGAGAGAGAGAGAGAGAGACTGATTGTATGTTTTCCGTTTGACAACTCTCCAGCTGCAAGACAGCTGCTTTGGGGCAAGGAAGTCACACATCTTTGGCAAATCCAAAATAATCCACACATTCATACATCAAGTTACACAAAACCACGCAGACATGGAGCCTGACAAAAGGTATTTGTGACGGACAAAACTCCGTATCCATCTTCAAGACGAAGAGGTCTGAAATACATCCCCAGGGGGTGGTCTTATGACTCTCTCTCTCTCTCTCTCTCTCTCTCTCTCTCTCTCTCTCTCTCTCTCTCTCTCTCTCTCTCTCGCGGTGTGGTGTGATGGTGGCCAATTCCCAGTTCTCCTGCTGTGATGTGGTTCTGGGTATCATCTTCATCCGCCAGTGGAGTTTTCATAGTTCATTCGGCCAGGGGCTATTGATCGCTTGAGCCAATGGGGAACGCCGAGCTGAGTCGGAGACATCATTCTCCTGGTACACCACCGTCGCCAGCATTTTCTGCTGGGGATATCTGTACTGACGGCAGCTCTAGTTCACGACAACTGATATCTGTCTTTTCGACAACTTTCGGTGAATTTTCAGAACCAATGCTATCTTACTTTTCTGTGTTTTGCAGTTTTGTTTTTTCTTCTTCTCCTCGAGAGCTGGCTTAGCTCGGGTGGGTTTTCGGGGTGTTTTGGTTGGGAGGTTTGGGGACTAGATGACTAATGCAATCTGGACATTCATACTGCATCGAGAACTGAATGGGAGAAACTACAAATGGTTTTCTGGAGTTACTCACATCCGCATGACATTAAACTATGAGGCCACTTTCCTACACGTGCTGCTAATTTGTTTCTACCTGTGCTTGTCAACCAGAAAACGTCTGGAGGAACAGTTTCATGCCTGAATCCCTGCATGTAGGTTTGTGACTTCTGATATTCTTTGTTGCAGACAGCTCCGTCGATTTCATATGATATGGGAATGTAAACACAAAATCTGAACACGAATGGAAGTCTACCTACCAGTGCTATTTTCACTTGTATGTCAGGTCATGAAAGACTAGAAGCCAACAGGATTCAACGGTTGTCCTGTGGAGGCAGAATGTGTAATTTCATACACTGGGGAAAATGGAAAGAAATCACAGACACAGACACACGTAGGCAGAGAAACAGACGCGCGTGACAGACAGACTGACACACAGACTGACAGATAGCCACAGAGAGACAGAGACAGACATAGAGACAGTGAGACGGACAGGCAGAGACAGAGACAGACATAGAGACAGACATAGAGACAGACATAGAGACAGTGAGACGGACAGGCAGAGACAGAGACAGACATAGAGACAGACAGAGACAGTGAGACGGACAGGCAGAGACGGAGAGAGAGAGAGAGAGAGAGAGAGAGAGAGAGAGAGAGAGAGAGAGAGAGAGAGAGAGAGAGAGAGAGAAGATCAAGGAACTGTATATAACTGAAGACTATTAACATATAAAGAACTACTTTCAGTCGGGACTTGCCAGAGGTCTCAACTACCACTTACAGCAGCAACAATAACAATTTGCTTTTACATTCTATACCGGACTATTCACTGTCACCACTCTCCAACAGTAAAAACAAATATTCATCTCGCTAAAACCAACATCTTGAGTCCACCTCCACCCCAAACCCACTTCTTCCACACCATGCACACAGATGTAAGTACTGGCGCATGCATACACATGTAATCGCGCATGCACGAGCACGCACACACACACACACACACACACACACACACACACACATTCAAAATCATACACATGCGCGCGCACACATCACACACGCGCTCGCTTACACACACATACATGTGGGAGAGAGAGCGCGCGTGCGCACAACACATACACACACACACCCTCAGCCGTACACACACACACACACCACACACACACACACACACACACACAAATATACACACAAATGCAATCACATGCACAAGCAGACACACATGCATGCGTGCGAGCGCAAACACACACACACACACACACGCGCGCGCGCGCACGCACTTACACACGCATACACAAACGCATGCACACACGAACGGTTTCCTAGCATGGCCGCGTGCGCGCCCACACACACAAACCACA
Source organism: Conus canariensis (assembly GCA_033310375.1). Classification (NCBI taxonomy): domain Eukaryota; kingdom Metazoa; phylum Mollusca; class Gastropoda; order Neogastropoda; family Conidae; genus Conus; species Conus canariensis. The sequence continues at coordinate 48,223,354 of CM065716.1, read as the reverse complement.
CACAAGCATACACACAAATACTCACAATCACAAACACGCGCGCACACGCGCGCGCGCGCGCGTACACACACACACACACTCGCGCGTGCGCGCACACACCAACACACACACACACACACACACACACTCACATCATTGAACAAGCTCATAAAAGCAAACGCGGAAATCTATGGTAAATCATAATGAACGGCTAGAACTTACACTAGAAGTTACACTTATTAATAAGAAATATAAACTCCCAAACCGTTTTTACACGGAGGTATTGAATCTCAGAGTACTAGGATTGCAAGAACTTTGTTCTATACAGAGAGAGCTCGATCATAAAGCACCTCTAACCGTTTGTCTTCTTTTTTTTTACCTCTGGGTTTTTGTTTTTTTTTTAAACCTTTAGATCGTCAGATGCAGAGCGACCAGGCACTATGGTGTACACTTGAAAATTGTTCCGTATAATTGGAAGAGAAAATGTCAACGGCTGTTACTGACTGTTTTAAGACAGGTAGCCAGTGACGTGAATGAGAAAGAGGAGACGTGTTCAAAGTACGAAGATGTGAAGATCAGAGCAGCGTTATTTCACACTCTTTGAAGCCTCTCAAAGCAGGAATTAGAGAATACGAGTAAGAAAAAAACTGCAGTAGGCAGGAAGGCGGTAAGCGGGAATGCGAAGAGAAAAAGAGGGTGGAATCATTCAGCCACTGACCGATGTCCAGGTGAAAACAATGAAGACAGACATGGAGCTGTCGCTAGCATGGATATCACGTGAGGTCATCGGGGAGAAATCCTCCATCGTTGTAACTTTGCACAGTATCGTTCACCGTTATTCCTTGCTGTTCACCATAAGCTCACCTTCCCATATAACACCCCTGCCCACTCCTCCTCTCCTCCCCTCACACACACACACATACACACACGCACGCACGCACCCGCACGCACGCACGCACACACACACACACACACACACACACACACACACACACACACACTCACACACATGCACACAAAAACCTAGACAGAGACGCACACACAGACTGACACATATACAGACACACACATGCACTCAAGCCCAAAACACACACACACACACACACACACACACACACACACACACACAACAGCATTTTCGATTTAACTCTTCAACCCAGCATTTCTCTTTTCTCCATCATAATCTCATCCATGTCCTCATTCGGTCTCCACTTGTGTCTGTCTGTCCGTGTTTTTTCTCTCTCTCTCTCTTTTTTTTTTCATCTTCACACTGTGTCTCCTTCTCTCTCTCTGAATCATCTTATTGCCTGCGGCCTGTACATCTCTTCATGTTTATAGCAATTTCACGCTGTTTCCTTTGCTCCTTATCCATCCTTCCTCTTCCCCTCATCTCTCTCCTCCCTCCCTCTCTCTCTCTCTCTAAATATATATGATATACATATATGTGTGTGTGTGTGTGTGTGTGTGTGTGTGTGTGTGTGTGTGTGTGTGTGTGTGTGTGTATGTGTGTGTGTGTGTGTGTACGTGCGTGCGTGCGCATATGTGTGTGTGTGTGGGGGGGAGGGGGGGGGGGGGTTGTGCGTGCGTGCGCGCTGCGTGCGTGCGTGCGTGCGTGTGTGTGTGTGTGTGTGTGTGTGTGTGTGTGTGTGTGTGTGTGTGTGTGTGTGTGTGTGTGTTTTACATCCTCTTTCGGCATGTATGGGGCGTAGCCAACTCTCTCTAAGATTCACAATTGATACCAACGGCCCTGGGAAAAGCCAGTAATTTCCGCTCTCGGTTTAGCAGCCTTGCAGGTACAAATCAGGCTGATTTGTCATCCGTTTCATCGTCCAAGTAGATTTGCTGTTGTCAGAATCATCACCATTAACACTATAAACTTTCCTTTTTAAAATTATTACCATTATTATCATCATCATCATCATTATCATAATCACTATTTGAATTGCTAATGTTCTACCATCATTCTTTTTTCACTGTTATTCTCCATAGGTGGTGTGATCATTTCACTGCCTGTGGGCACTGGTGCCCGTGGGAGAAATTCATGTGCCACCTGCTCGTTCGGCAACACTAGCGGGCCATTTAGAGTTATTCTCTTCCGTGCTCTTTGGCTTATCTTTAGGGCAGCGCGTACATTTCCTGTCTTGACATCTTTGTTAATGCCATCGTTGTAGTCATCTTCACTATCATTCTGTCTTTGTCTCCCCCCCCCCCCCCTTCTCTCTCTCTCTCTCTCTCTCTCTCTCTCTCTCTCTCTCTCTCTCTCTCCAAAGTCCAGGTTCCATTTGTTGATAATCATTTGCAGACATAGTCTGAGCTTTATTTTTTCTTATCTCCCTTGAACAATGTCATGGTCATCATTATTATCACTATCTTCCTGCCCTCCCCCTCCTCCCATCCCCCTCGCTCCACCCCCCCTCCCCCTTTCTCTCTTCTCTCTCTCTCTCTCTCTCTCTCTCTCTCTCTCTCTCTCTCTCTCTCTCTCCTTTTTTTCATTTCTGACATGAACGCTATAACAGCCACGACGTATCAAAGAGGTGATATATTGGGAGCCGTAATAGCTCAGTTGGTAGGGCGCCGGACTCGTAATCTTGGTGATCCTGGGGTTGCGGGTTCGAATCTCAGCCGGGGCGTTTCGGTACGGGGGGATTTTTCCCCCGGAGTCAACATTGGTTCTGACTCCATTTCCCATACAGTCCTTCGAATGATACTATAAACCGAGGTTCCGTGTGTGAACGCACGCACAATATCTTGCACACACGTAAAATCCAATCACCAACTTTCGGAAGAGTAGGCCAGTTTGGCCGTTGGTATGGATGACACGTTACACATAGCATGCACACTGCGTGAGAAATTGAAAGAATGAAGTAAGTAAGGAAAATGAGTGAACGATATTGAACGATATTAACTGGATGACACGGAAACGACTGAATGAAGCGCTAGCTGGCAGCTCTTCAGTCGGCACTACCCAGGTAGGCAGCCCGTCGTGTAAACGAGTGTTGATTGTAAAGCGCTTAGAGCTTGGTCTCTAGCCGAGAATAGACGCTATATAAGTATTCATTATTATTATTATTTAATCTTGAGAAACAGTGTTTACCTGTCAATACAGAACGTAATGTTACTTCCGCGCTGCAGGTTTTATTTCTGACCGCGTCCGTTGCTTTCTCTACTGTTCATCGGTTCTGCTACTCTGGAACCACGTGTTACCAGACATGGTGCCAAGATCAAACATGCGCAGGAAAGCATGCATTGAATTTCGGGGGCGGATCCATGGTGCGGATGTAGATCCAGTGGCAAAGCCTGGATCGTTCAGCAAGATTCATAGGTATGTGAGGACGAATCACACAAAGTATCACCAACCACCTGGACAATTTTGTGTAGCGCATACGTGTTCTCCCTCAAGTGCCCTTACACTGTTGATTTTCTGTGTCCTGTCCATCTGTCCTACTCTTTGCAGTTGTTCCACTTCATTGACTGGTGGCTGCGTGTCTCCGTATGGGCGTGCATGCGTACGTGTTTGTGTGCGTGCATGCTTGATTGCGCGCGCGCGCGCGTGTGTGTGTGTGTGAGAGAGAGAGAGAGACAGAGAGATTGTGTGTGTGTGTGTGTGTGTGTGTGTGTGTGTGTGTGTGAAAGCATTCGCACGTACGTATATGTGGGTACGTGCACACACTCACTTCCTGACTGTATGTTACCATCTACTTTCCTGTTGAAAATATCAAAGAAAACTTCCTCTCTGTGCACTCCTCTGCACGTTCTTCCGACAACCTTCCCCCAAATATTTTGAAAATAAACAGTAAACAAGTTGGGTATTTTTTGCTCCCATAAGAAAACCTAACACAGAGTAACTTTTATTCAAGACTGGCACAGCCTTTTAAACTTGAATAAAGTCAGACAAATACATAGAAGAACAATCTAATAGTGGGGGAAAAAACAAGCGCAGGCCAACAACTGAACTGTCTTCATAGTAATGACTTGGCAAAGATTTGGACTTAAGGAGGAGGAGGGGGGGGGGGGGGGGGGGGCGGAATTTGAAGATGGAGGAACTGGGAACATGAAATTAAGAAAATATGTTACAGATATGAAAACTCTTCACTAGCTGCATAAGGGAACCATCGCAATCCCTTTTGAAGGCAGATATATTTGTATTGCCTGCTCCGAGGCCTTTCGTCCGCTGGGTCGGACTCATCAGGGAGACACGGCTGGTTGTGTCTGCGCTCCTGGCGTCAAATAGAGACACACCACAGTCCATAATACTGTGGTGTTCTCACCACCAAGGGTGCAAAAAAGAATCCAATAGCACCCCAAAGCAGCCAGCGAAGAGTAGTAAATGAAACCAAACGAAAGTGTGGGGAGGAAAAAGTTGCTGAAAAACTAAAGACATTATGCAAACAGTATAACATGTAGGGGACAATCTTTGAGCCTACGCTTGAGGATCCACCCAAAGATGCAATTTCCTTGATTGATTCAACTCCTCCAACAACCCGACACACTTCTTCCTGCCCGGCCGCTTGCTGTCTGTCACCACCTCATCACTTCCCCCCCCCCCCCTCTCTCTCTCTCTCTCTCTCTCTCTGTATGTCTGTGCATCTTGCTCAATAACACAGTGACTTTTTATTTTCTTTTTTTTTTTTACTTCGGTTTTTTTTTTTTTTTTTTTTTTTGGGGGGGGGGGGGGGGGGGGGGGGGGGGCTGCCACACTACCTTTGAGCAGAGAGGTTATAAGCGTTTGACGACCGGAATAATCCAGACATTTAAACATTGAGTCACACAAGTCATGCAGACAGAGAACCTCTCAAAGGTTTTGAAACGCACACAAAATTTAATGAAAAAAAAAAAATTAAATAAAAAACCCTGGCATACTTCAGAAAGAAAATATTTCTCTAGAAATAAGAGGAGTTCTAAAATGGACCTCCAGAGTTTTGCTTCTGGGGTGTCTATGGCCGAAGTGTGCTGTGATGGTCGTCTATTTCCTGGTTCCCCGCTGTCGTGCGGCCATGAATGTCATTTTACTCTGCAGGTAGAGTTTTCATACTCCGTTTGGAGAGGGATTATTGATTGCCTGAGACAATGTGCACAGGCGAGCTCACTGAGAGATATCACTGTTCTCGACGCAACAGAATCTAGACTCCCCCCCTCTAAGACACACAGTCAATACTTGTCCTTTTCCAATAATCTCATTTATTGTACAAAAGTAATGGTCTTTAATATTTCTTTTCTTCTCTTCGTTCTCCATGGATGGGGTTTTAGGGTTGTTGGGTGAGAGTTGGGGGGGGGGGGGGGGGGTGTCTGGAGATTGATGCAGTATGATCATACACTCTGCGACGAAAACTGAATGTAAGGAACTACA
>CM065716.1:48213028-48215528 GCA_033310375.1 Conus canariensis | reverse complement strand
GATCCACCAATCCTCGCATTGAAAAGTCTGTGTCAGTGTGGACAGGGAAGACCTGCAGGTGAGCCAGGCTCAAAGCTGGTGATCGTTCTGTTTGACTGAAACTGGCGTTTTTGATCCTGTGCCTCCGCTAGCGTCGGTTCAAGGTCTCTCAAACCGGATTTGATCATGGTGCACCAGATCGAGCAATCTTGGGCAGCTTCTTCCCAGGACGCAGGGGCGATGCTACAGCACTTCAGTGAGGCCTTCAGTGTGTCTTTGTAGCGCTTCTTTTGTCCTCTATGGGAACGCTTGCCTTTCAGCAGCTCGCCATTCCACAGTGTCCTTGGGAGTCGATTTTCATCCATACGGTGTACATGTCCTGCCCACCTGAGTTCAGATCGTATTAGCATTGCATAAATGCTTTCCATATGAGCCTTCCGAAACACCTCCGTATGTGGTGCTTTGTCCTGCCACATCATGTGCAGCAAGGTTCTAACGTCTCTCATGCGGGAAGAGTTCAGCTGCTTGGCATGTCGACTGTACACCTTCAAAGTTTGACAGGCATATTTACTCGCACGGTCAAGATATATAAGGATGCTTCAACTCTTGCACTCCCCGCGCATGTTCTTCTCTCCCCTTTCCTTACTCCTGGTCTTTTTAAAACATCTAATCTCGTATGCAGTTGGGTTTTTTTGCTACAGTAGTACCTTTGAGCAAGGGAGCTGGCTGTACTAGGCAAACCCATGCTATTCCGGCATTCCTACTTCAAGTCACAGAAGCCACGCAGACATGGACCCTGACAACGATTTTGTAACACAGACAAAAGTGAAAGAAAATAGACATGTTTCAGAAAGAGAAATATTTGCCTCCATCAGCAAGAGGTCTGAAACACATCCCCCAACGTTTCGCCCCGTGGGCCTCTCTGGCCCTGGGTATGGTTTGCCGGTCGATAACTCCCTGGTTCCATGCTGTGATGTGGTAATGAATATTACCTTTATTTCCCGGTGGTGTTTTCATAGTTCGTTTCCCACGTGAGACTATTGATCGTCTGAGCCAAAGGGGACTGGCGAGCGAACGGGGCGACATTATTCTCCTCGTCCGCAATAGTCGCCACAATTTTCTGCGCTTACATCTATATGGATGGCAGCTCCGAGGCATGACAGTCAATATTGGTCTTTTTAGAAAGCACCATCTATTTTTCAGAGGCAATGGCATCTGACATTTCGTTTCTTCTTTTCTTTCTCACAGGATGGGACGGGAGAGGTATTTTGGCTTGGAGAGACCGGTTAGGAGATTAATGAGAGCTGAACATGAATAATGCAACAAAAACTGAATGGGATAAGATCACAACTGATTTTCTCGAGAGGGCTTGGGGACAGCATGCTTTGGAGTTTTCGACTCAAAATGGATGACGAATTTTCTACAGTTGTTATTGTTCATTTGTGTGTATGTCTGTGCTGTGGCGAATTTTCTATCGTCGTCATTGTTTACTTGTTTGTTTGTATGTCTGTGCTTGTGAACTGGAAAACATCCTCGGGAACAGTACCATGCCCGTATTGCCCACATGTGACTATCTGTTTTGGGCCATCTTTTCCAGACAGCTGGGTACATCTTAGGTGGCACAGTGTGAAGAACGCAAAATATGACGATCAGTTAAAATCTGTCAATCATTTCTACCTCGACCTGTACGTACAGCTGCAGCGGACGATAGGTCAAGCTGGATAACCAGTTCGTCCATGGAGACAAGTACCAGAACAGTGGAACAACTTCCCGACTTAAAAAATCGTCAAGATTGCGCTGCGCGCGCGTGCGTGCGTGCGTGCGTGTGTGCGCGCGCGCGCGGGCGCCTGCCTGCTTGCCTATGTAAACATACACACATTCACGTACACTTTCCTTCTGTGTTTTTATCATTTCCTTTCATGCCAAATGACATATGGATATTTCATCTCTGTTCACTTCACGTGCATGTTCTTTTCACACACACGCACGCACGCACGCACGCAAGCATGCACGCACGCATGTACGCACGCATGCACACACACACATATCTCACGCTGGGTTTAAAAGGAATAACTTTGTACTTACTTTTTTTCAGCTCCTGTGGTGCTTTGTGTGTGGAACCTGTATACCTCTGTAAAGTGTAAATCATGCATTTCTTCATTCGTCAGGTCACACAAGCTGTGCAGACATGAAACCTGACAAAAAAGCTTTTATAACTCAAACAAAACGTTCATCAAAATGGACACATTTCAGAGAGAGAGAGAGACAGAGACAGAGAGAGAGAGAGAGAGAGAGAGAGAGAGAGAACACACACACACACACACTCTTTAACCAGAAGAGTTTTGAAATACACCCCCAAGGATTTTCAGTCGCGAGTCTCTGTGGTGTGGTATGATGGACGACAGTTCCTTGGATCCCAGCCGTGGTGTGGTTATAAATGTCATCATTATTCCACTGATGGAGTTTTCATTGTTCGTTTGTGGTGTGGAACTATTGATCGCCCAAGCCGCAAGGGACTGGC
>CM065716.1:48183028-48205528 GCA_033310375.1 Conus canariensis | reverse complement strand
ACGGAACCGAACCAAGACCACAGACGTGGAGAGGACATCGAAACTGAGGTCACCATGAGAGCAGGGCATGAAGGGCCACAGAACTTGAGACATTTTTTTATGCTGATCGATGAGAATGAGGATGATTAAGATGATGCTACGGATTTCCATTTCCATTTCGGTCTGAGACTACATGACAGGGCTGTACTCTACGCTTCCTTTCATAATATATCCCGGCGTCAACCAGGCCCGAGAGATACAGGCACCTGCAGTGTTTGTCAAGGAATTTGAGCAACACTCTCAGAAACGCATCTATTAAGTGGATGAAACTCGACTGTGTGGTCCCAGTCTTCCCAACTGAGACCGCAGCAAACTCAACTCTGGGTAGGAGCTGGTCGGGGCAGAAAAACCCATATGACTCTGATGGGATTCGAACCCACGACCTCCCAGCCGGGAGTCCGCGACGGTAACCACTTCGCCACGGCGGCTGATACATTTTTTTGTTTCTTAATCACCCCCCCCCCCCTCCCCCCCCCCCCCCCCCCCCAAATAATCTCATGCATTCCTTTCTTTAAAATCTGGGGTCGATAAATCAAGTAGGATGGCCGACCCTCTCAGCACGTCCTCGTTTCATCTGCCTTAAGATGGCATTAGTGCAGCTACCATGTCGTTGATTGTTTCGTTTTTCTTGTTGGTTACCTTAAGGATTCATTAGTTTTGCCCTCATTTCATTAATTCTCTTTTCTTTTTGATGTTTGTTCCCTTTTCCTTATGGAGTTACCCCTTTTTAGGCTGTAACCTTTTTTGTGTGCTAAACTGAGTTTGACAGTTATCTGAAAAGGCCCTTTGTGGTCACTAGGGCCATGAAAATGAAGGGAAAAAAAAAGATTTTATAACATATGAGTATTAATGCGACGAGTTACAAGTAAGAGTCGAGCAAATCTTTGAAATAAAACCTTCTACCTGAAAATCCGACGTCAGCCCATTCCGGAAGCAGAAATAATGCAGTCCTCTGTAGTACTGATAACATGTGACGGACCAGCTTCCAATTTCCGAAGTTCACACACACACACACCGCACACACACACACACACACACACACACACACACACACACACACACACACACACACACACACCACACACACACCACCACCACCATATCAACTTTGTTTGAAAATCAATTTCATTCAAATTTTGTGATATCATTTTCTGGTGTATTGACAGCAATCACACACAAAAATATTTGAAAGAAAATATGCACTTTAGAAGGTATTGCATTTTTCTGGAGGTACCTATAGTTTAGTGGTGGTGTGAGAAGTTGGCTACTTCATGAAAAACTCCACCGTTTTTTCAAGTTATTCCTTTTATGCACCATGCATACATCGATAGCTTCCTTGTGTTATATTTAACCCTGTCAATATCAACTTAAGACATACGGTGCCCGTGTGTATCACTTCAAAGAAACGATCGTTGCGGTTAAGTTGCTAGTCACTTGTTGACACGACACCACGCCACGAGTTTCAGTCCAGCAAATTTTGTCCAAGAAAAAATATGTTACCATGTCACAATATTTTTTGTTATTTTCTGAATGCTTGTTGACCTCCATGGTTAAAAACTCAATATGGCACCCATATTTAAACACAGCACAAATTTAAAATTAAATCAAGTAGCCACGACACCACCACCAGAAGGCCTACCACGTTTGTCATTAAATGTTTGAATATGTTGCGGGTTTTTTTTTTTCTTTTTTTTCAGACCTACATTTTGCCACTGTTGCTGTTCCATGTGTACAATGCACTTTCGTTCTCGATAAAGTCTGTTTGCCTCTTCCATATTTAGTTCTCCTCCAACGATCCAGTATTCTTTTTTAATCCAACCCGTCCATTTTTCTTTTGTGCCCCCCCCCCCCCCCCCCCCCCCCCCCTTTCTTACTCTCTCCTGTAAGACTGTTCGGTTTAACACTTCTTTTGTGTGTGTGTGCGTGCGTGTGTGTGTGTGTGTGCGCGCGCGTGTGCGTACGTTGTGTGTGTGCGCGCGCGCGCGCGTATTTGTGTGTGTATAGTGTGTGTGTGTGGGAAGGTTGGGGGGGGGGGGGGGGGGGGGGGGGGGGGGGGGGGGGGGGAGGGGGAGGGGTTAGGCCCCAAGAGTGCTGGTATGTGTGCACGAGTCCTAAATATAATTTTCCTATTTCATATTTCTATTCTGAGAGAGAGAGAGAGAGAGAGAGAGAGAGAGAAAGAGAGACAGAGACACAGAGAGAGGGGAGAGACAGAGAGAGAGATACGAAAATATACAAAAATAAGAAAATTTAATCAATAACAGACCAAAACCCCTCACAGAGTTGCACAACTAGATAGGCCTGCCTGAATTCACACAAACACAAGGTCACATTGAAGAAAAAAGAAGTTACCACACGGGAAAAGAAATGTACATATATTATTATCATGACACAATACTCATCCTCTTCAATGTTTCATTAATTAATGTCCGTGGCCAAGATTAAGGGTTTTATTTTCATTTCTTGTGGCCTCAGTAAACTTGAAGTAAATCCGGTTCACATGTGCACAAGTAACTGTAATACTAAGGTCTATTGGCTTGGTTGATTTTGCACAAAGATCCTGTTAGAGAGAGAGAGAGAGAGAGAGAGAGAGAGAGAGAGAGAGAGAGAGAGAGAGAGAGGGGGAGGGAGGGAGGGAGAGGGAGAGAGAGAGAGAGAGAGAGAGAGAGGGAGAGAGAGAGAGAGAGAGGTAAACACAAATCCACGTGCGCACACACAAACTGAACACAAATACGCGTGCGTGTGCACACACACATATTTAACAAAAAGGTCAACGAGTTCTTATGTGAATGGTCTCAGTATACTAATACACGCATGTGGACACCTTTACATCGATTCACAATAATAACCTAACTATAATTTGTCATGAAATTTTAAATAGGTCCTGCTGGTTTAATGGCATCGTAGGCTACTGGGATAATTAATTCGGTTTGTTGCCACACCCCCTTTTTATTTTTATTTTTTAACTTAATCATTGTTATATTTAACATCCCAGCGGATGAGGAAGATTATATTAAACTGCGAGAACTTCGGCCATCTTTCTTGCCCATCGTTTCCAACAGTTCTTAGCACGTATAAGTTAATATAATAAGGATACGGAAGCGATCTTCGAAAACGAAAGTTGAAACAACGCGTCCGGCAGGTGGTTTTCTGTCAAGGGAGCTCACTCGTTAAGTCCATGCACAGTTTCAAGACGGACGGGGTCTACACAGCAGAATGTGTTAAACGCAAAAAAATCCACAAGGTAAGAATGCATAATATAAAATAAATATATATATATATATATAGATGTGTGTGTGTGTGTGTGTGTGTGTGTGTGTGTGTGTGTGTGTGTGTGTGTGTGAAAAATATAAAATAAAGACACTATCCAACTTCTGCTTCGTACTCGCAAGAAGATTTAATGAAATCGCAGGTGATTTCGCTGATTCTGTCACATGGGGATTTTGTTCATTTCGTTTTCAAGCAAGAGTGTGGGGCTAAAGTGGAAATTTGCTGTAACAATATTTACAATTGTATAGATATCATTGAGGTTCTATAACATTTTTAAAGTGTCATATGATCTAATTGTCTGTAAGATAGAGCGTCGCCATTTATATGTTATGCAATGCGATAGGAAATATGTTTGGATCTAAGCTGAATCATTGATTAATTAATAGGCCTTCATTTTAGAAACATGTGCATGATGTATGCAGATTCTTTTAGGTAATTTTTTTTTTAGCCTTTTTTTCTTTGTTTATTTTCAGTGCTGTTTATTTTTCTTTGCACCCTGTCATGTCAGCAATTTCTGGCTACGATTGGCAAATAGTAATGGAAAATGAAGAAATGCACTTTTGGGGTTCTTTCCTTTTTCTCCCATGCAGCACAAGCTTCTTTTAACCCCTTATATGTCAGTAATTGTCAGTTACGGCAGGTAGACATCACAGACAAAGATGAAATGGACACGTGAACTTACTCTATTTCTAGTGTTATTTCAAGCTTGAATTTCTTTTTTCATTCTTTTTCTTTCTTGCTTCATCACACAATTGACTGAATTTTAAGTTTGTCTATGCGGCTGCTGGTGCACCGCCAAGAAGTCAGATTCAGATTCAGACTTCTAACCCCCCACTTAACCTAGTTCCATGCTCTTTCTGCCACCCTCTTTTCTCTCCCCAATCCCTCATGCACACACATTCACAATTTATCATTGTTATCCTTTTGGTTGGTACTATTATTGTAAGCATCTTGATCTCAATAAATGTGTTTTTAGACGGTGCAGGGACTGATGCTTTAGTTTGTTTCAAAAGGTGGATAAAGTGTTGGGGAAATGAGATGCAATTAGTAATTTGAAACCCTTATCAGTTCAATGGATTTGTATGATTTGCAGGGTCAAGTCCAATCCTTCATCAAGCGGAAAGGTTACTCAAACAAGTAGGTGATGGTTTTCCTTTCTTTCTTTTTGTAGGTGATGGTTTTCCTCTTTCTTTTTGTAGGTGATGGTTTTCCTTTCTTTCTTTTTGTAGGTGATGGTTTTCCTTTCTTTCTTTTTGTAGGTGATGGTTTTCCTTTCTTTCTTTTTTGTTCGCCCCCTTTCCCCTCTTTTTGCCACCAGTGGATGCTCTCTCTGTCTGTCTCTCTCTCTCTTTCTGTCTGTTTCTCTCTGTCTGTCTCTCTCTCTCTTTCTGTCTGTTTCTCTCTTTCTGTCCCCTCTCTCTCTCTCTATCTCTCTCTCTCTCTCACACACACGTACATACACATATAATATGCACATGTGCACTTACACACCCACCACCCACCCACACACACACACACACACACACACACATTACTTTTTGCGCAACCCCACAAATGACAGCAATGCTCGACAACGATCAATGGTCATGAATGGAAGAAGAAGACTCAAAGTAACCAAGTATATATATATATATATATATATATATATATATATATTATATATATGTGTTGTGTGTGTGTGTGTGTGTGTGTGTGTGCGTGTGTGTGTGTGTGTGTGTGTGTGTGTGTGTGTGTGTGTGTGCGTGTGTGTGTGTGTTTAGACGAGATCACGCCTCCTCTCCAAAGAGAAACAAAAAGATCTGCCATGGAAAAGAGCCATGCCATGAAAAACCCAGCTGTGGAGAACCGTGGTGTGCAGAGCCCTGCTGTGAAGAGGAACCCTGCCACGGAGAAAAGACCTGTTTAGGAGAAGGTAGAGTTTCTTGCATATGTGTGTGTGTGTTATTTGTTTCTTGCTGGTGTTTTTAGCACATTTACTTTGTTCTGTGTTAATTTATTAAAAGGAAAATATTCTTACTTTCTGTCTTAAACTTCAGTCTTTTATGGGTTTATCTGCGTTGTCCCCCAGGTATGTCATTGACACAAGCAACTTGTGAGTGTTCCTCTTGTTTTTGTCACCTCTTTTTGAGTTTTTGTTTTGTTTCGTGCGTGAGTGTTGTTTTTGTTTGTTGTTGGTTTCTTTGTTTTTTATGCCGGTGATCAGTTGAGAGGGACAGAAGTTAGTTTAGCTGTTCCCAAGAAAGTTTGCCCTGTACAGGCTATTGTCCTGTAGTATGCCCCAACACATGACAAGACTTCACCTCCTACTTTAAGGGATCATCAACAGACTATATTTCTTAAATCAGTTTCTCTTATGAGACATGTCATTTGTGAACATAACACCACGTAGCAGTTTTTGTCATGGTAAAATTTATTTTGAAAGAATTTAGGCACCATGCATATATAGATACATCACTGGTGAGGTAAGTGTTTGCACCAGTAGGTTATAACTCTACATGGCATTCATGTTTAAAAAAAAACAGCATCAACATAAACGTCTCTATGAAGCCAGGACACCGCCATGTGAATTCATTCTCCTGTCATGTTCTTTTTTTCCTTCTGTCAGTGTCCACGTAGCTATATGTGAAAATACAAAGGAAGATATGTGCAAATGCATATTATTAACTTTCTTGGTCGTCCAGTTGTCAAGACAATTGTTGCAAAATTGGTTTTAGGTGGCCACGACACTGCCACAAAAGTTTCATTCTCGACTACTATGCCACTCTTTTTGTATCTTTACATGTTTGTCATCATAATGCCCATACAGCTGCTTTTATCACTCTTTCTTGTCACTTCCTCACCCTTACCCCTTATACAAGTGCCTTGATCTTTCTTGCTCTGAGGACAGGATAAAAAGAAAACCCACATTTTGAACTAGAGTGTAGGAGTGGGTGTGTGGGTGGAGGTGTGCATATGCCACCGCGCGCGCAGTGTGTGTGTGTGTGTGTGTGTGTGTGTGTGTGTGTGTGTGTTGTTTACTTCATGAGCATGTATTTATTGGTGTGATGTACAGAAAGGAGGTGGGGGGGGGGGGGGGGGGGTAGGCCTATAGGTATTAATGCCTAAACAGTATTTCAAAATACACACATGTGTATCGAATGCAAAAATGTCAGGAAAAAAGCTTGAAAGACAGCAATAAAGGGAGAGACAGAAATAAAGAGAGAGAGAGAGAGAGAGAGAGAGAGAGAGAGAGAGAGAGAGAGAGAGAAAGGGAGGGAACACAAGATAAATGCTTTATTGGGGCGGGGGCGGGGGAAAGGGGAGTGTGGCGGATGAGACTGAGCTGGGAAAGAGATTTAAATGTTTTATTTTAAAATGTCCATATGTTTGATCAAAACAATTGCTTTAATTTATTTTAAAATGTCCATATGTTTGATCAAAACAATTGTTTTAATCATGCATATATGGAATTTTTTAAAATGTTTATTTCAGTATGTTTATACAAATATATTTTTTGCAACGATCTGCCAGTCACACACACACACACACACACACACACACACACACATTATGTTCCTAAATCAGTCCCTATCAGACGCTGTTGTATTCTCCGTTTCTGAAACGGCGTGTACAAGGCATGCATTTTCGTGTGTATACTGTGTGTCAGTGTGCACACACCTAAAAATCATACGCTCTAACACACAAATTTGTGTATGTACCTGTGGAGATTTGTGCGTAGGTAGCTAAGCCGAATCACGGCTGAGAAAAAAAAAGGTCAGTCGCGAAATATCATCATAATGTAACAGCACACGATGGTAAGAATAGGTGCTTATGAAACTGGTGATGCTGATGAACTCGGCATTTCAAACCAATATGATCGCTGTTGTATCTGATCAAGGCTAGCCTATTTAAGAATGCGGAAATTTGAATTATTTTCGAAACGGGCTCAAGGGACGTCACTCTTCGTGACCAAACATGGCGGAGGCACAAGGCAACTCGAACGTGTTTGCCGTGGAAAAAATTGTGAAGTGGAGGACAAGAAAGGTAAGCATGTATTCATATTTGAATTATTCAAGATTTTTTTTTTATCTCTTAGAAATAGCTGAAAGTACTGATCATTGCAATTTGATGGACTGACAGTATTTTATACAGAGTCAATTATCTGTTAATTTAGATCCAGTTACAGTCGCTTTAGTCTCTCTCTCTCTCTCTCTCTCTCTCTCTCTCTCTCTCTCTCTCTCTCTTCTCTACAGTTCTGATACAGAAGATGAAGTTCACTTTGTCTTTGTTGCCCGATGCTTCTAAAGTGATTTGAATGGAAAATATATTCCTGTAAAGTATTCTAACAATTCTGTATTATTCAAACTGGTCTGTCTTTTGTCTAAAAAAAAAGAAAAAAGAAAAGAAAATCATAAAACGTTATAAATAACTGACAATCAATGTATCTGTATAAAATAATAAATCATTAAAAAGACGAAGCATCGTCGTATGACAAGATATTTAGAAATTTATGTTCATTTATATCTATATTGCTTTTGTATTTGTGTTATTGTATTTGTTTTGCTTGTGTATTCATGCAAATGTCAATGTTTGGGTTGTATTTTGATTATTTTTTGTATCCCCCTTCAAATGGGGCCTTGGCCTTTTTTGAATAAAATATATATATATATTTTTTTTTTACATATATTTCATAATTCTATTATCACTATATCTCCCCCTCTCTCTGTCTCTCTGTCAAAAAGAGAAGGAATAAAGAAGAGGGTGCATAGAGGAGAGAGGAAGAGGGAAGAGTAAGGAGGAGGAAAAGAGAAGAGAGAGAGAGAGAGAGAGAGGAGAGAGAGAGAGAGAGAGAGAGAGAGAGAGAGAGAGATATATGCTTGCGTTTCTACCATCTACCAAAGATCCACAAAACGCTCAATAAGCCCCCAGGAAGACCAATTGTGTCAGGAGTGGAAGGCCCTACAGTCAAAATGTCCCAGCTAGTTGACTCCTGGCTACAGAATCCAGTCGTTGGGCTCCCCAGCTGCATCCAAGATTCCACTGCAATGCTAAGGATGCTTGAGGACCTTAACGTCAGGGAGGGTCCTTTTGGTCCTGAAGCAACTTTGGTGACAATAGACGTAGTAAGGCTGTACACCAACATACCCCACGACGACATGCTAGAGGCTATCACCTTCTTTCTGACACTCCACCATCCTGACAATACCCCACCGAACTCTGTCATTATAGATATCGTCTCTCACGTCCTCAGGAACAACTATTTCACCTTTGAAGGACGCACATACAAACAGGAACATGAGACGGCAATGGGCACGCCCATGGCGCCAACCATTGCCAATCTCTTCATGGGCTGGCTGGAAAAGAGGATGCTGGAAGAAAGCCCTGTCCACATCGACAACAGCAGGTGGAGACGCTACATCGATGACATCTTCTTGCTGTGGCAGGGCTCAGAGAAAGATCTGCAGACCTTTTGCCAACACATCAACACTTTCCATCAAACCATCAAATTCACAGTCCAGGCATCCAGACAGTCCATCCCATTCCTTGACATTCTCATCAAATTTGATGACGGCTTCATCATCACTGAACTGTTCACAAAACCCAGAGACACTCATGCTTACCTCCACCATCGCTGATGCCATCCGGTCCACATCATTGTAAGAACAACATCCCCTACTGCCAGTTCCTGAGGCTCCGCCGTCTTTGCTCCAAGACTAAGACTTTGAAAAACATGCTGATACCATCATGGGCATGTTCCTCAGCCGTGGCTACAGATCGAGCAAGCTACAACAGGCTTTGACAAAAGCACGAAGCCTCCCCAGAGCTGAGGTGTTAATGTACAGGGCAAAAACTGTCAACACCAGGGTCCCCTTCGTCATCACTCATCACCCCTCCAACCCACCACTACGTGACTGGCTCAGAGAGCAACAGGCACTACTCCACACAAGTGCACGCATGAAAAAGGCTGTGCCTGAAGTGCCGGTTGTGGGAGAGAGAAACTCCAGGAGCATCCGAAACCTGACAATGCCCTTCTCCCTTCCCCAAGTCAAGCCTACGCAAGAACAGGCTGGGGTGATGAGATGCAACAACAGGTGCGTCATCTGTAGGGAACATCTGGTGGAGAGCAAAATTTTCTCCAGCGACACCACCGGAGAAGTCTTCAACATCAGACATAGCATGACCTGCAAGTCTTCAAACATTATTTACCTGCTCTACTGCCAACAATGTCATGGGGCGCAGTATGTAGGAGAAACAAAGAATGCCCTAAGAACACGCTTCTACCTCCACAGAACCCACATACTGCAAAACACAGGCATCCATATTACTAGCCATTTCAACAGGAAAGACCATTCACTGCGGGACATGAGGTGCATGCCCATAGAGCAGGTCTTCACAGACAACCTTGCTCACAGACACGCAAGGGAGCAGTTCTGGATCAACAAACTCAGGACGTTCTATCCTCGGGGTCTCAACACTCGCTGAGTCTCCTAATTGGTTAGGGAGGGATAGAGGTGAAAAGGGCAGATAGTGGGGGGTATGGTGAGGGGAGAGAGAGAGGAGATGGGACAGAGACAGCGATAGGGTTGGAAGGGGGAGGTTTTGAGGCAGACGGCCCCATAAGCAAGTCAGGTTTAATTCTGATAATCTTAAGTGTTTTCCTCAATCTTAAGCATGTCATATACTAGCAGTACCGTAAACAAGAGTATAGCAAAACTGAATATGAACATCGACTTGTTGCTCAAAATTAGCAATCATGACAATGTATTCCTTTAGCATTTGGTATTGCAAAAGATGATTTTATAGAACCAATGTTAGTGCAGGTGGTCTGTATATTGTGTGTTGCCTCCATTTATTCTTTTTACTGATGTCTGTATGTGATTTATCATAAATCAAGCGCTGTATAAAAAGATTGCGTTGCAATGAACACTTCAAGTTGGTGGCTAAAACTTTCACAAATACACACCGACAAGCGGCGTTGCACTCTTCTTAAGTTTTGTGTCAGCAGAACTTGCTCTGCTGATCATTGATAGATACTTGTTTCTCAGTGCTATTTACATGTATATAGGAGAAGTTGAAGTCAAAATGCCTGTTACAGTGGCAAACTATGTGACTCATTCCTCATTGCTTTTTTAAACATATGTTAGCAAGAAGAATGCTGTCCTTACATTAATATTAGGTACACGGTTGCCATCGTTCTGAACTACAGAAAAGATTCTTACAAATGTTACTGTTTTGTCAAGGTACTTAGCTGAACTAGATCTTATTAGAAGTAATATCCCGGAGTTCAGATTTCTTTCATTCGTTTTCTCTGTCTTGGAATAACATTCAAATGACAATAAAATCTGGCTGTCTGCCCTTGTTCCATGTTGACTGTTGTCAGGGCACTAGCCCTCTTCTTACCATGCACTGCGAGCTGTTTCACCAAACCATAGGCTTCTGTGTCCCCAATCCCCCTAACTCCAATCTCTGTAGCAAGGACTTTGACTTTGAAGCCAGATCTCCTCAAGATGTTGACAAGAGTTGAATTTTACTCAGTCTTGTATGTATATGCATACTACAAAAAAACATGTTGAAAACAGAGAAAGGTAGAAAGGGTTATAAGCTCAGCTTACATATGGTTGATGAACTCAATAACCTTTACTTGCGTTGAATTTTTTTTCAGGACCCACATCAGATGAAACAAGAGAAAGGAAACGAGCATCAGCACCCAGAGCAAGACCACGCAACCCATCGGCTAAACGGATAAGGAAGCGGGTGGTGTGTTGGATAGAAAACTGCAAGGGTTTTGTTATAGATTTACCAAGGCATTTAAGAATTGTATATAAAAACATCCCAGAGTTTGAAGTTCAGGCAATTCTAAGAGAGACAAAAGGAAAGCCTAAGCGTAGTTCCGTGAAATTACCATGTAGTGAGGAAAACTGCTCTTGGAAAGGCACTAGGCCTGACAAACACTTTGTTTCAAAACATAACAAGGAAAAGAGTGCTACAAAATTCAAAACCAAAGAGATCAAACTGTTATACAACAAACAAAACAGTCATCTAGAAATATATCAGCAAAAAATATACAGACTCTTGAATCTCTGTCCTGTGAATTTTTGCAATGGTATCAGTCACCTGAAGGTGGCTATTATATCCCAGATCATCTTGAGCCTCACAAAAAAAAGAAAGAAAAAAAAAAGAAAAAAGAAAGCAGAATAAAAAGATTCAGCAGATTATAGACCATCCTGCAGCTTTGCTTTGGGAAAGAGTTTCATTCTTCAAGCCTTCAACTGCTTTTGACCATGGGCAGATCTGCCACTGGGACACCCTCCGTCACTGAAACAATCAAAGTAGGTCGTTCATGGGGGACTGTGAAGAACTACCTCAATGCATTCACTCATTTTGTGGATTTTCTTGAAACAAGACAACCCTCACTTCTGGACAGCTCCTCCATCTCCTTCCGGCGAACTGCTTTGCGGGGATCAGTTCACACTGTCACCAGGCTGGCTCTTGAAGAGCTGCAGCGAAGAAAGTTAAGTGACAGAAAGAGCGTGGTCAAAATGGAGTACATTGACAAATATCTAAAAATGAATGTTGCCAGCCGTTTGCTCACACAACACACCAGACAAGCATCAGACAAAGATGATGTGACGCAGAAACAAGCAATACATCGGGTAGGTAGGCATATTCTGCTGCAAATAGCACTGCAGAATGGCAAAAGAACCGGTACACTTGCAGATCTTACTTGCAAAGAAGCTGAAGAAGAAGGCGGTGGATTTGTCATTCTTGTTGCAGAGGGAAAAACGTTCAGAGTGTCAGGAGCTGCAGGAATCTTTTGCTCCCCATCAGAGTACAGCCTTTTACAGAAGTACATCCGCAGTCTGAGACCCAGTCTGAACCCTCACACTGAGCAAGTCTTTTGCAGAGAGTCAGGTGACAGAGCATCAGTTGGTGAGATTGGTGACTTTGTGAAGACAGCATGGGCAAACTTCGGTGCCATTGTTCACTTGGATGTTGGCGACTTGACTTGCACTCTGATCAGGAAAACAATTATCAGCAGATTAAGGGAGGCTGGTGTTGAGCCAGAAGGTAAGGTAAGGTAATGTTGTTTATAGCCCAGCCGACCGCAAGGGGCCATATCAGGGCCGTCACCACATTAAAATCAACTCACAAGTCATTCACTCACACAACTCTTTAAAATATACCTTCTAAAAACACCCGAAGTTTTGTTAAAAAAACTTTCCACTGTAAAACCTCAGATCCGATGAAAAATGTTAATCTCTTTAGCCAGAAGAAAAACAAGCCATGGCACAGCACATGAACCACTCTGTACATACAGCAGACAGACACTATGATGTCAGTTCAGGTACTCAGCTGACAGCAAAATTTCGCTCAATATTTAGAAGATTCCATGATCCCCTTTCGGATAGTTCAGATGAAGAAATGGAACGTGATGATGAGGATATTCAAGGGTCTTCTAACATGAGCTTTGTTCCATGCCAAAAAGAAGTACCCTTTACTGGCAGCAGTTCAGAGCATCGTCGAGCCACATTTGGAAAACCTGACATCTTCAGTGAAGAAGATAACGCAAGATTGTTTAGGTGTTGCAAAGACCTGATTGACAGAGGGAGAAAGAAGCAAATAGCTGTGGCAAAGAGCATGATCTTAACACGCATTCTGCAGTCTGGAGCACATTTCAAAGACATCCTTGAAAATTACACACTGAGTCAATTGTGCAACAGAGTCAGGTGCGAAATAAGAAAAGTGAAGTGAACAAGAACTTTTGATGAATACTAATCTCAGACACAGGCCTTGATCAGCATGCACACATACACACTAAGCATGTGCCCTTATACATGAATTATTTGCTGTTCAACAGTTGACACACACTACATTTGATTTCCCTTTCTTTATTTAAAAAAATAGTAGCTTCAGTTCTCTATGTCTGTTCTGCACAGTCAACAGCTACAGAGTACCATCTTTACTATTTGACCATAAAGTTAGACAACCATTTATACCCATGTATCCTTATCAGTAGCTTTCCTGTGAAGTGAGTGTTTCTTATCAAGTATTTCTATATCAACCATTTACTCTCGTTTTCTGCGTCATCTTGTCACTCATCGTGGATTTTTGTAAAATAATTCAGAATCACTTCCTGACAAATGGATTAAGTTCAACAGAAAAAGAGAAAAAGTAAATGGCTATGACAGGTGCATAATGTGTGTCCCACACAAAGAGAAAAGGTAAATGACTATGACAGGTGCATAACGTGTGTCCCACACAAAGAGAAAAGGTAAATGATTATGACAGGTGCATAATGTGTCCCACACAAAGAGAAAATGTAAATGACTATGACAGGTGCATAATGTGTGTCCCACACAAAGAGAAAAGGTAAATGACTATGACAGGTGCATAATGTGTGTCCCATACAAAGAGAAAAGGTAAATGACTATGACAGGTGCATAATGTGTGTCCCACACTAAGAGAAAAGGTAAATGACTATGACAGGTGCATAATGTGTGTCCCATACAAAGAGAAAAGGTAAATGACTATGACAGGTGCATAATGTGTGTCCCACACATTTTCTGTGCTCTCTGAACTGAAGACTTAACTTCCTGAAATCTTATCACTTTCATCAGAAAAGAAATCATTATGGAGTAATATGGTTTTCTTTCTGTGGTCACTGAAACAGCGATTGTTCTATGAACGTGTTTATTTCTGTTGGTACATGGTTATCACGCAAAATGAGATTTTACCACCATGAGATTTCTAAAACTTCAAAACTAGACATGGACCTCATGACTTCACTTCTGATAACTTGGCCACAAAGGATGTAATCTGTTATTTCTGGTGTGAAAACCAAAGGGGTGTGGCAACTAACAACACATTTTCCGAGTTGTATTTAGGGTTATCTTCCAAATATCACAGAAAATCATTCAAAGCCGAATAAAAACAGCTTTGTATTCTGATGGTTGCTGTATTGAAAACAGAAATGTCCTTCTTGCCAATACTTTGCTTTTGTTTTCTATCTGCACTGGTGTTGATATAACCCAGATCTTTTTTTTTAACTATGACATTCATGAATGTAGGTTGATACTGTGCATGCTATCAATGAAAGAAAGCTTCCCAACAGACAGATATTTGAGCCTGCCCAGTACGTGGAACGATAAGTTCTGCATGGCAAACATCAAAAACCTGTAAGTGGAACAGACTGGCCATGCTGTCTTTCCAATACTTTTTAAAGATAAAACTGACATGAGTATCCGCCCTGATAACGGTGTTGGTAAACCCAGGTGTTAGACTTGAGGGCGAGGTGTTATGATAGTCAGGGATGCATTTCGTACAAACTGACCCACTCTGAGAACTGGCAAGCCTTACGCACATATGTCTGTGGCCTTACCTCAGGGACCTGCAAGACATAAAACTGCAGAATGTGTTATCCCTGCAGAATGTGTTATCCCTGCAGAATGTGTTATCCCTGCAGAATGTGTTATTTCACTGCCAGCCTTATTCCAATGAAAAAAGTAAATGGCAATATTTGCAGGAGTTCAAAAACAGCTTCCAAAAGATCACCACCAGTTTTATGACATCTCCCTCAGCAGCAGAATGAAGCTGGAAGATACGACTTCATGTAGTGACTGCCCGGTAGACATATCAATAACTATTCCCTTTTCATGCTTTTTGAAGTTTGACAGGGCATGCATAGAGTCAAATACTGCAACTCAGTTAATCTCCCTCTCTCTCTCTCTCTTTGTGTAATCGTGTGAGTGTATTGTTTTAAAAACGTCACATATGTATATTATGGTTGTATGCTTGATCATAAAAACGATTTGATATTGTAATTTCGTACCATCAGAGGCTGCATCATGTTATGCACACACACACACACACACCCTCCCCTCCCCCCAAGGTGTTTCAGTTCTAGATTTTTTTTTTCACATTTCACTCCATGGAAACTTGCTTTAATTGTCTGATTTACTTGTTCTGAAGATATAGAACTATATGTGTTTATATGCTTAATGGTGTTACCGGTTTGATCCTTCAAGTTGATGCCATCAGATGTTGTATCATTATCAAAAAGATAAGTTTTACAGTGTTGGATCTTTATTGTCTCTTCTTTTTTGTTGTTGTTTTCACTTTTCACTTCATTGGCATTTTCGTATTTGCTTGATTTGAAGATTTTCCTTAAATATCTATTCAAATTGGAGGGGAAGGGGGGGGGGGTGTTCTTTCTTATATCAAATAAAAAACAAATTGCTGATTGAAAAAGAAAAACAGCTTGTGTTTATGTGTTTTTTAATGTGGCAAACCCAGTATGTGATTGTTTACATGTAACCTGTTTTGAAGAAAAGCTCTTTATCTGCATTAAATAGAGAATATCAAGGTTGTTCACTATTTTCAATCTATAGAAAATACGACATATCATTTGTGCACTTAGTCATCTAATATTTGATTAATTTTCAAAACAGTTTTCTTTGATTTTCTCAAAAAGTTGAAAATGTTAGATATGAGGTTGCACGGGAACACCACCAATTTGTAGGTTTTTCATTTTGTGAAATGTGATTGATGTGTGAAACAATGCACTGTGATTAAAGTAACAAATATCATGACTATTTTCTTACATTGTGAATAGACTTGAGTGCTTTTTTTTCTGTTCTTATTTCTTTTGGTCAAGAGTAGTTTCGTAGTGTTCTTCATTATCCAGGGTCTGGTCAAATCTACACTGCCATATACGTTATGGCAAAAATGTCAATTTTGGTTTGATTCATTGATTGGGGGAGGGGGGGGGGAGGGGAGGATTATCTTTTTTGTGAGTTCACTGGCCAGACACGTGGTCACTACAGCTGTAGTTTTGGGTGCTTTTGCTCTTGGTAATTGTTATGAATGTGTTGTTATTAAATGCTTGCACATGTGAATCATAAACTTAATCATTTAAGAAATAATTTTCATAATGCATCAGTTAAGAAATGTTCTGGTTTACACATTGTTTGAGAAGACATGATTAGTTTGGAAATTACTTTTTTGGTGGATAAAGATTACATCTTTACCAGATACCAATGAATCACACATGTTTTTGCATGCACTTGTGTATGCATGTGTGTATGTTTAAGATATTAAGTACAAGATAGTATGCAACTTCCATCAAATGAAAAAAGGTGTGGCATAGTCAGTGGTTAATCCTGATGCCCATATTACTATGATGCTGTCCTCACAAATGACCTGTGAAGACTTGAGGTAGTTGATGGGCGTGTTGTCCTGCTTGTTTGTCACGAATTTCACTAAACTCAGCCTGCTCATTTTCTGTCATTCCTGCTGACGGTTTGCTTTTTTCCCTGGCATCCTTGTAGCAAATTTGTTAACAATGTGGGGAGACACATTGGTGACACATTTTCAGCCTTCATCAGTTCTTCATAAAGGCTGTATAATATCCCGCAATATGAATTTTACTTGTTCCAATGAAATAGAATTAAGAAGCAATGTTTTATTAAGACTTAGGATACTTTTTGAATAGATAACACCTGCACATGTTCTCTGTGAGAACAAGACTGTACAGCCTGTGGTGCTAATACACACATAAATGCACATTTATTTCAGCATTTTAATGATTTTGATATTGTATGTGTTTATTTACAAATTTTACTGGTACTGACATGTTTTAACGAGATGAACTCTGACATGTTATGTGGTGTGGTCAGGGAGGCCAAAAGAGTAAGGACTGAATTTTGTTGTGTGTCACTCACGTTGTTCAAGCCAGCAATTGAGCACTAAGCTTCACATTTATAACTTTTTTTTTCAAATGTTTTATATATATTTTTGGAGCAACTTTAAATACTTAATACGCTGAAGTCATAAGGGGACTGGCGACGTTGAAATCAAAGAAAGCATGCATAAAGATTTTGTTAAAGTGTGTTTGTATAATATTAATTGTTATAAAATTCATGTATTTCATAGATTTGACTACACATTCACATAAGTGATGTAAATGTGTTGAAAGATTTTGATCTGTGAATATATGAATTTTGGAAGTAATACAAGTGCTTTTGTGATCATTATTATTACTTTCCTAATAGAACATTAATTTTTTTTGTACTTGTTTTCTATTACAGCTTTGCTAAATTCTAAAGGATGGTTTTTTTTTCCAACCACAATAATTGTAATGTGCATACATGTTCTTGAAATTTGTGTGTAGCAGGCATAAGCATCACTTTATTTTGATTCAGTGAATAAACAATTAAGGAAGAAAATTCATGACTGATTGTTTTGATCTTATGTTTTTGTTAACAAGAAATAAATATTTACACACTGTATAGTATATAGATCTCTCTCTCTCTCTCTCTCTCTCTCTCTCTCTCTCTCTCTCTCTCTCTCTCTTATGCAACGATACTAATACACACAAACTACAGTCTGATGCCTGTTGAATCAAATATACACTATAAATACATAAAATAACTCTTACTTGTCTTTCTGTTTCCTGCTCTGTATCTATTTTCATCTCATTAGCACACTCACCACAGGGTCACAGTAACTTGTATAGGCTCAGTCAAATTGCAAGTATACCTGCTATTCTCTCATTTTTTCCTCTCTTTGTGTTGCGTTCACTCTCTCTCTCTCTCTTTCTCTGGGTGCTTATCTATTATCATACCAGCGCTTATCTATTATCCTCTTAAATAAAGAATTTTGTCTTGTCTGTCTTCCTCTCTCTCTCTCTCTCTCTCTCTCTCTCTCTCTCTCTCTCTCACACACACACACACACACACACACATATATATATATATATATATATATTATATATTCATGTTCATAAACACACTTCCTATTAAAAAAAAATGAAGGCACGACATGATACATATGGACAGCGGCAAACATTTGCATTTAAGGAAAATGATTGACAACTGAAAGCAGCCTGTGAAAATTACAGAGACTTTTCTCCGCGTGGCCCATCTTGTTGTGAATATCTATGACAGATGCTATAGAAGTTTTTCTGTGGATTCAAATTCAGTGTACACGTTTCATAAATAAAAAAAAATGTTGGAAAAGAAACAAATGGCGTTTCAAGAAGGAAAACACATAATTCTAAAAAAAACAAAACCCACACAACTGTACAGCCGTGGCAGTGGAATTTTATGCAGATGTTCACACTGAGGTGGCCTTTCCTACTTATGAGGCCGTGGCAGTGGACATGTCTTATGAAGCCTGTCAAACCTTGGTGGCCATGCACTACATGAGCAGCCTTTCAAAAAAATGGGGTGATGCAGCCAGTCACACTTTATGAAGCCGTCAAATTGCCTATGAAGCCGGTCACTTGTGATTGGCTTCATGTGGCTTCATACAGGCCTTTATGCAGCCAAATGAGTGACAAAAAAGGTACACCACCACCACCACCACCACACCACACCACACGACACCACTACACTACACTATACTACACGTAACACTACACTACACTACACTGCACTGCACTACACTACACTACACTGATAGGTGACTGACTCGGTGTTTCATCTGACAATTCTAAAGCTATGGACACATATCCCGCGCTTAGATAAATCTCTAGGACGTTTTGGAAATGTATTATATTGTATGGTAATGCAAATGGACAGTTCCATAGCGACCACACCAGTATGCATGTACGCATGACGAGCAAATGTGTGTGTGTGTGTGTGTGCGTGTGCGTGTGCGTGTGAGTGTGTATGTGTCTGTATGTGCGCATGCGCGGGTGTGTGTGTGCGTATGCGTGCGAGCAAGCTCATGCGCATGTACAAACGTATCCATGCGAGCACTCAAGTGCGCTTTGTCACTGTGTTTTTCTAATTCACTTTGATGTTGACAGATCAAAAGACATTTTATCCCGATGCACTCCCAGTGCATGCTCTTCAATCCCTTTCCCCTAAGAGGTTTCCTCTCTGTTCTTGTTTTAAAATATTTTATATTTTTGCCCCACATAGTTTTTTTTTGTTTGTTTTTTTATCCGTAATGGTACCTTTGGGCAAAAAAGCTGAACATGTCTGATGAGTCCAAAGAAGGCTGTTACTCGTACATCAAATCACGCAAGACATGCAGGCAATGCGCCTGACAAAGGTTTTGTCACTGAGAGAAAAGTCAATTAACTGAAAAAAAAAAAATAATAAAATAATGCGCACATGTTATAATTAAAAAGAAAATGCCTCTACGAACGGCAGAGTTCTGACATGTATCTCCAGAGCTTTGCCTCATGGATTTCACTGGCCACAGCGTGGCTTGATGGCGACAGCTTTCTAGATCCCCGCTGAGATGTGGTAAGTAACATCATGATTACGTGCTGGTGAAGTTTTCATTGTGAAAAAGTTTATCGAAAGACCATTGATCGCCTAAGGCAGTGAAGACTGGTCAGCTGACCGTGACATGATTATCATCATTCAAGTCTCGTCGGAAGATATTTTGCACTGCCAGGGCCCAGCGTGAACTGACAAAATTACAAACACATCACATCAGTCTTCCAAACTTTTTCTAAAAGCGGTGGGGAGAGAGAGGTGGGTGGGGGGAGGTGGGAAGGGGGGGCGGCAGGGGGAGACGGGGGGGGGGGGGGGGGGGGACAGAGGGAGGCGGTACTAGAAGTCATCTTCCAGATATTCATAAAAGTGGAAGTAGAGGTAAGGTAGGTAAGCTAATGTTGCTTATAGTCCAGCCGACCGAGCCGAGAAGGGCCGTATCAGGGCTGTCACCGCGTACAAGTCAACTCAGAAGTTGTTTTTTTTCTTTCTTTAATGCAGAAGTGGGGGTCAGGGTGTCCTAAATTCTTGTAAAAGCAGGAGGGGGAAGGGCACGGGCACGGGCACTAACTTTTGAAATTCTCATAGGGGATGTTCTCTCATCTTCGGCAATCCTGTAAGAACTGGGGTGAGGGTGTGTGGAGTGGGTGGGGTGGCGGTGGGGCTGGTGGTGGGGGGTCGCACCGTAACATGCCGTACATATTTCAAGGCTTCAAAGATCGAGGGGTACAGCAGGTATTTCTCACCCCCGCCTCCTCCTCCACCTCCTCCCTCTCCTCCGCCCCAAACATTTTTAGGAAGATGGGCGGGGGAGGCGGAGAGGGGGGGGGGGGGGATGAGGGAGTGAGCGGTGACCTTCTGGGCCCCACGGTTTTGACGCCACTGTCATCCCCCTGGTAGGCAACAGTCACCAAACTTTTCCCCTCGAATATCTGTATTGACGGAATCTCTCTCTCTCTCTCTCTCTCTCTCTCTCTCTCTCTCTCTCTCTCTCTCTCTCTCTCTCTCTCTCCTTTGTAAGATCGCATTTATTCTCCAGAAGCAGTAGCATCTAATAGTTTTCTTTTTCTTTTCTTTATCAGGGACCGGGCTGGTGGTGGTGTTGGGGTAGGAGACGGGGGTTATTAAGAAATTACGAGCTGAATGTCAATACTGGCTCGAGAACTGATCGGGAAAAGCCGATAAAATCATACGGCTTGGGCACTGCTCTAGTGGGCAATAAGAAAAAACAGAAGCGGGAGAGAATGGGACATAAACGCAAAGAGAAGAGGACAGGAGCATGCAGCCATTCCCCGGTGTCCAGCTGAAAGTGAGAAAGACAGAGATGGAGGAGTGGCTGCCATGGATACGTGATGTCCCAGGTAAGCAAGGCAGAATCCTGCAATTTCCTGTGTTGATTCAACTTGTCACTTAGTCTGTCACCGTCCTTCCTGCGTAGCACTTTGCTGTTTGTCTCACCTCACCGTCTCTCTCTCTCTCTCTCTCTCTCTCTCTCTCTCTCTCTCTCTCTGTTATTTCGAAATGCTTTGATTGTCCACACTAACTGAGCTGTTCAGTTTGCCTATTTCGTTCCAGATCTTTTTTTCTCTCTTTCCTGACGCTGCAAGTATGATCTTGTTCCCCCTTGACACAAAGACTGTATAGGTCACTGTCAATAAAAATATGTCTGAAGCGTCTGAAGTGTCTCTCCCTCTCTTTCTCTCTCTCTCTCCCCCACCCTCCTCTCTCTCTCTCGCTCGCTGTAGGTATGTGTCTTCCCATTCTATTGAAATATGTGGTATACAGCCCAAAATCTATTGCCTTCACCATTGTTAAACAGTCGCCTGTGGCCAAAATCATTATTCCTGACCCTAAATTCATGAGCCTTTCGGACACAGATAAGGTCGATCTATTATTTGGTTCATTCTCCTTCTGGATTTATGGCCATCATTACCATCAGCATTAACTATTATGTTTGTTTGTTTTTTTCTTCTTTATCACTAGTACTATTGTCTCATTCTCCGATCATCATTATGTCACTATCATGCTCTGAAGTTCATCGGATTATTTCACTGTCCAAGGTACTGCTATCACGGGAAATGGATTCAGTTGTCATCTCCTTGGTTTTCTGCATCAACATGGTTGTTGTTCTCCATTCATCGAGTCCGGTGGACACATGTCAATGAAATCTTCTGCTTTTCGTTATATGTCATAGGTTGTTTGCTCTCCGTTTCGTCATTGCTATTGTTATAACCATTATCACCCCCCCCCCCTTCCACCTGCCTATCCCCCATCCCCTCCTCCTCTCTCTCACTCTCATTTATGGTTCGAAGTTGATTATCAATATCAGGGCTGCTTACTGTGTTAGAACTGTTTGTGTTCTTATCACTCTGTCATCTCTCTCTCTCTCTCTCTCTCTCTCTCTCTCTCTCTCTCTCTCACTCTCAAACACTCTCTCTCTCTCTCCCCTCCCTCTCTCTCTCCCCCTCCTCCCCTCACACACACACACACTCTCTCTCTCTCTCTCTCTCTCTCTCTCCCTCCCTCCTCTCTCTCTCTCTCTCCCTCCCTCTCTCCCCCTTCCTCCTCTCCCCCTCCCCCTCTCCCCTCCCTCCCCCCCTCTCTCTCTGTTTCGGCCTGACAATATCTCACAGTGGGATAATGATGGAGTCGTCTGGACGACACGGCAGACGGACAGGCAGGAAGGGCGGGATCAGCTCAATCCAGACAAACTGTGCAGGCCACGTCCATGATCCCCGCTTCTTCCCCCTTTCCCAAGATCCCACCCTCTGATGTCTGCTGTATGCAATCAGCCCGGGGCAAGTCGGATGGGAATGGGAGCTGATCCCTTCTGGCCACATCCAGCTTATTTCACTCTGACAGACACACAGCAGCCTCTTCGCTGCCTTCACGTGGACCGTTTCCTGAGAAACCGTGACATTTCGTAGATTCTTCTTCTTCTTGTTTTTCTTGTTGTTATTGTTGTTGTTGTTCTTCTTCTTCT
>CM065716.1:48160528-48170528 GCA_033310375.1 Conus canariensis | reverse complement strand
CTGTTTTTACAGTCACGCCTTTAAGCATAAGCAGGTGCGCTATTTCAACAAAAAATGTTGCAAACAGACTAACTGTTGCATATGTACAACGACCAAACTATTCTAGTTTTGACAGACAATACAGTCTTTGGGTAACGTTCTTTGGTTTGATCCAGAAATGCGATTCTGGGGTTGAGACCTATCCGACATGATATCGGCACACTCGTGTTACAAGTGTTATTTATCTATTTATTGATTTATTTAAAAGTTTTTTTTTTGCGTACATTTTTCATCTGTTGGATAATGTACAACATGCGGAAGAACAAAACACTGTCGGCTGACAACGAACTCGCAAGCAACAAAACAAACACAAAAGACAGAGCGCATGCACTGGGCTCCATAACTCCTAGGTTCAGCCTTCCACTCCGGCTGATGACGAAACGTCTTCCAACAGTTCCCTCCCTCCCTCCATCTGCCGTCTGCACAGCTGCACCGAATCACTTCAAAGCAGGCGGTAACAGCTTCTGGCTCTGCCATCAATCGTGACAGCCAGCCGTGACAGCCAGCCGTGACAGCCAGCAGGTTGTCAGCTGGGGCAGATGGCAGTTGGGAAAAGAGGGGTGGAAGTGACTGGCTTGGTGATGGGGGATGGGGGGGGGGGGGGGGGAGGGAGGGAGGGAGAGAGAGAGAGAGAGAGAGAGAGAGAGAGAGAGAGAGATTTAATTTTCTGGTAAACGATAGTTTGCGTGACATACAGACAGGCGGACGCACCCGCACTGGACATGAACAATCATTCAGATTTGTAAATCTGCGCGAATGCTCTCGCATCACTCCAAAAAGAGCTGCATGTACGTCGTTTAAGTGTGTACAGGGAGGGAGGGCATTTATCCCCTGTCCTATCAGTATTAGCATTATCATACAGCACGCGCAATAACACCTTGGCATAGATACCAAAAAAAATGAAGCTGCTGATACATATCACAGGTTGGATGTAAACAAGACCGGGATGTTCGGACACTGGCAGTGTCTACAATGCAGTAATACATGCGACGATGAACAAGAAAACTCGATCAAGTGCTTTGCCTGTAAAAAAAAAAAAAAAAAAAAAAAGGGCTCACGAAAAATGCTCAGGGTTAAGCCCGCAACTTTTCGAAACGTTTTGTGGCCCAAACCAGCCCAATTTGGAGTGGATTTGCCAACAGTGTGTGGACGCCAAAAATGAGGTACAGGCAAGGCAGGACCCACGTGTCGACAAATTACTGGAACTATACCGCTTGTGGGTGCTCTCAGCGCTCGTCTGGAGAATCTAGAAGAAAAAAAAAAAAAACCTTCTTGGTGAAAACCTAGAAGAAAAAATTGAAGAAGTAGTAGACAGGAAACTGGCCGAGGCCATGGAGGAGCAGAGAGAGGTGGAAAAGAGGAAGAGAAATCTCATCATAGTGAACCTGAAAGAGAGCTCAAAGACTAATATCAAAGAGAGGATTGAAGACAACCTGTCTGATGCCAAGAAACTGCTGGGGAAGCTAGTCACCTTGGATGAGGAAACGCTAAACGACTTCTTCTCTAGCGTTTTTGCACGTGAGGACCTAAGTAGCGTTCCAAACTTACCAGAGTGTTCCCGATCTGATGGTGTATCTATATGTGATGTAAGGGTAACCACGCATGCAGTTAAAAGCAAACTGAAAGTGTTAAACCCTAACAAGTCTCAAGGTCCCGATCTCATTCCACCACGAGTGTTAAAAGAAGTGATGAGATAGCTAGTCCACTATGTAATATATTTAACAATTCCTTAGAAACAGGGTCCTTGCCTAGAGATTGGAAGACTGCAGAGGTCACAGCTATATTTAAAAAAGGTTCCAAAACAGACCCAGGTAATTACAGGCCGGCGAGTTTGACTTGTATCGCATGTAAGATTTTAGAGAGCTTTGTAAGGGATGTGGTAGTTGCTTATTTTACTGAAAATGACTTATATGCTAAATACCAACATGGATTTAGGAAAAAGAGACCATGTGTCACACAATTACTAGAAGTAATCGAAAACCTAACAGAACTGGTAGATAATGGGGAGCCAATTGATATAATGTACTTGGACTTTAGAAAGGCATTTGATTCTGTCCCCCATGAAAGGCTGCTAACTAAACTAAAAGCATATGGAGTAAATGGTAATGTTCTAAACTGGATCAGAGGTTTTCTTAAAGGAAGGTCACAATTAGTGAGAGTGGGAGAAGAGAGATTCAAGACATCTGAGGTCCTAAGTGGAGTTCCACAGGGTAGTATCCTAGGGCCCATATTACTCACTGTGTTCATTGATGATTTACCGGAGATGACTCAAACCACATGCAAAATATTTGCAGATGACACAAAAATATATGATAAGGCGACAAACAGCACAAAGATCCAACAGGATATAAACAAGCTACAAGAATGGTCAGATGAATGGAACCTTTACTTCAATGTAGCAAAATGTAAGGTGATGCACACTGGCAAAAAGAATAAGCAGTTTGAATATACTACGATTGTTAACGACGAATATATTGCAGAAAATAAATACATGTGATGAAGAAACAGATCTGGGAGTAACCTTTGATAAAGATCTATCCTTTGATCCTCACATCCAGCGAGTTGTAAATAAAGCAAATCAGATGATGGGACTCATCAGGAGAACTTTTACCTTTCTAGAAAAGGAGACATTTGTCAAGTTATTTAAAGCATTTGTTAGGCCCCATTTCGAATACGCTAATGTAATTTGGACTCCCCATCTCAAGAAACAGTCAAAAATGATAGAAAATGTACAAAGGCGAGCTACTTAAATCCTGAAAGAGTGTAGTAATTTAAACTATAAAGAAAGATTACATTATCTCCAATTACACTCACTGAAAGGAAGGAGGATCAGAGGAGACCTAATCCAGTTTTTTTTTTTTAATATTCAATAATTATGATGCTGTTAATGTGCATGCGCTTTTCAAATTCTCAGAAGTGGGTTGCACGAGAAATAATGGAGGCAAGATTTTTATCAGACATTGCCATACTAACAAAAGAAAGTCTTGTTTTGCTTTCTGAATTGCTAATTATTGGAATGCACTGCCTACTAACACCAAATATGCACCTGACATCAACAGCTTTAAAAAAAAAAAAAAAAAAAAAAAAAAAAAAAAAAAAAAAACCTCCCTAGATGAAGACCCTAAATTGAAAGACCTTTTCTTTAGTGTGGACTGAATATAATGCAAGGCATGCAAACAGACCGAAATAAAATTGAAAAATAATGAGGGGACGCAAATAGGCCGTAAGGCCTAAGGCCAAAAAGCCGGTCCCTACTACTACTACTACTATTTCCCAACCCCTGGACGTGATATTATTTGCAAAGAGACCGCTACAATCTGCACTGTTGCCTGTTTGATGACGGGCGACCGATAGCTCCTCCTATATTAGATTAAGTGTTTCAGCTTGGCGTACCACAACATACAAAATCACGTCAAAGATGAGGAGACACACACACACACGCACGCATCGCACGCACATACATACACACGCACACACACACACACACTAACGCACACACGCGCGCGCGTACACATAGAGAGAGAGAGAGAGAGAGAGAGAGAGAGAGAGAGAGAGAGAGAGAGATAATGGTAGGGGCTGCAATCACTAGTGTCATGTACATGGTGAATACTGCGACCTATCGGCAGGACAAAAGCAATATTGTTCAAACTTCTGCTGCAGGAAAACGGACGTTTGACTTTATGTTGCCGATACTGGAGAGTCATCGTGACAAGCGGAGGATTTTACATCGTGAAACCAGTCTTTAAGTTACTCTTTGTGACATCATTGTGTACTGTACCATGCGTCTGGCCCAGAGTTTCTTTTCTTCCCCCCCCCCCCCCCCCACCCTCCCTCAAACTCGCCGATAAAATGGCAGACAACCATTACTTGTGGTTTCCTCTTTCTTTGTCAGCTCGTACATTACCAACTGGCGGGCAAGTGCCTTTGCACGGGGCCGAGTCAGGAAATGAAATGTCCGACCAGAGAGAGAGAGAGAGAGAGAGAGAGAGAGAGAGAGAGTGACATTGACACACAGAAATACAAAGCGAAAATCAAGACAAAGAAATGAAATGAGATGCGGTGGTGTGGGGTTGGGACTGATTGAGACAGAGACACAAAGTGACAAAGGGATAGGGACAAACTGGTAAAGAAATTAAGCAAAGCATAGAAAGAGAGCATGGGGAACTGGAGAGAGAGAGAGAGAGAGAGAGAGAGAGAGAGAGAGAGAGACAGACAGACAGACAGACAGACAGACAGACAGACAGGCAGGCAGACAGACAGAGACACAGAGAGACAGACAGACAGGCAGAGAGAGAGAGAGAGTGAGAGAGTGAGGCTGACAGACAGAGACAGTGACAGAGACAGAGACAGAGCGAGACAGCGAGAGATCATTTTAAAATCAAAACGACTTAGAACACAACGGAAAGAGTCTTTGGCCTATTCCGTGGATCCACTTAGTAAAGAGTAAACGCAACATGACACATGAACGCTCTGCGGTAGCACACTTTACTAACTGCACCAGAGAATGCAATGCAATGTAATGCAGTTATCAGAAAGAGCTCAAGGCAATGAGATACACGGGATAAGCGCAAGGAATTGCAATAACATAAGGCTACAACTTAAAACTGAAGAGCACAGTGCGAACGATAAGAGGAAACAATAAAAATAACGGTCCCTAAAAGATACAAATTACAATACAACCGAAAGTGTGACAAGGTAAACAAGCTACAAGATCAACTGCAAGAACAATGAAACACACACACACACACACACACACACACACACACACACACACACATAAGGCAATGCAGCACAAAACACTACTGTAGATCAAACTAACCTGCTGGCAGGATCTAGGCTTTCCTCATCACAGTCGGGTTTTGGTTTTTCAATTTGATGACGAACGGTTATCTTCACTGCTTGAATAGCTCAGATTCTCCACTGGTCCTTTTTCACACACACAAACACGATGGAAG
The DNA here is from genome assembly GCA_033310375.1 of Conus canariensis. Classification (NCBI taxonomy): domain Eukaryota; kingdom Metazoa; phylum Mollusca; class Gastropoda; order Neogastropoda; family Conidae; genus Conus; species Conus canariensis. Next base: position 48,165,534 of record CM065716.1, on the reverse strand, counting down.
GCATAATCAATCTCCATCTGAGACGTTGGAAAATTGGAACCTATTCATCCATGCTGGATTCCGCCCAGGCCGTCTTTTTATCAGACACAGCAAATGGACTGAACACAGTGGACTTCGTTAGACGTCTGTTTAAAGAGAAGTGGAAGCGGCCAGGACAAGGAGGGCGGGAAAAAGAAGGTGCAGAGTGTGAAGACGGGTGAAGGCGTGGGACGGAAAAGACGGTGGTGGTAATTTGTAAAATGGAGACAATGTTGCCGTCTTCAGGAAAGGTGGTAAGCTGACAGTCTTCCTTAGGCTACGTTCACGCTAAGCCCGGCATGTTGCTGCCGGCCACTTGCCGTCAGCTTGTCACAGCAAAACTGTTCACGGTAACACCGCCAAGTTTCTGTCCGGCAAATTGCTGCCACCACGCTGGGAACAACATGGCCCCTCCAGACGGAAGAAACGCATGTTATTGTGGTGGATTTTACAGAATAGATTATTGAAACGGAATTCTCGACAATACGGTGTTCATCCCATTCACCGGAATCGCAGTGAACATGGAGAACACCATCATTTAATGTGCCAGGTCATGAGCGATGGACCGGCCGGCCGTTTTTTTTTGTGTACATGCGACAAAGCAAAAAGCTGGTCGGGACAAGCCGGTGCCAGCCGGTGACCAGCGTGAACGCCTAACTCCGGCTTCCATGATGGGAAAGAAGAAAATGCCGTGCATTCAGTTTCCGGCCAGTTGACGGCGGCTGTCGTGGGCAACTGGCCGGGCTTAGCGTGAACGCAGCCTTATTGGTTGTTAAAACCGCCGGCTCTCTGACTGTAGATTTGGTGTAGGCCTAGCCTACATCTTTACGTCGTCCCTTATTTCCGTGAGATCTCAAATCTTGAGTTCATTTTCCGCCATGTTAGTTTAGCGGGGACTAGACTGTGTCTGTCTTTTAACCTTCGTGGCAAACTAGCAATGTAAACTGACGATACTCACCTCGTTCCGTTCACCATCACCACAAGACATGAAAGAAAGAGTGGTACAGAGTAAACTTGACATATTTGACATCCACACAGGGTAGCAAACACTGTAAACGGCACAGAACCAATATCTGCATAGGACACATACAGAGAAAACCAGAGACATGCTACATCTCTGCGGGGTTCGAAACGTCTATTGTTGTTCACTTAAATAGTCAGGCTCATTTCTATAGATTTATTTCCAACATAGAATTACTATCTTCAAACTCAATTCCAAAGAAGTTTCAGTTTCAAAATCTATATCTAGTAAGCTTGTTACAGATCTGTAACATACCCTTACTTGAGTGCTACAATATGGAGATGAATTATGTGGCGGCCTCCCACTTAGAAATAGATAGGCTAAGTCGCGCAGGGCTGATCGCCGCTGCGGGCAACAAAGAGTGGTGAGTGTCATTTTGGGGTAAAATGAGATTTTTGCACCAACACATAGGAGAACCATTAAAGCATATTATATTTCACTGATTTTACCTAAATGAAGGTAGAAATGTGATTAAATGAATTTTTTTTCACTCCGTGTCATCAGTTTTAAGCAGCACCGATTGCGAAAAGTTAGGCTACTCATTTTCAACAGATAATCGAGTGCACATCCCTTGCAGAGCCCCTGGCGTGTCGCACATCATTCGAAAGCTCGGTGTGTCTATTTTCAGAATCTGTACACAATGTTCTAAAATAAACCAATCAGAAGGCCTTTAGGAGGCAGTCAAAGTCGTACACAAAAGAAAGCCTTCCAACCAATCAGCAATCAAATACCGAAATGGCCTTAGTAACTCAGCTGTTTAACAGCAGAGACGCTGCCTTTCATTGGCCATAGCTCAATGGAATCTATTGCGTTTTGCCTTTGTCGTCGCTTCACTCGAAAAATCATCATCATGGATCGACGTATTGTAACGCTGTTAAATTAATCAAAATCAGGAAATATTTTCGATTATGAAGGCCAGGGAATTAGTGGACTTATATTTCGCCACCAGCAATAGCAATGAAAAGGAATATTTTGATTTCGATTCCAACGAAGAAACTGACAGTGAAGCTGACGAAGGGATTTCCCCATCGACTTCGGCCTGCGTTTGTCAGTCTCATCCTGTTGGACTCGAAGTCGAAGATGAAAAAGAAAATGAGGAGCCAGTTGTACGAACTGAAGAAAGTGCAAAACTGTCAGGTATAATGCCGTCGCGATAATGCCTAAAATTTGATGACAGCGACATATGCTACAGATACAAGTATGAACTGCAATGGGCAGCCTCTACCAGATCCACAAATGGCAGAACAGTTTTCCTGTAACTGTATGCAGATCAAAATGATCATTTAATGCATTCCAGCTGCTGATGGCCAACATATGTGTGTGTGTGTGTGTGTGTGTGTGTGTGTGTGTGTGTGTGTGTGTGTGTTTGTGGAGAGGAGAGGGAGCACTGGTTTAAGTGTGTGTGTGTGTGTGTGTGTGTGCGCGCGAGAGGACAAGAGAGATTCCACCCAGGCAACTGAAAAGGAAGAAGAAAGAATAATGTACAACCATTAATTATGAGTATATGCTGTTTGTTTGTTTGTTTTTTTTGTTTTGTTTTGTTTGTTTTTTTATCATAGGATGTCATGAATTGTGAGTCCGGTATGTGTTAACGCACAGTACAAGAGAACTACCTTTCCACCTCTAAGAACCCACTTTTAATTTAAAACGCTGCGCAAAATGAAACTAGAAAATACATATTTATTCAATCAATTGTGATTAGTGTATCTGTGCTAACATTTATTTTGAAAACAAAAGTATGCATTAAAAATTTTTTTAATCAGATTTTTTTATTTTTCAGCGCCCTGAACAGCCATTGAATACACCAATATGTATATCTGACTGGGGATAAAGTTCAATTATTGAAGTGCTTGCAATGATTATTTTGATGGTTTCCCACATTTTCATAAGTTTACAGCAAAATACAACCTTGGGTGCTAAGGATAGATAGATAGTTATAAAGGACAAGCCCTTTAGGGTGCTAAGGAAAATTTGTTGGAGAAAGTAGGGAAGCTTTAAAGCCATTTTTCTTAAAATGGCTACCGTGTTAATGGGACACTTTGAACGGTCATAACTTTTCATTTTTTTAACATACAGAAATTCTTTACATATCATTGGAAAGGTCTTTTTCTCCTCCTTCTGTTGAGATACATATCTGAATAAGTTTAAAATTCGACTCATCTATCATTGTGTGGGAGTTTGTCACATACTGTCACGAAGACAACCAGTCCTTGAAATGTTCTGGAAAATCGCAGAGCTGTCTTGTTTTTACGAGAATAGTGTGTTGTGCTCCGATCAGCACTAGGCTAAGAAGGCTCCATCAGTCAACAGGACTGCTGTCCATTATGAGATCACTATGAAAATTAACTCGCAGAATGTTGGGATCTTATGACATTCGGCATAAACACTTCGTTGCAGACTCCTGGAAAACAGTGTCCAGGGGTCCGCCACCAGATGTGATTGTTTTCCTCAAATACACACACACTTTCCTTTTGATGATTTGTGTTGTGGGAAATAGATTCGGTTCTAAGGAATTTTAGGATATTCAAAAGAAAAATACGTCCATGTATACGTGTGTGTGTGTGTGTGTGCGTGTGTGTGTGTGTGTGTGTGTGTGTGTGTGTGTGTGTGTGACTCTGTGTGTATGTGTGTGTGTGCGCGTATGTATGTGTTTGCGCGTGTGTGTGTGTTGTGTGTGTGTGTGTGCCCGTGTGTGTGTGTGTGTGTGTGTGCGCGCGCGCGCGTGTGTGTGTGTGTGTGTGCGTGCGTGCGTGCGCCCATGTGCATGTGTGTGTATGCGCGCGCGCGCGCGTGTGTATGTGTGTGTGTGTGTGCGCGCGCGCGCGCGTGTGTATTTGAAAGAAACAAAAGTGTGGGTGTGTGTGGATGCGTACGTGCATGCGTGCGCGCGCGGGTGGGCGCGTATACTTAAAAAAAAAAAATCAAGTTTAAGACACTGGGCGCCACTCCACACACCTCATCGGATGACGCAGGACACGCAAAAATAGGAATGATAGTAACACATTGACCCAGACGTCTTTAATCTCTAGATAAGAGGAGGAGTAAGTATCTGAATTCGTTCCAGTTAAACTTCACCACTTTAAAAGACAGCTTTGCGTTCAAGGAAAAGGGGGCACGACACGTGATCCTTCTACAGTGAGCCCTCTGTTAGCTTTGATGTTCCTCCAAAATGGAAATGATGGTGGTGATGGCGGCGGGGATGGGGGAGGGAATGCAAGGTAAGGTAAGGTAATGTTGCTTATAGCCCAGCCGACCGCAAAGGGCCATATCAGGGCTGTCACCGCGTTGAAGTCAACCCACAGGTCATTAAAGAAAAAGAAGAAGGGAAAAAAACTGATTCACACAACCACTTTAAAATACACCTTCTAAAAACACACCGGAAATTTTGTTTAAAATCTTTCTTCTGTAAAATCCTAGATCAGATGAAGAATTTTGATCTCTTTTAGAAATTCAAAGATCATATCAGGTGGGACATCTCTCAACAAGGATTTCATGGAGTATGCTTATGAAATGTTTATGTCTCACATCATGCAAGTCCCAATACTCTAAAACAATGTGTTTCACTGTGATTGGCACATGGCATGGAATGCACCACGGAGCTTCTTTATCTTTTAAAAGATGACAATGGGTGTAAAACGGATGGCCTGTATGCAAACGGCACAAAACTGTTTCTTCTTTACAGCTGCCTCGGGAACACGGTAAAAACTCTTTCAGGTTTGGACGGATTTTGAACAGTTTGTTATCCGTCTGCGAGTCCCATTCCTCTTGCCAGAGGTCTTTGACATAAATGTGGACCTTGGATATCAGATCAGTGTACGGGACAGACAATCTGCTCAACTCTTTCCTTGTGGCACTCTTGGCAAGTAGATCCAACTAACTCGTTGCCTTGAATGCCCACATGGCTGGGAACCCACGCAAAAACTATGCTGTATTCATCTGATTTCAGAGAGGTGTACAATACGAATAA
>CM065716.1:48140528-48155528 GCA_033310375.1 Conus canariensis | reverse complement strand
GCGAGGACGAGGACCCTTCCTTCCTCGTCTTTTGTCTGTCTGTCTGTCTGTCTGTCTGTCTGTCTGTCTGTCTGTCTGCTCGTCGTCTCTCTCTTCTCTCTCTCTCTCTCTCTCTCTCTCTCTCTCTCTCTCTCCTCTCTCTCCTCTCTCTCCGCCAAGCAAGCTGAAGCCAGACAAATAGGTTGTTATGGTAGCCGTGTGATGTAACAGGGGGACCGGCGAGAGATCAGAGCGTCTCTGTCCATACCAGGCTCCGTTGACAAATGGCGTGTCAGACGCAGCAAGGACTGAATTCCATCAGCCTGGAGAGATGGGAGAGACTGGTCAGGTTGCTTTCTGCGCGCTCTCACTGTCTCTGTCTGTCCGTCTGTCTGTCTCTCTGTCTGTCTGTCTCTGTCTGTCTCTGTCTCTGTCTCTTCTCTCTCTCCCCTCTCTCTCTCTCTCTCTCTCTCTCTCTCGCATCGTCCTGTGGCGTACTTTGTTGTTTTAGTAGAACATGTGGAGTAGAATGCCAAGGACAGAGTGGAAGACTGGGTGCTACCAAAACTCTAAGTTGCTTGAGCTGAATACTAAGGTGATTTCACTCCCGAGTTTCTCCGTGTCCTTTTCTGCCCCTTCATAAGTTGCTCTTATTGCCTCAGTTATTGTCTTACGGTGTGTGTGTGTGTGTGTGTGTGCGTGTGTGTGTGTGTGTGTGTGTGTGTGTGTGGTGCGTGCGTGCGTGCGTGCGTGCGTGCGTGCGTGCATGAGTGCGTGCGTTGAGGATCCTGCACAGTCGCCTGACTATGATTCGGCATGCCATGTACATTATCAAGAATGCTACCACATACCTCAACCCTGGACTGATCCCAGTCATGACCTATGATCAACCTGTCTTCAAAATTGCTAAGATCATCCGATGGACGTTGCCTGAGCAATACGGAGAAGACAAACTAATCGCAGTCATGGGAGGACTTCACATCAGACAGGCACCCTGGAGTGCAGTTGGGACTTGGCTGGAAGACTGCGGGTGGACGCAGGCTATTTCCGAGTCTGATGTAGTGGGTCCAGCTGGAACAAACAGCTTGCTGAACTGTGAAGACCTTAAGAAGACCAGGTACGCTCATGAAGTAACCGTTGCTGCTTTGTTTCTGCTTCAAGCTGGAGCTTACAAGCAGTACACCGCACAGCTGACAGAGGCCGAGAGCAAATGTTATTCGTGGAGTGGAAGTCTGAGAAGTAAAAGAAGTATCCTCAATCTCTCTACTGGAGCTGTCAGTTCTGACATTTGTGAGGTCTATCCGAATCTCAACTTCCCCCCTCCACGTGCCGTCCTTTGAAGAACTCCTGCTATTGTTCTTTCTCCTTGACCACTATCACTATGCACGCTGGCTGCCTGTCCATCTACGGGACATGAAAGAACTGCCGACCAAAGCTCCAGAGATTGCCTAGGCTTTTGTTGCAGGAAAGTTCACCGTCCAGATGACAGACAAAGCTTTCTCGTCTATCGCTCTGGACCATGCTCATGAGCAAATGAACAAGGTGGTCAAAGGTGAGGGTGGGGCCATTGGACTCACAGAAAATGCTGATGCGTTTGAACGTTAGATAACAGCTGGGCCAGACATGGCAAAACTCGTAGTAGAGCTTGAACAAACCATGACATCAGTCAGCAACAGTGATAAAAGGCACCATGAACAGACTGAGACTCATCAGAAACGGATCAAAACTGACCTTGACTCACTCAGAAAGTAACTGTCGTATTTGGGGAATCCCTTTGCGGAAGAGAGTTAGAAACTCCTGTCTCTGTCTACCAAAGACGTTGCAAATGCAGAAGTTGTGAAAACAGTGATGAATGCCAAAGAGATGGGCAAAGCAGAGTATCACGTTTCTTGATGAGAGACTACAGCAAAGTACAATGCTACAGTCGGACACTTTGCGAATTAACCGAGTTGCCTTGTTCAGCAATTAGAATAAGTCCTCACTGAAGACCAAAGATCTTAAGCTGAAGACAGCCAAAACCAACTGTGGCTTGTTCGCAAGACTGTACATCGGGTGTCAGGCTAGAGGGGGTGATCTTAATGAATTTTTTTAAGCACGAGAATCAGTCATTTCCACCGTCAATATCGAATTCTGGAGATATGCGGCAAGACGACAAATGAGACCTCCTTCAGACAAGTCATGACCCGGTACTCAGCGAGCAACAAGTGTGAGCTGTTGTCATTGATGGTGCCGCCCTTGTGCACTTTCTGAAGCCTGGACAAGCCCAGACCTTCCAAGAGTACAGTGACTCTGTTTGTTTGTTTGTTTGTTTTTTGCCGCACATCCTGACGTGCCTGGCTACTGCAGATCGTGTTGACATTGTCTGGGACTGTTATCGTGATGACAGTCTGAAATCGTCAGTGAGGAAGAAACGAGGGTCTGGCATCAGACGAAGAGTGAATGCAGATGTACTGCCAGGCAACTGGCCCGAATAGCCAAAACAAAACAGAGCTTTTTCACTTCTTGTCTGAAAATGTCAAGCTTATCAAGGATGAAGGGAAAATGGTCATCGAACACAAGGTGTGGACATTGTCAGTTCTAGTGACATTTCAGAAGATCAGAAATCCTGGCTGTCACCTTGTTCACATGGAGAAGCGGACACAAGACTCATTGTGTACTGTTCTGATCTAGCTCAGATGAATCACAGTGACGTGATGATCAGAACGTCAGACAGCGATGTTGTCGTGCTGGCGACAGCTCACTACCATTCATTCAAGCTAGTGATATGTGTGTGTGTGTGTGTGTGTGTGTGTGTGTGTGTGTGTGTGTGTGTGTGTGTGTGTGTGTGCGCGCGCGCGCGCGCGCGCGCGCGCCGCGCGACCACTGTTATCAACATCGCAAAATCATTATTGAATCAACAATCAGTACACACTTGTGTCCAAAAGAAACGCGAAAGCTCATCACGCTAATTTCACAACCATCACAGTAAACGGTTAACTTTAAGAAACTGTTTGCTTTCTTCTGCCCTCAGGTCACACACACACACACACACACACACACACACGCGCGCGCGCGCGCGCGCGCGCGCGCGCACGACGCAACACAACGCACGACGCAACACAACGCACACACGCACGCATGCACGCACGGTGGTGGAGGGGGTGGGGGGGTATTTTTCGAACAAATGGGGGGAGTAGGGGCAATATTTTTAGGCAGGGGATGGAGGCAGATGCATACCCCACGACAGTAGCGATAGCGGCCGTAGTGCTAAACGATCGTAGTTGTGTTGAGACGTAGTGCTAATGACATAAAATCGTAGTGATAACGTAACATAGTGATTCTGGTCTAGTGGCAACGTAATGTAGAGCTAGAGAGACGTAGTGATAGCGATACGCACCCGTGTCGGGGATGGGTGTCGAAGTGTCGGGTTTGGGGTGTCGAGAGGTGTCGGTGGTGGTCGGAAGACGGCACAAAAATATACCTTCCCATGTCGAGGATGGGTGTCGGAGGGTAGGGGTGGGGTGTCGGGAGGTGGTGGTGGTGGTCGGAAGATGGCACAAAAATATGCCTCCTCGGTTGGCCCAAATGTGTTAATCTTAATTTCTAAATATTACCAGTTTGATTTTTTCAACCTCTATCTCCTTTAACAGGGACAGGTGCGGTAAATGTACCAAAAGAAAATTGTAACAAATTGCCGCAGTCGGTGCGGCAATTTGTTCCATTGGAACAAATTGCCGCGTTGGAACAAATTGCGCTGCATCAGTGCACTGGCAACTGCAAATGTGTGGGAGCGGATCTTCCATGCACAGCATTTTGTGCTTGTGATGGCTAGTGTCAGCGTGACTGAACAGTGTGAACAAATCTTACTGACTTTCATGGATTTGTGACAGTGTTGGTCTCTGTCTTCTGTTTCTAAAAAGTCATGGTGTACGTCTGTCAAACATTTTCATGTTTATAAACACCTTGAAAGAAAGTAGACTGTATCAATGTATGTGTTTGCAAGTTAGAAAAAAGAGTTAGGTCAATTATGTAACTAGTAGGAGAGTTTATTATGCAACGTCATTCGTAAAAGTACATGTGATTCGGTGTGTGAGGTAGATTGGTCTGAAAGACTGTTGTATGTGACATCATAATGTGTCTCGACTTTGTTTGAAAATAATGTAGGACGAGTTATCTTTTGCAAATTACACGCATATCTGACAAGAACGGCTGCTATTTTCACATATCCCAAAACAATGCGAATGTTTATATGTTCATTATTAGAATCCTTATTAGGAGTAAATGCTTAAAATGCATACATTCTTGTAGTGGGCGGTGTTTTACCCGTCTCCATTTCAGAAAGAGGGTATTAATAAACGTTACTGTGGCTTTTTGTGTAAAAAGAAAAACTCTTCTAGGAAGGTAGGCAGTAATGTTTCTACCGTGCGTCCCCTGCGAAAATGTGTTTTGGGGGCATAGTTAAAAACGTCCCATATTTCTCTTTACAGCCCTCGTACAGCTTGCCCCCTCGCAGTTTCCAGTCCCTGAGACATGCTTCTATCACTGTGCAAAGTGTCACACTGGTATCCACAAACGAAGACTTCACCTCCTTTTTGCAGTTAGGCCTTCCACCATTGTTCTTATGAGAGAAATGACGTTACTGGTTTACACCTCTGTCGGTCTGCAAGCGAGGGTGTGAGGGTTAAGATTCGCGAAGCTCCCTGAAACTCCGTTGATCCCAAACCTGATATTACGATTACGAGAACTCTGGCCAATAAGTCTGTTACAAAGTCTGTGCAAGCGTTCTGAAAGTCCATTGATTCAAATTATAAAGTTACGATCAAGGAACGAGGGCGAATGACGAGATTCTGCTTATATCTTGGTGCGAGTTCCATAAAGAAATCTGTTGTTCCAAACACGAATCTACAATGAAGGGAACCTTGACCAACATTCTACTAACAACACAATACTGAGTTCTCTGGGAATTCCCCTGATCGCAGACGACGAAATTTCTACCAAAAGAACTTAGTTCAATGTCCTGCTTATAGATAGTGTGAAGCTTCTGTAGTTCGTTGTCTCGAAAGATACAACTACGGATCAAGTGGGCATTCCCAGACGATTTTCTGCTAAAACCTTCTGTGAAAATCTGTTGTTCCAAAACACAAAGCCACGATCAAAGACGCCGTCGTGACTTACATTCTGCCACAGGCCTAACCGGAGAGCGTGTTCTCTTAACAATCCACCGAACCAAAGTCTGACCCATGGGGGAATGGGAGCATGGGGAAAAAAACGATTCAGTACAGTATCCTTCAACAACAACGGTGCCATGAACAGCGTAACTCGACCCTGTATAACTGGACAAGCCACCAACGTTCAAAGTTATGTACTGCGTGTGTTGATCTCTCGAGACGATTCAAAAGCGGAAAGGCTGGGGACATACAAACACACAGGAATCGTGCAAACCAGTCCACGCACTGATTACCCTGCACCGTCACTCAACAGCCAGTGTCGGAACTCGTCCAAGAGAAACGACAACCAGTTTCAATTAGCCTAGGCCTGGGAGCCAAACGATCAAATATTGATCCTGGGCCTGAATTGGAAAAGACAGAAGAACTGAAGAAGACACTGAAATGGGCCTGCAGGATAGGCCTACATTCTAAAACTCGACTCTTACGCATTTTCCACCTTGTGAGTTTGGTTTTGCTTGTTTGTTGAAGAAGATATGGTTTTTGGTTCCCAGGCATCTTTAACTCATTAAATTTTGTCGGAACCAAAAGAGTATGACGTAAGTTTTATGTGACGTAAGGTACTGATTGAAAACAGCATGGATTTGAAAGTCGATTCTAATGCACATGCTACTTTAAAATCAATGTGTAAGTTTTTCATTTCGACGCAACCTTTGTTCTTATTGCTGCCGGTCCCAGTAAACCAAATCAATCCATGGGACCGGCACGTCGAAGAAGTTTTGGAATTCTTCATTTGTAAAACGGTACTGTACCGGCAATTACCGGCTAACGCAATCACTGTGTATGCTCGCGCGCGCGCACGTGTGTGTGTGTGTGTGTGTGTGTGTGTGTGTGGTGTGTGTGGCGTGCGCGTACACGCACACACATACACAAAACACACACAGATAAACGTATCTTACATATAATGGTGAGGGGTGCTGATGGTATCCAAGACCAACTAATCTTCCAGCACGTCGCCTCTTCATACTTATTCTTAAAGGACAATTTGGAGCAAGAACAAACAAAAAATTGTAACAGATAGATTGATTAATTGATTGATTAATTCATTCGCTGATTAATTAATGAACCAATCAATTAATAATAATAACAACAACAAGAATAATAATAAGATGAAGAACAAGAAGACATTTATTACTTCCAAAAGAAAAATAACATAGAAAACAACAAAAGAAAAGGAAGGCAGGACACCCCAAAGAGCACAGACCTCCGCCAAGGTCGAACGATTCCTGGATCCGCCTTTTGATTTTGATTCGCACAACAGAATTGCGCCAGCATCCAACAGGTTCGTTGGTCCTCGGGTTTCCATTCCATCTTTCATTTAGCTGTTGTCAAAACGGTTCAGTGATTTTTTGCATACATTTGCTCCACGGATCTTCGATCCACTCTGTGAACTGGATCCGCACCAAAGTTTAATGGATTTTTCTTTGGGCCACACAGTTTGATCTTTCTGCCAGGTTTCGTTAAAATCTCTCCCTTTTCTTCTTCTTCTTCTCTTCTTCTTCTCTCTCTCTCTCTCTCTCTCTCTCTCTCTCTCTCTCTCCCCCCCCTCCCCACCCCTCTCTCTCTTAAAACGTAATCTTGCGAACAAGTAGACAAAAAAAAGCAAGGCACGGACAATAACACTGATACAATATGATTGAGATAGAAATACAAGAAACAATTGTTTCGCTGACTTTCAGACAATGTGATAATAATGATGATGGTGACGATAGTGATGGTGGTGATCATGGTGATGATGACTGATGATAATGGAGGACTTTCTGTCCTACTCGTCGTCCGATTTTCCCCTCACTTCAGGGCCCCCTGATCTGCCGGAAGAGGGGTGGGGGTGGGGAGGGGAGGGGGGGGGGGGGGGGTTGCGCAAGAAAAAGCAATCTGATGAACTTGATTCACTTTCTGGTCGGCTGTCTCCGGGGACTGTCGGAGCCAATAAATTGCCCTGTCGAACAAACTCGAAAGCACCCGAAAGAACCCGACTCCATTTCCTGCACAGGCCCAGTTGGCGCTAACTGTCTGTCGGTCTCTCCTCGCCTCTCTCTCTACACTTGTTTCCTCTCAGTCTCTCTCGTCCCTACCTATCTTTTCCGAATTTTCGCCTCTCCCTCTCTCTCTCTCTCTCTCTCTCTCTCTCATTCAATTGGCCAAAGCCAGACGTGTGGAGAGGTAAGCACAAAGGGGGAAAGGTGCCAGAGGGAAGCCTGGGGAAAACTCTGTTGCAATTTAAGAGTTCCAGTTCGATTTCTTCCATTTCTCCGGCGTCACTTCATCGCCCACTCTTTGCCCTTCGGCTGATAAAATGTTCCATTAACGGGATGGTATGCTCAACGTGCGCGCGCGCGCGCGCGCGCGCGTGTGTGTTGTGTTTGTGTGTGCATGTGTGTATGTGCATTCATACATGTGTGTGTGTGTGTATGTGCATTCATACATGTGTGTGCGTGCGCGCGCGCACGCATGCAAATGCGCGTTTATGTCCTTTCTCTTTTCTTCGTTCTCGGCGTAGGATCCATGTGAGTGAATGGGAGTGCATGTCTGCGTTATACGCCGATGTGTTTGTGTGTGGGCGCTTCCATGCGCAAAACATCCTATAGTTTCTGATTGTGTGAACAGATTAGAATTGCATGTTCATGCGTGTTTACTTACATGTATTAATCTCCCTGTTTCGTCAAGTCCTCTGCATAAATCAGGGTAGGCAACCTCACACTCTGTACCCAAGTGCCTGGGTGAACGTGTACCGTGTGCGGTCTGCTCCCATTGACGAAAGAAACGGAAAGCTTGACAACGGACGCGATCCACGAAATAGATTTCTTTCCATTATCAGTAACAAGAACTTTTTGGTTCTCTTGTTTTAATCTAGTTTTCCTGTCTGTCATCTCTATATTGGATGTCTTGAGATGTCGGACGTTTAATCTTTCCTGAAGGGTAAAAAAAAAAAAAAAAAAAAAAAAAAAAAAATCACCATCGCTGCGGCGAACGGTGAGCGATCAGTTGAATTGAAGCACGCCAGCAACAGGCTTGGGTCCAGTCCTTTTGCAGCTGACGTTTTAATTGAACGGCCCAGTTAGGCCGCTCGTCGTCTGTATTCGAGCTTCGTGCCCGATCGATCCTTTTATTGGACGAGCCTTGTTTCTAGTGCCTGCAGACAAAAGGATTGATCTCTCTCTCTCTCTCGCTCTCTCGCAGTGCCCGTACTGTAATGAAATGGTCTAGTTAACTGCCTTATCAGGTCAACCCGAGCCTGCTTTTCAATCAGTCCTTCAACTTGCCGGCTTAAACTCTTGAGGTCGGCCTGCTCGTGTTTCACTCTGGATCCCCATGTTTCTCAGCGTACTAGCCAATGTAAGGATTGGATAACTGACCACATCCGGTGTGCTGAACGCGCGAGCCCCTTTATACCACCTCGTCAGGTAGATCAAACCTGTAGGTGTTAATATCGTGGTCAACCTCTAATGTCTTTATAACCCTGTCTTGGTTCTATGCCATGCATATTCATCAAAATTTAAACGTAATTCTGAGGAAAGCCACACAATTAGTAACAGGTCTACTTGGTACCTTGAGTGTTTAAATAGCACTCCCGCCGATGAAGTGCCACGTGCACTCGGGCATGCGCGCGCGCGCGCGCGCGGCGCGTGTGTGTGTGTGTGTGTGTGTGTGTGTGCGCGCGCGTGCTTTTAGTGCTTAAACATCACTGTCGCAGATGAAGTGCCACGTGCACTCGAGCATGCGTTACATTGTGTGTGTGTGTGTGTGTGTGTGTGTGCGCGTGCGTGCGTGCGTGCGTGCGTGCGTGCGTGCGCGCGTGTGTGTGTGTGCATGCATGCGCACTTGTGCACCCATGCTGAACATGTGTTGTGATGTATTTCAGCGTGTTCAGTTTTTCTGTTTCCTTGTAATCGCTCTCCGCTTCCACAAGTATGTTGGTGATTCCATGCACATGTATGCTGGTGTATTTTTCCTGGATTCTGGGCATTCGAAAGGAAAGAAAAAGGAAGCTTGGCAACAGAGGCAATCCATTCAACAAATAGTTTTTAGTCTGTAGCTTCCTAGCTTCTTCACCGTCGCCCTGCAGTCGGAGAGGCTGGGATATTTCATCTTCCCTGAGGGGGTAACAAAGCTGCCGCTACGGGCCGCGAGCGATCGGTTGCTTTAAAACACGCTGACAAAAGGGTTGAGCCTGGTCCTGTTGGAGCTGACATTCTAATTGAACGGCCCAGTTATCTGATTATTTCCCGGTCTCGAATCTGAATGATTCTTTTATCTGAGCCTCCCTGCTTCCTGCTGTTAGCTGGATTGATGCGCGCAAGCAAGAGGCCTGGGCCAAGTCCTTTCCAAGTTGACGTTTTCATCAAACGCCTTTCCCAAAATTTCGGAGTCTTGATCCTGATCAATTATTTTATTGAAACAGCCTTGTTTTTTTTAAACTGTCTGCAGTCAAAAGGATAGTTATATATTTACACTAGTGCTTCAATGAAGACGTCAGGTGAGCTGATTCCTCAGATACAATTGGACACTCGCTTTAGAGTGATCTTTTATGGATTGATGTTCTGGTGTCCAGAATCTTGTGTTTTAGTCTTGACATAAACGTTTCCGAATGTATGACCAGTTTAGACCAGAATTTTATATCAGTTTGAAATACTGTTCTGAGTTTAAGACCACATTAGACAGGAATTTCTTATTCTTAAAATGTTTGAAATGTTATGCTCAGCATGGTTAAGTTATTGGTAATCAGCGACAGCAGTGTTTCCACAAAATGTACCTGTCTCATATTCTCTATCCCTCTCTCTCTCTCTCTCTCACACACACACACACACACACACACACACACACACAATGTAGACGTACAAGACTGTGTGTGTGTGTGTGTGTGTGTGTGTGTGTGTGTGTGTGTGTGTGTGTGTGCGTGCGTGCATGCGTACGTGTGTGTATGTGTGTGCGCGCGCACGCGCCTGAGTATGATATGTTACAAGTTATACTGAGGTCCTTCCCCATCCATCCCCATCTCGGGTGAAATGACACATGGACATCACCATCTAGCGCTTTACACCACACCACGGTTGCTTTCTTTCTTTTTGTTTTTATTACGAATCAATTTTTTCTTTTCCCATTAATCATTGACAGCCTATTTGTGACATACATAAAGATCAGAAGTATGGTAAAGCTATGTCACTTTAGTGGGATGTATCCA
Source organism: Conus canariensis (assembly GCA_033310375.1). Taxonomy (NCBI): domain Eukaryota; kingdom Metazoa; phylum Mollusca; class Gastropoda; order Neogastropoda; family Conidae; genus Conus; species Conus canariensis. Next base: position 48,145,163 of record CM065716.1, on the reverse strand, counting down.
CTGTGGTAATAATGCACACGTTTCTGATGGTATATTGCAGTAAGATCACATGTAATTTGTTCCCGCACAGGTTATCATTGCTTTTTATTGGAAGCGTTTGCAGACACCTAAACAGTATGAACACATCCTTCAGTTTAATAAACATTATCAGTTCAACCTGATAAAACCAAAGGTCCAGAACGATGAAGTTTTCTTACATTTTCATTACCCTGCACTATATAGTGAGCGCTGATTGGTCGGAACGTGTTAGGCTCGGGCTGGAACTACGGGGCCAGTATGCCAAAGTCGCAACAATCGTTATCCCATAGCCTGGAACTACGGGGTCAGTATGCCAAAGTCGCAACAATCGTTATCCCATAGCCTGGAACTACGGGGTCAGTATGCCAAAGTCGCAACAATCGTTATCCCATAGCCTGGAACTACGGGGTCAGTATGCCAAAGTCGCAACAATCGTTTATCCCATAGCCTTGAACTACGGGGTCAGTATGCCAAAGTCGCAACAATCGTTATCCATAGCCTGGAACTACGGGGTCAGTATGCCAAAGTCGCAACAATCGTTATCCTAGAGCCTGGAACTACGGGGTCAGTATGCCAAAGTCGCAACAATCACAGACCTCGGCAAGGGTACGGTTTTGGCATAGCTTAGTATTCATACACCTAGACTGCAGTTCAACATCACACAAACTCGAATCCCACTGCCGCTCAGCGTAAAGGAGCTTGCCATTCCTGTTGGCTATCTAACCCTTTATCGTTTTGATGGTATGAGGATAGTGTAAGATCAGACAGGATAAGCCCCAAATCTCCCGAGATGGTTTATACCCGTCTTCACATCATCTGAACGTAAGGGAGATAACGTGAAACATTAGCGTTATACCATAGATAAACTAAGAGAGCTACATTTGAAGAGCTGCTCTCCAACCAGATAGGCTATGAATCAGCACACGAACTAAAAAGGTGAAGCACACGGGGGGGGTGGGGGGGGGGGGGGGGGGGGGGGGGGGGGGGGGGGGGGGGGGGGGGGGGGGGGGGGGGGGATCACGTTAGACTATGTACGTGAAATACGTCAACGCAATCTAACCTAAACAGAACTCCCTTTTCACCTCTAATGTTCCATCATTGCCCGGTCTGCTGTTAATGAAAAATACAACTTTGATTGAGAATTAGTACTGAGACACATCTGTACAACATGCTGAATCTAAAATTTTAATACGAAACTGTAAAAGCAACTCACAACACTAACTATTCGTAAATCTACGATGTCGCTCACTTCATGTCAGAATGATCTTCACTATTTTACAAATACTTCAACTGTAAACAAATTCATTCATTTGTTTATAAATAAAAAGTCACTTTGTTAAATGAATAATTTCAAAAGCTAATTGAACGCGAACAAAGTAGCCGTGCCATACAGTCATTACAACTAGAGTTCCATCTAAGTAAGCAATATTTTTCAGTGTTTTACTATACTGAACTGGCCATTCGTAGCATGCTGTACTGTCACGCAGAGGAAATGTTAGTGTGTTATTCAAATAGTCTTCGATGCAAAACACATAAAGTATGAGTGGCATGCACCTTATTCTCTCACGGTGTTTACTGAATGCTGCCTTGCTTTATATCTATCCAGATAATCATACGCTTTTGTGTTTATTCATACGGCTTTCATCTCTCTCTCTATATATATGTGTGTGTGTGTGTGTGTGTGTGTGTGTGTGTGTGTGTGTGTGTGTGTGTGTGTAAGCGCGCGCGCGTGTGTGTGTGTGTGTGTGTGTGTGTGTGTGTGTGTGTGTGTGCGCGCGCGCGCTTGTGTGTCCGCGCGTGCGTGCGTTTCAAGCGAGCGAGCGAGCATGCGAGAGAGAGAGAGAGAGAGAGAGAGAGAGAATGTTTTTCCTGTTCATGCATAACTGAATAAAGATGCCGCGTGGTAATCCATCTGCCATGTGTACTGGGCTGGTAAAAGCACTTCTAACCCATGATCCCACCCCCATCCCTCTGCTCGCACTCACACTCATCGCCACCTCTCCCCCATCTTACCTGCTTTTCCCAATCGTACCATCAGGGTAAGTCATCTGCTCCCCCCCCCCCCCCCCCCCCCCCCCCCCGATTTCTCCTTTTTCTTTCTTCTAAATATCATTCCACCACCATTCCATCCACTCACCCACTCCCTCTACCCTCCTCTTCCGCCACCACCTAGCCGTTCCAAGTGTCATCAGTGTGTTTGCCAGTTAACTAACTGGCTGTTGACAATGAGAAAAAGAATCTATGACCCACCCCGCGCCCCTCCTTCCTCTCCCCAAATGTTCATTCCTTATCCCTCCACTCTCCTAACACGATGAGTGAATCCACTCATGCTGTGTGTGTGTGTGTGTGTGTGTGGTGTGTGTGTGTGTGTGTGTGTGTGTGTGTGGACGCGTGTATACGTGCTTTACCACTTTTCATTCCATTCCCCTGCTGATTTATCCGAGGAAAAGTTTCCATACTACCCATTAACTGGTTAAAGTAAAGAACATTGTGAGGCAATGGGCAAATGTGCACATGTCGTGCTTCCATTTCAGATTGGCCATAATGACGTACGTCAAAGGCAGCGCCATGGAGGAGGAGGCTGAGAGAGAGACGGCAGCTGAAAAGCATGGAACACATCTACAGAAGGAAAAGGATCGGAGCCGGCATTGAAGACACAAAGCTAAAACCACAACAGAAGAAGGAACCGTACAAAACAAAACAAAAAAATTCTGTACATAGCGCAGAAACGTGACGAGGGGAAAAGCTATCGGTGTAGGGTAAGAATGAATGGAAAATGAACAGACCAATATTGGTCTGATTTGTTTAATAACAAATACAAATGCTCACAACTGCACAAAATACCTGCACCTATACCATTGTTCAGACTTCTATATTTGTAAGATACTACTAATAAGAGTTTGGATGATCCCTGGAGTCTTTTAGCCAGGGTACGACGACGACAACAACAACAACAACAACAACAACAACAACAACCTGAAAGGATTGTCAAAATATACTTTGAAGTCGACGCCACTTTTAAACATGCCATGCTTTCCTCTATTAACCAATTAATTTTGAACAAATTTTGAAGGAACAGCGCAACTTGAACATTTTTTTTAACATAATACCGTGTGTGGTGTGTGTGTGTGTGTGTGTGTGTGTGTGTGTGTGTGTGTGTGTGTGTGTTGTGTGTGAATGTGGGTGTGTGTTGTGTGTGTGTGTGTGTGTGTGTGTGTGTGTGTGTGTGTGTGTGTGTGTGTGTGTGTGCGCGCGCGCGCGCGCGTTCGTGCGTGTACGCGCGATCCCACATTTGATATCATGAGAGTATGTCCAAACTTCAAGCAACAGTCAAGACATTCAGAGGCAGTTGTGTATAGAAGTTGTGATAAAAGGATTTGCTGAGGTGATCTGATCAACTTAAAATGTTACAGACTTGATTTTTCCGAAATTCACAGTTGGGACTTTGGAAGATAAAAAGTGATTCTATAGTTGGATTGTACTGAGGAATGATAATCTCAGAAAAGTTACATGCAATAGCGTGTCAAGATTTTGCCGTACATTTTCCTTGCAAGTGATTGGTAACTATAAGAAGAAATTTTACATCGGTTTTGTTGTTGTTGTTGATGTTTTTATACCGGGTTTAATGTCGTGTTACGTGGAAGGATTTGGAATCTACCACTCCTTGTTGAATTGACAAACGGGAAGGATCCGTTAAATTGCGGTCTTACGTCACGATTCCATTTGGTACCCCCCTCCGACTTGAACTTAATTGGGCTTATGGACGTTCAAGTTTTATTCTGACGTACTTGTGAATGTACTGAACATTATTTCATTGAATTCACTTCTATCTGAAATGCGACTGTCAAATCATGACATGTTCTTGCCCCTGTCACGTTCTAAGGTTAAAGAAGAAGTTAAATTTGATTACATCCCAGAGACGAAGCCACTGTTCGTGAAGGCCTCAGACCAAACCGACGCGAAAATTTACCTGTTTTGATTGCCAGACAACAGCGGCCGAAAACTACCTTTCTAGGGCTCTAAGTCTGGCTGTGATCGGAACCGACACATACCAACAAGAACACAAGAGATTTTTTTTATTTCTAGTGGTACACATTTGGATGGCACAATGCTTGTAAAACTTTTTTTTCATAAGACAGGAGACTTCATCGAGGCAGAGGCAAATATCACCTTTAAATCTGAAGCCATGAATCTGTGTCAGATTCAAACTATATGGAACCATGGCACCTCATGGCTGCTGCAAACATTCTGCAGAGAAGAAAGCATTCTGGTTTTCCCTCTCTGGGATCAACAGTCACATACAAAGAACTCCACCAGATTTCCTTGCCAAGGGATGATCGTGACAAACATGGCAGTTTAATCCTTTGCTCGTCGACCAGAGACGACCACTGAAAGCAAGAACCTGTCCCTGTGGACTGCCAACCATTTCCTTCCCCTTGTGAAGCACAGATTTGGATGAATTCAAACCAGCATTTCCAGAGCTATCTATCCCTAGAGTAATGGATTTTGTGATCCTGACCTACAAAAACTGGCAAACTTTTAGTCACATACTATGCTGTTGTTGTTGTTGAGCCACATGACGATACGGTCCTCAGTGTGCTTTCTGTGTCCACCACC
>CM065716.1:48120528-48128028 GCA_033310375.1 Conus canariensis | reverse complement strand
CCACCACAAACGTCGTACAGCCAGTACTACTATCCCCCCCCCCCCCCCCCCCCCCCCCCCCCGCCCCATTTCTTTTAAACTGTACGTGTCAGCCAAAGAGTAGTTTTGTGCTTTTCAATTGTTTGTCTTTTAGTTAACTCTACGTTTGTAATAGCTTTTTCAACATGTGTCGCTGGTGCGATGCTATACCCCCCCCCCCCCCCCGCCCCCCCCTTTTTTTTTTTTTTACTACATGTGTAGTTCAGCTATTACTACTCCCCCCTCTCTTTATCCTACACGTGTCATTCTGCCAACACTACGTCCCCCTATCTTTTTACTGCACGTGACGTTCATCCAACACTACTTCCCCCTATCTTTTAACTACATGTGGCATTCAGCCAACACTACTTCCCCCTACCTTTTATTGCACGTGTCATTCAGCCATTACTACTTCCCCCTCTCTTTTTATTGCACGTGTCATTCAGCCAACATTACTTCCCCCCTCTTTTAACTACACGTGTCATTCAGCCAACACTACGTCCCCCTATCTTTTTACTGCATGTGACGTGCATCCAACACTACGTCCCCCTCTCTTTTTACTACACGTGACGTTCATCCAACACTACTTCACCCTGTCTTTTTATTGCATGTGACGTTCAGCCAACACTACTTCCCCCTCTCTTTTTACTACACGTGTCATTCAGCCAACACTACTTCCCCCTCTCTTTTTACTACACGTGTCATTCAGCCAACACTACTTCCCCCTCTCTTTTTACTACACGTGTCATTCAGCCAACACTACTTCCCCCTATCTTTTAACTACATGTGTCGTTCAGCCAACACTACTTCCCCCTATCTTTTTACTACACGTGTCACTCAGCCAACACTGCTTCCCCCTATCTTTTTACTACACGTGTCATTCAGCCAACACTACTTCCCCTCTCTTTTTTACTGCACGTGTCATTCAGCCAACACTACTCCCCCCTACCTTTTTTACAACAGCTGGTTTCCCACAGTCGTTCCATTACGCCCTCCATCCCTTCCCACCGCCCCCCTTCCCCTTCTCCATCGCGAGCCCCCCCCCCCCCCCCCCCCCCACACACACACACACCCCACCCCCACACACACACCCAACCCCTTCCCCTTCCAACTCCCTTCACCGCCCGTTCCTACCCCCTCTCCTCCATTGCTCTGTGCCCTTCCCTATCCCCTAAACTCTCTTCTAAATTCAACATCCATTCGCTGTATCCTCGCCTTTTTTCTCCATTGCATTGCAATGCGATTAATCCCACTATCTAACACAAAAGCGACCCGCTGTCTTGTAAACCAATGGTTTACTTTGCCAAATTTCAATATAAGATCAAACCTATGCACTTCCTATATTATGAACAAGGACGGTGCAGAAGCACTCAAGAACAGACAGAATAAGCTTCAATATTAAGCATCTGTGTATGCATGCAGTTGTAAAAAGTGCATTCTAACTGTCTATCTACGCAGTGCGTGCGTGCGTGCGTGCGTGTGTGTGTGTGTGTGTGTTGTGTGTGTGTGTGTGTGTGTGTGTGTGTGTGTGTGTGAGAGAGAGAGAGAGCGGGTGTGTGTGTGTGTGCGCGCGCGCGCGCTCGCGCATCCACGAAAGTTGGCAATGTTTGTTAATAAAGGCCGCTGAAGAACGCCGGAGGCAGAAAGCTTCGGAGGAAACACCCATATGTTTGTTCGTTTTCTTTTGTTTTTACTCTCTCTCTCTCTCTCTCTCTCTCTCTCTCTCTCTCTCTCTCTCTCTCTCTCTCTCTCTCTGTTAATTTGTGTTTCCCGTTTATCTTTTTTTTCTTCCCTTTCTTCCTTTATTTTTTTTTCTTTTCTTCATTTAAATAAATATACCGTTACAACTCCTTCGACAGATTTAGCATGTGTGCATGCATCGTGTGGGAGGTGGGAAAATGTAGGTGTTTTTTCCCCTCTGAGTCAGTGCTGGAATTGGGGGGGGGGGGGGGGGGGGGGGGGGAGTGGGGGGTAGTAGTAGTAGAGTAGTAGTAGTAGTGTAGTGTGGTGGTGTGTGGTGGTGGTGGTGGTGGTAGCAGTGGTAGTAGTAGTAGCAGCAGCAGTGTTATTACTACTAATGAAAAAATCATAATAATAATGTATTGCTTCATACCCTCAACAAAAATATGAGATAAAAGCACATTCTATGCGCCTTAGAGTTAATGTCATACAAACATAAAAGTCATGAATGAAATAAAATTGGAAACACAATACAAATTTAAAAAAAAAAAAAAAAAAAGGTTCGGGGGGAGAGAGAGAGAGAGAGAGAGAGAGAGAGAGAGAGAGAGAGAGAGAGAGAGAGGAGAGAGTACATCGTAAAGAACATTAAGATATACCTTATTTGTGGCATGATACAAAGAGTTATAGGGAAAATGTGGCTAAGAAATGTCATTTACAACATAAAAAGTCGTTTGAAAACACACCATAAATCACCAAAACAATATAAATGCCTTATATTTCAAACATCTCCATACACATAGTTTGCCCCCTCTCTCACCCCATACTCTTTCGTCTCTAGCTTGTACTTCTTCTGACCCTTCCCCAAACACGAGCCCATACAATTCTGTACACGTGTTGGTTTATACAAACATGCACGCGCACGCACACACGCACACGCTCATACAAAACACACATACGCAAGCGCGCGCCAGACATCTGGGCGTGTATTAATTCAAATGTGTTTTGTTACATAAAAAAAGATGTTTTAAGATTTTTTTTTTTTCGAAACTCGGCAGCGCCTGAATTTGTCGAAGGGAGACAGGTAGGGAGAGAGTTCCATGTTGCCTGACCAAAATTTGAGAAAGAATCTCTGCCGAAAGTGTCGACAGAAAAACGGGTCACAGACAGAAGGTTGGCATCCCGAGATCCTCACAGACAGAAGGTAGGCATCCCGAGATCCTCACAGACAGAAGGTTGGCATCCCGAGATCCGGATAGGTGCACACCAACAGACACGTTCAGACAGACACAGTCACGCGTGTTCTGAAATTAACAGCTGAAAACAAAGAGCTGAAATTTTACACTTGATGAGAAGCCAGTGCAGTCTTGCGAAACTCTCTGGCGCTACTTCGCTTCTTTGTTTTAAGCATTAGTCTTGCAGAATGCTTTTGAATTCGCTAGAGTTTGGACATAAGTTTATCAGGAAGGTCTGGCAAAGAGAGCTGCAACAATCAAACCTATAAGAAGACAATAAAAACACACTTTCTTTGCTAATTCAACTCAAAGACGTGGGCGAATTTGACCAATAAAGGGGAATTTTCCGATTCTTTCTTAAGTGGCTCTGGTGTATTTAGACAGTCGAGGATTGGTCCAGAAAAATGCCTACATTTTTTTTTTTAAGACAGAGGACAAAAATGCTATTTCAGAACTACAGTTATATTTTCTTTTCAGTTTTTCGAAGCTCAGATTTCGATCTTGCACTCATCAGCTGTATTTTGTCATCATTCACTTTGAATTCATCTGCATTCATCCGGCCTGCAGCCCTCTCAGTGCATGCACTCATTTCATTACATATGGCGACAAAATTTGGGGGAGGGCAGAACGATTGAATTCAGAGTCATCTGCAAAGTAATGATCTTGCGAGTGAGACTCAGCAATAAAAAAAAAAAACCCAAAGAGAGTGTACATAGTAAAATTCACAGGCCAAAGCTCAGAAGCTTGGGATTCATCATATTTCAGTTCTATTACTGCAGAGTTGACGTCCCTTGTAATGACACACAATATGTGATTTTTCAAATATAAAAGAAACCAGTCGAGAACAATCTCACTGCAGCTAAAATAGGATGATCAGTCTTGCTAATAAACTGGTACGTTCCATGATGTCAGTAGCGGCGGACAAGTCCAACAGTGACACAATCAATACACAGCCTTCGTAAGCTGCCTGCAGCACAGACCGTTTTACACCTCGCAGCAATGCGGTCTCACCGTAGTGATACCTACGATCGGTTGACAGAAAATGATCAAGAAGGTCACTAGTTTGTAATGGGGTCAGTAACGGCGAAAGAACAAAACACCCGTTTTAAGTCATGAATTTAAAACATTGTTTGTAACGAGTTGAATCTCGTGTTGGCAGGTACACAAAAAAAAGAAAAGAAAAGAAAATGGAACTGGATCTCTATCGTAGAGTTTCTTTGCGATGGAAAAGAAAATAATTTCTTTACGTGGTCGTTAGTGACTGGCTCAAATGTTGCCAGAGGAGTTCGACTGTTGTGGGAGATAAGTGTATGGGGAAGAATGGTGGAGGTGTAATTCAGAGAAGGACGCATTTCATGCATTGACTGATGGATGGCTGATTTTTGCTCTTGTTTTTTCCTAGCTCTTTTCTGTCTTTTTCTCTTCTTAACTGTGTATTTATAGTATACATATACATTTTTGCCCAGAGGGCTGGATGCCAAAAGCACTTCTTATGCTTATCCCACTACCTCTCTAAATAAATGTTATTTTGCTCCTTACCGCCCCCCCCCCCCCCTCTCCCCCCCCCCCCCCCCCCCCCCCTCTCCTTTCTCCACCTCCTCGCATACAACGACACAAACACCAACACATGCACGCACGCACGCGCGCTCGCACACGCACACAACGCGCGCACACGCACACACACAAGGTCGAGCACACAAAAAGGGGAAAGGGGGACAGATTGGGGGGAGGAGAAGAGGAGGGAGAGGAGAGAGAGAGAGAGAGAGAGAGAGAGAGAGAGAGAGAGAGAGAGAGAGAGAGACAGACAGACAGACAGGCGGGCAGGGGGTGGGGGGTGGGAGGAGGGTGTGTGTGTAGAATAAATACATGAATATCCATTGTGCAAAGTACACTAGTTAAATAGTCGTATTAGATGGTGTTTTCAAATATTTGAATAACAGGTTTTGAAGCCTCTGAAAGTGTTACAACAACAACAACAATAACAACAACAACAACACACAAGAAAGCCACTGCTAACCTCGACGTCTTCTTATCACCAGGATCTGAAAGCCACGACAATCATGAGGACAGTCGTTTTCACCGGCAGCTGGTACACACACACATACACAAGTCACAATTATCGATTTCATGCCTCATCTATCATCACGATGTGGTGTGATGTGGTGTGGTGTGGTGTGGTGTGTGTGTGTGTGTGTGTGTGTGTGTGTGTGTGTGTGTGTGTGTGTTTGTGTGTGTGTGTTTGTGTGTATGTGTGCGTGTATGCGCGCGTACGTGCGTGCGCGCGTGTGTATGTGTGTGCGTGCGTAAGTGCGTGTGTGTGTGTTTGAGAGAGAGAGGAGAGAGAGAAGAGAGGAGAGAGAGAGAGAGAGAGAGAGAGAGGGGCAAAATTGTGAAATACAAACAATATATTTATGGTGTGTTCTCAGTTTTTCATGATGGGAAATCGACTCAAGCAATCTCACACCGCCATAGAACCAGATCTGGGCGTCACCTCAATCTGATCCGAGTAATTCAGCACTTGCTGTCAGCGCTATTAGCAAGGATGGCCCTCTCTCTCTTTCTCTGTTCTCATGTGGCGCGCTCGCGCGCATGCGTCCCCCCCCCCCCCCCCCCCCCCCCCCGTGTGTGTGTGTGTGTGTGTGTGTTGTGTGTGTGTTGTGTGTGTGTGTGTGTGTGTGTGGTGTGTGTGTGTGTGTGTGTGTGCGTGTGTGCGTGTGTGCGTGTGTGTGTGTGGTGTGTGTTGTGTGTGTGTGTGCGTGTGTGTGTGCTCAAGTGAGAAGATGGACAGCAGGAGAGAAACGGAGGCGCGCACGCACTACTCACTCACCCTCACACCCCCAACACACGTTTTTAAGACTCAAATAAAATATTCTATGCCGAGGCGTAGCCTTACAATCTATCGTTATCATGCACACGCCATTTCGGTACAAACTGTCAAACTGACAAATCAACATACCATCACTGTGAAAGTAATTCAAATACGGGCAAGTAGGTTCCTCATCAAAGTAATAGTAAAGTGTCAGGTAGGCAAGAAAGAGGGACATAAGAGAGAGAGAGAGAGAGAGAGAGAGAGAGAGAGAGAGAGAGAGAGAGAGAGAGAGAGAGAGACTGACAGACAGACAGACAGACAGAGGGAGGGAGGGAGAGGTGATAGTAGCAGACAAACCAGGGCTGAGGGTGAGGGTCGAGTGGTGAGGGTGCTCAGACGGTGTGTTCAAATTATTGGCCACAGAAGAGTTTACCAATGGAGATTTATGATTCTGACTTAAAAGAATCAAGTTTACCGAGACATGAGATGTTCATGTAGCTGTGTCTTGAGATGCATTGGTGAATTCGTATTTTGTAGACTGACTGGAAATGAGTTCCAGACATGTGGCCTAGAGCAAGCTAGGTTCGTTTTGTATTGATGAATGCGTGGGTACAGCAAAACGGAATTCTTTCAGACCAGAAATCCCGATCAAGAGAGAGAGAGAGAGACAGAGAGAGACAGAGACAGAGACAGAGAGACAGAGAGAGACAGAGACCGACAGACAGAGAGAGGAACTCAGCTATTTGTTTACATGCAATAGCAGAATGAAGCGCACACTATGAGCGGCAGACGAGAGGGGCAGGTACATACAATTTTAACGACGACTTGTCCGTAGGACAATCAGCGTGAGCTGCTGGTGAAACTTGTTACATAATCAAAGCTATTCCTCTTCCTCCCCCCCCTCCCCCCCCCCCCCCCCCCCCCCCCCAAAACGGTTAAAAAAGAAAGAAAGAAAATAGCGTCCTTGTAACCATGTTCATATCTCCATTCACACTAATCTCGTTACTGTAGTAATTCCTGACGATGCATGTGACGGCCACCACAAAAACAGGTGGCTGGTAGTCAACATCACATCGCAAGTTCTCACCCCTGACAATGAGTCGATGACCTCAGCATCCCAACAGCATCGTGCGCACCTTTCCCCTTTCATCTTCCCTCCCTCTACCCCCCCCCCCCCCCCCCACCACCACCCTCCTCTCATTGTTACTTTCCAACTCCCCTGCCGCTCCAAGCCCCCTCCCCTTCTCTTTTTTGACCCCTGTCTTTACTTTTAACAGCAGAAGTCTGAAGTGTTCTGACCTTGATTAGTAGGTATGCTGTCCTTGGCAATGCTGTGACAGCCACCTGCATGCTACTCCTCTCGACAAAATATCATTCCAGATGTCTAGTTCTTTTAGGACACTTTGATCTCGATTCTTTTTATTAAACCGACAGGTCATCAACATATTCCAAATGTTGATCAACAGCATGGTGACATATACTTGATGTAGTATTTGGATCTAACATGCATGACGCGTTACTTTGTTTCATGCGAGTTCGGATTTTCCCATAAAGTGTCTGTTCTCGATCATTTTGGCAACAATGCAAAATTTCCAGTGTGTCACTCTACTGATTACAAAAAGATCCCCAAATGCTGAAACGAGATATCATGTTGCTGACATCATGCTGCCTCACTTTCTTGCTTCATCATAATAATTTATGCAGTGTGACTTGGGTACATTACGCAAAATACATCTGTACGTGGCACCTGGTTCTCTAGCT
>CM065716.1:48108028-48110528 GCA_033310375.1 Conus canariensis | reverse complement strand
GAAATTCACAGGCGCTTTTCGTGCAGTTGATGGGCATACCCCCCTCCCCCTCCCCTCCTCTCTTAGACCCCCCAGGCCAGCCAATACTACCCCAAGAAAAAAAAAATTGAATAAAGAAAGTAAAAAAAAAAAAGAAAAATAAGAAATGAGGTAGGGATGTTGGAGGGATGGAAAGGGAAGTAAAGAAGAGTAATTCAATCACTGTTGCTTAAAAGTCTGAGGCCGCTTAACGTCGCTTCCGCTCACGCTATTAACAAACTAAAGCGCGGGTCGTTCGTTTTTATGAAATTTTTCAAGTCAGATTACAAGAGGATACAGTGTCGTAGAATCTTCCAAGACTGGACAGGTACTCTCAAGGCCTCCACCAACGTAACGTTCAAGAAATTAAGGACAGGCGCTTTTCATCCCATTGAAGTTGATGGCTACCCCCCCCCCCCTACTCTCCTCTCTCAGACCCCCCCCCCCCCCCAGGCCAGCCAATACTCCCCCATCCCCATCGCTCCCCCCTCCTCCTCCCAACTTTATTTAGGAAACAGGCATGAATAGAATTAGAGTTCATTCTGTGCTCACAACCAAAGTACGCATGTCTAAGAAACTTCCATGTGTGTGTGTGTGTGTGTGTGTGTGTGTGTGTGTGTGTGTGTGTGTGTGTGTGTGTGTGTGCGAGTGCGTGCGTGCGTGTGTGTTGAGAGAGAGAGAGAGAGAGAGAGAGAGAGCGTGCGCAAGGTTACATGGTTTTGAATGAGCGTGTGTGTGTGTGTGTGTGTGTGTGTGTGTGTGTGTGTGTGTGTGTGTGTGTGTGTGCATCTTTAGCTAGCGGTCGTTCGTTCACCTATCTTATATCCAAGTAGTTTCCATTGCTTGCAGCGAGTGTGTGTGTGTGTGTGTGTGTGTGTGTGTGTGTGTGTGTGTGTGTGTGTGTGTGTGTGTGTGGTTATGTGTGTGCATGTTTAGCTAGGGGTCGTTCGTTCACCTATCTTATATCCAAACAGTTTCCACTGCTTGCAGCGAGTTGAATTGCAGGGAAGGGGAGGAGGGCTAGAGAAGACCGGAGCAAATTGATTCCGCCCACAGTTCAGCTTGATTAAAAGTTGCCACTTTCGTGTTTCCGTCATTGATATATTACATATCTTTCTCTCCACCACTTTCTCATGTGGCGAAAGTGAGAACAACAACAAGTGAGAACAACAACAAACAAACAACCAGCCCCGTGGCGAAGTGGTTAGCGTCGCAGACTCCCGGCTGGGAGGTCGTGGGTTCGAATCCCATCAGAGTCATGTGGGTTTTTCTGCCCCAACCGGCTCCTACCCAGAGTTGAGTTTGCTGCGGACTCAGTTGGGAAGACTGGGACCACACAGTCGAGTTTCATCCACTTAATGGATGCGTTTCTGAGAGTGTTGCTCAAATTTCCTGACCAACACTGCAGGTGCCTGTATCTCTCGGGCCTGGTTGACGCCGGGATATATTATGAAAGGAAGCGTAGAGTACAGCCCTGTCATGTAGTCTCAGACCGAAATGGAAATCCGAAGCATCATCTTAATCATCCTCATTCTCATCGATCAGCATAAAAAAAAATGTCTCAAGCTCTGTGGCCCTTCATGCCCTGCTCTCATGGTGACCTCAATTTCGATGTCCTCTCCACGTCCGTGGCCTTGGTTTGGTTCCGTCGGGGTCACCGATATCGGCGAGTCCATGGGGGCTGTCGTTGGCTCCGCGACTAAGCAATTATTGTCGTCAGTAGGGGGCTTAGTAGGTGGGTGGTGTCCTGCGTATGTTAGATCAGAACAGGCGGCACTGAACACCACCGAAGTGACTCGGCAGCAGTGCAGTGTCTCCTCCGGTGGGTTGCCTCTCGACGACTTGACATTGACTGCTCCCTGTGGATTGCCGGTGTCGGGGCTGCGGCGGCGCCGACCGGGCTGTGGCTGTGGACGGGCTGTCGGAATGAGCGGCGTGGGTGCAATGCCTCTGAGGTAGCGCAGAGGTTGGGACAGCAAAAAAAAAAAACAACAACGACAACAACAACAAACAAACAAGCAAAGAAAAACGCATATCAAGGTAGAAAGGAGGGTATGTCATATACTTGTGGAGGTGTAGAAATGGCCTGGACGGCGGCGATGATGAGATCAAACAAAACCCGGAGTTTCATTGTTGTAAACAAGAGAAAAGTGTGTTGACCGTTTGAACTTCTTCCTTTTGAACACACACACACACACACACATACACACACACACACACATGGAATCACTGTTGCCACGTTGTCAATGTTATGTACTAAGGAGTTTCATCTCATTGCACGCATGCTGTCACTTTCAGTAAGAATCCCCCCCCCCCCCCCCCCCCCCTCCCACCACACCAAATAACAACAACAAAACAAACAAAAAAACGTTTGGATGATTGCAGTTTCTTTTTCATGCATGTATAGCCAATTTTATGACATATTTCCACGTGCTCAGCCGGATTTCTTTCCTTTTTCTTTAGGTTACCCCTCCGACGTTTG
>CM065716.1:48085528-48103028 GCA_033310375.1 Conus canariensis | reverse complement strand
TCTGGATGTCCGTCTCTCTTAGCACTATCCTTTATCCCCACCTCCCTCTGCCCCGCTACTCCCGTTCCCTTACCATGCCATGCCACCTACCCACCCTTCAACACAGAGGAGAAAGGGACAGACAGACAGACAGACAGACAGAAAGACAGAGAAGGGATGGGGAAGAAAGGGAGGAAGGGAGGGCGATGGATGGAATGGAAGAGACAGTCAGACAGCGACAGAGAGACTGAAAGAGAGAGAGACAGAGACAGACAGACACAGAGATCCAAGAATATAAAGTGAACAAACTAGCGCAGGTCATCGAGCAGATAAAGGCACATGAGGAGTGGAGTTCGAAGTCACTCTTTTCCAGTATCTTCGTGTCACCGTGTTCACCCCTACTTCACTTAGGCCTAATGTATGTCTTTGGCTAATACTCCTCCTTTTAATGTGTCCTTCTCCACAGCTTCATCTCCTCGTCTTTGGCTCTCAGGATGGATAAGGGGGGACACTGCTCTCTCTCTCTCCCCACACACAACACAAGACGAACACACACACACACACACACACACACACACACACACACACACACACACGCCTCGTTCAATATTGACATCAGAGTGTGCTGGTTTTCTTGTCTCGCAAATCCCCGACATTTTCCTCGCTGCAGTGCAGAAGCTTCTGACATTGTGTGTGTGTGTTTACCTCCTAGGAAAACATGACTGCGGCAACGATCCCTCCCCTCGCCCCCTTCGCACACACACCATGTCTCTCTGCCTGCATGCATGCTTGCATACCTGTCTCTCTGTCGGTCGGTCGGTCTCTCTCTCTCTCTCTCTCTCTCTCTCTCTCTCTCTCTCTCCACGTTTCTCTGTATATCCCCATGTCCTCTCTCCGTCCTTTCATTCCTCCCTCTCCTTCATCAACCCGCCAACTCTATCTCCTACCCCCAATGCGAAAGAAAAACATGAACGATTGATAGAAAGGCACACACAGACACACAAAGGAGAGCAGACCAACCCCCCCCCCCCCCCCCACACACACACACACACCCCACCCCCACCCCGTCCTGACTCACACACACCTCCTCTCCTACCTCCACCCTTTCTCCACCTTCTGCTCCATCCCACTTCTAACCGCCCCCCACTCAATTCTTTACAACTGTTAAGAAAGAAAAGTGAGAAAACGTAAACAAAAACAATAGTGCAAACAGAAAGAAAGTCACAAAGAAAGAACAACCACGTGAAACAAACGGGAAGGAAAGAAGACAGCGGGGAAATCGTCGAATAAGGAAGGAAAAAGTCAAAAAAGAAAGAAAGAGACAAACAAACAAACAAAGAACTAGCAAACACGATAACCCTGAAAAGAGAAAACTGACGAACGAAAACACGGAAGCAAGACGGCAAACAGACAGAACACAAGGAAAACAAAGCTTCAAGCAGAGGATCTCCACATTTGCCACTTCGGCTCTGAATGTTGACGGCACTGCCTCGCCAGGTCGTTCATTATCCCCAAAGTCTGTGCATGAAATTTCCTTTGTATAACCCAGCCCCACCACGTAGGGCAAACGAGCAGAGCTGGAATCCAGTTAAGAACAAAGAAAGAAAGAAGGAAAGAAGGAAAGAAAGAAAGAAAGAAAGAAAGAAAGATCGAAAGAAAGAAACAAAGAAAGAAAAAAAAAAGGATATGGTATGTACAAATAAAATGTTCGCGGTAAAAAGATGAATCCATGTTCAACAGGTCAGTTTAAAAACTGAAAAAGTTTTTTATTTATTTTTAAATTCGTTCTTGATTGTGTTTTGAGCCCAAAAGTTTTGGGGGGCGCGGGGGGACCCAAGGGGCAGCAGGACAGGAGAAGGTCTTCTGAAGCAGAGTGCCACCCTCATGCAAATTCGGCCCACAACTCCTTCCGCTCTATGAGCGCATTACATGTAGTTCATGACTCATTTCTACTGTCACCCTTTTCTTTTCCTTTCTTTCCTTTTCTGTCCTTTCTCCTTTCACGTTGCCTGGAGTCCAGCCTGCACCTCCAGGATGGTCGGGCGCCTCCAGGCCAAGTCGCCTCGCGCCGGACATCTTCATCGCACTGCTTTCAGACAACTGTTGCAAGATAAGAAATTCAAGCCTTTTGGTCTTCCTTTATAATTCCCATCGACCGGGTCCAGCTGGAACTCTTCTATGCTGCTTCTCCCAATGCCTTTAGGGCTCTAGCCCTTTTTTTTTCAAGAAACCCAGAGCTGTTAAATGAGATCAAAAGGAAGGCGTGATGGCCGACACACGTGTTAGCCCAAACTCCAGAATCCACAGTGTTCGCTTTTGTGTCTGGGTCTTTGAGTCAAATCAGAACTCCCACTCACAAAACACACACACACACACACACACACACACACACACACACACACACACACACACACAAAGAAAAAGAAGAAGAAAAAAAAACCCATCCGCTCCCAACCTCCCACAAATCCTACCATTTTCTATTACCCCTCCCCGCCCCGGGAAAAATTTGAACCTTTCGTTCAAAATACTGCTAACAGGGTGACGACAGTCTGAGCACCAAGTAGTTATCGTCCAATTTTCGTTCTGACGAGAACCAGGACCATTTGCTCGACTTTTCTCGTTTACTGTCCTGGCATCTTGCCCACAATGGTAGACGAAATGGCGACCGCCCTCTTTCGCGAAGATGTTTACACGAGTTTACGTGATGCAAGTATCGCCTGCTATACAATATAGAAATGGTTCACCGATATATTTTTTTTCCACCGTAGATCTCCTCCCTAAACTCCTTCCCCTTCCTCTTTCCCATTTTTCAGTTTTCAGTTTCTGTGGATTGATGGAAATAGTAGTCCTGCAATTACGTATAGGTTACAAGTACACATTGCGCGTGCAGCAGTCTAGACGCCATTTTTCGCCGTTTCAACCTTCAATACATAAGGTCGCACGAAAATTACCGCTCCTTTAAGGTTTTGGTGGCTGACTGAAGATCGGATGAGTTCGTTTTCTGTTACATTCAATCCCTCTTTTTCTTTCCTTTTTTTTTTTTTTTTTTTTTTGAATCGTCGGAGGAAAAATAAGGGTTAGCAGTAAAGAATAGGTCGGTCGGATTACCGCAACCAAAACTTCTTTTTACATTAGTTTCAATAGTGAAGACAGCATGGAAAGGGATAGTTTCTATAGAGACACCCAAGTCCTGCTAGAGGATGTCAGAGAGTGTGGCGCCTACACGAAGCTCAAACTGCTTTGAGAAAGAGAGGGAGAGGGTCCTGAAGGGTCGTGAAAATCCCTGATTTCCAGGCGATGTTATAAACTGTCTCAAAGTTAAAATAAAAGAAAAATAATGAAGAAAAAAAAAAAAGGGGGGGGTGGGTGGGGGGGGGGGGGGGGGGGGGGGGGGGGGGGCAAGCCACATATGTTGTTTATTGATTTAAAAAAAAAAAAAAAAAGTTGTCGATAGTAGTATTTCGACAGTAAATGATCCACTGTGCGATGGTATTATTTTCGGAAAATACGCTGTTTGCAGCCAAAAGCCCATCGGCTTCCAGATTCCGTACGAACCCAGTCTTTAACCATTATTTCTCCATCAGTTTACAAAAGCGATTGGTCAGAGGCATCGAACAATACTAAGTAGGATTTATGATTTTTTTTTCTTGTTTTGTAGTTTGAATAATTAGGATTTTCAGCAAAGAGGGCGGGTGAGAGTAATCCAGTCGTTTTTGCCCCGAATAGTGTTTTGGAAACGAACAAAGAATGTCATCCAGGTCGGGAACAGAGTGGATTACAGGTATAAAGAGCCGATTTGATGTCAACGAGAGTCCAGGACAGGTTACACAGTCTTCAGTGTAGTCTCGGGAAAAGTTGTGCACAGATTTATTTTCTTTCAATCGTTTACTTTCCAAAAAGACAACAAATTCCAGTCGGAGATAATAAATTTTCCTGGGCTGAACCCATTGTGATAACTATTCTTCTCTGCAATCTCTCTTAAACAGGGCGTCATCGCTATTGCAAACCTGCTTTGGCTGTGAATCGACACTTTTCATGTGGTACCAACCGGCTGGTTAGTTCGAACCTCATAGTCATAGCCTGGCCATTAAAAAGTTCAAGCATTTCCTTGTATTTCATCTAGTTTCCTCAGTCTGGCAGCAGCATCCCTGCGACACACATCTCTCTCTCTCTCTCTCTCTCTCTCTCTCTCTCTCTCTCTCCCATGATTTGCCTGTCGACTTGCAAGATTGTCATCCCCGAGAAGTGTTTGGGCCAGGCCGCTGGCTGATCCCGTCTCTTCGCCTGTACACTGAAGATTTGCGGCCATTTTGTGTGTGTGTGTGTAATCAATACTTAAATATTAAATGGCTATGTCCAGTGTAGCCTGCTTCGTTATGTGAACTGTAAGCTCATTCTGTATGCTGGCAGTGGAAATGTTAAGAATCAGTATGAGTGTGTGTTGTTATTTCATGCGGAAAAGTGTGATGCTATCTCGCGTGAATTGTTTGGGAGTAGTATCCATTTGCATATGCAGCGCTCTCTATGTTTTAGTGCCTGATGTTATGTGTAGTATGTAAATGTGTGAATATGAAGGTGAGGACGGGCCTATAGAATTATTTACGGCTTTCTTTTTCTTAATGTCATGTCATGAAACGTACATCAATGTTGCACGTAACTGTACTCAACGTTATGACAACAATTTAAATTTTGGAGTAGATCAGCTGTTGCAAATAAAAAACAATTATTTGCTGACAGTACATTCTAATTCTGTGTTTCTGTAAAGTACTCTCTCTCTCTCTCTATCTCTTTCTCTCTCTGTGTAAGTGTGTGTGTATGCATATTTATGCATGCAAGCACGCGTGCGTGCGTGCGTGCGTGTATGCGTATGTGCGTGCGTACGTGTGTGTGTGTGTGTTTGTGCATGCGCGCGCGTGTATGTGTGTGTGTGTGTGTGTGTGTGTGTGTGTGTGTGTGTGTGTGTGGTGTGAAAGAACAAAACGAATGATAAGAACGGAAATAAAAGGTGAACAATATGATTAAAGAATTATGTGCGTTTACAGGAACTCTAATGCATATCTCACTTACTGTTTGATTAAGTACATTTATCATAATATTACAACCATAGAAATATCTGATTAAAAACAAAAATGATCTTCATACAACAATCAGCTCACAACGCCTTCTAACAATGGTTGTCTTTACAGTGGATATTTCGCACGTGAATGACGTTTCTGATTCCATATCAACCAAGCGAAATCTTTAATCGAGACTTTTAAATTTAGCTAATTCACAGAGCTCATTTTCCCGTCACATCATGTTTAGTGCAGCGTTATACATTATGTTTACAAAGCATGGAGTTTGGGATGGAAATAAAGACCCCTCCCCCATCCTTGAAAGAAATGGCGTTGGATTTGAAATGGCATTGTAGTGACCTGTGCAACATTACGTGAATAATGTGTCCTGTCATACCTAGATGAGGTGAGAGGTTCATTGACACTATGGATCTTTTCTGCCAGTATGTGTGACCTGCAGCTCCTCATGGGAAGTATGTTCCAATTTTCTTAAGGCCGTGCGCGCGCGTGCGTGAATGTGTGTGCGTGTGCGTGCGTGCGTGCGTGTGTGTGTGTGTGCGTGTGTGTGTGTGTGTGTGTGTGTGTGTGTGTGTGTGTGTGTGTGTGTGTGTTTACAGTGTATGCATTGTTTGCGTGTGCACGTGCAGAGCGAGACAGAAAGAGAGAGAGAGTGGAAGGGGGCGGGTGGGGGTGGGAGAGAGGGTGCGTGTGTCTTCTATCTTTGTGTGCCTGGGGGTGAGGGTGTGTATATGATTGTGATAATCATTAAGCATGAAAAAATAGTGATCTGGCCTTCACTCTAGACAAACACTTTGCCCCCCCCCCCCCCCCCCTTAAACTGTATATTCTCCACCAAAACAGCCAGTAACCCTCACCCCCACCCCCCACCCCACCCCTCTGCCTCTTTCTACTTCTTCCGACTCTCTCTCTCCTTCCAAGGAAGTGCCTCTTCTCCTCCATACTGTCCGATTGATTCTGAGTATTAACTATCCCACCCCCTTCACTCTGTTACCCCCACCCGCCACTTTTCCTCTCCTCCTTTTCACCCTCTTCCACCTTCTTCGTTTAGATTACCGCGGTTAGATGAGTAGTCTTGGTGGTGTATGCTCTGTGTTTTTCGTTTCACTGTGTAGCAGCAGTGCCGTGTCTCCACTTGAAAGTTGTGGACCTGCCTGGTGTGTGTGGTGCCTGTCTGTGGGAGGCGGTGTTTAAGGTTTTCGTTGCGTCGTTTCGTTTGGGTTGTTCGTTTGATGTCTTGGGCGGGACGTTCTTCGTCTTGTTGCCGTGGCCTTGGATCTAGCGCTGTGGTCCCTTTCAGGACTGTTGAACGGGTCGGGGCTGTTCCGTCGGGATTGCGGGGGTCTCTGGTGGTCATTTTCTGTGTTATCGTTGCTGCGTCGCCGTGGATTGTGCCGGGGTCAACCCGCTATTGCCGCGGCCAACAACGGGCCGCGGCAATAGCGGGTTGTTACGAATACGGCAATAACGGGCCGCGGCAACAACGGGCCGCGGCAACAGCGGGTTGTTACGGGCCGCGGCAATAACGGGCCGCGGCAATAGCTAGTCGTCGGCGTTTTCTTCCCGAGTGGCCGGACTAGGTTTTGTTGCTTGGCAACACTGTCCGTCCGGCTGATGGAAGGGGAATCGGCCTCATCCCCTTCTGCCGTTGGGGTGACGGCGCCGTTTGGCGTCCTCCGCCGACTGCTGTGCTGCGGGTGGGTCTTGCGAGGTTTGTGCCGCGTGGGACCTGCTGAGACTGCCTGAAGTTCCAAATCCTGCTTCTTGTTTGTAACGTCTTTTTTGTTTTCTCTACGTCTCACCGATATTGACGTCATTAACACAGCAAAATTTGCGTGTGCTGTCGTGTTTGCTTTCGTTACCTGGCTTTTTGTTACCTTGGTAATACCGCCTGTCTGACTGACAGAATCGGCTGTCTGACTGACAGAATCGCCCTCATCCCCTTCTGCCGTCCAGATGACTGCGGCGCTTCGCGTCCTCCGCTGACTGCTGTATGTTGTAAACGGGTCTTACGACCTACTGAAACTTCGACTGCAGTTCCAAATCATGCTTCTCGTTTATGACGTCTTTTTTGTTTTCTCCTGTCTCACATATCTTGACCACATCGCCTTGCAAGATGACTTGAAAAAAATAGAAACCTGGGCTAAAGAATGGGGCATGAGATTCAATACCAAGAAATGTTACATCATGAGTGTACGACACAGATCACCTTTCTTCTACCAGCTGGACAACCACATCCTACAGCTAGTGGACTCTTACCCCTATCTTGGAGTTGAAATAAGCCAAAAACCTGTCTTGGTCTGCTCACATAGACAAGATCGCCAAGAAAGCAAACGCCAGCCTGGGTATGCTTCGTAGGAACCTACGCTTTTGTTCTGAAGCCTGCCGCAAAACAGCGAATGTCTCTCTTGTCAGGTCCCTTCTAGAGTACAGCTCCACTGTCTGGGACCCATATACGCAAGGCGAAATTGATAGGATAGAAGGCATCCAACGCAGAGCAGCCAGATACATAAAGCGAGATCACCGGTCCCGAAACTCAGGCTGTGTCACAGCTATGCTACAGGACATTGGCTTCCCTTCGCTGCAGGTAAGAAGACGACAACACCGGCTCACCTTCTTATTTAAGATCATCGAAGGACATATTCCTGGCATAGAGGCGGATAAATACCTGACGCCTGTCCGAAACAAGACTTATAAGACCCACAAGTGCGAAAAATCAAGTAAGGAAAAAACATAGTGGAGCAATACGCAAGGAACCACCAGCGCTGCTTCAACATCCAGCATGCTGCAACACTTGTCTTCAAGAACAGCTTTTTCCCACGAACCATCAGGGAATGGAACAACTTAGACAACAGTGTTGTTTCCGCAGGGACTGTGGAGGAATTCAAGAACCTCCTCCAACAGCCCCCCAAAGAGGAATAAACAAACACTTCCCAGTGTGTGTGTGTGTGTGTTACTTTCTAATCTAGTCACCTAAAGTAACTCCCTCCCAAACTCACCCCTCCTTCATTTCCTACTCACCCCAACCCCCTTCCCATCGCATCCTTGCCCCCCATCTCGCTAGTTTCTTTTTTCCCCACAAAAACAAAAAACAACAACAACAAAAACCGAAACCTGCATGGCGTCTCCAAGCTCAGTGCAGTTATTAGATAAAAAGGAATTTGGTTGTCTGAATGATCTCAAAGTTTCACAACTCAAAAGAATTTTAGTTGAAAATAATCTTCCTAAACATGGCAAGAAAAAGCATCTTATTAATAGAATAAAATCTAAGCATAGTGAGGGAAAAAAACGGTTGTCCTGAAGAAGAATGTGCTGTTGATACCTCTTTAAAAACAGCAAAATCATCACAATCTTGCTCTGTTTTATCGCCAGATGTATCATGCGTAAATTCGTCCGCATCAGCATCTCCTCTCCCAGCAACTGTTGATGTGAACACATCTTCCACAAATCCCAACTTTTCTCCAAAGAAATCATTGTCTTTTCGCTTTCCAGTACTTCTGGAAGATACGAAGAAAACATCTGCCACACCGAGTGGTCTGGGCATTTTGAGCAAAAAGCTTTGGGTTAACTCCATCGGACCCATAGCCGGTCAGAAGCAGCTCTCCTCGGGCAGGTGGTTGATCGGTTGTACTTCTGCCGATCAACAAAATCGACTACTAGAAACAACCAATTTGTCAGGAATTTTGATAAAATGTTCTGTACCTGAGGTTTTCACCTAAGGTGTGATATAGCCAGTTCCCCTTGACATCAGTCTTTCTGACATTAAGAAAGGAGTCATGTTTCTTCCGTTAAAAGACTTCCCAATAAAGATGGAAGTGAATCAAGAGCTATAAAAATCACTTTTTCAACATCTACTCTGCCAGAAGAAATCTGTATTGGGTTCCAGTGTTTCTCTGTTGATCCTTTTAAACCACCTGTCTCTCGTTGTACTCGGTGCAACAGACTGGGGCACACAAAGTCTGCGTGTCGGGCTAAGCCGACTTGTGGAAGATGTGGTCACAATGACCATGTCATTGAATCGTGTACCAGGGCCAAACACTGTATAAACTGTTCTGGAGATCATTCAGCCTCTTACCTTGGATGCCCGAAATATAAACTACGTGTTCTGGCCGGTAAGCTGAAGCCTTCCAACCACATGCCATATTCTGAGGCTCTCAGACAAATCAAAGTTCAAATTAGCAAAGGAGAGGTAAAGGTGCGGGAATTAAAAAGAAGACCCCAGGGTGCAGGGAAATGATAATTCAACCAAAGCTAATCACCGTAGCAGGTCTTATTCCTCGGTTCTAAGTCAAGGAATGATGAAGGCTCATCAACAAAACCCGCTGCCCACTTCTTTGGATTCTAGCCCCCCTTCAATCTGGGGCACACTTATTTTACCAACTCTTACTGACAGTTCAAATAAAACTAGTATTGCTGTCACAAATCAGACAAGTATAGGACAGACATCAAAGATTTCGAAAACATCTGCGCCAAATTACTGTACTCTTAAAGGAAAGTCTGACTCTTCAAGTTCGTTCAAAAAACAATCTGTAAATTTTGATC
The DNA here is from genome assembly GCA_033310375.1 of Conus canariensis. Classification (NCBI taxonomy): domain Eukaryota; kingdom Metazoa; phylum Mollusca; class Gastropoda; order Neogastropoda; family Conidae; genus Conus; species Conus canariensis. The sequence continues at coordinate 48,093,435 of CM065716.1, read as the reverse complement.
TTGAAAAGATTTTAGTGTGTCTTGAAAATCTCTCAGTGAAATTTCTGACCATCCTAACAAAAATGTGTGATGTCACGACTTCGTCAATCATTGAATTGAAAACAATTCTGTCCATTGCCTGTCTGAACTCAAAATGAAAGTACAAGGAGAAGTTTTGTCAAACGTTATCGGTTTTTGCTGCTCTCTGTTTTGATATTCTCGGTTATAGTCCTTTTCCTTACGAATAACATGATGTGTATGAGGCCTGAACAAGTCAACCCTACTGGTATTTCCTCGTTTCTACAATGGAATTGTAGAAGTAAGTGCAATTTTGTATATTTGGAAAAAAATTTTTGCAGAAGCGTTCTTTTGACGTAGTTGTGCTTCAGTCATTGAACTGCCACAAAAATGACCTACCCAAGTTAAACGGATTCTTCTACCCACCTGTTATAGATAAGGTAAAAGTCAACGTTAAAATAAAAGTTGCTACATATGTAGCTTGCAATCTTATGTATCAACCGTGCAAAACACCGTGTTCTTCAATACATAAACGTTTATATTCTTGCTGTATAGAAATTAAGGTTGATGGTAAATACTTCAACATTTTGAACTGTTATTATCCAGATGGAATGTCTAAAGGTAAAGCTAAGTGGATAATGGATTTAGACTGCTCTAGACAATGGGTTATTCTTGGCGATTTTCATTCCCACCATGCATTGTGGTCCGAAAATCCCAATAATATTGTTAACAACAACGCATACCTTGCCAGTACAATAATCAACGCCAATTTAACCATTTTAAATGACGGCTCTATAACAAGAATTGCTGATCTATCAGATCAACGTTGCTCATCAGATCAACGATAGACTTGTCTTTAGCTTCCCCAGACATAAACCCTTTGTGTACTTGGCAGGTTCATCAAATACCGTTAGGCAGTGATCATCTCCCTATTGAAATCCAGCTTCTAGTGAGCCCTGAAAAAAACAATCTACAATTCTGGATGCACTAGATATAATGACGATAAGGCCAATTGGGCGCTTTTCAATCAAATTTTCACAGCAGGTTCGTCTTCTCTAAATTTCAATCAAAATACAGTGTTAAAGGAAGGTTTGGAAAATTGTTATTTTGAACTAAGAAAACTTAAGAAACTAACCCATCTATGGATGTTACTACCGAACCCACCAGACTACATAATTGACGAAATTCAGAAATTTACATTTAGGTTTGTATGGGGTAAAAAAAAAGAAAGAGATAAAATCAAGCAAAAAAACATCTGTAAAAAGTATACAGCATGGGGGTATAGGAATACCAAACATATGGAAGCAAATAAATGCATTAAAATTAACTTGGATTCGGAAACTTTCATCAAGTAACCACAGTTGGAAAAAAATACTCTTCTCATTACATTACAAGGTAGAAATTATTCATAAATTATGTGCTGATTTGTCTGGGCAGGATAAGTTAAATAATTTCTGGAGAGATGTATTCAAAGCATATGAAGAAATAGATGAGATTGTTGGTGTCAAAACTGCAGATGAATTCTGTTTAGAGCCTTTATTTTGTAATAGGAACTTGACGATTGGGGGCAGATCTAAATTTTATAAAAACTGGATAGAAAAAGGTGTATTCTGCGTACGGAATCTTTTAGACGAAAATGGTGATTTTTTGAGTTTCCAGTCCTTTGTTGATAGGTATAACATCAATACAGATTTTGTAATATATAACGGTTATATTAATGCTGTGAAAAATTATTCGAGAGAAGCTGGAGTAGAAATAACATGTTATGAAGCGGGCGAGTCAAGTAAATCAATGTCTGTGATATGTTCAGTTTCAAGAGGAGCCTCACTTTATTATGATCTACTGAATCAAGACACTCTAGAGCCAACGTTTTGCAATAAATGGAATGAAAGATTACCGAAGGATGTTAATTGGGCTAAAACTTTTCAGAAAATCCAACAGATAAAAGATATTAAGTTAAGATGGTTTCAGGTTAGAATTATCAATAGGATACTAGCAACCAATACTGTTTTGAAAAACATGGAAATTGAAAATTCAGAAAAATGTTCTTTTTGTAAGAGAGAAACAGAAAACATTCAACATTTATTTTGGTACTGCCCTCATGTTCAAACTTTTTGGCAAAAATTTGAAAATGAAATGAATAGAAAATGCGAAACTATGAATCTACTGTTGAATGAAAATTTTGTCCTGTTTGGTTGTGACAATGACTTTAGATCAGATAAAACATTTGACTTAATCCTGTTACATGCCAAATTCTATATTTACAAATGTAAATATGAAACAGATTTGCCATCATTTCAAGTTTTCATCGTGTATTTGAAAGCAAGATATGAAATAGAAAAGTATGCTGCCTGTCTTCAAATGTCCCTCACAAAGTTCGTTACACAGTGGCTCCCATATTCTTTTTTATTGGATTAATGCATTTTTTTTTTCTGGCAAGGCTTCCAAATAACATGACAACGGTCAGTTGCTTTGTTTTCACTGTTTGATTAATTTATTTGCTTGGTTCAGTCATTTTGTTTTCATTTATTTAACTGTTATTCTTTTTGTGTTTACCCTTTGTGGTTATTAGTGTGTTTATATATGTCTATGATAAGATTAAAAAAAAACCGCATACAGTGTTTATTAAGTGACTGTTATCACTTTGATAGTAGTAGAAGTAATAATAGTAGTAGTTGTGGTGGTAGTAGTAGTTCTATTGATGGTATTAGTATTCACAGTAGTAGCAAGGTGATGATGTTGAAGATGTCGATGATGAAGATGATGATAATGATGATTATGATGATGATGAGGTATATTTTGCTGTTGTTATTGTCCTACTGCGATAAGTATGCGTTTTGCGTTTTGTATTCCTTACTTGTAATTTGTTCTTATGTTCTGTAATAAAAATGGGGAGTTTGTGTTATACTCCCTGTTTGGCTAGTATACTTACCATGTCAGACCATAGCATTCAACGGCAGTTAGCCAGCTCTGTCAGGCCGAATTTTTTCCGTGGCCAATGCAGTCATAAGACAGTCACGTGATGTCACCCCACTTCCGGCCCCGGAAGAAGCCAGTGTCAACTTCCTATAAGTCATTCAGCGAGGCCTGGTGTATGGTGACCCCGAGAACCTTGGCGCCAGAGGGGAAGGTAGGGAGGGAATTAGAGTCTGACATGGTAAGTATACTAGCCAAACAGGGAGTATAACACAAACTCCCCATTTTGGCGTCATATACTTTACCATGTCAGACCATAGCAGAATTTAAAGGAATCGGAGGAGGGCGAGCGCCCTAGTGGTTCTTGGGGTTGACCGATATGGCTGCATTGGCCGCCACAAAGGAAATCCCCTTAGACCCATCAGCTCTGGTCATGCGGATATCCCTCAGGTAAAAATTAATGAAGGGATTTTCCGAACGCCAGTAGGCTGCCTCCAGCAGGTGGCGCACGGGGACAGAGTACTGGAACGCTGTGGAAGTGGCCAGTGCTCTGACCTCGTGGGCCCTGGGTGATAGGACAGGGAGATCCTTGTACGCCTGAGCGTAGGTAGATCTCACCGTCTTGGAGAGCCACCTGGAGATAGTTCCCGCCGAGATATCTCTAGTATTGTTGGGGATGAGGGAGATAAGGAGTCGTCTCTGGGAGGAGCGCCTGGGGCGTGTGCGTTCCCAGTAGTACCTGAGACACCTGGAGGGGCAAAGGTCCATGTCTCCATCTTTTTCTCCCTTTCCCAAGATGTCAGAACTCCGGAAGGAACTTGAGAGAGACTGAGCCGTCCCTGTGGAAGGCGATATCTGTGGGGTCACCGCTGAGGGCGTGAATCTCACTTCGTCTTCTGGCCGAGGCCAGGGCGAGGAGAAAGGTGGTCTTAAAGGAGAGGAGGTCAAAAGGAATAGAAGCAATGGGTTCAAAAGGGGTTTTTCTGAGGGCATCGAGGACCGTAAAAAGGTCCCAGAGGGGAATGCGCCTAGGGGACTGAGCTTCCCGTAGAGCAACTCCTCTAGACACCTCTCTGAGGAGAAAGTCATTGTCAAAAGAAGGGCCCCCCAGTTGACGAATGGTAGTGCAGATAGCTGATCTGTAGCCCCGAATGGAGCCAGCCGACAGCTTAAGGGAAGAGGATAGGTGGGAGAGGAAATTTCCTATTTGGATGTTGGAGGGGCAGTAATGGGGAACAGAGTTATCTGAGCACCAGGTTATCCATCTCTCCCAACGGTAGTTGTAGAGGGATTCGGTGCTGGCTCTGCGAGATGCCGAGGCGAAGTCCCGTAATCCCTGAGAGGCCCCTGCCCCGGCTAGTGTGTCTAGGACGGACTGGGGTCTCTCCGAGTGGGGGGTAGATGCAGATGTTCGCAGTTGGGCTGGCATAGAAGCCACGCGTGTAGGCGAAGCATCTTGGGATTGGAGTGAGGAAGACCTGACCGGGGTTGTCTCAGCATGTCCCAGCGAGGGCTGAGCCGGAGGGGGGAACGTGGGTGAGGGACTTGGGGTCCGGGAACCAAGACTGGGTCGGCCACCATGGCGTTACGAGGATCAGCCTGGGTCTTTCCAGCCTTGCCTTCCTGATCACCTTGTGTAGGATGGGGAAGGGGGGAAAGGCATACGCCAGTAGGCCCGTCCCGGGGAGGGATAGTGCGTCGACTGCATCCGCCTGGGGATCTGGAACGGGAGAGACGTACAGGGGCAGGTGATGGTTGAAGCTGGTGGCAAACAGGTCGATCATGGGCACAAACCAATGGTTGCGCGACACCAGCGAAGGAGGGCCTCTGTTCTGAGGGAGAGGCCTATGGAGCGGGCCTCTCCCCCTTTGTTGACATAGCAAGCTACCGACGTATTGTCCGTGAGGAGGAGAACAAGTCGGTGCGCGACCTTGTGCTGGAGTTGGAGAAGGGCTAGCCTGACCGCTTCCAGCTCCCACTCCCCGAGGCGTGACTGTCCTCCACGTGGGCCCCCCAGCCCAAGTTGGAGGCGTCTGTATAAAGTTCCAGTGGTTGGGTTGGGTTGGGAGGGAGATGGGGACCCCGGTGGAGAGAGTGGCTGGAGTGAGCCGCTCCTCCGTCGCCGAAATGAACCAGTGTCCGAGGGGAATGACCTGGTCCCAGCGGTCGGAGGTCTGTGACAAACGTCGGCGGAACTCCCTCTGAAGTTGGCGTTTGGGGACCCGCCGCAGGGGAATGAGGGGAGACAGGGACTCCATCATTCCTAGGAGGGAGGACAGGGTTCTGGCCGAGGTGTGGGGTGCCTGTGACAGGCAGGAGATGAGGTCCACTATGCGTGCAGGCCTCTCCGGGGTCTGCCAGACGAACCGTAGGAATCGTCTGTGGGCCGGGTGAATCAGGATCTGAAAAATAGGCGTCCTTCAGGTCTACGGATGTGGCCCAGTCGCGATGATGGATGGAGTCTCGGATCTGGGTGGGGGTCTCCATCTTGAACTTGGTGGGCCTGAGGAACTTGTTGAGGGGCGAAAGATCTAGAATGGGCCTCCATCCTCCCGAGGCTTTTGGGATCACAAAGAGTAGAAGCCGGGGTTTGGGTGGGAAATCTTTGAGATGGCCCCTCTTTTGAGGAGGTCTTGGACTTCCGTGCGAAGAGCTTCTGCTTTGGCGGGGGAGGGTTCGTTGGGGGAGGGAGGGGGAGATAGCATGAGGGGGGGGACGCTCGTGGGCCCAAGGAAGGCGAAACCCTTCCTGTAGCACCGCCACTATCCAGGGGTGAGGCGTATGCGTCTCCACTGGTGGGCATGCCGGGAGAGGCTGCCCGCCAGGGGGGGCGAGGGTCTGGGCTGGTGGGTGGGGGATAGGGCGAGGGGGGGTGCTACCTGATCTAAGTCCCCCTCGGGCTGTCTCCCTAGTCAGCTCCGGGAGCGTGACTGTTGGCCTAACCGAAAATTTTGCTGATGGGGTTTTGGCTTAGGCCTTGGGAGAAGATTAGGTCGCTTGGCGGGCCGTGCGGTGCGGGAAGGCGATTGTCTGGGATAGGGTCTGTGCCTGGGGAAGGAACGAAGTGGGGGTCTAGCAGGGCGTGGCGGTGGCCTGGGCGCAAAGGACACAGCCTGCTTGCGTTCCTCAACTGCTTGTGCTATGACGTCAGCCGAGTAGTCGCCAAAGAGCGACTGGACCTGGCCCGGGATGCATCGCAGGGCTGCCTTAAGCGTCGGGGAGAGAGAGGTCCGCGCCAGCACGGCCTCTCTCGCGACCAACAAGCAGTTGAAGTGGCTTCTGGCTGCGCTGTCCGCCGCAGCCGAAAGGTGATGCGAAATCCTGTTAACTAGGTGTCGCATGAAAGGATCGCTGAACAAGCGAGGGTCAGGCTCTTGGTGCGCCTCAGAGCCCGGGTCCCCCGGTACTGGGATGGCACCATCGTCCTCCGGCCATAGAGCCTCCGCTCGCTGAAGGGGCATGTCCAAGTAGGTGTGTCCCGCCGTGGTGTGGAGGATGCCCATCCTGGCTACTCGGACCCATTCCTTTAGGTTCTTAAAGGAGATGGCGCCGGAAGTAGGGGGGGGCAGGTGGGGGATCAACCGACGGTCCGACTGGGAAATGCCCATCTCCCTGGTCACGGGATTGTCCGTAAACAAGGAGGCGACTGAGGGGTTCTTGGGTAGATTGGTCTAGATCTCTGGGCCGGGGGAGAGGGAGAGAAATTCGTCAGCGGGTGCGGCCTCCCTCCTAACGAGGTCTGGTCGCCACCGTTCTATCGTGCGGACATCGTACAATGAGGTGGGGGCTAGCTCCTCGTCATCGTCCGCCTCAGGGAGGTACTGGTCCTGAGAGGGTTCATAGCACCCGTCTTCAGGAGGTAAGTCGAGGGGTGCCTGTAGTGTGTCCCCGGTGGCCCTATAATCGGCGGCCGGGACATCGTCCTGCCGATAGGACAGCGCCCGAGGAGGGAGACCAAGGTCGACCCAGGTAAGTGAGGCCGGGTGCCACATTCGACCATGTAGCTGGTCGTGCTGGGTGTTGGCGTTAAGCCACTGGTCTCTCTCGGGGGCATAGAGCCACCGGTCCCCGGGGAGGTAAACGGGCTGTGGCGGCCCTGGGGAAAAACCATGGTAGGTAGGCCGCACTCAAGGTCTGACCAGCGCGTTGGGCGAATGCGTAGGTCAGACATCCGCCGAGTCGTAGCCACGAGACCCTCTTCTTCTTGTAGGCAGAAAGTCCCCGGGGACCCGGGTAACCTGAATCACTGTTGGGGGGGGGCTTGAGAGGCCGTGGCCTGTCGTCCCCGTCCAGGTCCGTGCACTGCACCATACACGTCCTTGGAATGGGCCTGGGAGGGCCATAATGGTATGGAGGAGGATGCGGAAGTCGAGCCCCCAACCCGCGAAAGTGCGGATTGGTCAGGATGCGGTCCCGTGTTCCTCCCCCTGGAGGAATATGTCAGGTTACCCTTGGTCCCGCTGGTAGATCCTCCCCCCGGAGGAGCGGGACCGCGGACGTTGCCCAAATGGGGATCCGAAAGGTCGGTTCCCCAACGTCCAATACCCCTAGGGAAGAAGGTGACGTTCGATCGGGGTAGGTCGACCGTCCTTGTGCATGGGCACGGCCGGGCCCATGGCGCGGCGTGCCCGCACGCCCAGGATTATGGACACCACCGAGGTCGTGCGTCGGGGTGACCATAAGGCTGCTTCCGGAGTCGAAGCGCTCCTCGAGCTCAGGTGTTGGCTGCACCTGTGCCCGGTGGGGCCGAGCGCTATGAGTGCACGTATCAATTTGGGGGGAAAAAGAGATACGTGACTCATCAAGGCGAGTGACGGATGGTGATTCCATCCCAGATCCGTCACCCGTGCTGGTCCGCGGCTCGGCAAGGTGCCCCGGGGGCCGAGATTCGCGTGACTCAGCATGATAGTTAGAAGTCTCCGAGCGAGTCCGTAGGCTAGAGGGCAAGCTGGCCGATGGAGAAGGGGTGGGGGAGGGCGAATTCCGTTGGCTAG
>CM065716.1:48075528-48080528 GCA_033310375.1 Conus canariensis | reverse complement strand
TGTGTTGTGTGTGTGTGTGTGTGTGTGTGTGTGTGTTAGAGAGAGAGGTTTTACTTTGTTCATGTTCTACGTTTTCTTATTGTTCTTACAATAAGCCTACACAAGACCTCTCTCCCTTGTTGTTCTTACAATAAGCCTACACAAGACCTCTCTCCCTTACTGTTCTTACAATAAGCCTACACAAGACCTCTCTCCCTCCCACCTCTTTGCCTCCTTCCATGTGTTGGTAGCTCTATTATTTGTATGCATGAATGGTATTGCATGTAGAAGTCTATATGTGTGTCAAGTATTTCCACATAAATGCATACTTTTTCTTTTCTTGTTTAATTTTGTTCTTGTCTCCCCACCCCCACCCCCCTCCCACCCCCAATTTATTGAACCCCAAGCATGAGTCAGCTTAGTGACGACAGAATAAGCTATGTTTAAAATCTCAAATCTTCACAACTCTCAGCAGTTCACTCTCTTCAGAATCGTAAAAAGAAAAGCTCATGATGCCATTTTCCACTATTTCTGAAGGTGTCTCCGTTTATGTTTGCTTTTTTCATGTACTTTTGTTTCCACTCCCTACATTATTTTTACACCGCGACAGAATGGACTATACCTAAAACCTCAATCCTTTCATGCGTAAGGATTCCGCAGCTCTCTCTCTCTCTCTCTCTCTCTCTCTCTCTCTCTCTCTCTCTCTGCTGTCTTTCCCACACACGCCCTTCCCCGTCTTTTCTTCCTTAACAAGGAATGCGAAGATATATTCTGTCTTTTCCTCCGCCTCCCCCCTTCCCTCTCCTATCTTCCTTACCAGTCTCCTATCCCATCTTATCCTATCCTATCTCCTCATTCTTCCTCATCTCCTTTTTCTTTCTGTAACACACACACACACACACACACACACGTCATCAACATGGCGATGAAAGATATGCCCAACTAGCTGCTCTCCACAGAAGGGTGTCATAGCACGAACTAGGGGGTTAAAAGTCTCCAGAAAGAACGGTAGCCTGTGTAAGAAACTATCCGCTAGCCTATGAACACGAACCAAGCTGCGAAACCTACAGATCCAGATTTATCTGAAAATGCTCCTGACGATTCTCAGGATCAGAGCAGGCAGAACTATAACGGTTGTGCTCTGAAATGTTCCGAATGTATTGTTATGTTCCGTGGTCAAAAACCATGTCTCCTAGCTGTGTATGTTCATTCAAACATCTCGTAAGTATATATGTCAGGAATGTGCTGCAAGCTTTATGAATTCTGAGCTTCTTTTGGATATCGAAAAAGGAAAAGTAGAAGGGAGACTTGGATGCACTAGATCTAGATCTACAACTACAACCATATCTAATTTTAAGATCGACAAAGATGTTCAAACTGAAGCATACCCGACACTGAGCCCGTTTGCGTACTTTTGAAATTTGCTGGCAGTCAGAATTGAACCAAGGTGTTCTAGAAAGTTGGTATTTTAATGGAAGACATCGGAATACAGGTTTTTGCAGATTTTATCAAAGTATTAGTTAGAGATTCTGCTGGGTCTTGACTTGGAAGAATGTCAATTTCCTGGAGCTCCTTTGAAATATTTACAGCAAAACGATTTCAATTAGTCTTCTAATTAAGGTGTTGTGGAACTGAGGCGTTCTCAGTTGTTCTGGGTTTTAACAGAACGGGAAAATGGTCCCTTCCATGCAGATCGTCATGGACAGACCACTCATAGTCCAGGACCAGCGAGGAGGCACATATTGACAAATCTAAGCATGAAAGTGTACCTGTGGAGGCCCATCATTCAGACAACACAAACCCAACTCTGAAAAGACATCTTCTAGAAGCAAACCTCTGGATGACGAATTCACATTACCCCAAAAGGTTTATGGCCATTAAAGTCATCCAACAACATACAAGGGCAAGGAAGTTCTTCAATCAGACTGACAAGGTCCCGACGGCAGAGAGGGACAGAAGGTGGTAGATATAACGAGCAAATTGTAACGGTTTTATGGAGAATGACTCTCGCAGCTACTGCCTGAAGAGGGGTAGCAAGAGCAACAGGGCCAAACAGCAAAGCTTTGTGGATAAGAAGGGCAACGCCGCCCGTTTGTCCCAATGCGGAAGGTTGTGCAGGTTTGGAAGGAATATTGAAGCTAGAAAGAGCGAAGGTCTTCTGGCTTTGAATTTTTGTTCCTGAAGAGCTACTACCTGAGGTTTTAGTGTACGACACAAAAGCTGCAGCTCCTCAAAGTTCAAGTTTGAACCATGGATATTCCAATTAATTAATCTACTATCCATGGAATGGTGCAGAGGACAAACAGGAGAGAGATAAGTTCATCTCCGACTCGTCGTCTGCATCCAATGGAGCGTATTCGTTTTGTAGATGGATATGTTTGTTTCGTTCTCCAGACCAGCTGGCAGACTTACCCGCAGGCGGAGACGGCTTTGGTTTTGGAGACGGTGGAGGTCGCCTTTTAATCTCCACCATCTCCACACTTAGTTGGATTCCCTTGCTCGCACGGGCACTGCTCTTGAAAGTTCGAGACTGGAGGGCTGGTTTTATAGTCTACCCAGCAGCAGACTGCTCGGCAGTCTGAAGGTGGCGGATTTGTTGCCCCTGCCAGGGGCATCCATTTGGATTGGGAGGCAATGGATACTTTTCCTTGCAATGTTTTGGGGGAAAAAAAATAAACACATCAGTGTGACAGCAAACAGAACAAGTGGAAACTTTCTTCACAACTGAGGCGAACAAAGAAACTGAAGCAGGCTGATTACCAAGGACCTGTTTCCGTGCCTCGAAAAGTGAAATTCTATTTTGTTTTTGCTTTTTGGATGTTGGTTTCCTCGATCCAAACTGGGCAGCTGCATGAAGAGGAGGGGTGGTCGCCATCGCAGTTTGCACAATGAGCCGGATCTTCACACAGCCCATCATGGATTGCTTTGCGGCAAACACCACACACCTCCTCTCCAGAACAGTGATCTCTGACGTGCCCTAAACTGCAGTTTGCCCGGAGAAGAAATTTACTGGCAACATTTTTTTTTTAATGTCCAAAAGGCATATGATCAAGTTTGGCATGAGCGACTGTTATAATAATTGAAAACTATTGGTCTCTCTGGGCACATGTATAATTATTTCAAAGCTTTCCTAGCCAACAGAACCTTACAAATAAGAACAGGAAAAACCTATTCCAGGAAAAGATCACTGGAAATGGGAATCCCTCAAGGTTCTGTAATTGCTCCTCTGCTTTTCAATATTCGAACTCATGATCTTCCAAAACATATCTAAAAATTGCAGTTTAGTTCAATATGCTGACGATATTTGTATGTGGTTGAATGTTACTCCCAAAAAGTAAACACCAGTAAGAGCGGTAAACTACATCAAGACATTGTATCAAAGTGATTTAGATAGTATTACTAACTTCAGGTTTCAGAATGGTTTATGCGTATCGGCTGAAAAGTCGCACATGATGTTATTTGATGCAGGTGGTAGTTTTTGTAATCTTACACCTTCACAGACTGGATGACTTTGCGCTTGATTTTGTGACTGAGATAATTTTTGTTTTCAACATTATCATGGAGTAAGCATATTGAGTACATTATAACTCAAGCGAGGAAGTCTCTTAACGTATTAAAAGTTGTCAGCAAACAAAGTTTGGGTTAAGATAGTCAATTCATTTAGCTACCTCCTTAGTCAGATCAAAGTCGTCGTATGCACAAGAAATATCTTTAAGTGTCCTAAATACCTATTGAAGAAAATGCAATGCATGGATTGCAAGGCATTCAGAATAGCTCTTGGGGTTCCGCTATACACATCCGTTTACGGACATATCATGAATGTGGTGTTTTGCCCCTTGATAACCACCGAAAGCTTGCTTGTGCTAAATATATTGTGAGAAGTTCAAATGAAAATGAGCTTAGTATGCAGTCTGATTCTCATTTTCCCAAACGCGCTAGATCTATAAGATCAAATAAGACTATTCTTACATGTTCATCAAAATTGTTTAAAGCAGCAAATGTTGATTATGAAATGCCGCTAAGCGTTTCCCTTCAAGCCCCAGACCTATCTGGGAATTCAAAAGAGCAAACGTTGATTATATGTATACTGATATGCAAACGTTAACAACAACATTTTAGCCACTTTGGTCAAGTCACACATTCCTGATAATTATCCTCATCATTTGAAATTTTTACAGATGGATCTCTATCAGATAAAAATTCAGGTTCTGGCTTTCTTATTCCTTTTCTTAAGGTGGAGAAATGTTTTCATTTGGGTAGAGGCTTTTCTGTTTTTACAGCAGGGCTGATAGCAATATTAATGGCTATTAACTTTAAAAAATTGATATTCAACTTACTTTTTATAAAATACTTTTTTGAGTTGACTCCAAATCTGTGCTTCAAGCTATAAATCAGCTGTACCAAACAACCGGGCTGATATTATCACTGAATTGAACATTCTTATACATGTTTTGATCATAAGACGTACAACAGTTGATTTTTCCTAGATTCGGTCACACTGTGGCATTGTTGGGAATGAACAGGCTGACAGTATTGCCCGTAGGGGAGCTAAAAAGTCTGATGATTCAACAATTCTTCACATTCCCTTGAGTCTATATGAATCTTATGGCATTTAAAAGGAGTGTTTTTTGATAAATGCGATACACTTTTAAAAGAATACTTAATCTTTAAATTTCACGCGCCAAATTCTTCACTGAAGTGTTGTTTAAAATCACAGATGGTTTCTAGTTCTTCTATTTCTGGTTTTCAGGTCTGTAAACTGATTTCTCAGAGGAGTGATTGTATACAAAACAATCGAAAATTAGAAACCTTGTTTTACAGAGTTAAGCTTAATACTCTCCGACAAAAAATCATAAAAATTTGAAGTGCCTTTGTGGAGCCGTTGGAAGTTTTTCCACCCCACACTTGCTTTATGACTGCACTTACTTTAATTCTTCACTCTCGAATTATTGACAGAAAGGTTCACTCTTTATTTTCCAAAATGTTTCTGACTTGTTAGAATTTGTTCAAGTTCTTATCTT
>CM065716.1:48058028-48073028 GCA_033310375.1 Conus canariensis | reverse complement strand
CAGAAGCGACATTTCATTTTGTTTTAAACTGTTTACATACCTAACCAAAGAAAAGAAAAATAGAAGGTGGGATTTGAGTCGGCAAATGAATGCGTTATATTTCTCGAATAGCACATGTCAAGAAATGCAGCTGTTTTCTTCAACGCTTATTCTGAGCTTATTTCAGAAAATACAATCGTAACCTGCCGACGGAAATCACGTGATTTTATTCGTGAATGTGATTGACAGACATACACACACACACACACTCTCTCTCTCTCTCCTCCTCTCTCTCTCTCTCTCTCTCTCTCTCTCTCTCTCTCTCTCTCTCTCAGCTGACTTCTGTGCTCTAAACAGAAACAATCCAGTAATCTGTGACATATAAAAACAAAAATAAGATAGGTGCGTTTATAATGTTTATAATCCTGGATCAGCTTCTTGTGCTTCATCAAAGCTTCCATTTCTACAGCAATAAAGAAATGTACTCGCAACGCTAAGAAGCCAGAGCATGCAGAGAGAGAGAGAGAGAGAGAGAGAGAGAGAGAGAGAGAGACAGAGACAGAGAGAGACAGACAGACAGACAGACAGACAGATAGACAGATTCATAGACAGGTAGCTAGGTAGACAGATAGACAAACAGACAGATCAGCTAAAATGGTAGGCTATGGAGGAATCTAATCCAGAGTATCTAAGGTATATTCGGGGAGTTCCAATCTATTTCAGAACCCACCCAATATAAAGAATATTAAAAGTGTTAGCAAATCTGATCCTTTTTTTCCTGTAGTGACTACTTCCTCATTCCCACTGAAATCATCTGTCAAACTGGACGAAAATCAGAAATCCTAGGATATGTAACTGTTGTCTATTAAAGGGCACCAAACATGCACTATCTAAGCACAACATAAGAGAGTATCTAAACTTCAATATGTTCTCAGAGATCTTTAAATGAAATACCTAATAAACAGACTCCAATTATCATGTACAATCAGCCTTTGAGCACTCTTGCATGAAAGAACTGAGCAAAACAAACGTGTCATATTGCACAGAAGGAAATAAGACAAGGCAAAATACATAACGATAGCATATACACTTTTAGGATTCAATCCCTTTGAAACCGAATTCTTTACACAGAAGACGAAATATAAAAAAAGAAATGGAAGGGATATTATTATACAGTTCTATGGTAAAAAGACGCATTTTAAGGAGAGAAATGGGGCAATCTATGACGAAACCTTAAAAACGAATCAGGGCTGATGGCTAGGCCTGTATCCTATCAGACACTGAAGAAAGTGTAACACATTCGTCACGAGTTACTTTTAAAAACAATGTGAACAGAACTAGTGTGACAGTGATAAGTTCACAAAACATCACCAAAATTAAGCGAATCTCAATCATAATAAATCCTCATATGGAAAGAAGAAATAAAAAAAAAAAATGTTTAAAAAATGGCCAATTAATAAAACTCAGGCGAAAGCAGGAGAACACGGGATACAAGCGATTTTTTTTAATCGTGTAACAAAAATACATTCAGCAGATATAGTCTTTTAGAATTTAGGAATGATGGTTAAGTGTCCTTCTATATAAGACTGCAATGCAAAAATCTTGTGTTCCTTAAAAAAAAATAATAAATTTTAGAGAACCTTAACAAAATAATAAATTTTAGAGAACCCTCATGAATTTGTGGATAATGCTTCCAAGCCTACGTGGCAAAGAAAGACAGAAAATCTAAAAACATACGTGTCAAGTTTGAATAGTACAAAATCAAGTAGAAGGATGAACTAAAAAATAAGCATGCATTCTTTCATCGCATTTGAAAAATGAAAAAAAAATACACAGACTTATCAAACCTACAAGAATTACAATAGTCCTGCAGCCGAAAATTAGTCCTTAAAAACGCAAAATGGGCTACCTTAAAATAAAATAAAATAAAATGAAATAAAATGTAGAGCTCAAAGACATTTACTTTTTTTTTCTCTTATCCTCTCCCTCTGCTACAATTACATCTCATATGCATGAGTTAGCTTAGCAATGAAAGGATGGGCTATGCCTAAAATCTCAATACTTTCATGAATAAAGATTTTCTTGGTCCTGAGCTCTCTCTCTCTCTCTCTCTCTCTCTCTCTCTCTCTCTCTCTCGCACTCTCTCTCTCTCTCTCTCTCTCTCTCTCTCTCTCTCTCAACAAAAAGAATGAGCGTCAAGACACACTTTCAAACAGGTTCATTTTCAAATCAAATGCTAAACGTGAAAATATACATCCCCCCCCCCCCCCCCCCCCCCCACACACACACACAGAGTGGAATTGGAATAGCTATGCTCGTTCCAAAATGCTCACGCGTTCACACACACACACACACACACACACACACACACACACACACACACACACGGACTCAGATAGAGAGCAAGAGACACACACAGAGAGACGCACATACACACACAGACTGACAGGCAGGCGTGCACGTGCATGCAAGCACGCACACACACACACGCATGCATGCACGCGCGCGCGCGCGCGCGCACACACACACACACACAAGCACGCACACACACACACACAACACACACACACACACACACACACACACACATTCAAGACGGATGAGGAGAAGGGTAAAATAAAGAGGTATTGAAACAGGAGCGCATCTCAACTCGGAACACAAAGCACGGAAATTGCAATCTCCTGAATGGAATGAAAAACAGCGCCCTCTTTTAATCTCATTACTGGCGACATCCAACACTTGCAAGAATGTAACACAAGAGAAGGAAAATCTGCCAGAGTGAAAAAGACCTGTCCTTCGCGCGGGAGTTTAAGGAAGAGAGAAAGAAGTGGGGAAGGAAGAAAAGAAAAGAAAATGAAAAAAAAACAAAAAAAAAACGAAACCGTTTTCTTTCTTTCGTACGGTTAGATGAGATATGCAAAAAAAGTGTGGAAGAATTGACAAATGGATCGTTGGGTGTCTTTCTGTATCTTCTCCATCACTTCTTCTTTCTTGTATCCGTTTCTGTCTTCAGTGGGATTTTCTTTCTTCTTCTTTTTTTTTTTTTTTTTTTTTTTTTGGGGGGGGGGGGGGTTGTTTGTTTCTTTTGTTTGTTTCTCCTCTCGACTCGCCCCTTCCCCTCCCCTCCCCCTCCTTCACGCTTTCTGTCTTGACTTCGATAGTGTTTTCTAATCATTGCTTTCTTCTTTTCTTTCTTTCCTTTCCTCTCGTCCTAATAGGCATTTTAACTTGAACCACGTAAAGCCTCTGTAAGAGGTACTGCCGCCTGATTGAGAGAGCATGTCAACATGACCAGTCACAGAAAGGAGGAAGATGACAGCAAAGAAGGTATAAAGGATAAAGAAAACAGACGGTGCAGGAGTGGGGGGAGGGGGCAGATGGTGAGAATAAGAAAAAAAGAAAGAAAACAAAACAACAATATTTCCAGAAAAGGCAAGGAAGGCAGGAAAGAAAAAAGGAAGGAGAAATAAAGAAAAAGAAATCAGGACGCAAGTGGGAGCAAGGGAGGAGAGTGGGGGGGGGGGAGGAGGGGCCGGAGAGGATATCAAGGAATAACGGGAGATGTAAGACAGAAGCGGTACTCCGCTATACTTTTACACAATAGACACTGGATCAAAAGGTTTTGCTGTTTTATGAAAAAGTGATTTTAACACAAGACGCGGACATTCCGAAAAGGGAAGAGAAGAGATCTATCCTCGTTTGCACGCGCCGAGGCATGAATGCATAATGAAAGAAAGGAAAAATGGAAAAAACACAAAACCGCTTTCTTTCTTTAAAACAGAAAGGACACACAGAGACGCAGAGAAAAGAGACGGACTGCTGGGTGTCTTTCAGTCTCTACCTTTCTCTATGTCCCTCTGTTATCAGTGCTTTCTTTCCTGATTGCTTTCTCTCTTGGCTCTCTCTCTCTCTCTCTCTCTCTCTCTCTCTCTCTCTCTCTCTCTCTCGCTCTATCTATCTCTCGTCCTAATGCACGTTTCCAACTCCATCGCAGGAAGAAGTCTGTGAAAGATACTGCTGCTTGATCAATAAAGCGTGTCAGCATGACCCATCAGAGAAAGGAGGACGAGGAGAAAGACAAGACAAAGAAAGAAGATAAAAGGAAGTGGGAAAAGAAGAAACTGACAGAGTAAAGAGAAGGGGGAAAGCTAATGAGAAACAAATGATCTCACCGGGGCCGTGACTGGTACGACTGATAAAGGAGGAGGCGGAGGAGGCGGAAGAACGATGGGAAGACAGGTGAACTCAGGGAATAGCGGGAGTCCTCAGCAGAAGGAACATTTTCTTTTTAACAAGTTACATGCTTTACTCAAGAAAAGGAAAAAATAGAAGGCAATATTAGAGCGAGTATATGAATGTTTTATATTTCTCGAAGAACACATTTCAAGAAATTCATCTGTTTTCTTGAAAGATTATTCTGAACTCCAGACAGAAAAAGCAAACGTAGACTGCCGACGGAAATCACGTTATTTCATTTGTGAATGTGATTGTCGGACATACTCATAGCTGACATTTGTGCTCTGAGGAGAAACGATCCAGCAATCTGCAAATAACAAAAACAAAATGAAGAAGGTCCATCTACAATACTTTTGACCCTGTACCGGAATCTTGTGCTTCATCCAAGTTATCAGTGAGACAACAATATAGAAAAATGCTGATAATGCCAACATGCCAGCGCTGCAGCATGTGTGTGTGTGTGTGTGTGTGTGTGTGTGTGTGTGTGTGTGTGTGTGTGTGTGTGTGTGTGCGTGCGTGCGTGCGTGCGTGTGTGACAGAAAGACAGAGAGAGACAGTGTAGTATGTATGTGGCTCGCATGTGTGTGTGTGTGTGTGTGTGTGTGTGTGTGTGTGTGTGTGTGTGTGTGTGTGTGAATCAAATGACAAGACGTTTCTAATTGTTTCCTTCTATTCTAAAAAAAAATAAAAATAAAAAAAAAGAGGTATGCTTAATCTATATTCATGAAGATTTGTTTTATATCACTGTCCTCAATAATTTTCATTCAAATGAACCCTATCATGTGACTCTAAAAAGGGAAGAAAAAAGAAAGACAGGGCAGGGGTAAAAGAAGGAGACGTGAAGAGGAGGAAGCAGGAAAACCCCTTTAAGCTGGTAATGATGAAGAAAGGAAGAGAAAGCAGGGAGGAAACTGAAAGAAGAGACGAGAAGGACAAGGGGGGAGAGACAGAGAGAGAGAGAGAGAGAGAGAGAGAGAGAGAGAGAGGAGAGGAGAGAGATCCCTACAGCTAAGCTCTCACAACGACGTTACATTAATAAGCTCTATAGTCAATAGCCCGATCAAATACCATAAGAACGGAAATCCCTCGAATTCTCTTTTTCTCTTGCATCATGTACTGTGTGTGTGTGTGTGTGTGTGTGTGTGTGTGTGTGTGTGTGTGTGTGTGTGGGGAGAGAGAGAGAGAGAGAGAGAGAGAGAGAGAGAGAGAGAGAGAGAAATAGATCAAACAACATTGGAACTGTATACCGGTCCAAGTAAGTATGGTTCGCGCATGAACCATAATCTAAATGTTATCAATTCCGTGTGCGTGCGTTCGCGCGCGCGCGCCCGTGTGTGTGTGTGTGTGTGTGTTTGTGTGTGTGTGTGTGTGTGTGTGTGTGTGTGTGTGTGTGTGTGTGTGTGTGTGTGTGTGTGTGTGACCTACGTATTAGCCCAACGCACTGGTCTCAAGGTCTGACCAGCGCGTTGGGCTATTGCGTAGGTCAGACATCTGCTAAGTCGTAGCCACCAGACCCTCTTCTCAAATTCTCTCATCTTAGTTATTAATTCATTTATCCATCAGCTAAAAACCATGCGCAGTGTGGTCTCAAAACTTAGCGGATGTGGTGTAGCGTATGTGGACCAGACCGCACGCAGTGGTGCCTCCTTGATGAAACTGAAACTCTGTGTGTGTGGCGAGCGCGCGCGCGCGTGTGTGTGTGTGTGTGTGTGTGTGTTTTCAGTGGTGCCTATGATGATGTAACATGAGCAAGACACACATACTATGCCCCCTAATGACAGTAATAATTGCCTACTCGCACGCCCTATGTAACGGACTCTCTCTCTCTCTCTCTCTCTCTCTCTCTCTCTCTCTCTCTCTGCGGAGGGCGCCACCGCCTCCACCTAAAGACCGTTTCCATTTGCCTGCCGACACCAACCATTTTTACCAACAACTGACTTCAGATGCGGATGCAGAAAAAAGAATCGAAACACATGACATGAACAGCCACAGAATCTTATGCTTTTGACTTGTTGGTAATTAATGAGTAGAATTAAAACGTAGACAGTAGAATTATTGAGCGATTACTGTATTCCACACGTCCTCTCTTATGTCCCTACGTCAACCGTGACATGGAGGTAACTGACGCCTACAATACTAGGCCAGCAAAATTTCAGAGACGCACCAATTTTTTTTTTTCTCAGAGACGCGCCCATTTCATGGATATAATTTGACTGCAATGGTTCCAGTCCTCCCATTACAGTCCAACGAATATCTAACAGCTCTGAACAAGAGTCAGCCAGACCGACATCACGCAAGTAAGTGTTTCTGCAGGGCTTTGAACCAACGACTTCTACGCCTACAAGCCAGGACGATCATTTCTAAAAATAATGATGATGATAATAATAATAATAAATGATAAAAATATCATCCGAACACCTTGAACATCTGCTAAAAGAGAAGCAGGGGAAAGGAAACAACGTCAACTGGAAAACACAAGGGCAGGAAGAAAAAAGGAACAAGAAATATCGACTGCTAACAACAGCAGCAACAAGCGAAAGAAAAGAGGCAGGTGCAGAAATTTCAGAGGAAAAGGACAAGCCCGATTAGAAACTGATTTATTCGTTATTTGTTGTGCTGGTTCGTTCTGCTTCTTAGGTTCTGCCCTTTCACTCTTTTCTGTGGCTTAATTTTTTTTTTTTTTTTCCGTTTTTTGTTTGTTTGTTTGTTTGTTTGTTTTTTGCCCCCACCCCCTCCCCCTTCCGGCCTCCGAGCCGCCTCTGATTTTGCTATTCTTTTTCTGATTTCTTTTTTCTTTATTTATCCATTCATTCTGTCTTCTTGTTGTCCTCTCCCCTCGTCTCTCTCTCTCTCCTCTCTCTCTCTCTCTCTCTCTCTCTCTCTCCTCGTGTGTGTGAGGGTGGGTGGCACTGTAGGGGCAGGGATGGGGGCGAAGGTTGGGGTTGCGTGCCTGCGTGCAATAATCCTGAATTTGACTGAATACCGTTAGAACGCTCACTTCATGCCAAACCCTTCGTTCCCATTGTCATTTAAAAGAAAGTTCATTCCAAAGTCTCATTATGTCATTCTTTTTTTCTTTGTCCATTCCCATTTTTTTAACCTATGCTTTTATAGCTTCTGCTTCTCTCTTGCGAGTGCTCTATCTATACCTCCCTCCCCCAAAGAAAGAGAGAGAGCGAAAAAAAAAAAGACCTGTTCCAGTGACAATGATTGGTCAACTTGTTCGATCGCAAGCAGACACATCGGGCAGTTCTGTGCTTCATTTAGATTGTGACTACACTGGTAAACGCTAATGTAAACACCTTTCCTCCTAAATTGCGGGAGATCTTTCATTGTTAATACCGGAAGTGTAAAGAAAAATAACTCTTGTTGCATGCTTAATTTATATTCACAGTAGACCGTAACAACAACGATCGGAGTCGACCGGCTGTATCCTGTTAGCAGACCCTGCGGTAAAGTTCCTTCAATTATGTGCTTCTACGCTTATAACAGCTGCACGACAGCTATGACAGTACTGACAACAGCAGGAGGTTAGTGTAAGTCGTCGTTTGTACCTTTGTTGCTTCTTCTCCGCTGCGAGTTTCTAGTCACCATACGTTCCATGGAGGAGTGCCTGGTTGTTCTGGCGCCCTTTTGCCTTGGTAACCCTCGGAGGCTGGAAAGAATCATCATCCCCCCCCCCCCCCTCCACCCCCCGTTTCTGCCTGCTGAATTCATGATGGTGCACCATTTCACGTCTTCTGATCATACGCTGGCATGTGTTCAACATCAAAGACAAGAGAACGATGAACAAAAGCAGAAAAAAAAATCCAATAGAACAATAAAGATTAGACTTTTAAAAAGAGGACTCAAAGAGAGCGAGAGAAAAAAGAAAGTTGCTGGCGGAGCACTTGCAGAATTCGAGTGAGCTACTTCTCAAAGAGCCCCTAGTATCCCAGTGTTAAATACTGATTTCCAGCCACGTCCAGTTGTTTTCAGAGTAGCTGATCACTGAGGCCATATCAGGCTGGGGGTTCGTTACAAGCACAACTTTGTACATCAAATGTAAGTCAAATTCCGAAAAATAGTTGATAGTCTCAGTCAGAGACACATTGCCTCACAATCCAGGAGTCAATCAGATCAACTGGGGAAAAAATATACATTTTCTTAAAAAAAATCCTGCAAATTATATCATTGATTTCCCTTCTTAACACAATAGCAGCACGGTTCTTAGGCATTCTCATTTTCCGAGGCGACATTCTGGAACTGGCTCCTTTTCCCCTTCCTTCCTGACTTTCAAGTAGGCACTTAAAACTTATGTTCTAATGCTAGTCAGAGAAGACCGCCTGAAAAAAATGCAAAAATTGCTGCCCGTCACCTGCACACATTTGCTTTTGAACGAGTCAGCTGTACACTTCTGTTGCAGTGCTCTGTTGTGTGTGTGTGTGTGTGTGTGTGTGTGTGTGTGTGTGTGTGTGTGTGTGTGTGTGTGTGTGTGTGTGTGAGAGAGAGAGAGAGAGAGAGAGAGAGAGAGAGAGAGAGAGAGAGAGAGAGAGATTAATTTGTCCTAATTTACAAAGCGCCCAGCAGCCCACGTTGTCAGGATATGCGCCATAGAAATTGTCCTGATTCTTCACCATCCTCCTCTTCATCGTCAACATCAGCATCTTCATAATTATCTATTAACCCCCATCTGTTTTTCATTAGCCTGCAGTGAAATAGTTGTGCCTGCTGTGGTATGCTTGAAACAATTCAATATGTTGCTTCACACCGAGTTGGGTCATCAAATGCTAGGCTGCACTGTATTCCTCACACCGTAAAAGGTCAGAATATATTAAAACGTGCATAATGGTAATGCTAATGTTGCTTATAGCCCAGCCGACCGCAAAGGGCCATATCAGGGTTGTCACTGCGTTGAAGTTAACCCACGAGTCATTTTAAAAAAATTAGAAATTTTTTTTAAAAAGCACGCATGCAACCTTCACAACATTAACACCCACCACCCCACACCTTTCTGTTTGTTTGCGTTGTCAGCTTGTGTGTTCCGTTCCTGCATGCCACAGGTTTTCCTCATGCCTTTGGGCTTGAAGTTTTAGGTTTCAGCCATGGACGGGTATTTTCGGGAATATGAAAACCCAAACGCCCTCCCCCCTCCCCTTCCCTCTACCTTTTCTGTGAATCTTCTCTCCCTCTTCCTGCCCTATATGTCGATTTCCTCTACCCCCTTCCCCCACCCCAAACCTTTTTCTGCCTGTAAATCTTTTCGCTCCCATTTTCTGTTCATTCTATCCATGACACCATCCCGCCCTCCTGTTTGGCTCCCTATAAATCTTTCCAGTCTCATTTTCTCTATCCTTTCCGCCTTATGTCAACTTTTTCTCTCTATAAATCTTTGCACTTCACACACCTCCCCTCCATCCCCACCCCCATCTCTCCCCCTTTCCGAGTTTTCCCTACAAATCTTCGGCAAGACATTGTTGTTAATTACCGAGGAATTGTAAGACTGCCTCCTCCCCCCCCCCCCCCCCCCCCCCTTCCCCTATTTTAATCGTTCAGCACGGCAGCTGTGTAAGTGTTGGGTAATATGGTGTTACAATTAAACCTCACAATATAAAACATTGATGGTATTTTGACGAGGTGGTGGACAATCCCGTTGTTTCAAAATCTAGCATCATCGGGCATTCATGTCAGAATAACAATGAAGCCATCACTTTACGCAATTCTTTGAGGAGCATAGTCACTGACGTTCCTGACTTTCTTCACAGAATGAACGCTTAACGATAGAAGACTAGTATGAACTTCTGCTTCGGATATGAACAGCGATCAAAGACTGGTGATGCTTCAAGACAGCCATTTTGCCACTTCGACCGACTCGTTAGTGCACTAAAAAGGTGTCCATTCCAGCTGCAGTTAGAAATGCTCTTCTTCATTTTCATATTTTAAGCGAATGCAAGTATTTTCACCGTCCGTCCAGATCCAAGGATATGTACTGTGCCGTTTTTTTTTTTTTTTTTTTTTTTTTTTTTTTTTTAACGACAGTGTCTCAACCATCGTCTGATAGAAAAGAAGAAAAAAAAGGAACACGGAGACTGTCTTTTGATTTCCAGCTCATTCAGAAGTTTGATTATGCCAATTTTCAGCTTCTTTGGTCAGAGACCATTTTCAACTTACAAATTTGGGACAGGCAACTGCTACGATGTTTCAAATACTGCCACGAATAATGTTGCGATGGAGAATCTGGTTGCTTTGACGTCAGAGCATAGCTGTTGAACAAGAGGCATTCACCTTGAAAAAAAAAAAAGCATTCTAAATGAGGGAGTGGTAGGAAGGGGTCTTTTCTATCAGACGATGGGGTCGAACAGTGCATGCAATTGTGTGTGTGTGTGTGTGTTGTTGTTTTGTTTTACGTCTTTCCACATAACGTGATATTAGACGGGGGGAAAAAAAAAAAAAAAAAATCGGGGCCGGGGAAAAGGTTAACACAACGAGTCAAAAGAATTAACTTATCTACATCCATAACACAAAAATAGAAAAACCACTTAATCAAAGATAAAAAAAAAAAAAAAACAACCCAAAATACAAAAACATATAACTCTTCTGTCTCATCTCACCACTGACTATTATCTATTATAAGTATCTGCCAATTGGACTTTTAGCTAAGCGCAAAAAGAAAAGATATGTTTCACTTGCTGACAGGAAAACATTTTGAACAGGCTGTACAGACGTATTTGGAATGAATTTTTTCATTAAGTTACATAACAGAATGTGATCATTTGATATGCTATGACCACATATACAATGTACATTTTTGACATACTTTGTTTTAAAGCAATCCAATTTCCATCTACAGATCAAGGAAATTATCTGTCGTCTACGATAAATGTTTTGATCGTACTTACTTAACTTTTCATGAATATTTTTCATTTCATCGTGTAACCCAAAGCACCCAGTTTCTCTTTCTATCAAATGAAAATTGGAAAATTGTACTTTTTCTGCCATAGCATAGCACTCTTGTACAGACATAGAGAAGTTTAGAAAATGTGAATCTGATGATCGTTTTGCTCCTCTCTTTGCTAGAACATCAACCTTTTCATTATAATATAACCCACAGTGGGAGGGCACCCAAAAAAATGTTATTTCAGTGTCTCTGACTGAGAGGAAATGTACTAAATTATTTATTTCAGTGATCATCTCAGGTCGAATTTTTAAATTAAAATTCTTCATTGCAGTAAGAACTGACTTGGAATCTACACATAAAACAACTTTAAATAAATTTTGAGGGTAATCAACAACAAACTTTAAAGCCATAATTATAGCAGTTAACTCAGCAGTGAATATAGATTTGTTTTTTCCAAGATAATAAGACTTTTCTTTGTTAAGACCTGGGATAATGTATGCTGCACCTGCATGTTCATTAATTAAAGATCCATCAGTGTATATCTTAAAATGGTTGGAATAGTGATCATGCAAATGCATTTTGATATTCGATAACAATAAATTAGTATTTTCAGCCTTTGTTAGGTCTGTATGCTCAATATCAAAATGTGCTCGTATTAGTTTCCAGGGAGGGATAGGAGACACGATAGATCTTTTTGCAATGGATGTTAGTTTGATATCTGAGGATTCTAAAATCGAGGAAGTATATGTTCTTAGAGTCGTTTGAGATGAAATATTTTTAGCCCTTTTGGGAAAATCAGTGTCCGATTTAATATTTATTTCAGGGCCTATATTGTTGTCTATAGCAGAACTTCTTATAACAAACTTGGTGCATGCGAGATTCCTATATTCCTCCAGTGGTAATATCCCAGCAGCACTGTATGCTTTTGTACAAGAGGCATGGACTGGTAGTCCCAATGTATCTTATATGCTTTGGAATCAATACTTTGAAGTTTTTTCAGTAAGTATTTGGGTGCACTGAAGAATACCTCTTGTGCATACGTTAATTTTGATCTAACCAGTGCAGTAGAAAGGTGCAAAAGAGTAACTGTGTCCTGAGCCCAAGCATGCTTGCTAATAATCTTTAATAAATTTAAAGTTTTTCGAGCTTTTGTTAGAATATGCTCAATATGAAAATTCCATGACAACTTTGATGTTAAATTTACTCCAAGGAATTTCACTATTTTTGTATATCTGATGGGTATGCCGTTGACTTGAAATGAAGGCATATTAACTGGATCAAATCCAGTATTAAATAACATCATGTGTGTTTTTTCTGTTGATATTTGCAAACCATTTTCATTCATGTAAGCAGAAAAGGTATTTAATTCTTTTTGATATAACTTTTTAATATAATTTTGTGATCTGACAGATGTACATTTTTTAAATGTCACCCTCATCCATATGCATATATCATCTGCATATTGGGCTAATTCTATATTTTTAGAAATTTTTGTGGGTAAATCGTACATCAGAATACTAAAAAGTAAAGGGGCAATAACAGACCCCTGAGGAATGCCCATGTATAATTTTCTTCTTGTAGAGTAGGAGTTCCCTACCTTCGTTCTAATATATCGATTTTCTAAGAAGTCTTTAAGAAAATCATAAATGTTTCCTGATAATCCAATCTCTTTAAGTTTATAAAGCAAACGAGAGTGCCACACTTGATCGTAAGCTTTAGTGATATCAAAAAAGGTTGCTAGTAAAGATTGTCTCCTGGAAAATTGATGCTTAATCTGAGTGGTAAGTTTGACCAAATGTTCAACAGCACTTCTGCCCTTTCGAAAACCTGCTTGGTTTGTTGGGATGACTTTGTTCTTATCGCAAAAGTAGTTTAGTCTATTTAAAACAATGGTTTCATAAAGTTTACAGACATGAGAAGTTAATGAAATAGGTCTGTAACTATCTATACTTTCTTTCAGTTTACCTTCCTTGTGAATCGGTACTATTACTGATTCTTTCCATATTTGAGGCAAATGACCTGAGTTCCAGCATTTTTTAAATATGCTGAGTAAAATGCTTATCCAATTGTCTGGAAAATGTTTAATCATTTCATTAGAAATGGAGTCAACTCCAACAGCTGTTTTTTTGTTTGGGAGAGAATCTATAGCATCTTTCACCTCTTGTAATGTAATTGGGGCGTTGATGTCGCTTGTGTCGTTATCAGATACATCATTAAAGACATGGGTAGATTCTTTATCCTCTCTGAATTTTCTTTGATTTTCAGACAACCCATCTAACCTGCTCACTTTAGCAAACTGGTCTACAAACGCTTCTGCTTTGTCTGTAGATGATGGTAACTTGTTATTATCAAGAATGATAGGATATTCTGGGAGTTTGATTCCATTTTTTATCGTCTTTATCTCTTTCCATACCATTCTACTATCTTTATGATCGAATGTGTTTCTTTTGCAAAAATTATCCAAATAATCCTTTTTGGCTTGTTCCATAACTCTATTACTATGTATATTTGAATGTTTCATTTCCTTAAAATTTTTATCAACCATTTTCTTATCTTGACTTTTCTTTGTGTGCACGTATTCTTTGAATAACCTTTTTTTCTCATTGACTGCCTTATCGCAATCTTCAGTCCACCAGACATTACCGAGATGTTTACCCCCTTTAGATCCCTGATTTTTCAATTTAGGAATACATAAACCAGACACTTTTAGAACAGAAGTACAAAACGTGTCATACATAGTATCAATATCATCATCTGGGGACAATCTTATGTCTAGATCTTTAAGTGTATTGTAAAATTGAGACCATTTGGCATTTTTATAATCAAATCTTGGGATTGTATCATCAGGTTTTGTGTCTTCAAAATTAGGGGACTGATTAATTGTGATGATGATTGGTATGTGGTCACTCCCAAGAGTTTCACTATAAGTTTCCCATGCACACGACAAAGCCATTTTAGGTGAAACCAAGGTTAAATCAATAGCAGTAGGTCTATGTGTAGATATATCAGGAACTCTGGTATATGAACCATCATTGAGTAAACATAAAGTTGAGTCTACAACATTTTCCACAAACCTATTACTACTGACCTGTGTGCACTCTTTTTCCCAGAAAGGAGAATGAGCATTAAAATCCCCTCCTACTAAAACCATTTGTCATTATCATTCTTGATATTTTTCATCCATTCAGTATTAGCTTCATCTGGACCCTTAGGTAAATATACAGAAGCACAGTTCACTTTTAAGGAGTCCGAAAACTTGACAGTTACAGCACATGAAAAAATCCCATGTAATCCACTAGGCACAGGTGATTGTTTGTCACAATACTGTAGTCCAGTATGAATATAGATAGCACAATTTACTCTATTACCATTTTTATCTGTATCTACTACTGGTGGATAGTAGTACTGTTCCAGTCTTGGTAGTTTGTTCTTGTTGATATTAACAGACTGGAATAAAAGAACGTGGCAGTCAGATGACACTAAAAATTGACGTAAGCAGTCAATATTAGAATAGAGAGAGCGGCAGTTCCATTGCAGTATTTTTATATTATTGTTAAATTTCATGTTTGAGAAAAAAAAATAAAAATAAAAAAATAACCAATTAAATAAAAATATGTTGCTTTAACACAACTGGAGCTTAGCTACACAGAGACGTAGGCTGGTATGCTACATTCGTTCCGACCAAAAGCAACATAAAATGTCACCAGTTGTATAAGACATTGAACCTATTGGACCAGGCAGAGCCGTAGAAGGAATCCTCAGGGAAGGGTGTGGGGCGCAGGTACCGGGGACGTCGCGCTGTCTTCCGGGGCCGTTCCCAGAAGAGGTTCCTCAGATGCCGGCCAATATTCCCCGCTAGGATGCTAGCTCCTCTTGCAGTGGGATGTAGCCCATCACGGAGGTTGAAG
>CM065716.1:48030528-48053028 GCA_033310375.1 Conus canariensis | reverse complement strand
CTATCAACGGTTACACATACACGCACACGCGCACGCAAACACACACACACACCAGGCACACACGCAGAGAGAGGGAGGGAGGGAGGAAGGGAGGGAGAAGGCGAGCGAGAGAGAGGGGGGAGGGAGAGAGCGAGCGAGCGAGCGAGGAGAGAGAGAGAGAGAGAGAGAGAGAGAGAGAGGGCAACTTAGAAGTACGCGAAAATACGTGTAGATAATCACTTTAGCAACAGAGTACTTGAAACGGCAAAAGAAATTGGACATAAAAGACAAAGAAATGCACTGATCTGATCTGTTTGTTCTGGACAGTCCACTGTGAACGTTACCCTTTCTTTGATGACTCTGTCAGTACCATGCAGTTCCGCAGGAAGGGTGCACGAAACGATTGTTTTACCTCAGCTTGTTATCTATATATCTAAACAGAGAGAGAGACAGAGAGACAGACAAAGACAGACGCAGAGAGAGAGAGAGAGGGACAGTGTGGAGGAACAGCGGGACATATAAACACAGTACGCCTACCAAATCTAGCGAGCCTTAAGAAATTTAAAACGTTAATTTTACTTTAGCTTCGCGGCTCTACGATTATGACGCGTATGATATGACATCGAGATAAAATAGGCAGAATGACGTAAGGAACTACTAGACTATGGGATGGATTTTTGTCAGTTGACATAGGCAACCAGCGGATAGCAGTTGAGTCCTTAGTCTTTCAGAGAGAAAGGAAGGATTTTTTGGTCAACTGAGCTTG
The DNA here is from genome assembly GCA_033310375.1 of Conus canariensis. NCBI lineage: Eukaryota > Metazoa > Mollusca > Gastropoda > Neogastropoda > Conidae > Conus > Conus canariensis. The sequence continues at coordinate 48,052,283 of CM065716.1, read as the reverse complement.
TGTTGGCTGATTTTAGATTCAACAGTGCTGTGACAAGCTACGTTGGAATGCATAAGGCTGTTGTGTGTGCACCGGAAGTGAGATACGCACACGCACGTGAGGGAGCAGTCATTGTGACCACGGAGTTGGGAACGGTTGAGGATGCGGCGATCGGTTTCTCCTGCTGAGGACTGTATTGTGGCTGCTGCATTTATTATCTTCTTCTGTGGAGTAGAACTCGTGGACTTTCTTTAGTGATTAGCTGTATCAGTTCGGTTCAGTTGTATTATTATTCTCTAGAAGTTCTCAAGTTTGTTCTTCTAGTTCCAGTTCGGCAGTTATTGGGTTCTCGGATCTGGTTTGGGCCTAGTTGTCATTATTGGTTGAACATAGTATGATTTAACGACTACCGGATTTACACAGGTCACTCAGCTAGGAATAGCACTTACTTGGAGCTTTCGACAGACCTCCGTCTGTCTTCTTCAGCGGTGGTGTGGCTACTGGGTGAACTGGCGTTCAGTGCACACCACCACGGGTCGACCCTGGTCATGTGACTGAACGATGAGGGTGTTGTACACCGATGGCAAGGTGTGTCTGCCCCGGTCCCGGTTGAGTGTGGGGTTGCTGGCGGCAATATTATAGCCTCCTTCACCCCACGCTGAAACCATCTATTGTCACGGTCGAGAACGCTGGTGTTTTCATAATCGAACTGATGTTGCTGGGCGTGTAGGTGGGCGCCTACTGGTGATGATTCCCTTTTGTGTTCTGTCAAGCATTTTCGAAGGTTTCTCTCAGTTTCCCCGACATAGTTTTCTTCACAGTCACGACAGTCTATTTGGTAGATCACTCCAGACTTGTCCAGTTTGTCGGTTTTGTCCTTGAGTTGATTGTTAGTATTGTTATTGAAGTGCACCTTCCCAGCACGGCAGGTGAATTATTCCACCTGGATGCTGGCTGAGGACACTGTCTATTTTGGGTCATCCTAGTATTCTTACAACATCTTCCTCTTCAAGTTCAGGTCATCCATCATCTTCCAGTCTACTGTCTGTCTTCAGTCATCGTTGGTTAGGTGAACAACCTGGCTTTCTTTTTTTCTTTTTACTTTAATGGTGTCAAATATTTTCTGGCCAATATTCTCCCGCCATTCTTCAATCATTGACTAACATTCTTAAATCAATTGTAACAACTGACTTTTTTCCTTACCTGAGTTGTTTTCCATTTTTTGCTGCAAAAGTGCAAGAGTCTACAATGGCACTGAATATAAATACAGCAACCTTGACTGAATTGTTGCAACTCCCCAGCATAGGTCTGAAGCGAGCTACAGATTTTATGCTCATGAGACAGGCAAAGGGCACCTTCACACTGCAAGATCTAGCAGCAGTGCTAAAAGCGCAACCAAATGCTGAACTACTAGCTTGCATCAAATTTGGTAATGAGGATAAGGGCGGGCCTTCATTCCTGCCTACCAGTAGGCCTTCCACCAGTACAAACCCCTCTGATCGTCAGATGCACTTTGCATCTTTGGAAGAAATTGAGGACTTCTTGTCACTGAAGCCCTCTGACTCTGAGGCTCAGCCTTCTCATAGGCTTAATGACAACCCTCGATTTCATGATCAGACTGTGGTTGCTACTTCAACACCGCTACCAGCCCTGACTGTGGGTTTTCCACTTGTCCAATCTCGTGAAAAAGTTGGTACAGGTGCAGTGGAATCCGATTTGGTACTCAGGAGTGAAGACCCAAACTACGCTGCATACAGTCAGTTGCACTCAAAGTACTCACTGGAAGACCAACCGATTTGGTACTCAGGAGTGAAGACCCAAACTACGCTGCATACAGTCAGTTGCACTCAAAGTACTCACTGGAAGACCAACACTACCATGATCGCAAGCTGCAGAAATACCGTAGTGACAAAAAGCCTCATTTCATCTCCGTCAAGTATGACTCCTCGAGCGACTGCAGTTCATCCAGCTCAGAGGAAGAATATGATCGTCGACGAAAGCACAGAAGACAGCAGCACAAGTCGTACAGATGCCGAAAAGCGTCTGGTGAGAGCTCCGCAGCTGACAGGAAGGACAAAAAGCAAGATCTCAGCCACTCCCCCATCCCACCAGCCATGCGAAGAGGTGATCCAGGAAAACTACCCATGAACCTGCAGTTGAATGGCACCACTAGCTTTCTCTCCTTCAAACAGTTATTTGAGAGCTACCGCACTGCTCTGGGATGGACAGATCTGGAGAGCAAAGACTATCTGGGCTGGTGTCAGTCAGGGAAAGAGTTGGACTTCTGCTCCCTGACAATGCGTCTGGACCCCCACCTCGACTTCCTTGGGCTCATGCAAAAACTTGAGCAAAGATTCAGCACTTATGAGTTGCCTGAAACATGCGCGGATGAGGTTCCAGCTGGCTGCACAAAAGCCCAAGGAGTAGCTAAAAGATTGGGCGGAGCATGTCCTGACACTAGCTGCCCCAGCCTTCGAAGTATTGCCTGAGCATTTCTTCACAAAGGAAACCGTGAGCAAGTTTTGCCAAGAGTGCCGGGATTTGGAGGCAGGGAAGTTCACACACCTGGGAAGTCCAAAAACAATCCAGAAGGTGATGGAGAAGATTCGGCCATGCCAGCACATCTCTCAGGCCATGAACACCAGAAAGTACAAAAGTACGGAGGATCACAGAGCATCTGCTGTGAGTGTTCCTGAGCCAGCTGCTATCAGCATCCTACGGGAGGCCATGCACAAATTCCTCAAGGAAGCCATAGAGAAGCTGATGGCTCAACGTCTAGAACAACCGCCATCAGCATAGGTGAAAAGCAGGAAACAAGATGCAAGTATGGTGTGCTGCTTCTGCAAAGAACAAGGACATCGAAAGGCCAACTGCATGGTATACAAAAAATGGCTGACAAAACAGGCTGACAAAAAGGCTGCAGAAGAAGCTAACAATGGAGATTTGAATTAGCAAAGCTCGGGGAAGAAGGCCTGTCCCCCAAGCTTACAGTTTGTCAAGGCCAAAATACAACACCAACCACGCAACCCAGTAGTCAGGAAGCTAATTCCTCTACAGGCTCCAAAAAGGTGGAAAAAGGAACAGAGTCTTTAAAGAAAGAAGAAACTCCACCAGAGATAATTCATCGAGTCTGCACTGGATCTTCTGGAGCTGATGTCATCATCGGGGGACAGGCAGTAGAGGCGAAGGTGGACTCCGGAGCGGAGATTAACATCCTGTCCACTGCCACCTTCCAGAAACTGAAGAACGAGCCCAGAAAAGTTGAGGGAAGTGAGGCTACAATCCGCCGACCAGGGCACATCAATAGAGGGATTCATTACTACTCCGATTACCATTCAGATAGGTGGATCACTGTTCCATAAACGGGTGTATGTGGCTCCTATCCATGACAAATGCTATTAGGCTGTAGCGACACCTTCGAGTTCGTCTAAGATTTTAGAGTTGCGTTTTCTTGTTTTGCCTTGACAATGTGTTAGAGTTCCTTCCCTTTTGTTTTGGAGCAACGGACACGACGATTGCTGAGTTATTAACACTTCAGTTTAGAACCACACTAAATTGGTGACCCCGTCGCTGACAACGTCAAAACTTCAACTTCAATTTCAAATTCAAACATGGCTGAATCAAACCCTTATCAACAGGTTGCTGACTTAACAAATCAGCTGCAAGCTCTAACTACAAGTCAGAACAACTCCGTATCTATCAAACTTCCAGAATTCTGGACAAAGTCTCCAGAAGTTTGGTTCGCAAGAGTCGAGGCGCAGTTCAACACAAAAAGGATCAGTAAAGATCAAACAAAGTACGACTATGTGGTGAGTTCCCTTGACATTAACACTGCAGAAGTTCAGTCACTGCTCACCAATCCACCACCTGCAAACAAGTACGACTGTTTGAAGAAAGCTTTGATCAAAACCTTCGACAAGCCCAAGATCCAGAAAGACGCTGAACTCCTGAATCTTATGGACTTGGGGACAAGCGTCCAACTGCCGTTATGCGATAAAATAAATGCTCTCAACGATGACCCAAAAAGTCTGAAACGTGCTTTTTTCCTCATGAACCCCCCCCCCCCCCCCCCTCCCGCCCCCCCAGGCATCAGAGGTATTTTGGCTGGACATGATATCACAGACACAGACGCACTGGCTGAAGCAGCAGACCGGATTTGGGAGACACATGCTGCAGATGTACAGCAGATCTCCACATCACCAACTCAAGCTCCCACAGAACAAGATGCAACCACTGCAGCATCAGAAGAGACTGTCTCTGCCATCAAAACAGCCAAACAACGTGGTCCTCCTTCACAACTTAGCACAACTAACTCTGTGTGTTTCTACCACCAGCGTTTTGGACCAGATGCTCGTCGTTTGTCAGCCTGGCTGCAAAGTTTCCTCTTTGATCTCCCGAATAAGCAAGCAAAGCGCTTCGTCTTTTGGAAACGCCAAGGCTGGCCGCTAAACGTGGTAGCGGCCAGCTTTTCAAATACAAACACGTTCTCAGTTTATGGTAGACGTTTGCGACAATCATTCTTGATTTACACTGGTGCTGACGTGTCAGTATATCCAGCCTCAACCCAGGACCGCAAGACAACCTCACCTTCAGTTCCACTTTCCGCTGCCAACGGAACTTCCATCAAGACATGGGGTAAACGCCACATCATTTGGAAATAAAGCCCAAACAAGTCTTCACTCATGGATTTTACCTCGCGGATGTCACATGTCCCATTCTTGGTGCTGATTTTTTTGTTGCTCATGAAGTGGTCATTGATCTCAAGGGCAAACGACTCCTGTCTATGGACAAAGTTTCTGTTCGCCTCAAAAGCAGTGATTCACCCATGACTCTTGCAGGTCTCTCGGTACACCCGAACAATGCATATTCTGAACTTCTCCAACAGTTTCCAGAGTTACTCATGCCACATTTTGACTCTACTGTCAACAAACATGGTGTGGAGCATCACACTACCACATACGGACCACCTGTCCACGCTCGTGCACGACGCCTGAACCCAGAAACGCTGACCGCTGCAAAGGCTGAATTCTCCAAGATGGAAAACATGGGTATCATCCATCGGTCTGATTCGCCATGGGCCTCACCGCTCCATGTGGTTCCCAAGTCAGATGGCCAATGGCGACCCTGTGGCGATTATAGGCAACTCAATGCCGCAACCAAAGATGATCAGTACCCATTACCCCATATACAAGATTTCAAAAGCCACCTCTCAGGGTGCAACGTCTTTTCGAAGATTGATCTTGTTAGAGGCTACCATCAAATTCCCATGGCACAATCCTCCATTCCCAAAACAGCAATCATAACGCCAATTGGATTGTGGGAACGAATGCCGTTCGGTTTGAAGAATGCCGCACAAGCATTTCAAAGGCTCATGGATGGTATTCTACGAGACATACCTTTCACGTTTGTCTGTGTTGATGACATCTTGGTTGCCAGTCGCTCACATGACGAGCACCTTGATCATCTCTGACAGCTTCTCCAGCTCCTCTCGACAAACGGACTGGTCATCAACAATGCAAAATGCGTTTTTGGTGTCAGCAAGCTGGATTTCCTTGGACATCGTGTGACTTCTGAAGGGATACGTCCACTACCAGATAGAGTAACTTCTCTTCAAAACAGTGCTCCGCCTACTGATCGTGCTGGCCTTCAGCGGTTCCTTGGTTTGATGAACTACTATCATCGTTTCATTCCAAACGTCGCTGACATCCTGGCCCCACTTCATGCTTAAGCAAGTGGAAAAGGACAAACCACTGTGTGGTCTGACGCCTGCCAAACAGCATTTGAACTGGCAAAGGAAGCTCTCAAAGATGCTGTGCTTCTATATAATCCTCTACCAGATGCACCTCTAAGTCTCACAGTGGATGCTTCCAAGTCGGCTTTAGGTGATCAGCTCGAACAGAAACAGGACCAAACTTTGATTCCTCTGGCCTTCTTCTCTAGAAAGCTCTCTGAAGCAGAAAAGAAATACAGTGCATTTGATCGCGAGCTATTTGCAGCCTTCAGCGCTGTCAAACACTTCAGACATTTTCTTGAAGGAAGACCATTTACGCTGTTCACAGATCACAAGCCACTGGTATCAGCTCTCGCGAGTCAAACTAACCGCTCGCCTCGACGAACAAGACAACTCTCCTTCATAGCCGGGTTCACCACTAACATCCAGTACATCACAGGCAAATTCAATGTGGTAGCTGATGCATTTTCGCGCTTCAAAATGAACTTAGACTCTGAGGAACACGGCATCTACTCAGTTGGCAGTTTCAGCCAACTCGCACAGGATCAAGTTCAATCTGGTGAGATGGACTCCTATCGTACAGCTACCACAGGCCTAAAACTTGAAGACATCCAGTCTGGTTCATCAACCCTGCTGTGTGATACTTCTACTGGTGTTCCACGCCCAATTCTCCCAAATTCCTGGACTCGGCCAGTCTTTGATCAAATACATGGATTCTCACACGCAGGTGTACGCCCCACACAGCAAGCCATCATCAGCCAGCGCTTCGTGTGGCATGGCATGAAACGAAACATACGTACATGGTGCAAGGAATGTCACGGCCAAGGTCACGCCTGTCAATCTCATTCCCAGGTTTAGAAAATCACACAATGGAGCCCTAGAATAAGGGAAAAAAACAAACGAAAACGAAATGTTAAAGTAATAGTAGTAGTGGTAGCGTTGTAGTCGACGTAGTAGTGGTCATGATATTCAGCTGCAACCAATTTGACTGCAACTTCAGTCAAATTCATTGCTTGGGCAAATTCAATGCAAATAGTGAGCCGGCACAATGACCAACAAAAATCTAGTAGTCGTAGTAGTAGTAGCAGTAGTCGTCGTCGTCTTAGTTGAAACCGGGGAGTTTTGCCGTGACCATTAGCGAGTACACGTTATGACGTCATTTTTGGTTAAGTTGGTATACCAGCAACGGATTTGACCGTGCAACGAATTTGACCGCGACAGACCCTGCTTCTTCTTCTTCATCGTTTGTGCTCGTGAGCGGCTCTACTTGACGTAGTTCAACGTGATTTTTTGTGCCTTGTGAATAGTGTACTTTTTAGATTAAAATATCGTTTGTGTTTATGAGCGGCTGTGCTTGCCGAGAGGAGACCCTGTTTCTTCTTCATCGTTAGTGATTGTGAACGGCTGTGCTTGCCGTGTGGGGACCCTGATTATTCTTCTTTGTCTTCTTTTAGTGCTGTAGACAGTGGCTTGGGCACTGTGCAACCGAGTTTATTGACAGTATCCATGGGACACTGTAGACGGCGCCGGCAAGGTCTGTGAGTTATGTTAAAATACATAATATGATTCGCTGATATCTGATGGTTGAAGTTTCCTATGTATTGATATCTTGGTCGATATGCTGTGTAGTGGCATGTATTGATTTTGCACCAATTCGCATTAATGTATGTTTTGATGGTTCAGACAGCATATCAAGGAAAAAAATCTAACTCGTATGTTGCCTGGCTATCCATGTTCGTATGGTGTGAGTGTGTGTAGGGAATCATTCAACGCCTTCCTTGCGCTGAACTCTGAAGCGATCAAAGCTAAGTGAATTTTCGTTATTTTATTCGTTTGTGTCTTACCTGAAGAAGACCTAAGAGGTCGAAACGCGTTGTGTTTTGTCTTGTGACTCGTTTGTCCACGTTTCTCTGGGCGGTTCGCTAACATTTATTTAAGATCAACAAAAAGACAAACACGCTAGTCGCTCAACACTTTAACAAACCGAACCACACACTGCAGAACCTCCGGTACATTCCCGTAGAAAGGATTCACACAAACAACACAGACGAAAACAGCGTGAACGATTCTGGGTCTTCAAGCTAAAAACTCTGGCACCACGTGGGCTCAATGTTTTGATGTGACAAGGAACACAATGACGTCATGAATTGACGTAAAACTAATTGAAAAGACATAATGACGTTGCGTTTGTTTACAAACGAAGAACTGCTGAAGAAGGCTAAGTAGCCGAAATATTTTGGACAACAGCAGATTTGTTGTTTATCTCATTGTTTCATTACTTTATATAATATATATATATATATATATATATATATATATATATATATTATATAATAGTCTCTCTGTCTGTCTGTGCCCAAGCGCGCGTTTGTGTGTGTGTTGCTTTCGCGTGCCTGCGCACATGTATAGATAATTAGACAGATAGACAGACAGACAGACAGACAGATAAATAGAAGAAAGTCAAGATCTTACCGAATGTATAAACACGGAACGTAACAGTGACCAAACGGAGATGTAGTAGGTTCAAGCACAGACAGACTCTGACCTGACACAACCAACTTAAATTAGGCTTCAGGGAAGGGCGACAAAAAGACAGACTGAGACAGTCCTGCTCCCGAATTCTATAAGACGACGGGATTTCAGGTACCCACCTGAAGATACAGAGCTCTAGTTGCATACTGTGCTACCTTAGAAACCTAACTGCCACATACGGCAAATCTGGGCACCAGATGGACAAGATCAAGATCTACCAGCAGCCTTACAACAACTAGACAACTAGTCCTCTGCTTGACCATCAGAATCAATCGACCTGACAAAGGCGGCATCATTATAGTCCAGAGATCAAAGAACTATATTAATGAAGCCGGGAGACAAGTTAAGAACCAGTTGCACTACAAGAAGCTCCCAAAAGATCCTACCGTTCAATCTGCGGTTGTTTCTAACAAGCTGGTAGGACATCTCCATAGCGACGGCCACATTCATATCAACACTAAGCAATGGGCGCTGGTGGAGCTGAAAACATGCAAGACTCATCCGTTCTATCACTTGCCCAAAATACACAAGACCCCGCAGAATCCTCCAGGTCGCCTAGTTGTGTTGGGAGTTGTGTCGATAGAAAATCTCTCAAAGTGGTTGACGTCTGGATTCAGGACATCGTGACCACCCTCCCAAGCCACTTCATATGCACAACTCGCATGTTAAAAAACGTTACGTGACTGATGACTCGTGGACCTTTCAACGATGTTTCTCCGTCACCATCGATGTTGTTGGTCTCTACACGAACATCTCACATGGAGACATGGAAACCGCCCTCAGCTACGTTTTACAGTTACACCTTCCAGACCAAGGCACCCTCAGATGAGAGAGTCCTTGAAGTGGTGGGACACATTTGACAAAATAACATGTTCCAATTTGAGGACACTATCTACAAACAAGAAATCGAGACAGCAATGGGGACCCCGTGGCCCCCACCGTGGCAAACACCTTCATGGGATGGTTAGAAGACAGCTTGCCCGCTCAGAGTTCCATCATCGTCATCAGCTGCTTCTGGATACGCGTCATAGATGATATTTTCCTGTTGTGGACAAAAACTGAGGAAGAACTTGATCAGTTCATCAGCTTCATTAACACATTCCAACCCTTAGTCAAGTTCACCTACGAATCATGCTAAGGTAAGGTAATGTTGCTTAAAGCCCAGCTGACCGCAAAGGGCCATATCAGGTCTGTCCCGCGTTGACGTCAACTCACAAGTCATTGAGAAAAAAAAAAAAAAAAAAACTCTTTCACACAACCCTTTAAAATACACCTACCAATCATCACCTGTCACCATCTCCACCCTGGATTTCAACATCACCCTCATGGAAAGCTTCCTCCAAAAAGATCTGTACTCAAAACCTGCTGACGCCCATTCATACCTTCATGCTACATCTTGTCATCCTAAGATATCCAGAGACAACAGATCATTCAGGTAAATGCTATGCGCTGGTTATGCTCAACGGATGAAACCTTCACCATTCGCTACCGTGAGATCTCCGAGCACTTCCAGCGTAGAGAGTATAGCGCGCACACCATCCAGAAAGCCACTCAGAGTGCAGCATCCCACGCAACAAGACCCTCGAGTATAGGTTCCAGCTCCCAAGGAGAAAGTCCCGTTCACCATTACCCACAACCCTGCCAACCCACCTCTCCACCAGTGACTGCAACGACAGCAGCCAGCCTTACAAGAAGGCAACAGGATGAGACAAGCCATGCCGGAGCACCCCATTGTCGGAGAAAAGAATTCACACAGCCTACAAAACATCCTCCTGCCTTCGTACTTGTCAGGAAAGGCTTGACTGAGAAAACAGTGTTTACTAATGCAGCTGTTTTGTTAAAGGCAGAATTTGGAGATGGGGATTTCTTATGTTGTTTCCGTGTTTATATTATTTTGGGTGCTGAGTTAAGTTTGCATATTGTTCATGCAGTGTTTCGTTTTTGCTTGTGCATTGTGAGTTGTGCTGAGTGCAAGTCGATGTATATCTCAGATGTATTGGTCAGTTGGGTGTGTCAATTCCCCTGTAGATAAGATGTATCTTCGGGTTTGACTTATTGCCGTTTGGCAAGCAGTGATATCTATGTTCGGGTTTCATGCCCTTAGATATTAGGAGTCTGTGTATCCTTGTCTAGGCTAGGCTGTTTCAGCCTCCATCTGGAAGTGATGGTGAGGTGGCCTTGTGTGTGGTGCTGTATTGTTCCTGACATGCGGAGCAGTGTTCGTCCCTATGTCATCGTCTGGCATCAGTGTTTGATGCTGTCTGTGGTGGGTTGGTAGCAAGCGAGTTTTTCTTGTGTGAACTGTAGTTTTCTGGTGCTGTTTTGATGTGTGATTTCTGAGTTTGTTTATCCTGCTGTTTATTTGCTTTTTCTTTAAAAAAAAAAAAAAAAAAGAAAAGAAAAAGAAAAATCGATCATTTTTATTTTGGAGGAAGAATATTGTGACGTCAACGTAAAACAATAATTATTATGACGTCAAAGTAAAAAATTAGGTAGGCATTACGTAAATAATAAGAAAAAGGGGAGCGAGAGAGAAAGAAGAAACGGACGGGCCTTGTGTCCAGCCTGGAATTGTATTTTTTTTTTGTTTGTTTTGTTTTTATTCATTCGTTGCAGTTTCCATCGGGTAATTTCGAGTCAGTGTTGCGTCGTTAAGCGGAAATTTGATTCAGCTGTATTCTTTTTGTGGTTCTACGTGGTTCACTGTGCCTTGGCAATCGTCAAATCAACGGTATTCGTCAGTGGTTCGTCGGTGCTTCTGTGCTTGTGGAAATTTGATTCAGTTGTGTTCTTCTGGGGTTCGACGTTGGTTTACTGTGCCTTGTGATTCTGTGCTTCAGCTGTGTTCTTCTGGGGTTCGACGTTGATTTACTGTGCCTTGTGATTCTGTGCTTCAGCTGTGTTCTTCTGGGGTTCGACGTTGGTTTACTGTGCCTTGTGATTCTGTGCTTCAGCTGTGTTCTTCTGGGGTTCGACGCTGGTTTACTGTGCCTTGTGATTCTGTGCTTCAGCTGTGTTCTTCTGGGGTTCGACGTTGGTTTACTGTGCCTTGTGATTCTGTGCTTCAGCGGTGTTCTTCTGGGGTTCGACGTTGGTTTACTGTGCCTTGTGATTCTGTGCTTCAGCTGTGTTCTTCTGGGGTTCGACGTTGGTTTACTGTGCCTTGTGATTCTGTGCTTCAGCGGTGTTCTGGGGTTCGACGTTGGTTTACGGTGCCTTGTGATTCTGTGCTTCAGCTGTGTTGTCGGTGGTTCGACGTGTTTACTGTGTTCTGTGGGACTCTAGTTCAGCTGTATTTGTGGGCGGCTCGGTTCGCCGTGTGGGTTCCCGGTTGGTGATATATGCTGTAACGTGGGCTCGATGCAGCCAAGTCTATGGACTGTTTATTTGATTGATAAGATTGTGTTAATTGTGATGATTTATTGAGTTTATTGCCTTCGTCATTTGTAATGTTGTGGTGTGTAGTCTCCTCGTCGGGTGCATGAGTGTGCGGTTGTGAGTATGAAAACTTTTATGCGTGTGGAGTGAAAGAAAATAAACCCTGTATAAACGTATTACCTTCGTATTGATGCTGCCACTGTGTGTCGGGAAGACAGTTTAGCTAGGTCTGTCATTTCTGTCTATCCCTCTATAGTAGTTCAGGTCTTAGCGAGCCTGACAGTACTTTCTCCACCTGAGCCCTCCACTGACAACCCGGGAAGCCACTGATGTACCAGAAAACGGTGTGTCATCTGTAAACAACATGTGGTAGAGGCACATCAGTTCGCCAGTGACAATAACGACGATACATTCACCATTCGGCAAGGGATGTCCTGCAGCACAAGGAACATTGCGTTCCTGCTCTAATGCACCAAATGCAAAGGGGCTCAGTACGCAGGAGAAAGGCGCAACTCGTTCAAACAACACTTCTACGTACATGGGTCACACATCCACAACAATACAGGCGCCCATGCCACGCATCATTTCAACATGTACAACCATTCACTTTTAAGACATGCGTTGTATCCCCGTTGAAAAAAAAACAAAACAGTACATGGATAGTCACGCTCATGGAGATCTCAGAGAAAAATTGTGGATTTGTAAGCTACAAAGCATCCACAAGCCCTGAACACACATGACTAATCACTGGCTACAGGTGCCGAGTTTCCTTGCGTTTGTAGCTGTCAATTGTTCCTCTGGTGCAAAAACCATGATGATCGCCCAAAGCAGAGAGAGAGGTGTGTGTGTGTGTGGGGGGGGGGGGGGGGGGGGGGGGGGGGGGGGGGGGGGGGGGGGGGGACGGTGGGGGAGAAAGGTGTGACGTGGGTGGAAGGTGTGTGTGTGTGTGTGTGTGTGTGTGTGTGTGTGTGTGTTGTGTGTGTGTGTGTGTTGGTATATTGATGGGAGTAGGGAGTGACGAAATGATCCACAGCAGGATGATGTTTTAGGCTTTGCATTACTTGGCGATGACATCCATTGTCATGACAATTTTTTTTTTTTTTTAACATCGACCGTGTTGGGTTGTGATCTTAACGCTACGTTACTGAGACATTACCTTAAAAGGGAAGTTTAAGGGACGCAACTCCCGTGAAAGAAACAACAACGGTCAGTTGTGAGCGTCGTCTTTCGTTTCCTTCTCCTTCATTACGGAGAGACCCGTCCACTCAACAGGTAATGGGCCCAGTACTTCAGGGTCTAGAGACAGGTATGGAAGACTTATTTTCGATGGAGATGAAAGAAAATATGAACAATGGGAGATGAAATCGCTGTGTTTCATGAAGCGTTAGAGTCTGAAGGTGACAAAGCTGACCCCAGACGACGAAGCAGTAGACGAAAACAAAAACGATGAAGCTTTTGCTACACTGATTCAGTTTCCAGATGACAAAAGCTTATCTTTAGTGATGCTAGACGCAGTTGAAGACGGCAGAAAAGCTCTGAAAATTCTGCGTTCCCAATACGCTGGCTAAGGCCCACCAAGAGTGATAGCGTTGTACACGGAACTTACCTCATTAACCACACATGCAAATAAGACGGTGATAGACTGAACTGAGAAATAGTAAACTTCATCCGAATTCGCCCAGATTAATGGATTTTTATAGTACAAACAAGTTCTGCATGTCGCTGTCCCTCTCAGTTCGGCCCACTAAACCTTTGCCCTTCATCATCCTAAAGGATGTGAGTAATCACAGACATACTTCCTCTTCCTTGTGTGTGTGTGTGTGTGTGTGTGTGTGTGTGTGTGTGAGAACGGGGGAGGGGGGTAACTTTATAAAACGTGTTTCTTTCACTTTAAATTTACAGCTGTAGAAACACATTTATATGTGAATTAAGTATGACATAATAACGGACCGGCTACCATTTGCCTATTTCCAGTGGAAAAAGACAATGAATAAAAACTGACTGGGTCAAAGTTAAGGGCGCCAAAGAGCACGTGTACGGCACTGTTTATAGGGTAGGGTGTGTCACAAGAAGTCACATGAAAGCGACATCAGCGGTGGGGAATGCTACATGGCAAATTTCTGCCCATATGTGAACTCAGCATGGCGGTTACTACCTGCATGTTCATCCGAAATCACCTCCATGGACAAATGTTACGGGAGTGATTATTCACAAGTGCACCCCCAAATTTCGGTGACGTTCCAGCGACATTTTCATAAATTCATAAAATATTCAGGCTGTGACCGCATCTGACAGATGGAAGTGAGAGATGAACAAATCACACAAACTTTACACACCATGAGATGACTAGCTGTCCCTTATCTCTAACGAACAGCCGCATCGCCACCTCCCTACTGGCACCCTACCTGAGCTCTCTCTCTCTCTCTCTCTCTCCCTCTCTCTCAAGCGTGTCGCGGAGCTGATTGGCTCGCAGCATGACCGTTTCCAGATCGATTCCATGCAATCAGCACGTACCCCATGGGTCTGGGTATGGACGCTACAACACGCACAGAACGCCAGGCCAAGTCTCCTATCCTGTCTGTGTCTGACAGTTCGGCTGATTGCCAGTACAAACACTATCAGTGGCTAGTAAGCCACTGTGTGTTTCCACGTCAAGTTCGTTCCAATGTTTTCGGAAACTGGTATGCGCAAGACAATGCTAAAGAAGTCCAACTTTGTCCAACACTCCCAAAACGCGCTGCGCTATTACAGAATCATCCTGGGCAAAGGTACTGTTAGCGGGCAAAGCTGGAATTCTGAGAAGTTAGCGCCAAGCCTAAAATTACCCGACGCTCCGAAAACGTGCGGAGCAATGGCACGCTGACCTGAAGCCGCCGGGCAGACAGACCCCAGTGCTGACCTTGAGCTGACTTGCAGCTTCACAAACACCGTTGAGGCGAGCCCAGCCCGTTCCCTGGCCCAGCATTGTGACGGCTTGACACTAGGTGTTTGTTGTGGCCGGTGGCGCGATGTTGTCAAGGCCGGACGCCCCGTTGGTGGAGCCGGTGAACGACCGGATTTTAACGCGACGAACTTCCCACCGGGGATGGCTTTGTTTAAGCCAGCGGTTGTCCGGTTTGTGAAAGCATCCAAGTTTGCGGATGACTTTGTGTGTGTGTGTGTGTGTGTGTGTGTGTGTTGTGTGTGTGTGTGTGTTCGTGTGCGCGCGCGCGCGCGCGCACGTGTGCTTCTGTGTCTGTCCCTACTGCAAAATATTCATATATGAGAGAGAGAGAGAGAGAGAGAGCATCTTTCTCTGTGTGTGTGTGTGTGTGTGTGTCAGTCTGTCTGTACATGCATGCACGCACGCTGCCGAGAAGCCGAAGAAAAGGAACGGAGTGGGAAGTAATTCAATTTGACGGCGCGTATACGGATAGCAAGAGTGTGTGACACGAATGTTAAGTGGAGAGGAAATGCAGGAGGGCGGGTGGGAGGCAACGAGAATACGTAGAGAGAAAGACAGACAGAAAAGGTGGACAAACTACAATTTCATCTCTTACATGTCTCCGCAGAACGCTGCCACCGAAGTGGGGGACGTGGTCTTCAGGCAGGCAGTCCCAGAAGTATACAGAGAGACAGCCAAAGAGGTCGTGGACTATAGATTTCATTAATCACCCTGAGAGGTGGTCCCCAAATCACATCACTCCTCATCCCCCGTCTGTGCCTCGGGCGAGCGCTGAGAGATGACGGGAGAGCATAACTGCCAGCAACCCGTGGGAAGCCAAATTAGTCATCCTAGAGAGAGAGAGAGAGAGAGAGGAGAGAGAGAGAGAGAGAGGAGGGGGACGAGGGATAGGGGTGAGTGTGGGGCTGGGGTGGTAGATACCAGGCAGGCTGGAAAGAGGAGGGGAATGGAGAAGAGAGAGGTAGGGAGTTAGTCCCCCCCCCCCCCCCCCCCCCCCCCCCCCGCCCCCTCCCAAAAAACACACACACTCTCCAGCCGATGCATTTTCCGTCAGAAGAGATATATGCAGTGAGCCTGCACGGATTACCACATGCAGATGAGAAATAGCCTGTTGTCAGGTGCTAGTTGCGACCCGGGAACAAAACCTCTCTTCAGGTTTGCACGAAGCACAAACACTCTGGAGGTAGAACACCGCTCGTGTTTTACTGGAATTCTTTCTCAGATAGCCAGCAACGCACGCATAGATATGTATAAGCGACGTTTTCTCGCATCTTTCTTCGTTTGTTTTTTCATCCTAAAAAATTTCCAGTGAATAGTAATTACCTTATCTCATCTCATCTCTCTCAGATAAAATTGCAAATAATGACGATGATAATGATAATAATTATAATAATCTCCCTCCCTCTCTCTCTCTCTGAAACTTTCAAATAGTGAAAATGATGAAGTAACAGGGTATGCGACTACCAACGCGATCCGCCTTCACAACCGGTAACAGCAGCAAATATGACCCTACACGCGCGCGCACGTACAGACACACACACGCGCGCGCGCGCGCGCGCGCTCGCGCACACAGACACACACACACACCGGATTCACCGGTTAAATTCATGCGACCAAACATTCGCACATGAGGATGACGATAGAACAGACGAGACGACACAGGCAAGTAAAGACGTTACGTGAGAGAGCAAGTGGCCGTGGAGAGGGAACAGCTAGCAATCACGGCTGATATCTCGTAACGCGTCTCATGACAGCACTGTCTGCAAGTGTGATACCGGCTTCAGTCGCCAACAGTTACAGAGACAGCCAAATCCCCAAGAGACCGATGATCGCAAATTCACTTTGTCGCCGAGAAGGTGATACAGGAAACACCGCCTTAATTTTGTTAGTCTCTGAAGGGGTGCCATAGAACTATAGGTTCTTACAGAAGCGGCACCTCTGGGAGGGGCGGGTGCGAAACGATTGGCATCACAAGTTGGCCTGGACCAAGGGAACACAAGTAGGTGGCGGTGGAAAAAAGGAAGTGAAAGCTGGAAGTCTGTTGGACTTGTAGCACTTTGTGTTACACAGTGGGGTCTAGGTGTACAGAAAACATTTCGACTCATGCGCGTTTGTAAAATGAGTCTCTTATGATCACCCTGCTTCAGTTTGTGTGTGTGTGTGTGTGTGTGTGTGTGTGTGTGTGTGTGCGTGTGTGTGCGTGTGTGTGCGCGCGCGCGCGTGCGTGCGTACGTGCGTGCGTGTGTGTGTGCGTGCGTGTGCGCGAGATCAAATTATTACTTTGCTTACTGATGGAAGATTTGCAAAAAGAGACTTTATATGCAGATATTGTGGTAAATATTAAGTTACACTCTAATTCAAGATCACATGATTTAGTGTGGTTGGTACCAAATGTTGCAGATATCATAAACATACCACAAAATATGAAATTAAAATAGCCAGCATGCACTTATACTTTGTGACTGCATAGCTACCTCTGTTAGTTTACTATTTCATGGGAAATCGATTAAGTAAAGCGGCAAATATTACAGTGTCTTGTTTTAACAGTAACAGACTTTGCAAAAGCAAAACAAAACAAAACGAATCAAAACAAACTATACGAATACATCCTCAATTTTAACATTTTTGCCCAAATGATAGCAAGCCTTAGTCACTGGAAAATTTCAAATGGACTCTGCAAACGAAATAAGCGTCACGCCAAAATAAGGTCTCATGTATGTTAATCCAAAATGACATCCATCAAGGGTAACTGATGATAAACAGTCGGCGTGTTGATAGTCAAGAAAAGGAGAACTGGTATGGCCTACCAAAAATGCCTGCATGAACCAGCTCACTGGTAGCACACGTGCCTTTTCAATCCAGAGGAGAAGACAGTAGGAATATGATATGCAGAATGGGCAACAATCATCTTTTCTCCGGATGTAGGGATGAGGGCTAGGGTGGGGTAGGGTGATATGGAAACGTAGGAAAGTGGGGACTAGGAAAGGTGTTGTGGTGTGTTCGTGGTTGAAGAACAGTGGAGAAAATATCAAAACACTCCCAGAAGAAAGAATGATGTTGTCTGCTGCAGCAGTGCCGTGTTGACTGCTAATCGTATTACAAGGGAAATTGTGCTTCTTCTTGTTGGATGTCAAGGGAGCCAAATCTCTCACAAAGGGGCTCAAACGCTTTAGACGACAAGAATTTCGAGCGTGATGGAGAAATAGGTAATCAGCCAATTAGCAGTAGCCCTTGCCTAGCACAGATATTTGACTTGTGTGAAGGAGGCCGAAGTTGTCACGTGATAGTTGGCATCCAGGGCGGTGAGGACCTTCCCGAGTTTGAACCTTCCTGGTAGCTGACCGGAGACAAATTTATCCACTCGGACCTCGGGACATCAAGTGACTGCTAAAGGCTCAGTCAGTTGAAGTTGCTTAGTAGCCAGACCGAGTTCACTATCTTGAAGAACGCGAGTCTTGTGCTAGTTCAGTCGGTATTGCTGTGGGGCACTGTGTTGATGCTTTGTCAGGCTGGTTGGAATGCGTGTGGAGATACGTTGTCGTAGCTTTCTATAGGATAATTTGTGTGAAAATGGTCCCCAAAGTCGTGGGGTATATTCGATGTCCATTTCGCGAGAAGTGGTTGTTTGCTAAGCTATTATGTAGGAATGTGTGTAAATGCTGATATGTGGAAGAATGCAGCTAGAGGGGAATTCATTGTGGATGCTGAGAAGCAACATGGACAAAGGCACGGCCCTAGGGATATCCTGTTTCCATCCCTATGTAAATTGAACGAACATCACGGGACAGCGAGGATAAGAAACAGAGAAGAGTGAGCAGGACAGATTACGGTTGAAAGAAACGTGGTCTGGCAACAGAATTGAAAGCAAGGTCTTTAACGCAGGGCTTAGGTGTCAAATACATGCTCAGAAAGACAGACAGTTCGAAACCTAGAAGTGAGTAAAAAAAAAAAAGGAAAAGAAGAAGATTTCTACGTCGAAGAAGCGCCCCCAGTGACGACCACGGAGACCCAGTCCTGAAACTTAGTGCCAGACAACCCAAGGCATCACCATAACTTGTTCGAAAACTGTGATGTGGTGTGTGTGTGTGTGTGTGTGTGTGTGTGTGTGTGTGTGTGTATGTGTGTGTGTGTGTGTGTGTGTGTGTGTGTAAACAAGGCCACATAAGAAGATGTTTTAGTTTATAAACCGGGATTAGGAAGTATTGGTCTCTTTTGTTTTGATTATTTTCCTTTGTGTGCATGTGGATTTTTCATGCGTAAATATAAGTAGAGAAGAAATTATATTTCTTGTTTTTAGTCGTGTTAGAAGAGAAGCGAATGTATGACACCCCATTCCAAAACAGAGTGGAATGTTCGATGGGCGCATGAATGCGCATATGCGTGTGTGAGTGCAGAGATAACCATGGTGTGTGAAGCCTGACTAATACATCAACTTACTTCACCTGAGCAATACCATCACGCTTTCCCCCGTCCTGCACATTGGAATTGCATCTGCATGCCCTTCACCCTCCGCATCCGATCTGTATCATGCTGTGGTATGTATACATCATACAAGTCAAAACAGGCAAACTGGTTTTGCTATTTGTTTTATCAGTGCATGGTTTTGATCGGGCCGTTTCTCTCAAGTCGGTGCCCCCCCCCCCCCCCTCTCTCTCTCTCTCTCTCTCTCTCTCTCTCTCTGAATGACTTCCCTTGCCTAGTTTCCAGCAAGAACTTTCTAAAGCCCCGGCAACATGTTCCTTTTAACAAGAGAGCGTGTGGAAAGCCTGATGAAGGTCCCCCATCGAATTTAGAAAGTCTGCTAAACGCTGTGCTGCACGATATGACATTATCATCATTTAAAAGTGAAAGCAGGAATAATCAGACCATTATTATTCTTAGGTTCACAATTTCCGATCACTCCCTGCCACGCAACCCGCAGCTCAAAGCGCTGAGTTCAGGAGATAATGTCCGTTGCACCAGCTGCCGTGGCGCAGTGGTTAACGTCGCGGACTCCCAGCTGGAATGTCGTGGTTCCGATTCCCTCCAGAGCCATTTATTTGTGGGATATTCTTTTTGCCCCAACCGGCTCCTACCCAGAGCTGAATGAGCTCACTAAGGAAGATTGGCGTCATACAGAGGAGTTTTATCAACTTAAAGGATGCGTCTCTGAGTGTATTGTTCAAATTTCCTATTAATGCAGGCGTCTGTATTTCTCGGGTCTGGTTGATGCCGGGATATGTTGCGACAGTAAGCACATCATGTATTTCTCGGATCTGGTTGATGCCGGGATATGTTGCGACAGTAAGCATATCATGTAGTCTCAGATCACAATGGAAATGTGTAGCATCACCTACAGCATCCTCAGCCTCATCGATCAGCATGAAAAAAATTCTCAAATTCTGTGTTCCTTCACGCCCTGCTGTCATGTTGACTTCAGTTTCTATTGCCTCTCCACCTCTATGGCTTTGGTTTGATTCTGTCGGGGTCACCGGTATCGACAAATTCATTAGGACTGTCGTTGGACGGACATGGTGGCGCCCTCTGGTGGGAGAGCTCAATCAGGCCGACTCCGCAACTAACTGTCGTTAGTAGACGACTCATTTGGTGGTGTCCTGCGTATGTTGGATCAGAACACCACCGAAATGACTCGGCAGCAGTGCAGTGGCTTCCTCTGGTAGGTTGCCTCATGACTTGCCATTGACTGCTGCATGTGGATTGCCGGTTCCGGGGTTGTGGTAGGACGGTATGGGTAGCGTGAGTGCGGTGCCAGAAGTGCCACAGAAGATGTGTCAACGACAAAAAAAAAGTAAGTCTGTCACACATCAACAGGGAATGCAGAAGGCCTGATGTATTCAGGAAGCAAAAGGCAAGTGAAGGTACATCATGTACGTTCGGTCTCTTCCTATCGACCCCTCCCAGTTTGATACACAATGAAGACAGAGCAGAGAGCAATAATGCACTTCCATACACTGACATTTTTCAGTATTCAGACTATTCTCTTTCCTCTGTACCTTTGCCTGCATCGGATTCGCTGTTCGGCGATGGAACACAACACATCGACATGGCACCGCCTGACACAGACAGCGAGTCTCTGCTCAACTTGGATTTGCCTTCTGACACTGATGTAGACAAACGGTGTGTAAATGAAGATTGTGTTAACAACTCTAATGCATGAAGATTATGTTAACAACTCTGATGCAGTTTGTGAATATGATTCATCTGTAACTAGGGCATAGTGTTAAACACAAGAAGAAACCAAAGCGTTCGTCGCAGCAGCAAATCCATATGATACAGACAGTTGCAGGGACTATACAGGCACCATAATGTTTAATCACAGATACCTCACGCAGACATTACAATCACAGACATGATGGAGACCTGGAGGAAACGACAACGAAAATGACGGACCGCCTGTGTGCAGGCGGCAATGAGGTCGAAAAGCGACGTCTGGCGATTCATTGTGACCTTCGCACTGCTGTAACTGTTAGTAAACATTTGCAAATTCCGACTGACAATTATCTGTGTTCGGTGTTCATCACCGTCTTCTATGGTCTACACTATCAACGACTGGAGTCCACATCGCGATGTTATTTATTGTAATTCATCGGCGATGTTTATTCCTAATTTTAATGTATGCACAATCCCCATCCCATTCGTCTCCCGTCCTTGTGAATGGGTTTCTTAAAGCTTACCACAATAAAACCACCATTAATTCATGCTCTCTCTCTCTCTCTCTCTCTCTCTCTCTCTCTCTCTCTCTCTCTCTCTCTCCACCAAATGATTTGGTATATGGTGAAACAGCTAGATATCCAATTCATTTGAATTCCGTTGTAAAATGTATTCGATACTGGTTAAAATATCACAGATGCAAGATCACAGGTTACCACGCAAAGCGTATAGAATTCTGTTAGAACTGGACAATAGAGGTAAGAAAAACTGGGTAACAAATGTTAGAATGAAACTATGTGAATACGGATTTGGTTTTGTATGGCTCAACCAAGGTATTGGTGATATGAATGCTTTTATGAAGGTGTTCCGAGAAAGATTGATTGATTGCAGTTGGCAAAATTGGAACACACACCTACAAAATAGTGAGAGATTTGAATTATACAGAACGTATAGTCATTTGCCCTGTTTACCAGTTTACATTACAATGAAAATAGACAAACATTTCAAACACATTATGACTAGATTTCGATTCGGTGTGTC
>CM065716.1:47978028-48023028 GCA_033310375.1 Conus canariensis | reverse complement strand
CCGCTAGCCAGTTCACGAGAGGCTAACAATTCAATTCTGGGAATGCATGAGAGTGAAGTTTTTGCTTGATGTATGCCTCATGTAAGCGCAACCAGACTGTCGCTATCGCTCGCTTCAAGTCAGACAAATCACTAACCCTAATGAATACTTTACAATGCAAAAGAGAGAAAATTCAATCGTATGGCTTCTTTGAGACGGGTTACAATCTGTGCTGGCTTCGTGCTGAGTTACGTTGTCAAATCATGGTTCCTGAGACCACGCCGATCGTTTAGTTGAAACAAAGGCCAGTCAAAAGCAATGCAAATTGCACGTGTAGACATTTTCCATGTGAAAATTCGCCATGTTGTTTAGAAGAGGAAGGAAGACCTTTTTCAAGTAATACTAAGTGAGAAAAGTTATTACGGTCAAGAAAACTCAGACAGTGTGCACGATTACAGCCGGAAGGCCGGCCTTCATACATTGAGCGAACTAATATCATTTGGGCTCGACGATAACGTTTACTCCATCTCAAGTCCACTAACTGCCAGTGTTATTCTCTTAACAACTGAGTGCATTTAATGTTTGCTTCGTTCCTCTCATCTTGATACAATAAATCAAATCAGACCGAAGTCTGACGTGTTTGACGTTGGCCACAGCAGAATCTGTGCTATCGCTAAAAGTTGCGACCGCTATCCACTCTCCTATATCAAATTGTAGTGCTCGTCCTATCTACGAAATGAATCGTTGTCGCCATCATTCGATAGTGTCTGGCTGTGCTGACGGCTTATCCGACTGTGGGCAAAAATGAAGTTCAGATGCCAGAGGCATATTCTCCGGTAGTCTTCGTTTGGGATGCGCCACAGCTGACTCCCATGAATACTGGCGCCTTCAAGAAAAGATGAGAGTTTGGTATCATCACAGGACAGACTAAAACAACGTTTCTTTCGCGTGCCTGCGTGTGTGTGTGTGTGTGTGTGTGTGTGTTGTGTGTGCGTGCGCGTGTGCGTGTGTGTGTGTGTGTGTGTGTGTTGTTGTTGTTGTTATGTGTTGTTGTTGTTGCTGCTGCTGTTGCTGCTGCCCCTGCTGCTTTTATTGTATTTGTTGTTAAAGATTCAACTGACACTATTTACGTACTACAATTGTGTACAGACGAAAACTGATTACATCAATGTGGTTTTATAAAAGTAAACAGTAAGTGAAGTCAAGCACTGTTCACATGGTGCGCAGATTACAGATGAATTTTTTTAAATTCCAATCGTATTGTTACTATGAAAAGAAAATTCATGTAGGTCAAGCCCTAAACAGCGTAAATTCTGCAGCAGATCAAAATCCTGTCCCATTTCTTCTCTGCACAATGCATATATCACTTGCTATTCCCACAAACAAAAGCCAGTGGATTTAAGGCAAGGCGTTCAGTTATGAAAACACCACGCCGGGACGAAACACTAACTTTTTTATATTATGCACCAAGAGTTGGCTGCAACCGTTTGACACTTCACCCCCTGGCCGACATACACTCACTGCATCAGGTTCATCACCAGCAGTCCTGGGGGCTGTATTTGCGCGCTTGTGGAAGGAAAACAGAAAAAGCCCCGGTTTGATGACGCGCCTGGATGGAGATCACGGATAGACCCTCTTTACTAGCTGTGTCATCGGGGACTCCGCAACTTCTACCATGGTGAGAAAACGTTTCTCCAGTGTGCATAGCGAAATGAGTCTGCCACCACTGAATAACGCATGGCTATGGCGAGGGCTGGCCAGAGTACTGCCATAATAGGATTCGATTCCCTGTGGCACATCATCTGCCAGTCTCCATTTCAGATAGTATACACTGCAGAAACACATGGGAAGTTTGGTATCCTCGGGGAGAAGACGTGGAGTGCCTGGTATGGGGGGCTGGAGAGATGGCCGGCCAGACAGAAATGAATTATATGGCTGTAAAGGGTATTTCCAATGTTGACGATGTTCTGACAGAATATTACTCTCGGGTTATATTGTGTCTCGTCCACCTTTACCCAGGCGCTCTGGCAATCAGCAATGCATCGATGTGCAGAACCAACTTTTTCATCAATGTCATGAAGCGATGTATATAAATGAATCCAAAATAATCTTATAACAATATTCTCCTTCAATATTTACTGTTATGCTGAATGTCGTATTAGTTTTGAGAATGTCAGTGCTTTGTGTTTCCCTCCTCGTCCACTGGTACACGACCTATGTGGTGCGTGAATATTTTTGAAGAGAGAGAGAGAGAGAGAGAGAGAGAGAGAGAGAGAGAGAGTCCTGCTGTCCCTTGTGTTGTCATACATTCTGCAGTGCACTGCCCATTTTATGGCAAGCAATTATAACTGTAAAGGAAGTACATGTACACGTCGGGGAACGGGTAAGAGGACAGTATTACTCGCTCCATTGCTATTTCAATAAGATTTATGCCTGTTCTTTGAGTTTATGTCACAACACGGTACTGTTTTCAGTCAATAAGCACCTGTTTAATACTGGTATAACATTCAGATAGCCTAAGAATCGGACAGGTGTTCTAGACACGTTTCTCAACAAGTGTATGGAAGGCGGTGTGATGAAGTAGAGCAGCAACTTAAGAGCAGAGGACACAAAGCATCTACCATCAAAAAAGCAAGAAAAAAGGCAGGAAGCTCGACCCGTTCTGAATGCCTGCAGTACAAACCAAAATCTAAAGATGAGAGAGTGCCATTTGTAGTTACTCATCATCCCCACAACCCCCCATTTTGAGAGTGGCTGAAGGAACTGCACAGAGACATGCACAATACCAGTGAGCGCATGAAAAAGGCGATCCCCCCCCCCCCCCCCCCCCCCCCCCCCCCCCCCCCCCCCCCTCGTTGTAGGAGAAAAGAACTGCCGCTCTATTCGACAGCTCCTCATGCCATCAGCTCTTCCTACACCAAGAGATAATGAGGCTGGCTCATTCAAGTGACAGAGCCCGCGCTGCGTCGTCTGCCAGTATCGCCTTGTAGAAGACACCACATTTCACAGCCACCAAACCGGAGAATCATTTTCACATCAGACACAGACTTTCATGCACTAGCCGCAACATCATCTACATTCTCTTCTGCAACAAATGCAAGTTCACTCAATATGTAGGCGAAACCAAAAACACTCTCAAAGTCCGCTTCTACCTCCATCGCTCAGACATCAACACAAAGGAACACACGTCACGCAACATTTCAACCTCCCCAACCACTCACTAGAAGACCTAAGATGCATGCCCATAGAAAAAGAATACTCTGAGGACACTGACAGACGACGCAAACGGGAAGTCTTTTGGATGGCAAAGCTCCAGACCTTGAGCTCTTACGGTCTGAACACCCAGGATTAGCTTCCCAACTAGCTACTTTGACACCACACTAAGAACCTTTTTCATACGCTCACTGACCATGCCTTTATAAGCAGGCAGTTCCTCCAGACTCAGTGTGTGTGGGTACATGTGTATGTGTGTGTGTGTGTGTGTGTGTGGCGGGCGCATGTGTGTATGCGTATGTGTGGGTATACATGTGTATGTTCATACATGCATGAATGTGGGGGTGGGGCTGGGGGTGGGAGGACATATGTATAGTAAAAGAGGAAACACAAAAAGAACTAGGACTGAAAATTACGTCACGTATGACATCATAACATTTTGCGTCACATTAGTGACGTAATGCTTTGACGTAATTACACTAATCACATCGCTGAGGAAGGTCAGAGACCGAAAATTTCGTTTTTGTGCAAAAGGCTTGGAGATGTAAGTACCATCGGTTCCTGAAGAAGCCTTTTGGCGAAAGCTTGGATTAAAAACCGAACTCCGTGGGCGGCATTGACAACTTATTGTTCATCACTATATATATATAATATATATATATATATATATATGTATATATATGATGATTTGAACTATACATCAACTCTTTTCATCCATCCATAAAGTTCACAGTGTCCTCTTCCACAGTGCAGATTCCCTTCCTTGATGTACTCGTCAGACTGGAGGAGGGCTTCCTAGTGTCTGACATCTACACAAAGCCGACTGACAGCCACGCGTATCTACACCACAGATCCTGCCACCCCAAGCATGTGAGGAAGAACATTCCTTACAGCCAGTTCTTGCGGCTACGTCGACTGTGCACCAATATCAATGATTTCGATGCCCAGGCTGAAAAGATGACGGCACGGTTCCTCAGACGCGGCTACCACCTTGCTGACGTGAGTAAAGCCAAGGAGCGTGCTCGGATGAAGGCACGCAACACAACCCTTGAGTACCGAGAGAAGGAGCCCAACACCAGGGTGCCGTTTGTCATAAACCACCACCCCTCAAACCCCCCTTTGAGGACCTGGCTGGAAGATTTACAGTCCACGCTTCAATCCAGCACACGCATGAAGCGGGCCATGCCAGATCTGCCGGTTGTTGGGGAAAGGTGCTGCAAATCTCTACGAAATTTGCTTATGCCCTCACTTCTGCCGTTTGGACCTGACAAGGAGGGTGGATGCGAGCCTTGCCATCGCCTCAGATGCGTAATTTGCAATGAACATCTTGTGAAGGCGACCAGCTACTCGAGTGCGGTGACCGGGGAGTCTTTCCCCATTCGCAACAAACTGTCCTGTGACTCCAGTGGGGTGATCTACATGCTCTACTGTGATGTTTGCAGATCCGCACAGTATGTTGGACAAACAGGTGATACCCTCCGAACACTTTTCTACCAGTATCGCTCAGACATCAACATCCGTCCTAACAGTTCACTGGTCACAAAACATTTCAACCAACCCAACCACACACTCAAACACATGAAGGTCGTTGTGTTGGAAAAGGTCTATGGCCACACCCTCAGGTTAAGACTGACAAGAGAGGCATTCTGGATCAGGAAATTAAAAACCCTGACCCCACATGGACTCAGCACCATCGAGGACGTCAACTACTGAGACAGCGATAGACAGTCCGCCTGTTTAGTTTGGGGGTGTCAGGGGTGGGGGGTGGGATGGGGTGTGTGGGGGGGGGGGTGGAGAGAGATGGGGGGGGGGGGGAGGGAGAGTGATCAATTGGATCCAAGTTCTGTCGTAATCTTGTTTTCACTAGTTTTTTGCTCAGTTGAAACGTTTTCCTTTTGTAACACGGCCTGTGATTTTTTTTGGGTCTCTTAACCTATGACGTAGTTTTATCTGTGACGTATTAATCTGCATGGGAGGATAAATTTCATCATTAAAGGTCCCACTGAGGAAGCGGTCGCAAGGCCTCGAAATATTTGGAAACTAAATCTAGCTTGTTGTTTTTTTGTGTTTCTCTCTCTCTCTCTCTCTCTCTCTCTCTCTATATATATATATATATATATTATTATATAGTATAACTAAATACCATCGGTTGCTGAAGAAGCCTTTTGAAAGGCGATTTTTTTAATGAACTCCGTGGGTGGTGTGGACGACGTATTGTTCATCAATATATATTTTTTTTCTTTTAATTTCTGGCGTCTTCAGATCTACATGGTGTAATTGTTTATATGCAACAATTATATTTTTGTACTTGACATGGACACTGCTGTGTGTCTAAATCATAACGGTCTGTACATAAAATTCTGAAAAAGAATTCACTAACAAAACAGAGAGGGGACAAAGCTTCTAAAATATAAATCCTTCATCCATCGCTCATAAGGACGCAATATTCACGATTTGTTTTGATCTCTTTCGGTCTTCTATTACACAGGGGTGCTATAGAGAGATGAAGGATATACGTATGTATTCATCATAAGATCGCACTGTCAAATCTAAAGCAACAAGCTCCACAAAAAAACGCATAACAGAGTTCCTTTGGGACGAAATCCAGCCGAATCATTTTCGTCCATCATTTTTCCCCATTTGATATATGACCATGCACGACTGCATAACACTGTTTGTACTGACTTCCACATGCGTGTGCGTGCATGCATGTGCGCGCATGTGCGTGCGCGCGCGTGCATCCTTGCATGTTTTATTATATGCATATGTGTATACAGGACTGCGCGTGCGCGTGTGTGTGTGTGTGTGTGTGTGTGTGTGTGTGTGTGCGCGCGCGCGCGCGCGTATGTGCGCGTGAGTATATATACAGAGGGAGAGAGAAAGAGACAGAGATAGGTAGGTGTGTGTGTGTGTGTGTGTGTGTGTGTGTGTGTGTGTGTGTGTGTGTGTGTGTTTATTGCTATTTATGTGTCCTTATGTGCGTGTATGCGTGCGTGCATGCCTGCGTGTGTGCGTGCGTTCCTGCATGCATGTGTGCGCTCGCGCGCAAATGTGTATGCGTATGCGTTCGTATATCTGTGCATTTGTGAGTGCAAAACTCCGATATGCATTCTTGTTTTTCTTCAACAATCCAGTGTTGTAAAGAAAGTGATTTGAGCTTCTGAATGTGGTGTGTGGTCAACACCGACTGACTGACTACCGCTGTAAGAACCGTGCGACACCTCTGACGCCAGAGAAATTACACCTCTGTGCTTTTAACCAACACAAGCTGGGCGATGGCCCTGTACCAAGTTATTGCTGGTTGGCAGGCAGATCACACTGGCTACTATTAGCTGTCAATGGTTCTCTACTAGGCCTATCACTTTCTGTCTGGAAGGGAACAGAAATGTCCCTGATTTACTGATGTGCTGAGATGGGTATCACAGGGCTACATGATAACAAATAGTCTTCTCTGACTGCCCCATCAAGAATGGCGGTGAACTTGTACCACTGTCCTAAGATAATCAATGTCTTTTCTCTCTCTTCTTTTCACCCATGGTGTATGTAACGAAATGTTGCTGTCGTCGACAGGTGCTAGAACTGGCATCGGGAAAATGGATATCACTCAAACTGCATCTCTACGCGCGATGTGAAATCTAAATCAATATCGTTTAGTGTTCGAGCAGCTACAGACGCTATTTTCAGACTAAAAGCAGCCAATCAAACCCAGTCAACGCATTCGTCATGCCAGAAATGAGTGGAGATTAAAACCCCAAATACTCGAAAGAACGATCCAGGGTAAAGATCCTATATTTCTGATAGTATTAAGACTCACTCACCTAGAGCCTTGGTATCATGGTCGACGTGCAAGTCATTTATAATGAAAACCAACCGTTTGCTCTAAATCCATGAAGAGAAAGATACGAACTTTACATCAGCTAGAACATCTCGGACGAAGGTCTTTTTGGAACCCTGTGATGGAATGATTGTGTCTGATATCGAATAATTTCTTCCATTAAAAATGTTTAACACAGAGTGATTTATCACAAGGAAGTTGCTACGGAGCTTCTTCACCCTTCAAAATGTAAAAACGTACGAGGAAAGCGTGACCAGTATATAATGTTCTTTACGCTGTACACGTTGTCAGTTTAAGGAGTCATATGTCAGCAGCTCGTGGACGGATTCGAAATTGTCTGTTGTCACTCTCTTCTATTACTTTTGTCAGAGATCTTGAACACGTCTTTGAACTTATGATTTAATATCGCAGCACTAAAAGGACATTTTCAACGATATCATTATTTATTCATTTGCGGTAAGCGAGTCAGCAATTCCGTTGACTAGGAATATGCAAGAACAATGTATCCATGACTTTTTTTCCGTTTTGAGAACGGCACAGTATACAGTTCAAAACATTTGCAGAACAGATGTTAAAACACAAATACATAGCTTTCTGAATCAAAGTAAACAATAGATGTTAAAACACAAACACATATGATTTCTGAATTAAAGTAAACACAAACATTCGTTTTATTCAGAACTCACTCAAAACAAAGTTCTGCAAAACGAAGTTTTCGTTGCTTCCGTGATGAAGAAAGGGAGCCTGAGTTCAGGTAAATGTCAGCACGCTTTGAGAAAACGTGAATGCCAAGTGGTTTATCATTCCCTGTGCTCCTTCGAGTTTCTTCATTCTAATATATGAAGATCTGGCAAGGAAAGTGTAAGTTGTATGGAAACTGACTAAGACTACGGTAAGGTGATGTTGCTAATAGCCCAGCCGATCGCAAAGGACCATATCAGGGCTGTCACCACACTGAAGTGTTCTCAAGTCATTTTTTTTTTTTTTTTAAAAGAAGAAAGAACGAAAGAAAATCCTCATTCATATAACCCTTTAAAACACACCCTCTAAAATCACACCGGAAATTGAGTTAAAAATCGCTCCTCCGTAAAGTCTTAGATCGGATAAAGAATACTTTATTTAAGTAAAATCAACATACGAACGGAATCTTTTAAACCTGGATTGACCTAAAAGAGTTATTTATTGTTTTATTCTTCTTGCCAGAGAGGGTTAAACTTCGAGTTTGAAATCTGTATAAAAGTAATTGAAATTTTAGCCATTTAAATCTGTAATATTCTTTGAAAATGTAAGTCTATATCCTTGATGCTAACATAATCAGGGTTCAAGGCGAGAACAATGCTATGCCAGACATTCATATAAAACGGTAAACATTTCATGCGATTTAAAACATACTCGATGACAGCAATAGCCTCAGTTGCAGGAAGAAAACGATCGAAGATGGAGTGTGGACCATCAACCCAAGGGCAAAACAAAATTTTAAAACCGTGCTTTCGTACTTGTTTCTGTTTGTTTGTTCGTTCGTTTGTTTTTTTGCTTTCGTACTTGTGAACACGATTTTAGTGTTATGTGTAGTTACCATAAAACTGAAACGATGCGCGTGTATGCCTGCAATAGCGCTACAATGTATATGGACACTTGCATATCTGCGTGTATGACGCCTTCGCGCACTCTCATTTTTCTTCTCCTTTTTTTTCAAAATGGGTACTGAACAGAGGTCGGGGTCCCTGACAGCGACGTCTGATCAATATTCCAACATCTACTAGACATCTCTGGCACCAGAGAAATTGAATCTATGCGCTTTTACATAACAGAGATTGCTGAAGGTCATTTACCAACATTATTGCTGTCTGGAAGACAGTTTTATTCTGGCCGCCTTGGTTGTCAATGGTGAACTGCGACTGCCATGAAATAAAAATGAATGGCTGTGATTTATCGATTTGCCGGAATGGATCTGTGCATGTACATAATACCAGACGGTCATTTTTGAATGCTCCGGTGGGAATGGTTGTGACTTTGAACTACTTTCCTCAACACATCCCCTAGGAACAGTCAAAAGAGAGAAAGAAAAAAAAAAAAAGAAGAAAGCTGCTGCTGGCATCACTCTAGTCTTGCAGACGACTTCGCCCTGACCATAGGCGTTTAGGCATTGGTCTGACTCAATTCATGTCCCTGCCTTTAGCAGTCTGGCACTGCCTGACTTATAGTAAAACGCCATTTCAGGTTTGAAAACATCTTAAATGTAAAACGGAAGCGCGAAACAATCAAGATTAAAAAGCATAGTCACAATCTGATTTCAGAAGCAACGACAATTTATCAACCAAGTTTTCTGTCAAATTGCATCTAAATGTTCGCTTCCATCATAAAATGAAAACGCTTCAGGTAACAGTATTGACGAACAAGGTCTTACCCAAGTCTCCAGTAAACTGTTTGTGCGTGATGACGTGTAAAACCAAACATTCAATGACTATTGATACTGACTGAGCGATTATCACAAGATATGCACGCTAAAACTTCTTTGCTGTTAAGACAGTAAGTAATGACAGCAAAAGAACTCAATTGCGCGTACATTTCGTGATAAATTTTGTACAGTTCAACACACATGAGTAGCAAAGAATTCCTTGGAGTTTTACACACCTGAGAGAGAGTCTGTTTATCAGCCATTCCTCTTCTAAAAGCTCCTGTATATCCGCCTGAATTTTAAGTTTGTGACTTAAGTATCTTTATATTTGTGGCATTTCGGCCAACATCTTCGTTGTCTAAAGTGGTGAAATGACCTATCATAAGGCAATACGGAGCCAATGGTTCACGTATCATTGTTAAGATTGGAGTACATTTCAGTGAAATGTAAGCAGTGTTTTACGTTGTAGACATCATTAACCAAAACACGAAAAAGAGAATCACGGAAGCTATAAAAGATCTTTCTTATTCAATAAGAACAACCACCAAAGCAGTGCACTGCAGTGCGTATCATGCTGCTAATACTTCGGCTGACCGCAGAGGCCATGTCGGAACTAAAAGCATGAGAACATAAAAACACTCTACAAATCCAGTTTCAGAAGTCAAGTTGATTCATGAAAAGTAAAGATATGTAGCCACGATCTACGTATCATTTAGGTATGAGGCAAAAATGCTGACTTCTTTCCAAACTGAAAAATCACACGTGGAACGGTATGGAAACAGCATTTTCACATAATCTGCGATAAAATACATTTTGCTTTAGTCACTTGAATCTCAATATCAACGCAAGGACAAGTTTTATATTGAACTGCAGAAATGTAAGACATCCTGCTGAAGCCCTCGTGCCTTGCCCCATGGACTGCAGTATCTCGCCATGGGGCCCTTTGTTCTACCTCAAGCAATGCTGTGTTTCTTCAACGAAGCCCTCTGCTTTTCTCCCAGGACTACGGTGCAACTGACGAAACCCTCTGTTGCTCTTCTAAGAATGCAGTACGACCCGGTCTCGCCCTCTGCTCCATCCAATAAAATGCCGTACATCCTGATGATGACCTGAGCCCTGCCTCAAGAAAAGGAACCCATCATGTTGAAGCCCTGTGCCCTTCCTTCAGCCCTGCAGCACATCCTAATAAAGCCCTCTATTTTAACTCCAGGAATATAGTGCATTCTGATGAAATCCTCCGCCTTACCCTTTGAGATGCAGCGTATCCTGATTTAGCCATTTGTTGGTTTTTTTTATCTCCAGGAATGCATCACATCATCACAGATCCTACCGCCTCACCTCCGGGAAAGCAGCACATGCTTATTAAGCACTGTGCCTTACCTCTCAAAATCGCAGCGCATCTTGATGAAGTCCTCTACAGTAAATACAAGAGTGTAGCACATCCAGATGAAGCCATCTGCACTTCTTTTACAGGAACGGATCACATCCTGACGAAGTCCTCCACTCTACCATCAGGAATACAGCACACTTGATCAACTCCTGTTTCCAGAATGCAGGATATCATGTTGCAGCCTTTGACGCTATCTACATGAAGACAGCTCATCCTGAAGAAGCTATCTGCCCTACCTCTATGAATGCTAAACGTCCCAATGCTATCAGTCCTGATCTCATCCTTTCTTCTCACTTGCCCTGAATAAATGCGCATTATCTTGGCGTTTAAATTTTCATCCCGGCAATGATGAGGATTCTCAAAGGTTAAGTAGGACCACGACAATGCTGGAATCTGGATTTCTTTTTTACCCGTAACTCTACAAATGACCGTAACTAACTTATTAATTCCACCAACGGTGGTTTCTGCGACATCAGCAGTAAAGAAGTCCTTTTTGCGCGCGCGCGCGCGCGCGCGGTGTGTGTGTGTGTGTGTGTGTGGGGTGTGTGTGCGTGCGTGTCTGCGAGCAGGTGGTAACACAGAGAGAGAGAGAGAGAGAGAGAGAGAGAGAGAGAGAGAGAACACTGGACATTTTTAATGTCATTAGCTATACAGCCTCGTCGCTTACAATTTCTGTTTGCTTTCGGTGTTGTTTGTGCGCGCTGGAATTGGCAATGTGGTCACTGGGTTGACATCGGCCAGTACAGTGGTAATTGTGGAGGACAGTAAACAAGGCGGAACATCGGTTGAGGTGGGTGGTGTATACTGTTGCTGTGACGTTCTCTATCAGCATGCCTTGCACGTGCCGGCGCTGACCTTGCTGTGTGCTGTCAACGCCGTGTTGTCGCTGTGGCGTGTTCTGCTGAGCGGCATGGAAAGGAAAACCCAGGACCGAACAGTCAGCAAAATGAGGTCAGTCGCACATCCCCTGACACGGCGGACAACGAAATGTTGAAAAGTCATTCTTCCAGACATGGCAGAGCAAATTCTGTGCCTGATTCGGGAGCAAAGCCGACAAAATAAAGATATGAGAGAAGAGAGAGAGAGAGAGAGAGAGAGAGAGAGAGAGAGAGAGAGGTATGTGTTTTAGCCACGATTACTACACGTTGAAATTCTATCAAAACTGTACTGTCTACACTATTCGCCAGGATATTAAAGTGATGTGGTGAGACAGAGAAGGGTAGGAAACTGAGCAGAGGATACACCATCAAAATTCGGTAAAATATATTCTTCATTACTAAAATCTGTGGTTATATGTTGTGCTGGGGAGCTCAAAAGTGCGTTTTGAACCAGGAAAATTTTACATATCATTCAAATGTGATCATTGCACGGGGAGGTGGGGAAGGAAAGGGGGAGGATCAATTCAACCAAATCGTGCTTTACCTTTGTTTGCTAAGTTTTCAAACTTACGTTTCTCGCAACCCACATGCGAGCATATTAAGGTTGTTTGTTGCTACGTTTTCAAACCTATCTTTCCCGCATCTTCAATTCATGTTCTTTAAAGCAAAGTCAACCCACATGCAAGCATATGAAGGTTGTTTGTTGCTAAGTTTTCAAATCGATATTTCCCGTATCCATCAATTCATGTTCTTTAAAGCAAAGTCAACCCACATGCGAGCATATTAAGGTTGTTTGTTGCTAAGTTTTCAAATCTGTATTTCCCGCATCCTTCAATTCATGTTCTTTAAAGCAAAGTTAACCCACATGCGAGTATATTAAGGCTGTTGTCATACACATTTTAAAAAAATCAGTTTCTTGTTACACTATTCTGAAAACAACTTATAACCGGACCCACTTTCTGCAACGTCTTAGATCAAATGGAAAATACTTATTTGTTTTTTTTGTTTTTTTTACACATTCAAAACTCAAAACATGTGGAATATCCCTCAACATGTCTCCATGGAGTCTGCTGCTGGAAAGTGTCTATGTACACTGCGTCCAGAGGCTATTTAACACGTTGCCAACATCAAAAGCCTGGCCACTAATGTAGTCCACCCACATGACACTCACGTACTACAGAAACTCCTGTTCCGCCCTTTCCAGCCTCACGGCCTGGCAATGGCCATTTACCAGGTTAACACTGACTGGCAGGGAGTGCCACGCTTGTGACGATCGATCGACGTGGGATGCAGTCACTCCGGGTCTGGAAATAAAACAGAACTGGCATCAATATAATGATGCGCCTGAATAGAGATCGCTGATAGGATGCTGAGTACGCCTCTTGCCTTGTTCCCCCATGGATCGCCATTCTCCTCTATTACCTGAAAGCAAGGCCCATCCGCATATAACCAAATCTTGCTGCTTCCATACAACGTCTGCCCGTGTGAACGGCCGCTCCTAAAATGGAAATAGGTTTCAGCTCCCTGAGGCCCGTCCTCCAACAGTCTCAATTCCAGGGACGCTGCAGTGGCAGCTTCACAAGGCTAGCACCTTTAGTAAAAGAACCGACGAGTCTGGCACCAAGGCAGAAGTTTTCTCAGGCAGTAAAGAAGTCAACAAGGCGTCCCATCAGATAAAATGTCATACCTCAAGTAACCATTTTTGGTGATGTTCACACTGTCCATGACATTCTAAGATGGTGGGATACTTGGCTAGTGCATGTATGTGCGTGCGTGCGTGCGTGCGTGTGTTGTGTGTGTGTGTGTGTGTGTGTGTGTGTGTGTGTGTGTGTGTTTCGCGCACGCGCGTGTAAATGCGTGCGCGCACTGTGTGTATGCGTGCGTGCGTGCGTGCGTGTGTGTGTGTATGTGTGTGTGCGCTCGCACGCGCATGTGCAAGTGCGTGCGCGCACTGTGTGTGTGTGTGTGTGTGTGTGTGTGTGTGTGTGTGTGTGTTTGCATGTGCGTGTGTGTGTGTGTGTGTGTGTGTGTGTGTGTGTGTGTGTGTGTGTGTGTGTGTTTGAGGTGAGGGTCGTCAACTCCAAGAATTCTGTCCCTGAAAAATACATTTCATTGCTTAAAGCAAGCAGAAAATCACATACGTACCTTTCACTTTGGACATGTTTCAAGTTTTTCGCTTATGAGCTCAATTCATGTTGTTTATAGCCTAGCCGGCTGCAGGGGGCCATATCAGGGCTGCGTTAATGAGCTAATTGGCCACCTCATTCCCGACAGTAAAGAGTATAATGGATGTTTTGGTAAAAAGACTCGTGTCACTCTCATTGCGGAAAAGCCTATAACACTGGCAATGTCGTTTCTCCTCTTTAACCAGTCAATCCATTCAGTAGAGTTTCATTCCTTCTGAACATTGCTGATATCCTTTTTACGTTTATTCTCTACGTTATTTCCTATTTCATTTTGCAGAATACGCCATGTACACATCATTTTTGGTAGTTATTCGTCCTTTAAGAAAAAAAAATAACGGTAAAAGAGAAGTGTATTATCTATTGCGGTATTGAACTGGAAAAATCAAACAAGGGAAGAAGGGAAGAGGAAAATGGGGACCCCCCCCCCCTCTCTCTCTCTCTCTCTCTAAAAAAAAAAAAGAAAAGAAAGAAAAGTACAGAGAAGAAAAAAGCAAGGGCAGCAGAAGTTTGAAGACCCACACAAAGAAGCCAACAAGGATTCTGAGTGGATAGATTTTTTTCCCCAATGAAACGAGAGAGAGAGAGAAGAAGAGGAGAGAGAGGAGAGAGAGAGAGAGAGAGAGAGAGTGTGTGTGTGTGTGTGTGTGGTGTGTGTGTGTGTGTGTGTGTGTGTGCGCGCGCGCGCGCGCGCGCGCGCGCGCACCGACCGACTATTTTGCAATGAAACGGCAGTTGTATTAAAGGAAAAGTCCCTTTCTTCATCAGCTACATGCGAAGTCGATGTGTTAATGATACAGTCACTCAACACTGGAGAGAAAAAAAGGCTCCCTAATCTCGATGGCAACTACTTTCCTTTAAAGGATGTGGCAAAAAGATATTACAAAAGCATTGTGAAAAGCACAATAGACCATTCATCCAAAGCAAAGTTAGTGAACTTTGTAAACTGTTGCTTCAAGAAAAGAAGAAAAGCAGCACTAACAGGATAACCTAGAGGATTCACTTGATCCGGGAAACTGGGGAACTGATCTGTTACAAAGTCTCTGGCAACCAAGCAACAAATTCTTTTCAAAGTTCCTCAACTTCGCTGAAATCAGGTACACACTCTGAGCATTTGCTGAAATATTCTTAAGTCCGTGCAGGCCATGTACGCGATGTGACGAGGCACTGTGACTTCCAAGAGCTTTTGAAAAAAGACTGGCATTCGAGAATCTCATCCACGTCTATCCCATCCGCGCAGCACGGGTTTTTTTCTCTTTTGCATGTGCGTCCTGACGGGATGCACTGTGGTCTGTTCCCACCATTCCCAGCAAAACGAGAACAGAGTG
Source organism: Conus canariensis (assembly GCA_033310375.1). NCBI lineage: Eukaryota > Metazoa > Mollusca > Gastropoda > Neogastropoda > Conidae > Conus > Conus canariensis. The sequence goes on along the minus strand of CM065716.1, from coordinate 48,007,824 downwards.
GTCGGCGGATGAGGGATGGGGCGGGCATTTGGTTTCCCAGGCCTTCTCTGACTGCTGGCCAGACCGGGATGCAGATGCAGAGTATTTTTACGCCTCCCCGCTAGGAGCACTCAAGTTTACTTGAGGGGTGGCGGGTTTTGTTTTTTTTTGTTTGTTTGTTTGTTTGTTTGTTTTCTGCATTCTGCCAGGGGCTGACGTTTTCACCTGTAATATTTTTGAAAAACTGAACATTCTGTCTAACGGGAAACAGGCACTGCCTGTTTACAGCTTCTTTACGGCTACACAGCTTAAACGGCCAGACCGGGGCTGACTGCCAACAACCTTTTTCCTGGGGGGGGGGGGGGGGGGGGGGGGGGAATGGAAGGATCTTTTTCCGTTTAAATTTTCTGGATATTTTGCTTCTGCTGTCATACTGGGTAATTCCACGAAGAGGAGGGATGGCTGCCACTACAGTGTGCACAGTGGGCCAGATCTTCACCCCGCCCATCATGGTCTACCTTGCAGCACTTACCTTCTCCCCAGAGCACCGCTGACATGGTCAGATTTCTGGCACCTGAAGCGCGGCATTGGAGAAGGGACATAAAACTCCACTCTGACATGCAGGTGTCCATCCTTGATGGTCTGCGGCAACGATGGGGTACAAAAGAATCATAAGAGTGTTTGTGGGCGCTCTTCACGTTCCCTTACGGACAGTGACCCGGTGGACATCGATTACTCCTTAAGGAGCGAGTTCGGATTTTATTTCAGTCTCCAACACACCCCTCTGGTCCAGAAAATGTACAACACCCTTGGAGGAATTTAACTCCCTGTGTGGCGACATTTTCAGAGCAAGAAATTCTCAGGTGATTTTCAGTTGTCCTGGGGACAAGCTGAGGAGAAAAAAAATTACCTGCCCCCCCCCCCCCCCCCCCGAAAATATTGCTTGCTCTCCCCACGTAAAATGACGGTTTATAAAAGTAACTATCGGCGAAGCAGTGACAAGTCAGCAAATATAATTCGGTAATGGCATATTCTGATCAGGTGTGATTAGAGTCTAAGAAAGAGAAGTAAATGTAAAACAGTTTATTAATTTGTTTACCAGGCTATCTTCCCCGCTGTCTTTAAGACGAAAAACGACAACCAAATAGAATTGTCTTGTTTCTGCCATTCACACATTCCTGGACTGAACTAAAATCATAAAATCTCTGTCTTGCTTTGTGTTTATTTTCTCTATCTCCCCCTCTTCATCACACACACACACACACACACACACACACACACACACACACACACACACACACACACGCACACACACACACACACACACACACACACATTCACACAAACACATTCCAAAATAAATCCACTTCCCATCTACACATATCTAGAGCAGAAATAAATGGAATAGATCTATCATTTCTGTGCTGACTAAGCACAAGTCCTGCAAGCTGTTGACATGTTTCATATGTAATCCACGCTTTTCCCCAACGAGACAGCGCTCCACTAGGATTCCTTTATGAGAAAAACCGGGGAGGGAGGGACAGTGGAATGGTGGTGGTGGAGGTGTGAAAGTAAAATGGAAAGAAGGAAGCACATTCGTTCTGCAGTGAAGCCTGCTTCTCGGCCTCACTTTCACTGACACAATCAAAAACTGGTTGCCCGACGGGCAACCGGAGAGTGAATTTCCACTCTTTTCAGTGTGCCAGAAGATAGCCTCCTGGAGGTTTTCTGATTGCTTCTTTGATCTATATTCGAGTATGCGCCCATTCCTCAGCTGCTTGATGGATCCAGGATTTCCAATCAGACATTCAAATCCCTTCTGGATTGCAAAGGGGCTGAATGTAGACAACAGCTTGTCTTTCTGAGTTTCCTCCACAACCAGACACATGAAGCCCTCAAATCAGTTTCCGTTAGGACCTCAGAATCCGATTCAAAATCCTGCTCGTGTATCTTCATACTTTTATTTCTACCTTTTTTCATTTGGGGGACGGGGATGGGGGTGGAGAGCAGGTTGGAATTGAGTTTCGAAGAGGAAACCATGGTTTAGATTCGATGAAATTCATCCCTCTGTTCTCCACTCACCACAGAGTCCAATTAAGGGAACAGGATCAAGGATTATCTGTCTTGACCCCTTCCAGGCTTCTGGAAGGATATACAACAAACAGAATGCAACGAGCCCCCCCCCCCCCCCCCCCCCCCCCCCCCTCCCCGATCATGTCCAGCTACCTGGGACAGACAGCTGAGCACTACACGGGTAGCCCTGGCTGGTCTCTGAACTGCCTTGACCCAGCCCCACGCAGGCGTAGCCGATTCATACACATGGGCCAATATATGACTCCTGTCTGGGAGAGGTCTGAGCCAAAGAGATGCGTGGAGGGCACCTGCTCTCTCCATTTCCAGGATTTTAACACTTTCTGTCAATGGTTGCACCGCACGGCAAACGAAGACCACAGAGAAAAGAAAAATGTGGAAAAGAAGACTTGAAGGGGGCTGAAGATTAAAAAGAAAATTCAGAAAGGCAGACGATATAAAAGGTAAAAGGCCGGTTGTTCTTCGTCAAGATCCTCACTCTTAATCTGTCTTGCATGAGACACCTTACCAGGGGCATAAACTCCTACCGTGTTGCGCTTAAGGCCAGTCAGCAACTTGGCTTTACACGCCTAGAAGCATTTTTGGAGAGCTAGCATTCCACAAACTATTGATGCTTCGGTCAGCAAAGCCTAAGAAATCACAGAATCACGCAAACCCTCCAAACACGAAAAGATCGCATCCCTCCGTAGGAATGCTGAAAAGAGACAAAGGAAGAGACGAGTAACCACATGCCTGAAAATGAAATCGATGTCAAGTTGCCACCAACCTCTGCTGAACTCAAGTTGCTTCGTCAATGTCAACTCACTGTGAGGCTGATACATCAGTTTCTACAAAGATCTACCACTTTTTCCTTGTAACGGAAAGAAAAGGAAAGAAAAGAAACCAAGTGCACTGAAGGGAAAATAAGAAAGCATCCAAATTAGAATAAAAAATACTGCAAATTAAAGCCAAGTACATTAAAATAGTATTTTGTCTCTTGACCAAAATGGTGTTAGTTGGTGTTAGTTGATGGCTTTCGTGTGCCACAGCTTTAGTGGTCATTACGTTCGATAACTGCTTTAAGAGCACATCAGTTTTCTTCTCTTATATCAAATGTCATGTGGAACGGAAGCTCTCCGAATAAGGTTACCAATTCGTGTTTTAAAACATTTCACTTTAGGCTGTTTTCGTAGTATATTAATTTAAGATAGAATCCTAATCAGTCTTGACTGGAAGGCAATTTTCTTCATGTGTTCGACATGCATAGAAGACATCAAAACGGCTTCCGAATCTATCTAATTATAGGTCAGCCAACCACACAGGGCTCATTAAAGGCTCTTATGTCTTTGCACGTAGAAAAGGAAGCCATGCCGAGAGACGCAAGCGCGCGCGTGCGCGCGCGCGCCACACACACACACACACACACACACACATACACACACACACACACAACATTGTTACGCGTTCCCACACTTTATTATTGGTTATCCTTTAAAGGGGTCCTCACCCATAAATAGCATGTTTGGGTTGTTCAAAAGTATGATCGAGCGTGTTTCGATGTACGTGTTACTTTTCTTCTGGAACTCGCTTCTATCCGTGTTTCGGGTCGTGCTAGTAGCCAAATCGTGACTCGCCACGGAGATTGCCGAGCACAGTACGGAAAGAGACGAGAGTCGGGGATTCCGCAAGTGACGTATAAATGCCAACACCTCGAGGCGATAATGGCAGATGCTCCCAGCTACGAGTCGAGTTCCAACGAAGAGAACATCGAACGTGAAATTTTCACTGGAGTGTATGAGTTCAGCCGTACCAGTTTGAACCTACAGCTCCTTGTACAGTACCACCTCCCTCGCCATCAGACGCTTGTGTTTCTTTCCAGGCAGTTCGAGCTGGCAACACGGACCGATAAGTTCATTCAATCATTGTGGTGAACATCGATCTAAATCAAGTTTTTGAAGCACAACTTTTCAGCATTCTTATTCCTCCAAATTGGAATTTTGTCATTCGGATAGTTACGAAACAACACAATTTTGAAAATTAATTTACTCTAAAATCACGAGTGGATAAAAATCAAACATGAAAAAGTATAAAATTTGTTGGCAATCCTATTTTCGTTTTGATGTATCCATGTTGTGTTTTTTGTGAGGCTGCTTTCCAAGTGAATGAACGGTTTATTGCATGTGTTGCTTTGTACAGGTGTAAATGTGGATTCTGCACAAGTATGCCAACTGAAGTAGAGAGCTGCTGCTGTGCAGAGACCCAAGAGTTCTGGAAAAAGGTCCCAGATCACAGGCAAGTGTACTGTATGTAATGTTTGGAAGAGAATAAGTAACATATCCTACTTTCCTCCTTGAAATTTTGCATATTCATGTGCATTTTGTACTTGTTCTAAGACAAATCTACTTTGCTTGCCATGATGTGGACATAAGAATCAAAATTTCAGACTGTAGCATACTTGACACCTTCAAGAAAATATCTCTTAAATTTTCTGTTAAAAGATTATTTTTTTTATTGTTGCTGAAGAAACTGCAAAATGTGTAGGTTCCACCTCTGTTTTCGTTCATGTTTGTAGTGTACATTCAGTTGGAAAAGACAGTCAAGACAAACATTCAGAAGGAATAAAGTTAAGGGAAACACTTGTCGGCAAAACCTAAGTGTGCTTTTTAATCAGGTATTTAAGTTTTGACCATGTAGAATTAGGCAAGCATTTTCTGGGCGGAGATGCACCAGCTATTTCAATGAAGCAAGACCAGGAAACGGAAAAGCATAAGTAATGAGCCAGTACACACATGTATAATAATGTTTGTTTTAACAGAATCAAGGTGTTAGTATCATGATGAATACGATGGACTAGACCTTTTTTTCCACATTCAGGATATATTCACCTGTGGACAGCCAGGATGCAGTCTGCATAACGGAAGTGGCTGGCTTTGAGCCAGTCTGTCTGAACCCGTTTGTCCTAGAAACGGCCTACTTACATACATCTATTTACACACACACACACACACACACACACACACACACACACACACATATTACCGTAGTATGTAAATAACTTTAAAATGCTCTGTTAATATATGCTCTGTTGTTTAAACGGTGTAATAAGACAGTTTATTCTGGTGAAACCGGACGTTCATTGAAAGAAAGAATAGCGGAATACAGACGTGACATCAAGTTCCAAAGAGAAAAGCCAATAATGCGACATTTCCTTCAGCATTCAGTGGGACACCTTGCTGTTGCAGTGTTGGCAAAAGCTTACGGCGACAGCAAAAGTTTCAGACTTATTACTGAAGAAAAATGGATAAGGACATTAGATACAAGGATGCCAAATGGATGTAATGTTAAGACAAATTTGAAACAACCCTATCCAGATTTACCTATGAACAACATTGATGATTTGCAGAATTTTTTTTTTTCAGATGACAGTTCTTGTATGCCATGCACAGTCACAGACAGGACTATGGTCACATTATTCTATGGTTTCATTTTCATTGTGATTTATGGAGCGTATTGTTATGTTTTTGAAGTACATTGGTTACAGTATAACTACACACACACACACACACACACACACACACAACTTTCACTCCCCCCCCCCCCCCTTTTTTTTCCCTTGATGACATCACATATTATGATGTCAGAACTTGCGTAATATATTTATGACGTCAATTCTTTGCTCTGACCAGTGGCCAAAGATGGACATCACGTAGTTGCATTGTTTTTGTTTTTTTTTTCTCTTGAAAAAGGCCACGTGGCCGAAAATTAGAAGAGTGGCATTGTGATTTTCTATACTGTTTTCTTCCCTTTGGAGGACTATTGCTTTTGTTTCTGATTATGTGATAAACCACATTTTCCTTCAGTTGTTTAGATCTATCAGATAATGCCTTTGCCTTTTAACAGGAGTTTGTCAGCTACTGCATCATCACACTAATTCTCTTCCCTGCTGTAGAAATCTTTTCAATAGCTGTTCACTTTCAGCCCCCCCCCCCCCCCCCCCACACCACACACACACACACACACGCCACACACCCTTTTTTTACATTCTTCATTTTCAATCTCACTCTCTCCACTTAAATTCTTAAGTTCCACAATGACAATTAGAATCTGAGGGGTCTTTTACAATATATTGCAGTCAAAGATTCTGGCTGTCATTTTAAAAACTGATGCGTGACGTGCTTTACATCAGATCTAAGCTGCAGATCTAAGCTCATTATTCTCTTACTCACCAGGGCAGTTTACAGCATACAGACATACCACACCTGCATATATCTTAAAACGCACACCAAGTCACCATCCTGTATCCAAATACTGATAAATATTTCACTTACTAAAGCATATGGTTGTTGGGCGGAAACTTGAACTTGCAGGGGTGCCTGATGTTCAGCAATGTCCTGAAAAATAAAAACCCAAACTATTATTCACTGGAGTCCAACAAGTTGTTATTTGTGGACATGGACACTTTCTTGTTAATAAGAATCATAACTTCAGTTTTGTTGGAAACAGCAACAGCAGGGAAAAAAATCAGTCACAAACATGCAACAGTTTCAGTGGCAGCAGGCAGAGTGACTGACTGCCACTATGACTCTGGCATGTGTGACTGAAAGTAACAATGTATGCTTCAGTTTGATACCAACACTCTACAAAAACCAACAACTATCTTTACAACCAACCATGCGCTGAGAATGAAATGAAACACAAAAAGATCAACCACCCATTCCAAAAACCTTACCTTCTTTACGTCTCTGAGTTTGGCTCTCTTGTTCATGACAGAATCCGTGTCACTGTTGCGTTTGAGGCTTGCACTTGCAGCTGGCGAATGAACAGAGAGTGCTTTAATACATTTTTCTGTTATAATAGTTGGCACAGCATCCTCTTTCAGCTGTCTTCGGAGCCGAATTCCAGCTTCCACCTTTACCGTCCAGGTGTGTTGGTCTTGGGAACTGTGCTCTTCGAAGTGACGAGAGCAAATGCCATAACTGTCCCGAAGAAGAAAATCTTTCCTCGTTGTGGTGACAAAATTCATCCACAATCGCCTAAACTGGCTGGAAGCACCTGGAAAAGCATGAACGGTTACTCTTTGCTTATTTCTTGATGAAATACCGCAACCAGACACAGCACACATTCGCCCCATCTCACTTCAGCCGAACACGAAGAGCGACTTGACTTTTCGACGTCATCAATCGGGAAACCCGCCCTTTTATCGAAATCGAGGCTCTCGTTCCTGTTTCAGCCTCTCGCTTTCCCAATCCACAGGAAATGCTGCTCTCACTGCAAGATGCGAGCACAGGCGGCTGATTCGGAGCTTGTTTTCGCAATACGACCACATACCAAAACCGTGTATTTGGTCAAAATAGATCTGTAAAATTGGGTGAGAACCCCTTCAAGCCACAGTCCTTTACTAGCAACATAAGTTACGTTTCTCATTATTTTGACGTATTGTGTTTTCAAATGCCGTTTTACAGCTTACTGTTGCCATTTGAAAAACCTTCACAGATGGCCCTGTTCTTGATAATCACAAAGCTGGCGCAGCCTTTGTCATACTAGCATTAAAGATAGAGAAAACGTATCAAAATCATATCTGTAATCATGTTTCTATCTTTACTGCTGAACTTGTTGCAGTGCTTATGGCTCTCAATCATATTCTTCATTACCCTAAGAATATCTTTCAAACATTAGTTTGCGTAGATTCAAAATCAGTTTTACAAGTACTCGAATCTCTTAATCAAAAAACAAGATTAGAAAATAATCTTTGAGATCAGACATGTTGTTCACCTCTTGTCGATGAAAGGAACCAGCGTTACGTTTTGCTGTGTACCATCTCACTGCGGAATTGCTACGAATGAATGGGTTGATAGAGCCGCAAGAAGGGGATCCCGCAATGTTGCTGGGACAGTTACAGTTGATATCGGATTGGATTTAGAAGAAGGTTTTGAAATCTTAAAATTAACATCCTACGTTATGTTCTACGAGAGACTTAAAAACTCACATAGCAAGTGCAGTCGGTACTGTCACTACGGACACTTCTGTTTAGTGTTATGTTAAATACTTTGTCGGTTAATTTCTCCTCACTCCCATCCCCTAATGCCCCCAAGATTTATTTGTCCTACCTCCTCTTCTTGCTGGCAAACACACACACACACACACACACACACACACACACACACACACACACACACACACATTGTTACGCGTGCCCACACTTTATTATTGGTTATGCTTTAAGCCACAATCCTTTACTAGCAACATAAGTTACGTTTCTCATTAATTTGACGTATCATTTGTTTTCAAATGCCGTTTTACAGCTCACTGTTAAGTTTTACTACTGTTTTAAAATGAAGTTAAGAAAATATTCCCAATACCTTACGATCACACACACCCCAAACACAACACCACACACACACACACACACACACAACACACACACACACACACACCACACACACACACACACACACACACACCTCTTCATCCATGCAGTCATACAGCCACTTCTCCCTCCAACGTCTAATATCACTCTTAGTGAAAAGACGTTAAACTGAAGAACAACAACACACACATACACAAGATATACGTACTTCAAAGTATGCGACCATTCAGATTAAATGCTGATATAAAGTAGCTAAAACAGACCATGTTTAGAACATCACTCTTTCCACTTAAATTTTACTCTAACCTTATAAAAAGATGTGTAAAAATGACAAAAAAATCAAACCTCTGTGTCAAAACAGACTCTAGACTCTGATCATACTGCTCGAAGGACAGAAAGTATTGCTACTGTGATCATGACTAAATCATTCTGTCACTAGTTAATAACGTCTGACTGGGCAGACGTCTGGACAGGACACTGGCGTAATGGGTTCGATTCCCAGTGGCACGTCTCCCATTGGTCTCAATTTCACACACACTGCTGAAGCAGCCAGTGAGGTCTGCCACCTTCAGGGAAACGGCCAACAAGCCTGGCACCAAAGCAAGTGAGACAGCCGAAAAGGAATAGGTTACGGAACCGTTGCTTTTGTTACAGGCGCTCCACTGCATAACAGTGACTAATGAAAGCACAATAATTATTTTCTTTTCCGTGATCACTGACGCAACGGAATAGACTCGTCACATAACAGCTGTTTTTTTAATCAAGTGTAAACTCGATGTGCTCGCTACGTGTGCGTGTGTTCGTCTCTCATTTCTATTTGTATGAATGGAGATGATAATCCTATCAACATCAGGAATGGCAGTGTAAGTTTTCTTCCTTCTTCCGAATGGTACGAAAGCTCTTCTCTTGCGCGCCGAACTGAATACCCCTTCCAACAGAGGACTCTCACAATGCAGACGGGTTGTCCAAGTCCAAGAGAGGGTGTTTCAGTTCACAATGACAATATCATGTGGTCGATACAATAATGATGTATACTCACTGTAACAGAGCTTAAGCAACCGAACACCCGCTAAGCAAGCACACACACACACACACACACACACACACACCGCGCGCACACACGCACCACACGCACACACACATGAATATGGAGTGCTAAGAGGTCGTTATTTTTTTTTTTCCCTAGCGGCGCATATAGTCTGAAACTAGGGATGCCTTGGCCCACCACTTGAGTGTTTGTAAATGAAATGGGGGAACTAATCGGTAAAGTTTTCTGTTGAAGAGCGCAGGAAACTGCTAAAATTATACCCCTCAGTGTGAGCATGACTAGATCAGTTTCAGACAATTCAACAGCAGGTACTACAGCTGGAATCTTTTCGGGAAGGAAATGCATAGCTCTCCCAAGCGGGCCAGATTACCATGTAAAAATGAAGGGTTATTTTGCATGGACTATCTTTCCCCGAGTATGAACATTACAGGCACTGGGCTATGGAAATGTGCTTCCAATTACTACCTGTTACTGACAAGGAGGCAGTGATGCGCAAATCATTTACGAAAAACCGTTTCCTGTAATGATGATAATAATGGGGTATTTCCCGACACCTCCAGGCTCATGACAGTATCAATTGTATACACGTTCACACAACGGCACTAACACTGACTTGCGCGCCCTTGTTCTTCAATCTTTCTCCATCCCACCCCCACCCCATCCCCTCGCTCCAACGAGTGCTCACCCACCGATCCCCACCTTCCCTCCCATGCTTTCCCTTCCCCATTCACGCACACAAATGTACAGACACACAGATATGATCGTCCTGCGCCAATCCCCCACCTCCAGTGTAAGTTCGCACTATGATTAAGAGCTGTATTTCGTTCTATGCTTATTTTGTGTATTTCTGTGTACTATCTGTTATGAAAAGTTATCTTGAAAAAAGCACTATTGTTTCCAATGTTTCAAAGACTTTTTTTCCGCTTCCTGGAATTTACATCGTACGCACTGCTCACCTGCATGGCCTAGAAACAAACATTTTAAAGTCTACAGTTGAACACTGTATCAGACTGAGGGCCATCAGCAGCAGTGGAACATTAATGCTCTCCTCTGGAAGAACGAAGGAGGAAAAGTCCGTGGTATAACGATAAGTCTGAGAGATAAGATGATAAACAGTGGCTTTAACATGCGTGCGGAAAGGAACTGAACTGCAACCCTTTTCACTGAGGAACTGAAATTAATTTGAATGGTATTATTCTACTTCCTGCAAATAACGGATGTCTAGCTCGAGCACTGGCATTATTGGGTTTGTTCTCCAGTGGTATGTCCGCCACCAGTCTCAATTTCAGACAAACTGCAGGAGCAGCCAGTGAGGTCTGCCACCTGTAGGGAAACAGAAGCCATGTTTTCCACCAGCGCAGCACAGACAGCCGTAGAGAAGTGAGATGTCATTTACATTTGTAGCAGTTCCTGGATCACTGTAGTATCCGCATCAAACTGACTATGTTCCCATGCCTTTCCTAGTCCGGACACGTGAACCGAGCTGACTCCATGTGACCTATTTGAGTATGATAAATTATAGTAGTCTCTTGGCATTCCGTATCTACAGGAGGCTACGAAATTGCCGTCTGTAAAGGAAAAATCGCTTCAAACACTGCTATCAAGTAACACCCATAAGGAAAAGAGTTCTATACTTTCTCAGCGGTTTTCTGGCGTGGCGTTGGTCTTTTTAGGACGCTTCTGGTGACAGACTGATCGCGACGATCATGGGAATCCCAACTAAACTACGGACGTTTTTAATTAAATACCGTCGTGGGTACTGCCACTCTTCCATCTTTGGATCCAGAAACGCGCTGTCTCGGGCCTGCTTCACAGCAGGATCTATGTGAATCTGACATGAGAAACTATCGAACTGAAGTTTAAACAACAAACATGCATACTCTTGTAATGTACTCGAATACTCTCTCTCTCTCTCTCTCTCTACTCCTTCTCTCTCTCTCTCTCTCTCTCCCTCTCTCTCTCTTGGAACATTAAAAATCCAAATCACATTTCATTTTTCACGGACGTGTGCACACGCGCGCGTGCGAGTGTGTGTGTGTGTGTGTGTGTGTGTGTGTGTGTGTGTGTGTGTGTGTGTGTGTGTGTGCGCGCTTGCATGCCTGTGTGTGTGTGTGTGTGTGTGTGTGTGTGTGTGTGTGTGTGTGTGTGTGCGTCCGCGCGCGCGCGCGCGCGTGAGAGCGTTTGTGTGTATGTTGGAGGGAAGAGCGGGACGCATGCTTGCGTGCGTATGTGCGCGTATGTAAGCGAGCGTGTGTGTGTGTGTGTGTGTGTGTGTGTGTGTGTGTGTGTGTGTGTGTGTGTGTGTGTGTGTGAGAGAGAGAGAGAGAGAGAGAGAGAGAGACAGACAGACAGACAGACAGACAGGACAGACAGACAGAGAGAGAGAGAGAGAGAGACGACGGACACACAATCTGAGAGACAAAGAGACGAACGAACCTATTCAAATAAAGGAAAAATGAAGCATACAATGGCTTTTTCATTTCTTGCCTTTACGGAAAAGCAGTCGAAAACGTTTACACTAATCACACGAATAAAGAAGGGAAAACAAGTATCGTAACTGAAGGTATAGTTTGCAGTTACATATGTACACAAAATCACTGAAAGAGACATGATTTCTCCTCCTGCAATACCTACAATACAAAAGAAAATGCACGTGTGACATTATATCTTACTAAAGATTGTTTATGCACTTTCTGTTAAGCGCTAGGCTGATATGCGCAACTCTTTCTGTTTATATGGAGTCTGTCATTTTTTTTAATCTATTCCTATCAGGAAAGTCTGAACTGAAAGCCACTCTATCAAATTAACCTAACAAACAGAACAGAATCTTTCAGCCAACAAGAAATACTTGCCTCTGCAAGGGCTTTCCTGAGTACCAGAACACGGGTCTCATTCACCACCGACAGGTCGATTCCTCTTGTGGTCTCTAATTCAGACGCACTACAGCAGCAGCCTAGAGAAGTCTGACACCTTCAGGAAAAGAGGCACCAAGCCTGGCACCATGGAGTGAAGGAGACACCCAGACAGAAGTCAATTACAGAACTGCCGGTGGTATTTCCGGTATTTCTGGACGAAGGGGTGCACACATGCAGTGCAGCATCTAAGACTAGAACTTTGCAAGCTCTTATCAATCGGATAAAAATCGTTTTATAGAGTAACTACACAGACGTTACTTCTATAGTAGTAGTAGTAGTGGTAGAAATAGTAGTAGTAGTAGTAGTAGTTGTTGTTGTAGTAGAAGTAGTAGTAGTAGTTGAAGTGGTAGTAGTAATAGTAATAGTAGTCGTGGTGGTGGTGGTTACAGAAGAAGAAGAGCAGACGACGAAGAAGAAGCAGAAGAAAAATTACACTGACGTCAGTTATGTAGGTACGTAGTAGTAGCGGTAATGGTAGTAGTCGTAGTTGTAGTTGTTGTCGCTGTTGTTGTTGTTGTAGCAGCAGTAGCAGTAAAATAATTACACTAATGCTACATGTTTTAGTAGTTGTAGCAGTAGTAGTAGCATCAATAATAGTAGGAGGCGCAGGAGGAGGAGGAGCATTTTAGAAAGACCAGTTATTGTTTTCAGAAATCCAAGATTATCGCTCCTTTTTCCCCATATATTATATGCATTTGAGTTGTGGTGTCATTTCTATACTTATCTTAACTCATACTATGTAGGCTCTTTATTCTTAGTTTATCGTGAACTACTGGATTTGCCAGTGTAACGGTCTCTAGTATGTAAATCATTCCCAGTTTTTGTTAGTGCTATTCATGATTAGTGATGGGTTCCTGCATACAATTACCGTAATGTTTGGTGTTTGTTTGATCATTTGTTTGTTTGCCTGTTTGTTTAGGTGTTGTGTGTGTGTGTGTGTGTGTGTGTGTGTGTGTGTGTGTGGTGTTGTGTGTGTGTGTGTGTGTGCGTGCGTGCGTGCATGCGTGCGTGCGTGTGTTCCCACCGATGCTCCCTTTTTTTTTTTTTTTTTTACCACTCCCATCCTTTCTCAACCTCCTCTCTTCCTTTTTCCAGCTGGCCTCTCTTCCATTTGCCCCCCCCCCCCCCCCCCCCCCCCCCCCCCCCATCTTTGCTGACAGATTGCCGATGGCAATCTCAACGAACCTGTTGAAATTTAAGACAAATCCAGATTTGTAGAACAATCTTAAAGTTTCTCATTAATCTAAAAAAAAAAAAAAAAAAAAACAACAACAAAAACTATTATCAGAAAATGATCTTCCTAAGCATGGGAAGAAAAGACATGTAGTCAGTCGATTCAAATCTTTACTAAATTATTCATAAAAGGATAAAATAGCCAATGTTGACCAAACAGTAGAGCTTGTCGAGGTTTCCAACTCACTGTGTCCATTATCCTCATCAACTGTCAAATCTTCACCTACATCGCCATGTGTCAGAGAGACCAAGTCTTCGACACACCAAAATCTTTTAGAATCTGAAAAATCCTTTTCTTTTCATTTTCCATTCATTTTGGAAGACACTAAAAAGGGGTCTACAACTTTGGCTGGTATTAGAGTTCTCAGCAGAAAGCGTGCACCAATACAACTGGACCCATTATCGAAACGAAACAACTGTCGTCGAGGAAGTAGTTGATCGGTTGCACTTCCGCTGAATAGCAAAACATTCTCTTAAAAACAAAAAAAATCTGCCTGGCACCACTATCAGCTGCTCCATCCCTGAAGTGTACACCGAAGAGTTGATTAAAACCATCCCTGTTGATATTTCTCTCGATGACATTAGAAGAGAACTACAAGAGCGAAAGCGGTCAAAAGATTGAAGAAGAAAGATGGCAGTGACTCAAGGGCTGTGAAAGTTACCATCACTGTCCCAAGTCTTCCAAAAAAAAACCTTACTGGAGTTTCAGTCTTTTGATATTAAATCATTTGGTCCGCAAGTATGTCGTTGTACTCGCTGAAACAGACTGGGACATACAAAATCTGCATGTTGCTCCAAACAGACGCGTGGTATAGGTGAGTTTCTCCGGCCATGACTTTGACAAATGCACCAATGCCAGGCGCTATGTGTGAATTATACAGGAAATCACTCTGCTCCTTACCTCGGTTGTCCTGAATATAAACTCAGAGTCTTGGCGGGTTCTTTAAAAGCATCTAATCACATGTCTTACTTAGAAACCATTGCTCTTACCCGAGCCCAGCTTGATGGACAACGAAATCCTAAACAGTGTGGCTATCAGTCTGCAAACCCTTCTCCCAGTCCAGGTTACCATACTATTCCTATATCATATTCTGCAGTTGTTGCTGGAAACAAAAGTAAATCGCCGGTCACGAAAACGGCAGCTTGCTCCTCAGTTACTGTTTAAAAAAATGTCCACCTGACTTGGGAAAAGCCAACACCAAGTCAGAAACTTGTGAGCGTACTGTGAGGATAGAATTCTCAACCCCCGGTAATACATCTAAGAAAAAAAAATGTAAGCCAGCAGAATCTTCAAAAGTTTCATCGCCTGTCTGTCCATCTCCTTCTAATTTTAATCTTAGTAGTCTCGCTGTATGTATGAAAATCCTTCCAATTAAATTCATCAGTATATATTCCTTTTTCTTTTTAAAGTGTTGACATTCTTTTCATGTTTTCTTAAATGTCAGTACAACTATGAGTTAATCTGACAATAAATTGGGTTGTCAATATGCGTGTGTGTGTGTGAGTGTGAGTTGTGTGTGGTGGTGTGTGTTGGTGTTGTCGCGTGCGCGCGCGCGTGAGTGTGCGTGTGTGTGTGTGTGTGTGTGTGTGATTGCGTGCGTGCGTGGTGAGTGAGTGAGTGAGTGCGGTGAGTGTGCGTGCGTGCGTGCGTGCGTGTGTGTGTGTGTGTGTGTGTTGTGTGTGTGTGTGTGTTTTTATGTGTGTGTGTGTGTGTGTGTGTGTGGTGTGTGTGTGCGCGCGCGCGCGCGCGCGCGTGTGAGAGAGATGTAGTGAGTGAGTGTGTGTGCGTGCGTGCGTGTGGGCCAGACAGAAACGAGCTGCGATTACACATTCATCGTTGACAAAGTTTCTTCGACAACCAAACGTAATCAGTCAGCGGATTGAATCACATCTCCCGGTTTCCTTTTGTTCAATACCTATTATCTCAAGTTTTCTTTGGCTGATTTTGTTTCAAAAAGGCAGACCTTTTCCACTGATGGGCTGGCATGATCTCAGCAGCCGGTCTCTTTTGTAATGAACTGGTGCGGTAAGGTAATGTTTCTTATAGCCCAGCTGACGCAAAGGGCCACATCAAGACTGTCACTACGTTGAAGTCAACTCACCAGTCATGTAAAACAAAAACAAAAAATAACAACAAAAAATCACACATTTCTTTAAAATACACCTAAAACACGCCAGAAACTTCGTTAACAATCTTCCTTCCGTAAAATCTTAGATCAGATGGAAAATGTTAATCTCCCTCAGAAATTCAAAGATCACATCAGGTGGGACATCTCTGAGCAAGGTTTTCATGGAGTCTGCGGTAAAGTGTTTATGTCTCACATCGTGCAAGTCCCAGCACTCTGAAAAAAATGTTTCACAGTGAGTGGTACATGATATGGATTGCACCACGGACCTTCTTCACCTTTTAAAAGATAAGGTATGGTAAGGTAATGTTGCTTATAGCCCAGCCGACCGCAAAGGGTCTTATCAGGGCTGTCACCACGTTAAAATCAAACACACGTCATTCATTCACACAACTCTTTAAAATACATTTCTAAAAACCTATGCGAAATTTTGATTAAAAAACTTTTCACTATAAAATCTCAGATCCGATGAAAAATGATAATTTCTTTCAAGAATTCAAAGATCGCATCACGTGGAACATCTCTGAACAAGGTTTTCATGGAATCTGCTGTAAAATGTTTGTGTCTCGCATCGTGCAAGTCCGAACATTCTAAAAGAATATGTTTCATTGTGAGTAGCACATGACATGGAATGCACCACGGAACTTCTCCACTCTTTAAAAGGTATGAATGAGTAAAATACGCATGGCCGGTGTGCAGCCGGCATAGAACCGTTGCTTCTTTGCGACCACCAAACGTGGATGAGAGGAACTCCTTTAGGTTTGGACGGATCTGAAAGAGTTTGTTATCAGTCTGTGTATTGCAATCCTCCTGCCAGAGGTCTCTGACATAATTATTAACTTTGGTTTCAGATCTGAGTATGGGATAGATATGTTAGTTTCTCTGGCCGAGCATTCTTGGCCGAGCGATCAGCCATTTCATTCCCTCCGATGCCAGCATGACCGGGAACCCAAGCCAGAACGATGTTGTGACCTTCCGCTTTCGACGTAGTAAAAAGTTTTAAAAAGTCAGACACTACTCCTAGATCAAGATCTGCATTCTGCACATGAGGCTGCATACGAAGACCAAACGGAGGAATACAGTTGGTATTGTTTTCGAATTTACTTTGAAAAAATAAGAATGGGTGTAAAACGAGTGGCCTGTATGCAAACGGCATTAAAGACGCCCGCTCTTCATTCTCTAAAAAGACCGCGCTGCTATCGGATGCCATCGATCTTTTGTGGCCTTAGATCTGATCCTGCTCTCAGAGGGAAAAACGACCAAAATCGCTATTTTCCTCGCGAACAAACGAGCAAAACCAGATTATGACAGTGTGGAAAATGTCTCAGGTTCGAGTCTCCTGTCAACTTTGACATATCTATGTAAAATGTTCTGCTGTCGAATTTTAACAGATCGAATGTAACCCTGTTCTGGAGCACGTTGCCGCACAAAACGTCATCACTGCACAAAATGTCACAATTGTGACATTTTGTGCCAGTTGTGACAATTTGTGCACCTATGCCCCATTTCCGAATTCACTCTTGCACAAAATGTCACAACCTGTTTCAGTCTTGTTAGTCAGCCGCTTTCAATAAAGCGAGCAGACTATTAAATTCGTTCATGTCTGGCTTTTTCGGTTTTTGTATACTCCTAGTTCTTTTAGAGTGTCACGGAACAAGCTCATAAATAAATAGAACGAAAAATATTTCGTGACGTATTTAACAAATACGTAAGTTTCGTTCATTGTTACGTCCCTAACTCGTTCATTGTTACGTCCCTTGTATCCATGGTTTATTGGCGGATATCTCCAAGTAAAGTCACATGTTACCGTTGACCAATGAACTGCCTTTGTCGTTGACAACTAAACTAAACATTCAACTCATCGAGCAACACCTGTCTTCGGCGAGATTGGGACCAACGGGCAGCAGGCATTAAAAGGTGATAGCAAGAAGATCAAACTCTGCAACAATCCAGCGTTTGAGGCGGATTAGCGGAAGATCTGAAACTGAAGAAGGCTACAGCACGCTAGCCGTGGAGAAATGGTTCAGTAATCTGGCGAAGAGCAAGAGACGGCCGCAGACCAAGGGGAGCTGGGCCATCCGTGCGATCCACCACAGAAGGGACTGGAGGCTGGACGTACCATTCCTAGGGTTGGTGTGGGCCAGAGCGGCAGCACCAGCCAGAATTCGGGAAGATTGCCTGAGGTTTTTTTGTTTTGTTTTGTTTTTTTGTCTTCTACTTCTATCAATCCATGATCATCATCACGTAACCTCGTCAACAAAGTCCTGCAAATCGTGAAGGAGGGGGGCTGGGGCATCAAATCCGTAATCTACAATGAACACGCCAACAACGACGAAGAGAACAAGAGCTAAGTCTACGTCATCGTCATTCGTGAAGCATCTACACCCCTCACCCCTCTAGTCTGAACTTTTTCCTTGTTTCTTCTTCCCATTGGAACTCTATGATTGTTTTGTGCGACGTTCTACCATGCACATCGTTGTCACACATCATCATGCCACCACGTGTTGATTTCTTCTCTAAATTATATTTCTTTGAAGATTCTGATTCGTGTGTGCGTGATGTGTGGCAAGAATTGAGTACTACATTTCTACCTTGCTGCATCACACAACAAAGTCGTGACATCGAACTGGGAGTTCTCTACAATGGGAACGAAGAAATGCTGTCTGTGTGTCTGTCCGTGGTCAAAATGTGTTCTACTTGCTCCAGACAAAACTTCTGGGCCGATCTTTCTGAAAATTTGAACATATGTTCATTATGGGTCACAGATGATGCCCGATGTTTTATTTTACCCGAATAACCGTTACTAATGACTATAATGGTCCAAATGGCTTTTCTTCTTTATGGATATCTCAAAAAGCACTTGGCCGATTTATATCGGTTTGGATGATCTTGTGACAAATCGGAGCCTTTTTCCTGTGTGTTGGTTTTTCTTCTTTATGGAATATCGCAGAAAGTACTTGGCCGATTTATAAGCGGATTGGATAATCTTGTGACAAATCGGAGTTTCAGCGCTGTGATTGAAACCGAGTCCTGAGAGAGAGAGAGAGAGAGAGAGAGAGAGAGAGTTAAACCCCATGCACACTTCCAGAAATGGCAGTTTATCTCAGTGACGGAATACGTTATGACGCATGTTTGATTGTGACGTTTTGTCAGCGCCCTCCCCCCCCCCTCTCTCTCTCTCTCTCTCTACTTTGGTGAAATTGTAAAGTGGTGCGATAGCCTAGGTGGGTTTTTTTTGTTATGTTTTTTTTTTTTTTTCAAGCAGAGGCGTTGTTCTGCAAAAGATTTTAGTTGCGGCTCCTGCGTTCTTCTTCATCGGAAAACTGTGCAGATCTGAGGCGTTAATCGTCGGTTCTGAAGAGAATAAATAAGGAAAGTTTTTATTTGAATTTACAATCGACTCTGGTGCTCAATAGCTTTGTTTTTGTACCCCAGTTCAAACTGCTTTTAATAGTTTCATTTTAAACTAATTTCCCTTTTGCTTGTTTATACTCTCTCTCTCTCTCTCTCTCTCTCTCTCTCTCTCTCTTCAAACTGCTTTTAATAGTTTGATTTTAAACTAATTTCCCTTTTGCTTGTTTATACTCTCTCTCTCTCTCTCTCTCTCTCTCTCTCTCTCTCTCTCTCTCTCTCCTCCCTCCCTCTCTCTCTCTCTCTCTCTCTCTCTCTCTTAGATTTGTTACTGAAGCTTCAGTCGTCAGGTTTCTTTACTATTATCATTATTTTCATTTTGTGTGGGGAGGGATTGTGTCTGTTGTTTTCGGACAGCCGCTTTTTAAAATGACCAATTCATATTTTGCGTCAGACTCTGTCGGCAAAACTGTTGGTATCGCTACATCCAACACATCAGAATGTACTCTTCTATCTGTCTCTCTGGAGAAAAAGGCAGTCTACGAGTGCATGTAGCGATGAACCTGCGCCGAGTTCCATGCGAAAACAGGATAAGAAAAAAGCATATCTAAAACAAAAGAGAGAAAAAAATGGCTGAAAACCGAAATAAACTGGAAGCTGGGGTCACTAATGATGAGGAGACGGCAACAGCACAAAACCGACGGAAACAGAAGAATATTGCAATGGCTGCCATTAGACAAAGAGTGGAATACAAATAGAAAGAGAAATCCAGTGACAGAAAAAGAAAGTCAGAAATGAGAAAAGACACTGAATATAGGCAAAAAGAGAAAGCCAGTGAGAGAAAAAGAAAGTCAGACATGAGAAAAGACACAGAATATAGTTGGGTCAAATCCAGGAGTTCCGTGACCGTGGAGTGAAGAGGTCCGTTTCTCAGCGGTTTCGACTTCCCTAGGGGTCAAATAAGAAATTTAGCCCCCCTGATCTCGCAAAAGTGTGGGCATAACTTTTGAGAGCCCAAAATCAAAAATGGCCACCGGCGGCCATTTTGAAAAATAGACTTTTCCCTAATTTGGATTAGATTGCCAAACAAAGCATGCTTTCTGGGGTTTTAGGGCGTGAGGAATTCATAGTTTGAATTATTTTGATGATTTGACTACTTTTGATGATTAAATTCAAGATAGCCGCCAATTTTTGGCCATAAACGGTGAAATTTGCAAACTTGTCATGTGTCCTCTACAGAGTGCTCTCATGAGGGCTTTGTATGTGCTGAGCTGAGTTATGGAGGTGACACATGTATTACTCACTGTAATGTGCATACCTTCTTCTGTAGAACTGATCTATTGATTGAAATAGTGTGTCTTTATTTATGTTTCAGGTTATTGCATGCGGCGTGCTTAACTGAAGAACTGGAATAAATATCCAAGACAACTGGAACAGAAAAAATGTCATATGAATGTGTACTGAAATGTGGAAATCCTTGTACATCGTCTGATACCATCAGCCAAAGCAAATGGGAGACTCTACAGTCAAAGGCTAAAAACTGGTTAGGACTTGACAGATACGGTGATGTTTACGACACCGCTTCATGGGAAGATGGGCCTGGGTCTTATTACATGCACCAAAGCTGTCACATAACAATTTCATCTTCACGCAAACTTGAACAGTTCCGACAACGCAAAAAGAAGGAAAGTGATACTGCCCCAAATTCGAGCCAAGTATCAAGCTCCAAAAGTCAGGATAGATCTGCTGATGAGACAGAGGGACAGAGGCCCGCCAAACGCCTGCGATCATCTGTGGGTGGGCCACTGTATGAGAAGGAAACCTGTGTTTGGTGTAAGAAGGGTGCTGACACAAAACACCCAAACAGAGTATGTGGCAAACTCTTCAGAATCAATACAACTTCAGCATGGCACACCTTCAAGCGCCACACTGTCCTGATCGAGGATGAGAATAAACGAGTACGCCTTGAACAGCTGATTGCATCAACGACAGACGCATTTGCCAATGACATGAAGTACCACCAAGCCTGCTGGAAGAAGCATATCATCCACAAAAAATTCGAGGTCAGTGAAGCGATGCATCTTCAGAATGTGTCCCTTGCTTACGTAAGAAATTTGTTCTTCAGACACATTGATTCGGTGATCTTTCAAGAGCGTGAAATTCGCTCATTGCAGTCCCTCTTAGAAGACTACAAACGTATTGTCAGTGACAGTGACTTTGGCTATCCAGTGGGTGATACCAAATCATCATACCTCAAACAACTGCTCATCAGTGAGTATCAAGAAAAATCAAAAGAACACGAGTGAATGGGTGTATAATGTTGGAGGAGGAGGTGACTACATTGAGGCTGCCATTTTGTCTCTTGGCATCAGCGATGACCAGCTAATTGAGAACCTGGCACCCCAGCTGTCAAAGAAGCTATTTTTCAAAATGGCCGCCGGTGGCCATTTTTGATTTTGGGCTCTCAGAAGCTATGCCCACACTTTTGCGAGGGTCATGGGGGCTAAATTTCTTATTTAACCCCTAGGGAAGGCAAAACCGCTGAGAAACGGACCTCTTCACTCCACGGTCACGGAACTCTTGGATGTGACCCAATATAGACAAAAAGAGAAAGTCAGGAACACAGGTATAATGTCAGATTTGAGAGAAGACGCAGAATATAGACAAAAGGAGAAATCCAGTGACAGAAAAAGAAAGTCAGAAATGAGAGAAGACGCTGAATATAGACAAAAAGAGAAAGTCAAGAACACAGGTATAATGTAAAATTTGAGAGAAGACGCAGAATATAGACAAAAAGAGAAATCGAGTGACAGAAAAAGAAAGTCAGAAATGAGAGAAGACGCTGAATATAGACAAAAAGAGAAAGTCAGGAACACAGGTATAATGTCACATTTGAGAGAAGAAGCTGATTATAGACAAAAAGAGAAATCCAGTGACAGAAAAAGAAAGTCAGGAATGAGAGAAGACGCTGAATACAGACAAAAAGAGAAAGTCAGGAACAAAAGTATAATATGGACAGCCCGACAAGAAGTTGATTAAAGACAAAGTGAACGTCATGCTGATAGAGGCAGGAAGAGAGAACGGAGACAGGACAATGAATTAAGAGCAAAAGAACGAGAGATGGAGAGGAAAAGGAGAGTACAACAGAGAGAGGATAAGAAGACTGTAAGAGCAACCGGTACAGTTGGCATTATGGATACGCTTTCCAGCATCGTAGGGGTTTTTCTCAAGAACTTGAAGAAGAAAGTGATCACAGTCATTGCGCTGCTGTCAGATTACCAAACATTGATTTCTCAGGGCCCAACATGTGCATGTACATGTTGTGGCAATCTTTGGTTTAGAAGTTCAGTGCATAAATACAACAAAGAAAAATGTTAGAGCGATGAATACCACCAGAACTTTTAGATGCGCAAACAGTTCAAATGAAATTGGTGAGAAAAATGAATTATAAGGGCCACTACATTATTTAAAACTGTCCGACCACGTAAAGTGTATGATGCAGCGAAATATTTGCTTACAACACCTTTGTATCGTGATCATGGGATCACCACTCTGGCTTGAAGAACACCCTGGTGATCAAGAAGTATTTGTTGTAGATCCAACTGACATGAACGAATTCAATGGTGAGGTTGAGCCAGGCCAGGAAAGGGAAGTACAAAACACAAGAAGAGAAAGAAGACGAAGAATGGGATGAAACAGTAGGTGATGAGCCAGACAATCCTGGAGTTGATGACACCTTGCTTGACATGGATGAAGCCATCAAGTTTGCACCAGAGGACAAAGGCCACTGCCAGTTCTAATGGACAACGATTGCGAAGAACTGGCATTTCTAACTATTTAGGTAGGTCAAAAAAGGGGTCAGCCAAAAAAGGCAAGTTACGCTGATATTGCAAAACCAGAAGCTCGCAGACATGACCGGCGTGCTACAAAGGTGCCAAAGCTGTTCTTTTTATATAAGAAGATGGAAATGATAAGAATATCAAGCTCTATACAGACATGTCTCAGGAAGAGAAAACACGATCGGGTATACAAGGCCTGTAAAATTTTAGATCCAGCTACAGTTGAAAACATTGTTAGCACAGATCAGGGATACCACATCTTGAGGCCGATTCGGGGTTCTCCACAGTTCTGGCAACAAAAAAAGAAGGAACTTCTGGCTATGGTACGTCAGTTGGGGTGCCCTACCTTTTTCTTCACTCTCTCAGCAGCAGAAACACATTGGCCTGAACTTCTACATATTCTGATGAAAATTTAAGACAAAAGTGACCCAGAACCTGCTGGAGATGAAGAGATGACCTTCATGGACAAAGCACAAGTGATCCACAATGATCCTGTAACATATGCACGATATTTTGACCATCACTTTCGTGCTTTGTTCATAAAGATTCTTCGTTCTAAATTGGGTCCACTTGGTGAAGTGAGCGACATTATCTACCGAACTGAGTTCCAGCATCGTGGTTCCCGACATGTCCATGGGCTGCTGTGGATCAAAGACGCACCTGTGAATTATACAGACAAGGATGCCAGTGCTGCAGAGGTCTGTTAATATACTGACAGACACATCACTTGCCATAAACCGGAGGAGAATGAAGATCTCTATAAAGAAGTGAAGCTCGAACAGCACAAGCACCGTCACACCTGCTTGAAGCAACACGGAAAAGAAAAAGAGTGCAGATTCAAAATCCCCAAATTTCCAATGTCACAAACACAGATTTTAAAACCTTTCAGTGGAGATGAAGAGCACCCAAAAGATCCCACAGTCATGAAAAAGGCACAAGAAATACTAAAAACCAGGTCAGCTGACAAGACTATGGCTCAGTTTCTGGATGATCTTGGATGCACAGAAGAGGAATACATTCAGCACCTCCGAGCCACTTTGAAACATGAGAAAGTGTTTCTGAAATGGAAGGTATGTGAAGTTAGGAACAACGCATACAATGCCCAAATCCTGAGCCTCTGGAAGGCAAATATAGTCATTCAGTTTGTGCTTGACCCATTTGCTTGCGTAATGTATATCATCAATTATGTAGGCAAATCACAACGTGAGATGTCCACTCTGCTCAGACCAGCTCTTGCTGATGTGCCCAAGGGTAATGGGACCATCAGAGAAAAGCTGCGTTCAGTGGCAAACTGCTTCTTGAATAGCAGTGAAATATCTGCTCAGGAAACATGCTACTACCTGCTCAGCACGCCTGTGACATAATCCAGCACAACCTGTGCATTCATCAACACCAACAGGCCAGAAAAACGAGTCCGCATGCTGAAATCAGAAGAGGAGCTGAAAAATCTGTATCCAAGCAGCACAGATGTCATGAGAGCAGGAATTTTAGACAAGTGTACCGCTCGGCCTGAATGCATGGAGGATGTGTGCCTTACTGAGTTTGTGGCAAACTACAACATCAATGGCAATAATCCTGCCATTGAAAACACACATGAAGATGATCACAGTGTTGAGAATCGTCTTGGCAATATAAATGAGAAAGTGGAACTTAATAATGGTGATTCTGTGAAAAAAAACGTAGGTGGGCAAAAGTTATACGATACTGCAATTTTGATGAGCTCAAGAATAGGTCAGAGTTTTACAGGGAACAACTGATGTTATTTCATCCCTAACGAGATGAAACAGCTGATCTCATCGACATTGACCATGCGACCAAGTATATGACCCACAAAAATGCCACTGAAGAGAAACGCAGTGTCTTCACCTCGAGTTGTGACAGAGTTGTTCGTGATGCTGAGGAGATGCAGTAAACATGCTCTTGACATGTACACGCGTATTCAAGATAAACTGGGAGTACGTCTATATGCTTTGCATCTTGTTTAACTTTACTCTTAATGAGTAAATAATCTCACTTTATGCTACTAAGTATGGTGTTTCCCTGTTTTCACATAAGTACATTGACTTCACCTCATTTTACCGGGAGCGTTTTGTTTCCCGAGCTACCATTGTTTTTTGAAGTCCAGGTATGGTCAGGATTGTATTGTAAAGTAGCTGTTTCCCCCCTCTCCTACCCTCTTTGACAATGCTAGTGTTTGGTATTGGTTTACCCTTGATGGTTCTGTTCGGAGAATGATTTTGAGGAAAGAACGCTCTCAAACATCAGGGATATACAGTGTGATGGGATATCTTTGCCCAGATTTTGTTCATAGATGTGACAAAAGGATGCTATTTTCTCTGATTTTGAAGGGAATAAAAGATGTGGTTTACTTTAATTATGCGTCGTGCTGACTTTTTGTAATTTTTATATTGTTCCCTCTGAACGTCTTTGTCCATGTTGCTCTGGTTGTCTACCGTCTCTGTTTTTATTTCAATTGGTTGGGGTTTTTTCGTGTCATAGTTTCTGTGTGTCTTTGTCCCACCCATGGTCTCTGGCTCCCTGATTCTGTCACACTGTCTTCCATCTACATATCTCCCTCTTGGCTTCCCTGTCTATAGCTCTCTGACTCTCCTCGAGATACATCGATGGGAATAAAGAGCGGAGGAAGAAACATCACCAACCTGAGATATGCAGACAACTCTGCATTAACAGCAGAAAACATCACAAGTACGAAAAGAATTCTCTGTCGTCTAGACGCAGCAGTTTGCACAACAGGACTTAAACTGAATGCCGGAAAAACTAAAGTCATGCATGTAGGGAAGGAGGGCCAAGGACACCCAAGGTAAGGTAAGGTAGGTAAGGTAAGGTAAGGTAAGGTAAGGTAAGGTAAGGTAATGTTGCTTATGGCCCAGCCGACCGCAAAGGGCCATATCAGGGCTGTCACCACGTTAAAATAAACTCACAAGTCATCAAAAAAAAAAAAAAAAAACCACAACAACATTCACACATCTCACTAAAATACATCTTAAAAACGCACCAGAAATTTCGTTAAAACACCCAAAGATTCCAATAAACAAAACAAACTTAGAATATGCCCAATGCGTCAAGTATCTTAGACCTGCAAAAGCAAATGATGGCTCCTGCATCAAAAACGTGAGAACAAGAACTGGCATGGCAAAACAAAATATGGTCCAGTTAAACAACATCTGGAAGGACAGAGGGGTTCCCATAGGCTTGAAACTAAAAATCTTCAAAATCCTGATTTGGCCTATTTTAACATATAGCTGTAAAGCCTGGACACTAAGAAAGGATGAAGGAAATTAAACCAATGCTGCGGAAATGTGGTTCTACAGACGATTTCTCAGAGTCAACTGGACAAACAGAAGAACAAACGACAGTATATTAAAAGAACTGAATATTAATCGCTAGCTTCTGACAGAGATCAACAGAAGAAAAGTGAAATATGTAGGCCATGCAATCAGAAACACAAAGACCGATTTGATGTCAACAGTCCTGTAGGGAAAGTTGAAGCAAAGTACAGAAAGGGACGACTGCAGACCTCCTACTTCAACCACATCGCTGATATCTGTGGTCTGGGGATCCAGGAAATCGCCCACAGGTGTCTCAGTCGTGAGACGTGGAGAAGATTTGTGACTTCGAAACGGCTCCCACCGTCGACACAGGCGAAAGAGAGGATGATGATGACTCTCCTCTATGTCTACTTCTACCTTTCTCCGGCTCTCTGACGTTGTATTCCTGTCTTGTTTTGTTTCAGCAATGACTTAAACACACTATGTAAGGTGTCAGTTATTGGACAGATGAAAAGAGAATCCATATAATAAATATAGAGGTATCAATTTGCCCGAATACCTTGTGTTAGTCAACATCACACATGATTAACTGGCCCATCAGTTCAACAATTTATAAGTATACCCCAATTACCCAACGCATCCTCACACCAACTGAAAAAGTATAGATTTACTACTATGTTTATACTGAAAACTGAACACAAATATTCTGAACGCATTCTGTGCCAGCTAAATTACCATAGATTTATTGAAGGTGGAATACTTTATAACCAAGGTGGAATATATTTCTCAGCTTGGAATTATGGCAGCACTCCCCGGGTAAAGCACACAACTATGGTACGGTGCCACTCCCATTTTTGTCTTTGCTTGCGATGTGTTTGTGTCGTTCATACCATGGGCCATCAATGACCTCTTCTGAAGGAGATGATGATGGTCATTTTAACGTGTAAGCCGCCGTTTGAGTTGGTTAGACGCTTGACTCGTAATCAGATTCACTGCTCACCAGTTTACATTCCTGGCTCGGCTTTCTATCCTTGGGATAGACACTTTATTCCAATTTTCCAAACTCCACCGAAGTGTAAATGGTTACCTGACCGGTTAAGGGAAGGTTAAATCAGTGGAAGGAGTGGGATGGGCTCTGCCTTCCAATACCATCCCTAGACACAGTGAATGGTTAATTCACTGCCCCAGTCGCCAAGAATGGCTATGGGACCTTTAATCTTTTTAAATTATGCACTGGAATCGGCTTATGGTGTCATGTGGAAAAGTTAAATATTTCGAACACATTCTGCACTGAACTGAGCTGTGATAGATTTTTAGGTGTGCCGTACACTGAAAGGAGCCGCTGTTGCTGACTGGGTCAGACGCTTGACTTGTAATTGAACAGATTCACTGGTCACACGTTGGGATCCCCGGCTCACCGTTGTGTCCTTGGGAAAGACATTTTATTCCAATTTCCCTCACTCCATCCAGGTGAAGATGGGTACCTGACTTCATTTGCGGGAAGGTTAAAGCACTGGAAGGAAAGGGATGGGCTCCATCTTCCAATACCATGGCCTAGACACAGTGAATGGCTAATTTACTACCCCTATGGCTGGAAACGGCCATGGGACCTTTTGTTTTAATACACTGAAAAGTGAATAGAAATATCTCGAATACTTTCTGAAATGCAAATGCAGCTTGAGAAAATGCCGGCAGCTCATTTCTATAGTAAAGTTTGAGCATCACCTCAATCTGTACGGCCATTTTTCCCATTGTGAAGAGATAACTGACCAGTGAAAGGAAGCAACTTAAAGAAGATTGGACAAGTGTCATTTACATACTCTACAGCTATTAATTTAAAGTCTTTTAGCAAGGATGAAGTGTATCCAGTAGTCACTCCATTTCGCTATATCTGTATGTCATCCTATTTGTATGTGTGTATGAGTTATATTTTCTCACCTCATATTTATGGTGTGTCAGATCAAAACAATTTTTAGCATCACCCCACTTCGACAATCAACCCACTTTTTACATCTCAGAACAGAATCACTTTTGTGTTCGCCATCTTCAACAGCTCTCTGCCAATGCAAATTACTGACTTGCGGTGAATACACTCCATAGTATGGCCCAGAGAGCCACCCAATTTTTGCGGCATTTGGACGTCACCCCGTTTGTGCCGTTTTAAAGTCGTGTGTGTGTGTGGTGTGTGTGTGTGTGTGTGTGTGTGTGTGTGTGTGCGCGCGCGCGCGCGTGCGCGTGTGTGTGTGTGAGAGCGTGCATGCGCAAGGCTGAGGATAGGGTGTTGTAGAGGGGGTGTCAGCCTTGCGTTCTATTATTCACTACAAAACCGAAACAAAACACATGACTTGTCATGAAATGGAAATGCAGCGTTCGCCATTCAAAACATCGTAACTGACGGGCAGACATTACCCCCATTCGGGATTACCACGACATGCTGCTGAGAAGAAATGGGAACAGCTCGGGTATACTAATGCCTCTGCATGAGAAGCACGCAGACGATGATTAAATTATTCTCTTCGCCTTTCATAAACACAGTAAGGCAAACTGCAAGCCCCTTTCTTATGTACAACACGAAAAGTTGCACCCAACCAGTTAATGTCCGGTCGTTTGGACGGCTGGCCCAAGTGCCGGCGAAATAGGGTTCCATTCCCAGTGGCATATCCCTCTGTGGTCTCAATTTCCGATACTCCACGGCAGCAGCCCTTCTGGTTTCAAACTGTATCGAGACACGCTCCTGGCACAAAGACATAGACAGCAGACAGAAATGAAAAACAGACTTGAGAATGGCGAGTTCGTGTCTGTGGGAAATGGGAACTATCATCTACCCTGATTTGCAGGGAGCCCTTACGATGCCTGTCCCAGACAATGCGGCAGTGACAAACATACCACAGGCACGGAACAGAGTTACTTTCCTAATAGTGTTGATTATACATAACGGAAACTGAAACCACCTATGTCTGAGGTAGAGGTAGTGGTGAGTGTGTGTGTGTGTGTGTGTGTGTGTGTGTGTGTGTGTGTGTGTGTGTGTACGACGCGCGCGCGCGAGTGCGTGTGTGTATGGACGGGGGAGGGGGGGGGGGTTTCCACGGCAATAACAACAAGCAAAAAGTTCCTGTTACTGCTCTCAAAAAAAGTCATTACACTGTATGTTTTCTGTACAAATTTGATCTCAGAGAAGTTTTCACCCTAAGGCAAAGTATCTGTGGCCTCTTTCCGATCAACGGCAACTGTGTTGGTGCCAGCGATTGTCTTAATTTTGCATTTTTATTTTTCAACCGAGTTCATGAACTACTTGCTGCTACTATTTTTTTCGTTCACGATAGCGGTGTGATGCACTGGCCCTAGTGACTCGACTTACGTGGATCGTCTTCGTGCTGCCGGTTTTGTTCTGCACTCGATGTGTTTTTGTTAGATCGGCTAATCACCTTGATTTAACCATTTGATTTTTCTTCTTCTGTTTGTGGACTGTGCTGTGGCCCGCGTTTCCACGGCAACAGTGGTGAACTCGGGATTGTTTTTCCGCCGCCCATGCTTTTTTGTGTTTGTTCTGTCATTAGTTCTTGGAGAGCAGCGCTATC
>CM065716.1:47943028-47973028 GCA_033310375.1 Conus canariensis | reverse complement strand
TCCTCTTCTCTCTCCCACTCTCCACTCTTCCTCTACTTCCATTCTCTCTCTCTCTCTCACTCTCTCTCTCTCCCCTCCCCCCCCCCTCTTCCCCCCCCCCCCTCCCCTCTCTCTCTCTTTTTCCTCCTCCTCACTTTACTCTACCCTCTTTCCTCGTGCCCTATTCCTCGAACTCTACCACCCTCTCTTCCACTGTCCCTCTGTCAACTTCATTCACCACTTTGGCTTCACAAGGGGAGTATTGCGCATGTTGATGTCTGTACTGTTTTTATTTTTTGTCGCTGAGGAAGGCATATTGCCGAAAATTTCTTGTCCTGTTTTGTGTCGTGCATTAAAACTGCGTTACATCACACTTTGTTTTGTGTGCTCTTCTGCTTTTTTGCCCTCTTTCCATATGTAAGTGATGTAATGGAGAATGAAGATCTCTACGAAGAAGTGAAGCTCCAACAGCACAAGCACAGTCACACCTGCTTGAAGCAACACGGAAAACAGAAAGAGTGCAGATTCAAAATCCCCAAATTTCCAATGTCACAAACACAGATTTTAAAACCTTTCAGTGGAGATGAAGAGCACCCAAAAGATCCCACAGTCATGAAAAAGGCACAAGGAATACTAAAAATAGCTTTAGATCTAATAACTGACTGATAGATCATGGGTATTTTCATAGTAAAGATGCTCTTGACATGTACACGCGTATTCAAGATAAACTGGGAGTACGTTTATATGCTTTGCATCTTGTTTTTTTCTCCACTTGAAAAAAAAGGCCACGAGGCCGAAATTTTGTGAAACATGAAGAGTGGAACTGTGATTTTGTATAAAGACATATTTCCTGCGAAGCTTATACAAACAGGCAGAAAGTGTATCGGGTGAGACATTTCAAATCGATAGCCGAATGTTTTCAACAGCAATGATTGCGCATGTGATCGGGCATCGGTAGGCTGGCTAGCAAACATTTGTCGTCAAACGATTACTGTTAATTTGTATTAGATGTATATGCATTGTTTGACATGTTTGCCAAACAGGTGGTTAAATTAGTACGCTGTTTGTGCTCATGATCATGTGCGTTTCTACAATGTTTCGTGTTAGCTTCATTTAAGGCGACATTTTGTTATCTTTTGAAAACAGCAGCAGCTGAGATTAAATGTCTGCAATCAAAAATGTAATAAATCAAAACTTGTACATCCGGGGATTGTGAACGGTATGAATCATCCACTGTAAACAAACTGTCGAATAAGTGGGGCGGGTTGTTTTAAGTTTTCTTTAAGATTCTGGTGGCCAAATGTGAGCGGAGAGTGTAAACATTTTTCTTGAGTGGTTGTGCTTTTTTTTTTATTGCTTTCTTAAGAGTCTGGATGTATCATGGGACTTATTTTCATTTAATTCTTTTTTGTCCAGAAAATGCGTAGATTGGAGCAGAATCCGTGATGAAGATTTAGCTATCCTTCTAGAAGGATTCAGAGCAAGGTCGACCCAGATGCAAAAGCTGCAGCTTTATAAACTAGTTACTACTTTCACTGGTCCATGGGGTGCTAAGTTATATGTCCGTCTGCCTTTCACCTGCACTTCGCAAGAAACTATCCGTACCTTGGATGAACGTTTCGAAGAGCATGAGAGACACCACGCCGCAACAAAACACCCCATGCTGAACATTTCATCCCTTCAGGACACCATTTGTCTCATGTACAGATCGCAGCTGTATGTCAAAACTTATCCTCTGGTCTCCGCTAAAAGTTAATCACTTGCAAACTGGAACTCTGACACCAGATATCCCTGCAGTTTGGACACTTAACATTTCCACCATAAGTGACAATCTAAGATGACGGCTCTGACCTTCCTTCAGACAATGCCCACGAGAACTTCAGACTAAAAAGTTGGGAGAGAGAGAGAGAGAGAGAGAGAGAGAGAGAGAGAGAGGAGAGGAGGAGGGGGGAGGGGGGAGGCTTCCTGACTGCGTGTGGGTATACGTGTATGTGTACCTGTATGTCGGTTTTGTTGATCGGCGGAAGTACAACCGATCAACCACCTGCCTGAAAAGAGCTGTTCCTGACCTATTATGGGTCCGACGGAGTTGACCCATAGCTTTTTGCTCAATATGCCCAGTCCACTCAGTGTGGCAGAACCTTTCTTCGTATCTTCCAGAAGTACTGGAAAGCGAAAAGAAAATTACTAGTAAAAACAACGGATTTGTCAGGAATTTTCATAACATGTTCTATACCTGAGGTGTTCACCCAAGGTATGATAAAGCCAGTTCCTCTTGACATCAGTCTTTCTGACATTGAGAAAAAATTGAATCATGGTTTTTTTTTCTGTTTAAAGACTTCCCAATGAAGATAGAAGTGTTTTAAGAGCTATGAAAAAATACTTTTTCAACATCAACTCTGCCAAAAGAAATCTGTATTGGCTCCAGCGCTTCTCTGTTGATCCTTTCGTACCACCTGTCCATCGTCGTACTTGGTGCAACAGACTGGGTCACACAAGGTCTGCGTGTCCGGCTAAGCCGACTTGTGGAAGATGTAGTCACACTGACCATGTTATTGAACCATGTACCAAAGACAAACATTACATAAATTGTTCTGGGGACCATTCAGCCTCACACCTTGGATGTCCGCAATATAAACTACGGTGTTTTGGTCGGTAAGCTAAGGTCTTCCACCCACATGCCATATTCTGAGGCCTTATGTCCAGCCTAGAACTGCATTTGTTTTTGTTTTTTTCATTCGTCGCTGTCCCAGTAGTGCGTCGTAGTCTGCTGTGCTCCGTGGGATTTCAGTTCATCTCTATTAATTTCTAAACGTCGTTGTCTCCATCAAGTGATGTGGAGCGGCTGACCACCCGGGTCAGTAGTGAGTCACAGTTTGACTTTGTTTCAATTGTGTTCGTCGGTTGTTCGACGTAGTTTGCTGGATCCTGTAAGACTTCATTTTAACTATATTCGTCGGTGTTTCGATGTGCTTTGCTATGTCCTGTAAGACTTCATTTTAACTGTGTTCGTTTGTGGTTCGACGTGGTTAAATGTGCCTTGTGAATCTATGCTTCGGCTGTGTTCGTCGGTGGATTGATGTGGTTTACTGTGTTCTATGGGGTTTTGGGTTCAGTTGTGTTCGTCGGTTGTTCGACGTGGTTTATTGTGCTCTGTGGGCTCTGGTTCAACTGTGTTCGTGGGCGGCTCGGCTTGCCTTGTGGGTTCCCTGGTTGGTGCTATATTCTGTAACGTGGGCTCGGTGCAGCCAAGTATATGGACTGTGTCTTTGATTGCTGAGATTGTGATGAATTATAATAATATGATCGGGTAGTGACGATGTTAAATGGAAACTACAAATCATCCCCATCTCTCCGGGTGAATGGTCTTGATTCAAGTTCCTGTCGAATTCTCCCTGTGTTAGGTGGGGTCCTCATCTTCAGCTATGTTCCTGTTTTGATTTCGTTGTTCGTCGCAACTCTTCGAGGGCACTTCCACGCACGGATCAGTGTCTTGGTGCGTCAGGCTGACCCTGAGTGGTTTGCAGTCGTGCAGCAAGTTGTGTGAGGGCTGCGTTCTTCATGGGGAACAGGTTGGGGGCATTGCGGGCAGCTCGTCAGGTGAAGTGCTGCCTGGGTGTGCAGGGGTTGTACTTGAGGGGTTGTGATTCGGGAACTGGTGTTGTGGGCTGAGTTGAGTGGGTTGTGAGGGCGGACCAACACTGGAAAAAGGGGAGATCTGTTCACGGTCTTGGTTGATCTTTGAGTCTGCGTGGCTTACAGATTGTATGTTGATGTATGGCCCTTTTGGGTGTGTCTGACGCCGGCGTTTTGATAATTGTTTATTATGTAAGCTGGAGCCTTGATAATTCATTGAGTTTATTGCTTTGGTCATGTGTAATATTGTGGTGTGTAGTCTCCTCGTCGGGTGCATGAGTGTGTGGTTGTGTGTATTAAAACTCTTATGCGAGCGGCATGAAAGAAAATAAACCTGGTGTGAACGTATTATCTTCGTGTTGATGCTGCTATTCGTGTGTCGGGGAGATAATTTTGCTAGGTTTGCCATTTCTGTCTATCCCTCTATAGGAGTTCAGGTCTTAGCGAGCCTGACACACCCACATGCCATATTCTGAGGCTGTCAGACAAATTAAAGTTCAAATGAGCAAAGGGGACGTAAAGGTGCAAGGCTTAAAAGAAGACTGTAGGGTCCAGGGCAATGATAATTCAACCAAAGCCAATAACCACACCCGGTCTTATCCTCGGTTCTAAGTCAAGGAATGATGAAGGATAATCAACAAAATCCGCTGCTCCCCTCCCCACTCCCCCTCAAACAAAATCCGCTGTCACAAATAAGACATTAAATGTGAGCTCATCACTCCCATGCTGATCGAACTGCACTGGCTTCCCATACAGTATCGGTGGCAATTTAAACTGGCAGTTCTTGCTTTCCGCCACTTCAATGAATCTCTTCCTCACTATCTCTCTTCTTCTCTCTGCACCTACCAAAGCTCTCGTACCCTTCGCTCTTCTTCACAAAAACTTTTGAAAATCCCTAAGCGTTCTCTGAAATCTGTTGGCGAAGGAGCCTTCAGTTTTAGAGCACCTTCTATTTGGAACTCCCTCCCTGAAGACCTTCGTAATCAGCCTACTCTTCCTTCTTTTAAATCTCAGCTCAAAACTTACCTCTTCAAAAAAGCCTATTCTCTTCTGTAGATGACTAGTTCTCTCTTAAATTCCTCCACAACTAGTTCGGTGAGGCAGTTTATGTATGTAGGTGCGTCTGCCATTGTGTATTTTCTTTTTGCTGTGTGCATGAATATTGTATGAATAAGTGCAAATGGTGGATGTAAGCGCATTGAGTTGTACAACAAGAAATGCGCTATATAAGTATTATACATTATTATTATTATTATTTAAAAAAAACACTTCGAAAACATCTGTGCCAAATTACTGTACTCTTAAAGAAAAGTCTGACACTTCAACTTCGTTCAAAAAACAACCTGTAAATTTAATCTTGAAAATATTCTAGTGTACCTTGAAAACCTCTCAGTGAAATTTCTGACCATCCTAAAGAAAATATCAGATGTCATGACTTCGTCAATCATTGAATTGAAAACAATTTTGTCCAATGCCTGTCTGAACTCAAAATGAAAGTACAACGAGAAGTTTTCTCAAAAGAAATCCGTTTTGGGTGTTCTCTGTTGTTGATATTCTCAACTATTGTCTTTTTCCTTATGGAGAACTTGATGTTTATGTTTTTTTCGACAATGAAACTGTAGAAGTAAGAGCAATTTTGTATATTTAGGGAAAAAATTTACAGAAACACTCTTCTGACGTAGTTGTGACGTAGTCGTTGAATTGCCACAAAAACGATTTATCCAAGTTAAACGGATTCTTCTACCCATCTGTTATAGATGAGGTGAAACACAACGTCAAAATAAAAGTTGCCACATATGTAGCTTGCAAGCTTATGTATCAACCGTGCATTAGTGGTAAATACTTTAACATTTCAAACCGTTACTATCCAGATGGAGTTGCAAAAGGTGAAGCTGACTGGATAATGGAGTTAGAGTGCTCTAGACAATGGGTTATTCTTGGCGATTTTCATTCCCACCATGCACTGTGGTCAGAAAATCCCAATAGTATTCTTAACAACAACGAATACCTTGCCAGTACAATAATCAACGCCAATTTATCCATTTTAAATGAAGACTCCATAACAAGAATTACTGATCGATCAGATCAGCGTTGCTCATTGATAGACTTGTCTTTGATTTCCCCAGACATGAACCCTTTGTGCACTTGGCAGGTTCATCAAATACCGTTAGGCAGTGATCATCTCACTATTGAAATCCAACTTCTAGTGAGCCCTAAAAAAATGTCTACAATTCTGGATGTACAAATATGATAAAGATAAGGCTAATTGGGCACTTTTCAATCACATTTTGACAGGAGGTTCGTCTTCTCTAAATTTCAGTCAAATACAGTGTCCGAGGAAGGTTTGGAAAATTTCTATTTCGAAGTAAGAAAACTTTTTTTATACTTGAGGCTGCTGATTCTGCAATCCCGAAAGTCAAATTCAAGAATCATCGAAAGAAAGCATCAAACCCATCGTGGAATAATGCGTGTGAAGTCCCCGTGACTGCGAAAACTAAGGCCTTCAAAAGCTGGATGATAAGCCGTCATACGCAGCATAAAGATAGACTGGAACAGTTACACACTGAACACAAAAAGGCTAACACTTAAGCAACAAAGTTGTTGCTTTTGCAAAGCAGTAATATTATTTTTTTTAAAATTAGTTATCAACTGTTCCAAACACCCAAATTATAGCGCTTTACTTCGGAAAGAAATTAGAAAATCTAAAGGTTCTTTTCCTCTCCCAGATCCTGTCTAGATCGAAAAGATAAAATCTATAAAAGAAGTGAGGAGAAAGTTGAACTATTCATCTACCTGAAGAAGAGCAAGAACAAAGAGCTATTGAAAACGAAGGGAGAAACATTGAACCACATGACGATCACAACACGTTATACATTAATTTAAAAAAATTAACAATGGAAGAGTTTTTGTATTCATTTCATCGTCTAAAATAAGGTAAATTGCACCAGGATTTGATCTTATCTATTACAACATGATAAAGTATTTTCCACAATGCTTTTTGACAAAATTATTCAAGTTTTTCCAATTATTCTGGCATTCTGGACAGTTGCTAATGGCTTGGAAGAAACAACAATTATACCAAATGCCATCACAAGGCAAATTCTACAAGAAGACAGGCTGGAGTCCCCCTGTAGGGCGAGACTCAGCACTAGATGCCTACTGTGCCACGCTGGAGTCCCAAACCAGAGCTAATATTCCTGCACTAGTGCACAATAGAACTGGAGTCAGAATCAACGAAAAGCAATTAGAGCTTTAAGGCAGTTGGTACTGGACAGAAAGATTAGAATATCGCCAGCAGACTAGGACGGCGCCATTGTCGTCCAGAGATTTGAACAATATGTTTCAGAAGCAGAACGACAACTGAGCAACACAACTAATTATGCTAAGCTCCCGTTTGACCCCACAGTAGACATTGCTAAAAAAAAATCCACCTCTTTTATGGACAAACTACGTAACATGGAAGTTATCAGTAGAAACTGCTACTGATGGGGAAAGACAGAAGAGGCTGTGTTGAACACACCTTGTTTTTACCATTTACCAAAGATCTATAAAAATGCAGATATACCACCAGGAATGCCTATCGTGTCAGGCATAGGGGGCCCAACGGAAAAGCTATCCAAACTGGTAGATTACTGGCTACAACCGATGGTACACGCCCTGCCTTCTTACTTGAAAGATACTACACATTTTTACAAGTCGTGGAAGAATGGAAAGCTGCATACGAACCTCTTCCACCTGAGGCACTACTGGTCACCGTGGATGTGGTGGGACTGTATTCCAACATCCAACATGAGGAAGTCCACACATCCCTAAGAGAAACTGTGAAACCCATACAGCAGTCAGGCATCAGTTTACCACCACTATCTGTCCTCACCGACATTGTGAACCACATCCTGTCCAACAACGTCTTCACATTTAATGAAAGAATCTACAAACAAACCATGGGCACTGATATGGGGACACCCATGGCGCATTCTATCGACAATGTTTTCATGGCCTGGTTGGAGCAGCGGTTGCTGACAACATCATCACGGGTCTTGGATCCAAAACTGTGGCGTCGCTTTATAGATGACATCGCCCTCCTCTGGCTACATGGTGAACAGCAGCTGCAAGATTTCATTCAGTGGCTGAATTCTCAACACCACACCATTAAGTTCACAGCAAATTATGGTGCAGTCAGCATTCCCTTTCTAGACGTCAACCTCTCCATCCAGGATAGGCACATCAGTACAGACCTCTACATCAAGGACACAGATGCCCACATGACGCTACCCTTCAACTCATGCCACCCTTGTCACTGTGTGCGGAGTATTCCCTACAGTCTAGCCCTTTGCATCAGGCGTATCTGTTCAACAGCAACAACATTTCATCAAAGATGCCACGAACTTGCTGATAGGCTGGCAAGAAGAGAGTATCCCAAAGCCCTGGTGGAGGCATCCATTGCCCAGGTGTCATCCATTGCACGTGAAGAAAAGCTCTCTTACAAACAGCATGGTGTTACAGGGAGCAACCCCATACATAGTAACCCACAATCCTGCCAACCCACCGCTGGCCAAGTGGTTGAAAACAAGCCATGCCCACCCTACACACCAGCAGGCGAATGTTAGCCGTGTCCCCTGCATCACCTGTGGTGGGAGAAAGGAACTGTGTCAACCTCAAACGTTTACTGATGCCCTCCAAGATCCCCCCCCACCCCCACCCCAAACACCAGTCGGGTCAGGCCTCACATGGCAGCTTTCATTGTAATACAGGCAGAAAATGCATCATATGTAAAAATCACCTTCTACAGACATCCACCTTTACAAGTGTTGGTACCAAACAACAGTTCACTATCAATGATCATCTCACTTGCCAGTCATCAAACATGACTTATCTCATTGACTGTCTTAAATGTCACAATATGCAGTATGTAGGGGAAACTGCCAAACTTTACAGCAGAGATTTTACAAGCACAGATCAGACATTAACACCAAAAAACAAACACTACTAGCAAGACATTTCAACAGTCCTAAACACACGATTGAACACCTGATATGTACTGTGATTGAGCAGATCCGAAAAAGAGATGAAACCTTCCGCAAACAGAGAGAAAAGTACTGGTGCTACAAACTGCGCACATGTACTGCGATTCAGCAGATCCAAAAAACAGATGAAACCTTCCGCAAACGGAGAGAAAAGTACTGGTGCTACAAATTGCGCACAATCTTTCCTGATGGACTGAATGTTGCAGACTGGGAGTGAAGGAGCTCACAGCTTGTCTGTGTTCCAGACTCACAAAGACTATCAACACTTGTATCTCATATACCTGTATGGATTTTTGCTAACCTGTATGGATTGCAAGATAAGGAAAGTGAATGATTAAAGCACGTAAAACGTGCTCTATTGTGGGTCATTTTGGATCTAGATCTAAACATGAAAAATATAAACTATATTTTTTTCATTATAACACTGGGTTTACTTTTCAGTATAACCGTTACATTGCCTTCTTTTAAATCAAATGATATTTGATTCGTGTGAAAGAATTAATTGTCATGGTACTGTCCAGATAGCTATTTATGTTGTTTACTGGGGGGGGGGGGGGGGGGGGGGGGGTGGTGTGTGTGTGTGTCGGTGTGTGAAAACGTGCCCACTTCCCCACTTAAGAGTTACATTATAGGAAACTCATAAGCGAGAATTTATTTTGTATTTAAGTTTACTTATCATTTTAGGTAAGATTTTGTTTAAAATGTGTTTCAAAATCGATACTTGACATTGTGACTTGGCAGCCATATTGTGTAAGTTTACGACCTGTCCCACTATTTTCCTTTGTTTTACAATCTGCCCACTCACTTTCATAAGAGTTCCGTAAATTTGAACCTTAGTCTAAGAAGTTGCTTTTCTTTTCAAATTGATTGCAATCTCAGGCACGGTTTACTTAAATGGTGCTTTGAAATTGACCTTTGTCACAGTGATTTACATGTTAAATCTGTTCAATCACTATTTTTCCTTTTTGTATTAAAATCCGCCCACTCATTTTCAAAGTAGTAACCTACTTCTAAAATTTAAACAAAGCGCTTGCTTTTCTCTCTAAATTAATTGAAGTCTCAGGCAGAGTTGCACCTTAAAAGGGTTCGAAATTAGTCTTGTGTTGAAGGATTTGAACGTTCCCTGGGGCAGCCATATTGAATCAGTTCAATGACCTGCCCAACTATCCTCCCTTTTTGGTAAATAAACCCGCCCACCCACTGTCATAGAATAGCTTGAGGTGAAATATATTAATTGTAAGCTCATTTCTGTTTTCGTTTTTGTTATTGCCTGTGGGCCAGTTTTCTCTAAAATCCTAATCGAACTGACTTATTGCTGTGCTTGCTAGTGGCAGCCATATTGGAAGACTTACCTCAACATTTTCACTTTTGTAATAAAATGGCCCTTAGATCTGTTTGAGAGTACCTACTATGAAAGCTATTGCCAGGATTTTACTTCTTTTTGAGTTTGGTCATTTTCTTAGGTAAGGTTTTGTTAAAACATGTTTTGAAAGGAAGCCCTGTCGTTTTA
Organism: Conus canariensis; assembly: GCA_033310375.1. Classification (NCBI taxonomy): domain Eukaryota; kingdom Metazoa; phylum Mollusca; class Gastropoda; order Neogastropoda; family Conidae; genus Conus; species Conus canariensis. Next base: position 47,962,879 of record CM065716.1, on the reverse strand, counting down.
TTGCTTATTTAGGTAATCCGTTTTAAAGCACTTTCCTAGTAAAATCACTCCACACCATTTCACGTCATTGCATAGGTTTTAGAGCCGAATGTTGAATTTACTTTATGCCTTTGTACCTATTTGATCTTTAGGACCATTTCCCATTTATTCACGGACTTATGAATGTGAAGGCTGCCATGTTGGACGAGATTCTATTTGGATTTGTCAAGTTGTGTTCATGCATTTTTGGGTGTTATTTTATTGTAATGCATGATCGATTCACTTGGTATAGTGTTATTGGATTGGAATGGGCTTGCTGTAGGTGGGAGCAGGCCGTTTTCTTTAATTTTGGTTGTGAACAGATTTAGATCTTAATCTCGCCGGGAGTAGGTCTACCCTTGTGACCCAGGGCAGAGGGCTCATGATTCTGTTTTCGATTTAAACTTCACACAGTGCTATACTGTTTTGTATTGTTGTTGTATGGTGTTAGACCAGTTTATCGTTATTGGCCTAGATAATACAAAAAAATTGAATCTTTGTAAATTGGGAAATTTCGTACCTTGCTCAAGTTGTAGAGAGTATTATGTTCACTGTGCGTTTGGATCCTGTGTACGGGGTAGTTTTGATGTTCGAGCAGATAAAAATCTATGAAGAGAATCTTTGAACACCCTTTTAGCTGTCAAGTCATCAAAATTGTAGGAATTGGGTTAAACGAGATTTTCTCAACTAAGGTTTCACCTCCACTCGACTGCCATGTTGGAGACGTAAGCTCAATTCTGATTGGCTTAGGTTATTTTACGGGCCAAGTCTATTTAAGGGGTCAAGGCTACCAGCAAAAGAGAGCTTTCTTGGGACTCGAGGCTAGACGTCTCGTATCAAAGACCTTGGTGCCGTAGGTCGGTCAAGTAAATAAACATGTAAATTTTGTAAAGCTCCCTTGACTTCTAACAGCTAGCGGCGCCATATCAAAATTCATGTTAGGACTAATTCTGTTTTTCTTTACTGTTTTTAGGACTAAAAAGTAAAATCTGAATTCACCAAAAAATAAACAAAGTAATCATTTCAATCAAACTTCTAACTCATTCCAAACAGAAATGGTCTAAAACCATCTCAGCTAAATTAAATTCCGTTTTTTTCTTTTTCTTTTTCTCTTTTCGTAATAAACAAAATTTCAAGAATTTAACAAAAATTATGAAAACATCTAGGAGACTAAATTTGTGAACTTCTCTCTATTGGCTAGACGTAGTTCCAAGTTGCCTTGTTAACCGTTAGTTGTTGTACGTTGAGTTTCCTCAAATTGGTTGCGTGGTGAGAAAATATGGACACTGTGCTGGTGAATGTTCTGGGACCGCTGTATTCTTGGATGTATTGATCCTCATATATTCCTGTGCTTTGCCTCTTAATTTGCCATTGTTAATAAAAGAAAAGATTCATTGAAGAGGAAACTCATACACTTGGCTGGACTTCATTACTTGTTTGGAGGATTCCTTGTTTATTTCTTCCCTCGCTCTTCTGTAGTTTCAGGGATTTGCGTTCGTACAGTGAGCGCTGTTTCTACTGTTCCTCGTTTTGTTGTCGTTCAGTAATTGTCTCGGTCAGCAACAGGTAGGGACGGGAATCGATTACACCGCACCAATACAGTATCGATCGACTGGGCACAAGCACGCTCTCATCCTGACAAGATTAGTAAAGCTGGACCAGGCAGTCAGTCGGTCATACTGTTATTCCATTCAGATGTAACCTCGAACCCCGCCTTAGGTTGCTTACAAAAATGGTGTCAGAAGTGGGATCAATTTGTTATATTCCATTATAATAATGCTCACGTAACTGTTTAGTGAAACGAACTCTTGAAGTCCAGCCTTAGTGTAGATCCAAATAGGCCTTCTTTCGCTTTGAGCTCGGCCTAGCCAGTGCTGTAGTATCAGTGACCTATGAAGTAGGTGTGAGTGTTTTTGGTGACGTAAGACTGACGACGAAAAAAAAAAGTGGGAACATGGGGAAATTGTCGTCTGTAAAGTTAGCCTTGCCTTCAGCTACTAATCACTTGTCTCTTCCCACTCTAGATCAGTACGCATAGGAGTATACACGCGTTTATTTCTGTGCTCTTTCAACAAGGTCAGTACTTATTCTTTAATAGATTTAGAATTCCTTGGGCTGATTTTTGTGCGTGACTTGCTTACTCAGCCTACTATTAACTTAGTACTGTGCAAAGGATTTGCGATACGCGTTTTGATAAAAGGGAGGTGACTCCTGTAATTGAGAAACTGTTCTTTTTGAAGCAGTTGTTTAACCTGTCGAGTGATTGGCTTTGTAGTAAAATCTGGCAGTAGTTAGAATGACAACTGGAAGCGCCGTAACTAAAATATTTAGATAATATAAAAAGAGTCAAAAGTATTAATTGCTTTTATGTGCATTTCAGCAATAAAATGGCTTGAAAGCAGGTTAATACTGATAGGGACCTGAGAAGGCTCAGTGATGTATGTAACCCGTAGGTAGCTGGGGAGCTGACGAAGATGCAACCCGACCGTGAAGAAGAGGAACCTGCATATCAAAACACGTCTGGTAGGAGGGCGCTGAGCAAGACGCCGGAGCGACTGAGCCCTGCTGACCGTTGGGCCCAAGCAGCAATGGAACGAGAACTGACAGGGGCGAACGACTACAGGGGCCTATCTCCACGCAGGCCTGTACCTAATCTTCCAGATTTCTACTACAGAATGCCGGATCAACCACGGGGGCATAAGTCATTCAACCTTACGCCGCAAGCCTACACTGGAGAGGATGACATTGACTCCTACCTCTCTCAATTTGAATGCTGTGCATCGCTGGGGGGCTGGTCTGACAGGGAGGTGACATTGGCTCTCACTGCTCTTCTTCGAGGCCCAGACAGGAAATTCTATATTGGACTAAATGATCATGACAAGAATGACTATGATACTTTGACTCAGCTTCTTAGGCAGAGATTTGGATATCAGTTGAGGCATCAAATGTACTGGTTATCGAAATTGGATTCTCGGTTTCATCTTCCGGGAAAATCCCCTGCAACTTTGGCTGATGATCTGCTTCTATTGGCTAACAGAGCTCACCCTCAGATGGGCCATAGCGAAATACAAAGGTTAGCGTTACAGCAATTCTACAAAAGCCTGGAACCGGAGCTGAGATGGAGGTGCGTTGATTCGAATTGCACCCAGCTGGGAGAGGCAGTGGACATCATCGACACTTACGAAACTATAATGAAGCCGAGTGTTCCCAAGAAATCTGTGAGAGTTGTGCAGGAAGACTTGAGCCCTTCAATGGGATCGATGTTTCAGAAAATCATGAATAGGCTGGACGCTTTGGAGCTGGCCAGGTCTCCCAGACTACCATCTAGGCTGCAGCCAAATGGGCGGGACTGTTTCATCTGCTCTGATTTGGGACACTTTTACCGCCAGTGTCCAATGTACATGAAGGTGAAGGAGTTAGAGAACAAACCACTGAGAATGGGTGCTCCCTCAACTGGTGGACAGGACAGAAGGGGGAGAAGCTTCAAGTAGACGACAAAATCAGCAAAATGGGAATGGGCAGGGAAACTAAGAGGAGCCTCTTCTAAGGCCCAAGGAGGGGCAGCAGACAAACAAATGGGGCCTGAAGCAGAACAAAAAAGTGGTGAAATTTCTGAGCCGGGGACCGAACTGAACACTATCAGAATAGGAGTGACAGGGTCAAAACTAGATTTTGAAACTGACAATGGTTTGTTTGCGGAGGGCAGCATCAGGGATGTCTTGGTGAACTTCTTAGATGATAGTGGATCGACTGCAACTTTAATCAACTACCAACTATTTGAAAGGGTTGTCAGAAGAAGGAAGGAGACTAACTCCTTCGTCTGTTCGACTGCAGGGAGTTAATGGTGTTATGATAAACTGTTATGGGAAGATTACAGTGGACATAAAATTAGGATCACATTTCTTTGAACAAAATCCGATTGTCTGTGACATGGAGGTGGAGGCCACTCTGGGTTAAGACTTCATCTTGAAATACCTACATGTGATTGACTTAAAGAAATTGAAAGTGTCGACTCGATTTGAGGAAATACCATGCTTCACTGGAGGAAAGGCAGCCATGGTGTGCAGAGTAACTGCAAGAGAAGTGCACACCATCCCGGCACAATCAATAAGGCAAGTACCGGTACAGGTAGGTGGAAGCGGACATCTGGCTGATCATGTCCTCCTTGAGCCACGCGAAGAAACGGTCCAGAAAACAAAACTCCTTCTTGTTCCTGGGATTAACACCGTTAGATGCTTGTCGTCTGCTATTGTAATAAACCTATCAGGAGAAGATGTGAAGCTGTACCCAAACACAATGCTAGGCACTTGTGAGTCAGCCTATGAAAGGGAGGGTTCAGTTGATCAAGAAACGTGCAACCTAGTTGCAGAAGATAAAGGCGGTTCAGGGGACTTGCCGGAACACCTGAAGGATTTGCATAAGACATCTAAATGCGGAGCAGCAAGAGCAATTAAAACAATCTTTGATCAAGTTCCAGCATATTTTTGCTAAATCTTCCGATGACTTTGGTCGAACAACTAAAGAGAGACATCAGATCAATACTGGATCGGCGAAGCCTATTTGACAACAGGCTCGAAGACAACCATTTGGGAAACGCGAAGCAGAGAAAGAGGAGATCGAACGCATGTTGGAGAAGAATTTGATAGTCTGCCATATGGATGATGTTCTGGTCCATGCTGAAGACCAAACTACTCATGATCAGCGTCTTCGAGAAGTCCTGAATCGCTTACAGGAGGCTGGCATCACACTCAATGACAAATGCGAGTTTTCGAAAGACTCAATCCGTTTCTTGGGTCACATCATTGACAGCTCAGGCATCCGCCCGGATCCAGCAAAAGTGGAAGCTACCAACAGTTTCCCCTCACCCACGAACTGCACAGAACTTCAACGTTTCTTGGGCATGGCAAATCAACTGGCCAAGTTCATGCCCAATCTTGCCAGCATCACAGCTCCTCTACGCTGTCTCTTACGCAAGAAGACTGAATGGACGTGGGGTAATCAACAGGAAATGGCATTCCAGCAAATACGAAATCTTCTACTTTCACCTCCTGTACTTGCACACAACCCTGAGCGTGAAACCTTCGTAGCGGCTGACGCTTCCAATGCAGGCCTCGGTGCTGTATTATACCAGACTCAAGATGACAACTCACGACGCCCAGTGTGCTACATTTCACGCTCTCTTTCTGACGCAGAACGCAACTATGCTGTCATTGAAAAAGAAGCATTGGCAGTCACGTGGGCCTGTGAGAGACTAAGTGAATACCTCCTTGGACTCACCTTCACAGTCGAGACTGACCACAAGCCTTTGGTCCCCCTCCTGTCAACCACAGAACTCGTCAAAATGCCTCCGCGCATTCAACGATTCCTACTGCAACTCACGCGATTTTCTCCAAAAATTCAGCACGTCGCCGGGAAGAATCAAACGACAGCAGATGCACTGTCACGTGCACCACATTCTCAACCAGAAAAAGAAGACATCAACCTCGTCGATGATGCAGCACTACTTGCCAAACAAACCATCGACAGTCTGCCGGCTTCAACAAACCAACTACAAACAATCAAAGAATTGCAGAAATCAGATCTTGAAACAACTAAAGTCCGAGAATACTGCATCAATGGATGGCCCGCCTACATGCCAGAGTCACCACTTCTCAAGCAGTACTGGACAAATAGAGAACATCTGACCATAGTTGAAGACCTCTTGTTGTTTGATGACAGAATTGTCATTCCTCGGGACATGAGGATTGAAATGCTCAACCGCATTCATGCGGGACACCTCGGAATTGTGAAATGCCGAGCACTTGCTTCATTCTCAATTTGGTGGCCTCATATCTCTACAGAAATTGAAGATCTCGTAAAAAATTGCAATATCTGTGCCAAACACAGACCAACACATAAGGAACCCCTTCTACCTTCTTCCTTCCCTGAACGACCTTGGTCTAGGCTCGGCATGGATCTGTTTGAGTTTCAAGGCAAGACCTTTGTCATTGTGGTGGACTATTACTCTCGCTGGCCAAAGTTACGTCGCCTCGACAACCAAACAAGCAACCTCATCAACAAACTAAAAAGCATTTTCTCTGTCCATGGCATCCCTGACGTGGTCATGTCTGACAATGGTCCACAATTTGCCAGCACAGAATTCCAAAATTTGCTGCTGACTTTGGGTTCACACATACCACAAGCTCTCCTCATTACCCCCAAAGTAATGGAGAGGCTGAAAGAGCTGTACAAACTGTGAAGAACCTGCTCAAGAAAGCGAAAGATCCCTACAATGCACTTCTCCTCTACAGGTCAAGTCCACTGCAAAATGGCAAGTCCCCCAGTGAGTTCCTAATGGGAAGAAAATTAAAGACAAAAATCCCCATTCTTCCATCCCATCTACTGCCCCGAAACCCTGATCACTCTTTCATCAAACAGAAAGAACAGTACATGAAACAAAAGCAATGCAACAACTTCAACGACCGTCATGCAGCCAGGGAAGCAACACCCCTGAAACCTGGTGACACTGTATTTGTCAAAGACATGAACAAGTCGGGAGAAGTGTTGTCAAAACACCACAACCCACGTTCCTACATTGTTTGGACAGAAACCGGTCCCATCAGACGCAACAGAACGCACTTAGTAACAACGTCAAATGATGTACAACCCATGCGGGGATACCCCAGGCAAGGAACACCCACCACGGCAGCGGTTACGCCGTCACCACCTTTGTCTTCATCACTACAGCGATCGCCGCAAAGAGTTCCACCCACAACTCAACAGCGATCTCCTGTCCCAGTGCCAACACCTGGTCCAGTATCTCCAACCCCAAACACCACAGGAATGCTCCGCAAGTCCCAAAGAATAATCAAGAAACCCCAACGACTTGATTTATAGAAATGAAACACAACAGTGTTTGTGAACAGACACACACAAAAACACATAGACTACGCTTTTGTTCTATTTGAAGTTTAAATGACAGACTTTAAATGTTATTTTTGAATGGTTTCAGCTTTATAGTTTAAAATTAGTTACAGTTATCAACAATTACGTATTTCATTACAAAAAAAAGGAAGTTGGCATACTTATATTGTTTAATAACTTATTATATTATTCAAAGTCCTTAGTATGGCATGTGACTCTATGACACTTGGAAAGGTTGAACAGACTATGAATATGAAATAACGATGAACATTCTTCGTGAAATTATAAACACTTCAAAACTAACATTATACCAAGGACAATAAATATGAAAGAAGAAAGAAGGACATGAAAGAGAATAGACAAAATAAGAGCCGAATACTTTTCTTATTAATTTATCACAATGATTGTAAATTTGAAAGACATTAACTACTTTTCAAAAAGGGAGTTGTAGGATAAGTTCGTCATAGCAGACGGATTCTATTACCAGTCTAAGGGAAGTAATTCCCATACTGTTCATATTGGATAATCGTTCTTTATGTAAATAGGATGCGCGAAGGATTATGGGAATGTTGCCAAGTAAAACAAACTGCCTGCTTCCAATCTTTTCTTCGTCTCTGTACGACTGAATATTACAACTGAACGGTTACTCAGTCGACTGGCTGACTTATTCAGACTGTGGCGCCCGCCGCCACTAATTAACCAATTCGATGACTCACAAGTTGTAACAATCGCGTGCACAAGCCTAGGCGAACGAAGCAGAAAGGAAGTTCACGGCTATCGCATCTCGCAAATATGTCGTTGCTTCAGTGGTTGGGCGCTCCTAAAAAACGCAAAGAAACATCCATTTTATTGCTTCTGGCAGTTCTGCTTTTTTTGTAATATGTTGGTGCCGGCAATACCTCCTCATCAGTTCCTGACACCTCAAAGAGCTGGCCGCATGATCAGACCCAGACGTAACGCGGCAGACTATGTAACCAACAACCCTGTTGAGAACTACATTAGAAACAACGATCGGTGTTTCTTGGTACCACGTTGTCAGTCAGACCAATATAGGCAGTCCTTCTTCCCACGCACCATAATAGCGTGGAACCACTTGGACAATTCGGTGGTCCACTCGCCATCCACTGATTCATTCAAGAGGGCGCTGACCACCAAGCGCCATTAACAACCTCCGCTGCGCACCCCCATCCGTCGCGCCAAAGCCAGTTCACTGGATGTTAAGCGACGTACAGCTACAGATACAGATGTTTATTACTTGTGTGTATTTTCTTTTCAGGATTGTTTTCCAGGGTAAGTGGGGTAAGGGTTAGAGATATACATCTCAAGAATCAGAGTGTGTGTGTGTGTGTACTCTTACTCTCTCTTTCTTTCTATCTCTCTCTGTTTCACTTTGTGTGTGTTTGGCTGAGAGAGAGAGAGAGAGAGAGAAGAGAGAGAGAGTGTTAAGACTTTGAAGACATTGCAGCATCCTTGTCTGGATTCCCATGTTTTTTTAAAGAAATGTTTCCAGAAGAGAGAGAGAGAGAGAGAGAGAGAGAGAGAGAGAGAGAGAGAGATTCATTTACTCTGAAATGTTCAGATTATCAAGCCGATAATTAAAGAAGCAAGAAATACTACATTTTCTGTATTGGTTAATTTTGTTCATGGGGACTCTCTATACCCCCTCTGGGACCCTCTATAGCATCAGTGAAGGAGTCCCTGGGACCCCCTGTCCGTCAGTACAAATGGTAGCACTGTGTCGGTTGGAGAATCACAGGGACTTCGACTATCGTACTGTGGACGCCTGTATTGAGCCGTCTGAGGTAAATAGTAGTTTTGGAGTTTATTTAACCAGGTAGTTGATGTGCAGGTTGACGTGGACATGATCGAGAGTCGTTTACATTGGTTTAGTTGTTATTTGCAGGCTTTTGGGTTAGAAAGGCGAGAGACTATCTGCCTAGGCCTGCCGTTCGTCTTCATCGATTCATATTATTTTTTTCCATTTCTCTTTTAGGTGCTGGAGAGAGCGACGGAGAAGCCACAGTAGGGCTGTACTGTTATTGTAAAATGCGTGTGTGTGTGGACAGACAACTGTTCACAAATGATTTTTCATGATAATTCAAAAAGGGGGGTAAAATTGGGTGTGTGCAGGCTTTGCTTTTATTCCTTTCTTCTCTTGGTCTTCCTTTTGCCTTGGATCTACATGAACGTGTCTTCATCTTCGTCTATTGCATCTGTGAACTGACTTCATCACTTCGTCCCCTATTAACTGGACATCATTCTCGACGTCGATTGCTGTACTGTAAGCTGACCGAGTACATCTCGTCATCGAAAAGAGAATTATATTGGCAAGTGGAACGCATTTTACTGGGTTTTTTTTTTTTTTTTTTTACTTTTCTCATCGAACTCCAAAGAAGGACGGTGCGACCTGTTGGAGAACCTTAGTCTATTATTTATTCAAGCATCAGGAACTTTCGTTATTCGCCAAGTCACCACAAGCAAGTAGCTGTTTTCAATATTTCAAGTTGATTTATGAAACCGTGATATTCTTGGACAGTGTGTTGATGTGAACAGCCGTTTTACTTGGACGGTGTGCTGATGTGAACAGCGGTGATATTCTTGGACGGTGTGTTGAAGTGAATAGCTGTGATATTCTTGGACGGTGGGTTGATGTGAACAGCCGTTATATTCTTGGACGGTGTGTTGATGTGAACCACAGTGATTATTTTATTATTTTAATTGAAAAGACATCTGCGAAGTGTCTGGTAAACACGTCAAGAGGCTACAGGGGTGAGCAGACTTGAATACAGGAAGCTGCTACCGTGACTAGTATCGAAGCACTGTGACAACGGTACGCGACGAGTCGCCAGATAAGTGAACTTTATTTTCTCACACATCCACCACGACAGCACACACGCATTCAGATTCTTAAAGCTTTGTACGTGGCGAGCGAAAGGGCGAGAGAAAGAGTGAACGAGAGTAGTTATATTCATTTATTGTCTCGTTTTGTGTTGTAAGAACTTGTACTCATTTGCATATTCATCCTCATCATCAAAATCATATCACAAACATATCATCCATCCACATGTTGTTCATTTCATATCAATAAATTTATTTCAAACTTTACTCATTGTTGTGGGTGTCTCCGAGCTGAGAGGAGAACGTTTGTGGGTGTACACCACATCACACCATAACGCCACGCATCCCCACAGATTGTGCGATACCAGGGCTGCAATTCATCTTAGACACTGATTCCAGTGACACAGCAGTGGGAGCGGTACTCTCTCAAGTTCATGAAGGGCAAGAAAAAGTTGTTGCGTACTTAAGCAAGGCACTCGCCAAACCAGAAACTATTTACTGTGTCACTCGGAAGGAATTGTATGCAGTTATAGCGGCACTCAGGAAATTTCGTCACTGTCTGTTTGGGGCAAAAGTACTTTTGCGAACCGACAACTCTGCTGTCAGTTGGATGAGAAGCTTGAAAGTCCCTTCCGGACAGATAGCACGCTGGCTTCAAGAACTGGAGACTTATGATCTGACAGTGAAGCATAGGCCAGATGCACAGCACCGGAATGCGGACGCTCTGTCAAGGATCCCTTGCACCGCTTGTGATCGGATTCAGAAAGCGGAGGCTGAACACGCAGCAGATCAGTTCACACCTGAAGTACGATATGGGGTGGAAACGAACATGGTGCTTGCAATTAAGTCCATGCCAGTCGCCTCACTAGCTGAACAGGAGCCAACCTGTAGCTATTAGAGCAGTCACCCCAGGAGAGGAGAAACTACAGATCTTAAGGGGAAGACTGAATCAAGTCCTGTGATAATCGAAGGCTGGGATTGTGAGAATATAAGAAAAGAGCAGCTGGCAGACAAGAACAATGAACCAATATTGAAGGCAAAGGAAGCCTCGGCCACCAGACCAAAGTGGACAGAAATCTCAGCATAGAAGGCAAGTGTGAAGGCCTTGTGGACATCTTGGGATAGACTATCAGTTGTCCAAGGAGTCCTCTATCGACAAAGAAACACCGATGCTAATGACGGACAGTTGCAACTTCTAGTTCCAGAATCCCTTCAGGGAACAGTTATGGAGAATTATCATGACGTTCCTACGGCGGGCCACATGTGTGCAGAAAAGATGATGGAAAAGATCAAGAAGAAATTTTACTGGATCGGGATAAAAGAAAGCTGTCAACAGTATTGCGTCCAATGTGACAGATGTGCTTCAAGGAAAACAACTAAGTCTTCCACGCATGCCTTCCTTGGTCGTTGTCTGGTGGGTGAACCAATGGAGAGGGTAGCGATGGATATACTCGGTCCATTGCCTGTAACATCCAATAAGAATCGGTACATTTTAGACATTGTGGACCTGTTCACCAAATGGATGGAAGCAATACCGATGGCGGATCAAGAAGCAAGCACGGTTGCAAAGGCCTTCGTGGATGAATTCCTTTGCAGATACGGGACTCCATTATGGATCCTAACGGACCAGGGAAGCAATTTTGAATCCACAGTCTTTAAGGAAATGTGTGAGCTGCTACATATTGACAAGACTTGCACAACCTCCCAGCATCCGCAAGCGAATGGATGTGCTGAGCGCTTTAATCGGACTCTGGCAGCGATGCTAACATGTACTGTGAACGAAGGCAGAAAACATGGGACATCTACCTACCACAGGTTATGATGGAATACCGATCCTCAGTGAATAGCACAACTAACCAGACTCCCAATAGAATGCTGTTTGGGAGGGAGATCACGCTGCCGATGCAGGTACTGGTTGCATCGCCCTCAGCACCAGCCAAAGAGAAGGAACCGTGTCAGTGCGTCGTGGAGCTAAAGCACGCTATAGAACTGTCCCATGAGACAGCCCATAAGCATACCAAGAAAAACGTCGAGTACCAGAAGAAGTACTACGATTTACGAGCAAAGAAACTTTCTTACAATTTCGGCCAGCTGGTGTGGCTGTATAATCCTACCCGAAGGTATGGGGTTTGCACAAAGCTTACCAGCAAATGGAAAGGCCCCTTTTTGATCACAAGGCATTGTGATGACTTGACATACTTGATCCAAAGAAATGCCAGAGATATTCCAAAGGCATACCATGTGGATCGACTCAGGCCATACAGCGGGGGGAACATACCCAAGTGGGTCGCCAACATCAAAGAATGAGTACGAACAAGCTAGTCAGCAAGGAAACTGAGCGATTAGCACTTGGGAATAGGTTAAAGGAAAAATTAGGGAAAGGAGGGGCAATACTATGAGCAAGGTGAAAACCTTTTTTTTCTTTGGTTAACAAGGATACCGATCACTGTCTGTTTCAGATGAGGTTCCACTGTCTGGCATGTCCACAAAAATTTCATACAAAATCCCTGGCTCTGAAGTATTTCCAGGATACCCACTCCCAAACACCACCTCCCCAACCTCACCCTCTCCTGACGCCAGAAGACTTTGGGGGATTTGATAGCATTCCCGCAGTCCAGGAAAAGGGTCAGGGTGTCTACCCCAGACACTCTGGCCAGCTTAAATTGGGAAGAGGTGGACCCAACGGACCCCTTGGGCCTCTGGACCGTTGATGACAACTCGATCTCGCCTCCAACCTCAAGCCCCACTCCCAGAAGTGTCCCAGAGACCGTTGACGTAGCCCTTGAAATACTAGCGATAGCCCAGCGGTCCTGGCTTGCTTGCTGCTGGAGAGTGGGTGCATGCCCATCCTCAATCCCGCACCCAGGCTTTGGACACGCGACGAGGAGGTGAGGCTACCAGGTGACGTAACCTGGCCTCCTGCAGGGTGGCGCCAGATGACAGGAGACGAGAGGACTGGTCACCTCTGGGGGATCTGTTACAAGCTGGCAAAGTTGGCGGGGATCTCTACTGGGGAGACCAGGGAGCTCTTCGACCATTTTGGCTTCTTGGTACTCCCCAGCACCACCTACCTTCGCGCTGATCATCCCCTCCAGAAGGCACGTGAGACCACTTTCACGTGCGTACAGAAGGTGGCCAATAGCAAGGGCAATGACGGAAAAGCTATTGAATTGGTGAGGCAGCTCTCAAAAATCCCTGCGCCTACAGGACTACTTCGTGAAATTCTGGGAGTTATTAGCCACATCCCCATAAGGACCTAATCCCATCCCCAGACAAGACTCCCGTCTTTTGTATTCCATTTTTAGTTAGTGAACTTTCGGTTTTGGCAAAGGTAATAGCTCTTTCCTCAGTTTCCTTTTTCTAATGAGTTATCAGTTATTTTACACTTATTTTCAGGTTCAATTTATTAACTGAATCAACACACCCCTTTTTTCAGATCAGTTACTCTCAAGGTAGCCTAGTGTGGTCGGTTCAGTGGATGTGAAAGAGACGTTTTCTTTTCTTCTTTGAGGAAAAGGAAAAATAAAATGGTACTAGTGACTGAACGGTGGCGATGCAAATGCTTGGAGTAACCACTGGTGCTTCTGGAACGCGAGACTGTAATGGAAGTGTGATTTATTTTTGGTGATGATGGAGTGTGTTATTTAAGTGAACTGTAAGTTTACAGGTATCTTTTTATTTGAATGCCGCGGTGAACAGCGGTGCTTGGACCTTCGGAGTGTGTGTGAAGCTGAAATGCGTTTTTATTATACAACTTCTGATCTTTATGGGAGGCTCCTGTTGTATTGCAAGTGCCATAGGTCTAACCTACCCAAACTGCCCATCTCTTTTGGAGTCCGGAAACAAATTTGCTTTCCCCTTCCCCCCTTAACTGGTGCTTGAATTTATAATTGAGCCTCCAATATTGTTCAGACGCTGGGAAGTATTTTTATATTTTACCATTGATTGCCACGCGGAGTGGAATCAGAGAGAACTGTAACACACCCTTTTAGTGGAGAAAAGTGGTGGGGTGGTCGGGTTTTTTTGTTTTTGTTTTTTGTTTTGCTGCGGCCATGGTTGGTTAGTGAGAGGACTATCCTTCATGAGTCGAGCCTTTTTTCTTTTTTTTTCTTTTTTTTTTAATTTTTAGCTGTAACCATGGTTAAATGGTAAGGGCATCATTTTTCATGTGTTAAGCTAATTTTTGTAGGATGAGTGACACCTGAATTTCTATTGCCGGCTTCTGTTTTGACACGTTCTCGGATGCCGCCTTGGGTCCGGGTGTAAAATGAAGAATTGCATGGCGACATTCTTCTGTCGGGTTGAAATGCAAGTTTGCATATAGTGATTTAGTGAGCGAATGTTGGGCGAGAGGAGATGACATCAAGGCACTGTGACCGAGGATAAGGCTACTCGCTACCTGGAGATATACCTGTTGGGGTAGCGTACTATCACTTTTTTTTTTTTTTTTTTTTTTTGGGGGGGGGGGGGGGGGTGTCGTCAACCTATTTTGTTTCTAAAATCTAAATTACCGCTTGGTTCACTACTTCATGTCCCTGCTCACTGTGGAAGGTAAGAAGCAGTTTTATGTAGAATGTAGTTGTTAATTTGCAAGTGGCTGATACGAAGTAGCCAGATGACCTATTGGAATCCTCAAGATTGAGAAAAATGGTAAGGATTGTCATGAAGTTTGTTTTTTTTTATGTGAAGAATTTGTGGGGGGTTTTCACTCGCCATTCTGTCCCATACCCCCCATTTCCCTTAAGTGGTCTTTTTTATATATACGTGCACTTGTGCACGCGCGTGGGCACACACACACACACACACACACACACACACACACACACACACACAAGCGCGCGTACACGCACACACACACGCTCACACAGCGCGCGCAGGCACACACACACACACACACACACACACGCACACGCACGTGGGCGCACGCGCATGCGCACACATATTTCTCCCTTCCCCTCTCTTGCTAGGTCTTCTACTCTATTTCCACCTCAGGCCACACCTCTAGGTCCCATCCCATCCTTCTCCCTCCGCCCCCTTCCCATCTCACCCTCCACTTTCAATTTCCTTTCTACCCTCCCATATCTATTTATTAGCTCATGACAATGGTGGAGAGGGAGGGTAATAGTAATGATTATTGCTAGTATGGTTATTATGATTGTTTTCGCTTTTATTGTCTCTCCCCCTCCCAGCTCATTTCACCATCTTCCTTCCACTTCCCACCCTTTGCTTTACACCCTCTACACCCTCACCCTTCCCTCCTATCCCCTCCCTTTTTTCATGCCCTCCCACAAGTCCCCTTCCATCCCCCATCCTCCAGTGAACTTTTTCTAGTGAACTTCGTTCTAAGTGAACTCTTTTTCCAGTGATCTTTTTTCAGCGACACAACAGAAATCTTAAGTGTTATGTTTGTCAGTTGGCCAGTGTGGCTTGAGAAAGGTTGAAATACACCAAAATATTGCCATTATCTCATGGGTGTTATGTGGCTTCTATTCTTCATCTTCCTGACAACAATTATACCTATCCATAAACAAGGAACATCAAAAAGAAAATCTAATTTTCGCCCCATTTCTTTGACTCTTCACATTGGAAAACTTTTTGAGAGGATAACAAATTCAGATTAGAATATTTCCTTGAAAAGAATGGGATTTTGCCAATATGTCAAGCTGGTTACAGAAAAGGAAGAGGTGTCACTGATCATGTTAGTCTTCTAGCTTCACACATCAAAAAAATTCTTGGCCAAGTTTAATTCATAGAGCACACGAGTCCGTTTGCCATTTCAAATGACTGTTCAAGACATATAAAATTAGAATCAAAGGTTGTTTCCTTGTTTTCATACAATCATTTTTATCTGGGAGAACTCTATAAGTAAAATTAAATGGTGTGCTGTCAAGTATAGAATATGTTAACAAGATAATTTAACGCCTATTTGGCGCCGAATTGGATGAAGAAAAGTGACTGCTCTTTCATTTTCGTGAGTTGTGTATCCTGCCTAAAGAAGACCTAAGAAGCTGAACCGCGTTCTGTTTCGTCTTGTGATTCGTTTGTCTACGGTTTTGTTTACAAAGACACTTGTTAAATTTTTCAAGATTATTATTGCATGTGTAAACAGAATTGATTTAGTCTTACAACCGTTTATGTTTATTTCCAGAGGCATATTTTCCCTATAGTTTATGGTTGAAGTTTTATTCTGAGATGGGGAGGGATGCTGTATTGAAAGCAAACAAATAAACTATTATCTGCATGATCTCCCTTTTTAATCATGTGGCGTTTACGTCACTTCAGGAATACGCGTGTGGTCCAATGTTTGCTGCCCATGAAACAGTGTTGTTTCCAGTTTAATAAAGCAGTTTTAATTCTTACACGAGCTGTAAGTTGTTATCTGAGTGAAAGATTCAACACTTATGTACTTACGTAGTCCCCCCACCCCTTTTTCCACATATTCTTTCTTTTCCTCTTGAACAGCATTGTTCTCATTTCTGTTTTACGTACGTCATAAGAAAACAAAATACGTATGCATTATATTTCTTCGCCTTTGTAGATCCCATGGTTCGAAGCGTCGCCGTTTTCCATCCCCAGGGATCACTGTTCCTACCTTTTCTTTAGTAGAGTTTTTACCTGTTCAGATCCCACAGTCATCTGTATGCGTTTCTTTACGACTCTCATACCCTGGCATTAAATAACGGATGGCTGGGTCGGGAAAGCAGAAATAACATTAAGACGCAAAAGTGACTGTCACTGCAGACGCTACTATCACTGCTGACGCCCCCGACGTCTGCTCTAAGAGCTGTAATTCATACATCCTCCCAATCCATACCATGCCTCTCCAATCTTAAGAGAACTTCCTCGTGGTGTTGGCACCTGACTCACGATGTTAGAAAGTCATGACAGACTACAAGAATGGGTATATGAGTATACGAAGTGTATCAGTATGTCCTCACAGAAATTGTAGAGAGAGGGAAAAAATTGTATGAAGAAGGATCATGATGGGACGAAGCACAGCTCCCTGTAGAGCAGAAAAGTCTGTGCTCTGAGAAATTTGGCTGGGTATTACACATCATATCTGTATTTCTCAAAATCTGCTGTTATGCGGGAAAACCTTCACCTGCTCCAAACAGAATATTCGAGCATCAACTCTTCCTCGCCATGCTACTGATCGAAAAAGAAAAAAAAAAAAAAACTAAGCAAACATCTATAAACGTACCATTTCCAAAGAAATGTTTCCATATGGACCGAATCTGAGGAGTGCAATATCTGCCGATGTTTCAGAACAGTATTCAAGTTCCCCCGGGTCGCAGGACAGCGGGATTCGAAAACACATCACGATCCTTCCACCAAAATCACCCGGCCATTCGTGCGCTAAACGTTCTTCACAATCCCTGTACCTTGCCTGTGTTTGCGTCGTTCCTCTGGTCGCTTACAGCGAATGCAAGGCACTGTGGAACTTTCTCCAACTCACAGTGAGGCAAAAACCTTCGAAAATCTGTCATGACGGAAAATCTTCAACACCGTTCGTTTTGTTGCTGGATAAAGATAAAAGCAACCGGTACACCTTGCAAGTGAACTGTCTACACCTCTCTCCTACATGGAACTGACTGTCTTGGCCGCTCGACGCGTCCTAACAAGATTGGTTTAATCTGGATCTAGGTGATCGGTTTTCCAGTAAGGAATCTGTCCAGTTGATTCAGTTTAATGCATGTTGTTTATAGCCCAGCCAACCGCACTGGACCATATCAGGGCTGCCACTTCGTCATAGTCACTCTCTACATATATATATTTTTAAATCACATACGCAGAAATCATTTCTTAAACAAAAATGCTAAAACTGCTTTAACATCTTTCTCTCGTTAAAACGTAGATCGGATGAAAAATGTTACCTCTTTCAGCAACTCAAGATAAAGAGGGCCATCTTTCAATATTTTCATGGAGTCTGCTGGTGAGTTTGTAGAGTACGGGCAATAACTGTTGCAGAAAAAAAAAAAGCGGAACGTTATGAGAAAAGCAATGCCTTTGCAAAGATCAGATTGAAAAAAAAAAATGGGAGGGAAGGTGGAATGGGAATGAAGAGTAGTCTCGAAATCTTCTGAGAACAGATCCATTTATACCACCTGCCAAGACTAGATAGAGAGATAGACAGACAGACAGACAGACTGACCGACTGACAGATAGTTCGATAGACAGACAGGTCGATATATAGACATGTGTGTCTCTGTGTCTGTCTGATTGTGTTGTTGTGTGTTTTGTGTGTGTGTGTGTGTGTGTGTGTGTGTGTGTGTGTGAGAGAGAGAGAGAGAGAGAGAGAGAGAGAGAGAGAGAGAGAGAGAGAGAATAAAAACTCACTGGATATTTAAAAGAATATCCCTAAAGTGGGAATGCTGAATAGTTTGCCTTTTGTTTTACCTCCGTCGCAAATTTTCGGACCACAGTTACAGTTTCTATTTTGTTCATTCTTTTATTTATTCATTCACCAGCGTATGGCTTACTAATGAATAAGAATACAATGACCTTGTGCTCATCATCACTTACTACTAAAATCTCCTACTACCCCCCCCCCCCCCCCCCCCCCCCCCCCCCCCCCAAAGTGCAAACATACTTGTACAGCATTAACAGGCATTCACATCTCCAACTTCCAAACCACGCTCTTCCCGTGCCTACAAAAATGCATATCCTATGTCTGGCCTCACCCTCCCTACCCCTCCAACTATCCCTGAACCTCACCCATCTTCACCCTCTCCACCTCACTCTCCTAATGATTTGGTAGCCAAAACGCTTGACAGCCAGTTATGCTAGTGCCGAATGGAATGGCTCAGCATAGCAGCCGACGTGTGTGTGTGTGTGTGTGTGTGTGTGTGTGTGTGTGTGTGTGTGTGTGTGTGTGTGTGTGTAAGACACAGAGAACAGGGGGTGGGGTTGTGACATAAGGGGGGGGGGGGGGGGGGGGGGGACTGAATCAAGAATTTGCTGGTAAAATAGAAAACAAAGAGCTAACTTTCGTTTACCGAAATTAAACAGTAAATTGAAACTTCCTAGACACAATCTAATTTTCGTCTTTCGAATTCAAAACACAAACAGCGCGCGCATGCACGCACGCGCACGCATACACACACAGACACGCACGCACCACATGACACACACACACACCACACCACACACACACACACACACACACACACATATCCTGAAGTTTTTTTTCTCTTGCTCTTGTGTCTTGATTCAGGCAGTTTAAAGTCGGATCAGAATATCGTTTCATTTCCATACCACGGTGTTCTGCCAGACTCGTTTTTGGTGGTGTTGTGATGTTGTCAGCCTACACATGCATTTCTACACTGTGCACTGTTTGTCACTGGTTAAAGAGAAACCTGCTGATGAAATTGCTGTAATAAGACCCGACGCATTGAAACTGTTACCGGTCTTCTTTGTTTCTCTTCCTTCGCCTCGCGCGCGCGCGCGCACTGACACAACACACACACACACACACACGCGCGCGCGCGCAAGCATACGCACACAAGCTCACGCGCGCATGTACGCACACGCTCGCCCGCGTACATATAGGGGCATAGAATGGAGATGTGTGCGTGTATATGGGTGTGCGCGCAAGCAAGTGTGTGGGCGTGTTGTGTGTGTGTGTGTGTGTGTGTGTGTGTGTGTGTGTGTGTGTGTGTGGTGTGTGACAGAGAGAGAGAGAGAGAGACAGACAGACAGACAGAGACAGAAAGACAGACTGAGAGAGAGAGAGAGAGAGAGAGAGAGAGAGAGAGAGAGAGAGAGAGAGGGAGGGAGAGAGAGAGAGAAAGAGAGAGAGAGAGAGAGAGAGAGAGAGAGAGGACGGAGGGAGAGAAAATGCGCACATGCGCGTGTGGATATATATATATATATATATATATATATATATATGTGTGTGTGTGTGTGTGTGTGTGTGTGTGTTGTGTGTGTGTGTGTGTGTGTGTGCGTGCGTGCGTGCGTGCGTAAGCGATTGTATGCATGTGTGTGTGCGTGTGTCCGCTTGACTATGTTTGTAAGAGTGGGACGTAGGAGTAAGGGTCGCAGAGAGAGAGAGAGAGAGAGAGAGAGAGGGGGGGGGGGGGCGGGAGAGAG
>CM065716.1:47933028-47938028 GCA_033310375.1 Conus canariensis | reverse complement strand
CATTTTTGAGCATTTGAGCTTTGATGGCAGGACAGTGCAGAAGCAGATGATTCGTAGAAATTTGACTCCCACAAACACAAATCATATCTTTACAAAATTTTGTTTTGAGAGCATTTAGACGAATCTTAAACATCAAACACGTAATTGATATGGATTTGATTTGACTTAAACTCTTAATTATTATATCTGAATGCAGTGTGTCACACTCTTTTACACAATTATGTGAATATTGTATATCTAAGGTCTTCAACTTGTCAACAAAATTATCCTTTGCTAACTTGTCAAAGTATTTATAATATTCATGTAGATCTAGCTTAACATTAAGTTTAATTGTCCCTGCAGCATTGCGTGCTGCACTCTTGGCTGCTTGATCTACCTGTTCATTAAAGACAATTCCACAGTGAGATGGAATCCAATAAAAAGTAACACTGATATCTTTGCTTGCTAAGTGATGTATTAAGTGCTTGATTTCCTGTGTCATTTCAACCCGTGCCTTGGTATTTTGACCTTTGATGGCATATAATACTGATTTTGAATCCACACAAAATAATATTTTGCATGCATTTAAAGGTAACTCTTTAATGTGATGTAACGCCCTTAAAATGGCTATTAATTCAGCAGTGAAAATGGAATAATGTCTGCCAATATTATAACGTTTTAATGTTTTCAAGGAAGGAATAAAAAATGCTGATCCTGCACTGTCATTTTCTATTACAGAGCCGTCTGTGTAAATCTTGATATAATCAGTATACTTGTTTTCAATGCTTATGTTTACTAAATTTTTTAAGATATTTGGAGATTGATTTTTGTTTAAATTTGTATCATCAATATCAAAAGCAGGTTTAATATGCTCCCAGGGTGCTACTGGTGAAACAGATGGCTTAGTGGCTATTTCTTTGTGTTTCAATTCTTCAGAATTGATTATATCGGTGGCATAAGTATTGATTGATTGTAAAGAGTGTATTGTTTTAGCTCTTTTAGCAAAATCTTTCGCGGAGTCTAATCTAATTTCTTCCTTACAAAATGTATCAAAAGCAAAAGACTTTACTATAAATTTAGCGCAAGAATTTTTCCTGTTGTCATCTAGAGGAAGAACACCCGCTTCGTTATAGGATCCTAGATTGGAAGCATGTATTGGTACCCCAAGTGCCAGTTTAACAGCTTTGCAGTCTATGCTTTGAAGTTTGGATAATAGGTGCTTGGGGGCATTAAAGAAAACTTCTTGGGCATATATTAAACGAGATCGAACAAGTGAGTTTGCAAGACATAAAAGTGCTTTAGTATCTTGACCCCAACGTTGTTTACTTATAATTTTGAGAAAATTTAATGCTTTTCGTGCTTTATCAAGTACATGATTTATATGTTGATTCCAGGTAAGTTTTGATGACAGATAAACACCTAAAAACTTAACACTTTGCACAAACTTAAGGGCAATTCCATTAATGCTGAATATTGGCATTTTTTCTGGGTTATAACCTGAGTTAAAAAGGACCATGTTTGTTTTTTCTAAAGATAATGATAAACCATTTTCTTTCATAAAATTAGTGATATTATCTAATTCCTTTTGGTAAACTTATTTTGTATAGTTTAATGCTCTAGTGGGTGTATTGCGTTTCATTGTTACCTTCATCCACACGCATATATCGTCAGCATACTGGACTAAAACTGAATCGTTTGACAATCTCTTTGGAAGATCGGCTATGAGCATGTTAAATAAAACAGGAGAAATAACTGAACCTTGAGGTAATCCCATCTGAAGTTCTCTGGGGTTCGAGTACGTGTTTCCTACTCTTACTTGTATGAAACGATGTGAAAGGAAGTTTTTAATGTAGTTATACATATTGCCATTAATATTGTTTTCCTTAAGCTTTTGCAATAATTTGTAGTGCCATACTTGATCATAAGCTTTCTTAACGTCAAAAAAAGTTGCAAGGATATTCTTCCGCCTCGCGAACTGCTGTTTGATTTGTGTTGTTAGTTTCACTAGATGTTCTGTAGTTGATCGGCCTTTCCGAAAGCCTGCTTGATTTGGGGGTATAATGCACTGTTTTTCGCAGAAATGGACTAATCTGTTTAATATTATTTTCTCCATAAGTTTGCAAACGTGTGAAGTTAACGAGATGGGTCGATAGCTGTTTCTATCTGCTTTAGGCTTTCCCTTCTTATGTATAGGAATAACAATTGATCGCTTCCAAACTGAAGGCATTTCCCCTTTACTCCAACATCTTTGCATGAATATATGTAAAAATTGAATAACATTGTAAGATAAGTGTTTTAACATTTCATAAGATATTCCATCTAATCCAACAGATAAGATAATAAGATAATGTTACTTATAGCCCAGCCGACCGCAAAGGGCCACATCAGGGCTGTCACCACGTTAAAATCAACTCACAAGTCATTCATTCACACAATTCTTTAAAATACATCGAAAAACCATCTGAAAGTTCGTTAAAAATCTTTCCACTGTAAAAACTCAGATCCGATGAAAAATGTTAATCTCTTTCAAGAACTCAAAGATGGCATCAGGTGGGACATCTCTGAACAAGGTTTTCATGGAATCTGCCGTAAAATGTTTGTGTCTCACATCGTGCAAGTCCCAACACTCTAAAAGAATATGTTTCATTGTGAGTGGCACATGACATGGAATGCACCACGGAGCTTCTTCACTCTTTAAAAGGTACGAATGGGTAAAATACGAATGGCCGGTGTGCAGCCGGCACAGAACTGTTTCTTCTTTACGACCACCAGACGCAGATGGGAGGAACTCCTTAAGGTTTGGACGGATCTGAAAGAGTTTGTTATCCGTCTGTGTATTCCAATCCTCCTGCCAGAGGTCTCTCACATAATCGTTAATTTGGGGTTTCAGATCTGAGCAGGGGATATATATGTCGGACAGTTTCTCTCTTGTGGCATTCTTGGCTAAACGATCAACCATTTCGTTCCCTCCAATGCCAACATGACCAGGAATCCAAGCCAAAATAATGTTGTAACCATCCGCTTTCAACTTGGTCAAAAGTTCAAAAAAGTGTAAAAGTTCTGGGTGCTGAAGGTTGCGGCCAGCTATGGCCTCCAACGCTGACAGTGAATCTGACAGAACCAGAAAGTCCCTCTTCTTAGATTGTGAGATTATCTTCAATGCCAGAACCAGAGCAGTAAGTTCAGCGGAATAGACAGAAGCATCTGGAGGTATATGTTTTTGCTTTACTCAAATGTAAAATACTTTCTTTTACTTCCTCAAGTGTTATTTCAGAATTTACATAGCTTTTCCTTGTGAACTCATTATCATCATGAACTGATTTTGTTTTACTTTGCTCTTCACTTTCTCTGTACTCTTTACTTTCAGTTGATAGACCTGCATTTCTACTATAACTGACAAACATCTCTGCAAATGCTTCTGCTTTTTCATTATTAGTGGGTAGATCTGAGTTCTCTAATCTTATGGGACATTGTGGTAAATTAATTCCGTTCTTCATGGTTTTCATTTTCCCCCAGACTTTTTGCATATCTTTATGACTGTAGATTTCATTAATACAAAAAGAAGACCAGTATTGTCTCTTGGCCTGGGCGTTAACTCTGTTTGATTTATTTTTTGCCTTGTTTGCCTCTTGATGGTTTGGGGTAGAATTTTCTTGTATGTATATTTTAAGTTTCTCCCATTTTTCGCTATTTGCCTTTTCACAGTCGTCATTCCACCAGATATTTCCAGAGTGTTTATGTGATTTCTTTGTCTTAAGCATGGGTATAGAGTCATTTGCAGCATCTAGGACTGCCTTGGTAAATGAAAAATAAAGATCATTTATATTTTTATCGTGCACATCCTCAACGTAAAACGTGGACATACTTGCTGAAAATTTATCCCAATTAGCAAATTTATAATTGTACTTTGGGACTTTATCCTCAGTTAGATCTGTAATTCTTGTGCTTGCAATTTCAAAGCTTGTTATAATCGGAATATGATCACTATTTAAACAATGAACCAGTGTGTTCCACTCACAAATGGGAGCTAGATCAGGCGAAACCAGAGTTAAATCAATTGCCGTAGCTCTATGATTAGGGTTATCGGGGATTCGTGTAACTCGACCATCGTTTAATAGATAAAATGATGAATCTACAACATTCTCTATGAAGCGATTGCTCGTGATATGGTCACAGTTCTTCTCCCAAAAAGGGGCATGTGCATTAAAATCTCCTGTAATTAGCACTTTTTTGCCTTTATCTGCCTGAAGCATACGGATCCATTCAGTGTTGTTATCATCTGGACCTTTTGGTAAATACACTGATAAGATAGTTAGTAGAATCTTATCAAATTGCACTGTCACAGCACAAGAATGAATTGTGGAAATATCTGGTGGAATAGGATTAGGGCACAGTGTGTAATTTACCCCTTCATATATATAAATAGCTGTATTGATTTTCCCGTTTGTGTCTTCTTTTTGATAGACAGGAGGGAAGTAATAATTTTCTAACTTAGGTAGCTTATCTTTCTTTACATTTAATGACTGGAGGCTTAAGACATGATATTTATGATTTGCGAGATGTTGGACTAAATGTTCATAATTAGACATTATTGATCTACAGTTCCATTGAAAAACACTAAAGTTGTTTCCTCGCGTCATGTTCTAAACTAATATTCAAATTATATGGAAGGAAAAAAGAAATCATTAATAATTAAAGAGAAAAATGTCAAGAACAATCTTGGTCAGAATACAACGTATACATGGAGGTACTTAAAAATCAGTCAAAATGAACAGAGATAACACAGCAGTTGCATCAGGTGGCTTTGTCGTCGTGGGCCCGTCAATAGGATTCCCAGTCCAGGGCACTGAAAGGGTTGAACCAACTGGGGACACGTGGAGCTGGAAAGTCGTAGTATGTTGCCCTGTTGCCCTGTCGTCGTCGGGAGGGCCGCTTTGGGGTCTCCCACACCAGACTCCTCACGTGCCGTCCAATGTTTCTTGCAAGCAGGCTAGAGCCCCTTTTTGAAAGGTGAATTTTGT
>CM065716.1:47893028-47913028 GCA_033310375.1 Conus canariensis | reverse complement strand
TTCGTTCTGACTGGTGTTATGACTGGTTTGGTTCTGACTGGTGCTATGACTGGTTTGGTACTAACTGGTGTTATGACTGGTTTGCTTCTGACTGGTGTTATGACTGGTTTGGTTCTGACTGGTGTTATGACTGGTTTGGTTCTGATTGGTGTTATGACTGGTTTGGTTCTGACTGGTGTTATGACTGGTTTGGTTCTGACTAGTGTTATGAAGGTTTGGTACTGACTGGTGTTATTACTGGTTTGATGGTGACCAGTGTCATGACTAGTTCAGCCTTGACTTATGTTACGCAAGTTTTGGTCATGACAGGTGTTGTGTTATGACTGGTTTGGTACTGATTTTCATTAGGACTAGTTTTGTCAAGGCCATTGTTATGACTGATTTGGTACTTATTAGGGTTATGACTGTTTTTTGTCCTGACTAGTGTCATGAAAGGTTCGGTCTTACGGTTCGTTCAGTGCTAAGACCGGTTTGGCACTGACTTGTGTTATTACTGGTTTGGTCCTGTCTAGTCCAACGAAAGGTTTAGTCCTTGTAACTGTTATGAAAGCTTTGATATTGACTGGTGTTATGACTAGTTTGGTAGTGACTGGTGTTATGACAGCTTTGGTATTGACTGGTGTTATGACTAGTTTGGTAGTGACTGGTGTTATGACAGCTTTGGTATTGACTGGTGTTATGACTAGTTTGGTAGTGACTGGTGTTATGACAGCTTTGGTATTGACTGGTGTTATGACTAGTTTGGTAGTGACTGATGTTAGGACAGGTTTAGTTCTAACCTGTCTTGAGCCGTTTTGTGACAGGTTGTTTTCGCTGGTGTTTTCAGTTTCACTGACCTTGATTATTGCTGTGCTGGCATAGAACCGAGCCCCCGTCTAGAATGTAGAGGAACCATGGGGCAGTCACAGAAGACCAGTGACAGTGCTGGACATTGTGCTAGTCCACGGTCAGCCAACGACCACTGGCACCCAACGTGAGATAGGAAACGGACCACCACTGTCGGACATTGAGGGTGTCCTGAATTCTTTTAGGTCTTCAGTCGACAATATGTCATGGCATTTCAAACATGTCGTTGAGTCAGTCTGTGAACGAAAGTAGGAGATACACTAAACAAAGCACACAGTTAAAACTGACTATGGAAAATGGTTCGTCGAAAACAGTAAACGAGAGTGTGGAAGGCAGTGTTAAGAAAGTATGAACAACCACGCATAACCTGAAAAGAAGATATGAAAAGAATTCGAATATTTTATAGTATACCCAAAAGACAAGGGGAACCGTTTTGAAGTGTGTGAGGAAATAACGCTTAATGCTGTGATCAGTAAAGTGCAAATATTACAAAATGTGAAATTCGACAAAATACATCGTTTTTAGTGACAAACATAGCTCTCTAATCATTGCAAGATGTGCATTTTGAAAGGACAAGCAACTTCTCCTTCAGTCAGATGTAACACTGAAGGGTGGTGTCATTTTC
The DNA here is from genome assembly GCA_033310375.1 of Conus canariensis. Taxonomy (NCBI): domain Eukaryota; kingdom Metazoa; phylum Mollusca; class Gastropoda; order Neogastropoda; family Conidae; genus Conus; species Conus canariensis. Next base: position 47,911,557 of record CM065716.1, on the reverse strand, counting down.
TTAGGAGGAGGATCTTACCAAGTAGTGGGCAATGTTTGAAAGCGTCTTACTCTGGACTCAAAAAGGGCCAAAGCTAGTGAAAAGTGGGTTACTACTATACTACCTTTTCCCTATCCTTTCTTCACCTCTGTTTCATTCATTTTTGCTTTTCCTTTTTTCTGTCTTTCTGCTTGAATGTTTATCTGCTCTACTCTGTCTCTGTCTGTCTGTCTGTCTGTCTGTCTGTCTGTCTATCTGTCTGTCTCTATCTGTCTCTGTCTCTCTCTGTCCCCACCCCACCCCCCTCTCTCTCTCCCTCTCTCTCTCTCTCTTCTCTCTCTCTCTTTCATGTTTACTTCTCTTCCTGTCCTTATTTTTTTCTTTCCTTACGCTTAGAAGTCCAGGAACTTTGAAATTTCATCGGGAGAATCAACAGTGTCAAAGGCCTGAAGCCACTGAAATGCCATCAAAAAAATTGTAGAAGCAGCTGGATATGCGTGTGTGTCAGAACTATATATATACCCTTCCTTTTTACTGTTGGCAGGAAGCTTCCCGTGAGCAGATATATGCGACCGATTCCGTGAGTTATACCTGGAACACACTAAAAGGGAACGAACAGGAGGACACCGTGACGGGAGAAATAAAAAACAAAAGTTGAAAGGACCATGCTGTCCTTAACAAGTCTGACCTTTTGTTTTATTCTATCATTTTACTTTTCTCCGGCAATTCGAGGGCAGAGAAAGGATAGGGATGGGAGCCTGGACAAAGACGGGGAGGTGTGGTTTTGATATCTTCATAATTTGCTACTTTTTCTCATCAAACAGCTTTATGCAGAAAAGAAAAATGCTATGATGACATTGCCGTCTTTACTGACCCTGTCCTTCGTCGAACTTTTCCGTTTGACATGGGAAAAAAAAAGTTTGAATGGGCGGTCATCTGTGCTAATCCTATCCTGTTGTATATGGGAAAGAAGAATGTAACATGAGCGCTCTTCTTCTTATTGACACTGTTTCTTTCCGCTGTCCTCTCATCTTTTTTTCGTTTGTTTGGTTCAGGGGGAGTGTTAGAATGAGCTGGCTGTCCTCGAAAATGCTACCTTTTTTTCTGAAAGGAATTACGATCGAATGACCTTGGCAGTGTGTCACTTGATGGGTTATCTCACAACAACAGGGTATATTGACTGTTTACTGGGGGTTGCGACAGAAGGACAATGCGTGTGGCTGTGTTCATAATCGTTGGCATGAGCAGTGTAGAAGAAATGTCTTCAGGGGCACAGATAATGAGACAGGAAAAATATATTAGTCTGACCTTGCAACTCTTGATAATTCTAATCTTTTGTTAATTTTATTCCTTCCAATAGGAACAAGCAGGCTGCCTTGATTGCCTTGTCATCTCAATCGATTCTGTCATCCTTTTATCTGATTCCAGTTTGAGGGGAGAGAAATAAATAGAATGACATTGCTATCTCTGTGAGTTCGGTCAAATCCCCCCCCCCTCCTTTCCCCCCGTATGCTATGCACGCCTGGCCATCTTCATTGATTCTGTCCCTTTCAAAACTCGTTTAACCTGTTTTTATGGAGAGGGTCGATATTGTAGGAATGCTAGGCCTTGTTCAGTTGAAATGACATTTTCACCCATTGAAAATTCTGCCTGGGAAATTACTCTTGTGTCTCCTACTGTCTCTGTGCCTGTACTTTTTTGTGTACCGTCATCCACTGTCTTTTGTGCTACCTTTGTGATCCGTTCACCTGCTTGTGTTCTAGGCAGTCTTTGGCCCATGTTTCTTCAGCTACAACTGACAGCAAGTCCGTTTTTCCCTTGGAACTGACCGATGGATAGTGAGGTTATATACACTGTATAGGGTGTGTCCCCACACTCATCCGGCCATACTACAGTGCAAACTACTGTATCGTGTTAGTATATTTCGTGGGGCTCTAATTTGGCGTGTAATGATCATTTAAACTTGTTTTTTAAATCTTGTTGTTAAACGTTCGAACAGAAGGATTCAGAAACTCCTCATGGCCGAGACTCATTCACCTTAAGGGTGTCTATAGTTCAGATACTTTATGAGCTGTTGTTATTTCGTGCATGATTAGGTTTTTATATGGTGGTTTTCTTTCATGACATAACTCTTGTGGCTTTTTCTTCTTCGTGTGATGTAAGCTCTGGTTGATCTGTGATGTCGACTGGACTCTCAGCAACACAAACGTAAAATTAGAAGAGAGACTGGGAGAACGCAGATCTTCGCCAAAACAGAATAATCGTCTTTATTCGCTGAATCTTCATGATCTCAGCTACAGCTTCCACTGTGGTGGTGGTGGTTGCAGGTTTCTAGTTCAATTAGAACAGTGCAGTGACTGTATAAATCTCCCTTCTCCACCACCACACAGATGCGCTCCTTATGAAAAATAGTTTGTCCACCCTCTCTGGTTTGTTTTCCAGATCAGCAAGGCAAATTTACAAGTTTGTGGATATCCATACATCCATTAAACCTCATTTTTAGAAAATTGAGATCCATGAGAAATTTCCCGAGAAAAATCCGACAGCTTGTAATGTCAAGGAGGGGACAAAATTTAAGGATCCGCACCAGCCGCCGTGGCGAAGTGGTTAGCGTCGCAGACTCCCGGCTGGGAGGTCGTGGGTTCGAATCCCATCAGAAGTCATGTGGGGTTTTCTGCCCCGACCGGCTCCTACCCAGAGCTGAGTTGCTGCGGACTCAGTTGGGAAGACTGGGACCACACAGTCGAGTTTCATCCACTTAATGGATGCGTTTCTGAGAGTGTTGCTCAAATTTCCTGACCAACACTGCAGGTGCCTGTATCTCTCGGGCCTGGTTGACGCCGGGATATATTATGAAAGGAAGCGTAGAGTACAGCCCTGTCATGTAGTCTCATACCGAAATGGAAATCCGTAGCATCATCTTAATCATCCTCATTCTCATCGATCAGCATTAAAAAAGTCTCAAATTCTGTGGCCCTTCATGCCCTGCTGTCATGGTGACCTCAATTTCGATGTCCTCTCCACGTCTGTGGCCTTGGTTTGGTTCTGTTGGGGTCACCGGTATCGGCGAATCCATGGGGGCTGTCGTTGGACGGACGTGGTGGCGCCCTCCGGAGGGAGAGCTCACTCACGCTGGCTCCGCGACTAAGCAATTATTGTCGTCAGTAGGGGGCTTAGTAGGTGGTGTCCTGCGTATGTTAGATCAGAACAGGCGCCACTGAACACCACCGAAGTGACTCGGCAGCAGTGCAGTGTCTCCTCCGGTGGGTTGCCTCTTGACGACTTGACATTGACTGCTCCCTGTGGATTGCCAGTGCCGGGGCTGCGGTGGGGCCGACCGGACTGTGGCTGTGGACGGGGTGTCGGAATGGACGGCGTGGGTGCACTGCCTCTGAGGTGGCGCAGAGGTTGGGACAGCAAAAAAAAAAAGAAAAAAAGGATCCGCTGTTTGATCGGGATCCGCACCAAAATGGATTCATTCTTGGGCCACTGTCCATCTTTCCACGAAGTTTCGCTAAAATTGGTGCCGTGATTTTTTTTGGGGGGTAACCTTGCTGACGGTCATGCAAACAAAGCCACAGACGTTGGTTAAAAAAAAAAAATCCTTCCTAGCGGATGTGAAAGAAGATAAACAGAAGAACGGGCCAGGGAAGGCTGGAGGCGGTCATGAGTTTGGGAAGGCTGGCTGGAGATGGGGTTGGAGTGGAATTGTGCCTACGGCGATGAGTGGGTGGGAGAGGTGAGGTGGGGGACCATGTTATGGAGTTACATGGCAGGGAAAAATATCAAAATGACCTTGGTATCTTTGCAGATTCTGCTGCTTTTTGTCTCCCCCACTTTTTCTCCACTTGTGCATGCGGAGAGGAAGAATGTCAATACTCTCTCTCTCTCTCTCTCTCTCTCTCTCTCTCTCTCTCTCCTGGCTTTTTTTTTTGCAGGGAAAAAAGTGCAAGAACGATCTTCCTATCTGTATCAGACCTGTCCATTCCTGTGCATTCTTTTTGACGCAGAACAGGAGAGTGTTAGATTACCCTTCTTTGCCATCCACATTTCGGTTAAAACAACATAACAAAACAAAACAAAACAAAACAAAACAGACAAAGCCGTTTCTTCATAATGCTTCACTGATGCGTCTTGAACAAGGGATGATAACTTTGTTAAAAAAAAAAAGTTTGCAAGATAGACAAGAGTGCTATGTTGCTTTTTGTGTTGCTTCTGGTTCGTCTGGTTTCTATCTTCCCCCTTATCATCGTCTGCGGTACGTGATTTTGTCTTCATTTCCAAAACTCAAAAGTTTTCTTTTCTTCTTCCTTATCTTATTCCAACCTTCCCCCATCCGTCATAATTCACTCACCCACCCAGCCACATTGCACGCACGCACGCTCATGCTCTGTCTGTCTGTATATCTGTCTGTCTGACTGACTGTCTGTCTGTCTTTCTCTCTCTCTCTCTCTCACTCTCTCTCTCTCTCTCTCTCTCTCTCTCCTCTCTCTCTCTCTCTCTCTGTCCTCCTCCTCCTCCTCCCTCTCCTCCTCCTCCTCCATCTCCTCTTTCTTCTCTCCCCCCCCTCCTCCTTGTCCTTCTCCTCCTCTTCAGGCTCTCTCTCTCTCTGTCTCTCTGTCTCTGTCTCTGTCTGTCTGTCTGTCTGTCTGTCTGTCTGTCTGTCTGTCTGTCTCTGTCTCTGTCTCTCTCTCTCTCTCTCTCTCTCTCTCTCTCTCTCTCTGCGTCTTTTTTGCTCATATTTTTGTTCTCTGCTACAGAGACGTCTCATGTCCAATTAGAGAAGCTTGTAGTCAAATGGGTAAGAACGTTCGACTGTGGACCTGACGGTCGTGAACTTGAACGATTCATCAAGGTCGGAATTTTACGGCTTGAAAACGCTCTCTGTCCACCAGCAGGAAATGGATACCGGATTGAGTACAGAAAAAAAAATGAAGCAGCGGAAGGAATGGCTTGGGGTCTTGGGGTCCATATTTCCATATACAGACACAGTAATCCAACAGCTATGAGGCTCTGGGACTTAACTGTATATGTACAGTTGTCTGTTAATTTTGTCAAGGTTCATGCTCATGTGAGTTTCTCTCTCTCTCTCTCTGTGTGTGTGTGTGTGTGTGTGTGTGTGTGTGTGTGTGTGTGTGTGTGTGTGTGTGTGTGTGTGTGTGTGTGTGTGTGTGTGTGTGTGTGTGTGTGTGTGCGTAACTATCTGTCTGTGTGTGTGTGACTGTCTGTCTGTCTGTATCCTCTCTCTCTCTTCTCTCTCTCTCTCTCTCTCTCTCTCTCTCTCTCTCTCTCTCTCTCTCTCTCTCTCTCTCTCTCTCTCTCTCCTGAACTCGACACTGCATGAAATTCTTATACCTTCTGACATCTTGTAAAACGGAAAGCAGACAAAATCACACTAGTATCATTCTCAGGCTGAAATCCTGCTGCAGAAGGGCAAGCCTGGACAGGTGCTGGTCAGCAGGCCTCTCACTGTCACTGTAAAGCAGACAAAATCACACTAGTATCATTCTCAGGCTGAAATCCTGCTGCAGAAGGGCAAGCCTGGACAGGTGCTGGTCAGCAGGCCTCTCACTGTCACTGTAAAGCAGACAAAATCACACTAGTATCATTCTCAGGCTGAAATCCTGCTGCAGAAGGGCAAGCCTGGACAGGTGCTGGTCAGCAGGCCTCTCACTGTCACTGTAAAGCAGACAAAATCACACTAGTATCATTCTCAGGCTGAAATCCTGCTGCAGAAGGGCAAGCCTGGACAGGTGCTGGTCAGCAGGCCTCTCACTGTCACTGTAAAGCAGACAAAATCACACTAGTATCATTCTCAGGCTGAAATCCTGCTGCAGAAGGGCAAGCCTGGACAGGTGCTGGTCAGCAGGCCTCTCACTGTCACTGTAAAGCAGACAAAATCACACTAGTATCATTCTCAGGCTGAAATCCTGCTGCAGAAGGGCAAGCCTGGACAGGTGCTGGTCAGCAGGCCTCTCACTGTCACTGTAAAGCAGACAAAATCACACTAGTATCATTCTCAGGCTGAAATCCTGCTGCAGAAGGGCAAGCCTGGACAGGTGCTGGTCAGCAGGCCTCTCACTGTCACTGTAAAGCAGACAAAATCACACTAGTATCATTCTCAGGCTGACGACATACCCTGACCATTTGCCTGTCACATTACCCCAACGTCCTTTTGCTCCGTTTTGCTGAATGTGCCCACGTCATTAGCAATCAGTTAAAGGCTGGAGAACACAGGAAAAAACATAAACATGATTAAGCGAGTCATTGTTATTCATCTCCCTCTAGTTTATTTTTGCCAGCTGCGCCCAGTTTGTTCTATAATGCTGATACTGACACTGATACATTGCATATATTGATACACTGATACATTGCATATATTGACACACTGATACATTGCATATATTGACACACTGATACATTGCATATATTGACACACTGATACATTGCATATATTGACACACTGATACATTGCATATATTGACACACATGCAGCAGAAAATGAACGCCATTTACTGTTTTCTCTTTTCCCGTCTTTGTATGATCCACGAAACATCAATATGACACTGTGTGACACTGGTACTCTGGTGACATTCCTTAGTGAAGTAAACTGCGTGCCAGAAACAGGTTTGTGGGTTTTAGTACAAAACAAATACTGAAGACTATGAAACTGAACTTAAAATTGATGTACCGGAATCTATTTTATTGATTACTGGTTTATCATCTAAAGAATTTGGTACCCTGCAAGCCATGTATTTGGTTTTATAATGTGTACATTGTTTTTATTTGAAAAAAAAACAAATAAACAAATACATAAAAAAATTTCCCAGCTGATTTGAAGTTTATCAATAATCGCATCGCACTGTTCACTGGACTAATTTTGATCTCTGCTCATTCCATACAATATGAGACTGTATTTTTAAAATCTACCCTCAAGGTCGTCAGTCTTTTTTCCCCAACCGTTTAGCTCGAGAAGCCAGATCAGATAATATCTTTAACAGACTTTGATTTTCTTTCTTGAGATTCTCCACTTTACCCTTCAAAACAATTGTATCATTATGATTTTCAGTGTCTTGCTCTATCACTCATTACACTACAAATTTCCAACTAATCGAGTTTACTGTTCGTAGAGGCGTTTTGAACTTACACGGACTTGGGCAGATTCATAACATCAGTAAGGATAGGTTGCTGAGGAGGCGAAGGAGCAGACAGTCCAGTGTCCTGGGATGTTGTGGTCTTGTCTATGCTGGTCCTAAACTGCTGCTCATTTTTGACTGCCTCAGGGTGTCCATGGGTCCAGGGTTCGGCTCCACCTCTCCGCACCTCATTAGCAAACTGCCCTGGAGCATCAAGGTGAGGTGGAAGCCGAGGGTGACACCATCCACTATGCTCCTAGTTGTCATCATGGCGATCTGCTCAGCTTTCTTCTCCGTGGCCCTCTTCGTTATGAATGGCGAGAGAACTGGGAAAAGAAAGAGCGGCATGGTGCGTGGAAAACAAGTGGGGTCGATGGCTTGTCAAGATTTAACAAGCTGACAGAAAACGTTGACTTCATAGGCTACTATCTTCTTTAAAAGACACGAATTAGCGGGAAGTCATAACATGTGACTTGCGCGCCTCAGTGTCAGATCATGACCTCACCCCCAGTCCTCCTTCTTCTGAGCAAAGAGAGAGAGAGAGAGAGAGAGAGAAGAGAGAGAGAGAGAGAGAGAGAGAGAGAGAGAGAGAGAGAGAGAGAGAGAGATATTAAATGAAGAGAACAATTATAAAATGTTCCCGCTCCACATCATCAAAGGGAGGAAAGAAAGGGGTGGGGGTGAGTTGGGGGTGGGGGAGGCGGTGGAACAAAACCTGTAAAGATAGCGAGGTCATTTTAACATATTCCTTGCCCATAACCTCCTTAGAATGAACTCCCCCCCCCCCCCCCTCCAACCTCGTCACCCAGACTCACCTCATGCACTGCCCCACCATAACATCCCGGGCGCTCACAGCCCACTCCTGCCTTCAGGCTTCCCTGGTGCCCCACCATAACATCCCGGGCGCTCACAGCCCACTCCTGCCTTCAGGCTTCCCTGGTTCCCCACCATAACATCCCGGGCCCTCACAGCCCACTCCTGCCTTCAGGCTTCCCTGGTGCCCCACCATAACATCCCGGGCCCTCACAGCCCACTCCTGCCTTCAGGCTTCCCTGGTGCCCCACCATAACATCCCGGGCCCTCACAGCCCACTCCTGCCTTCAGGCTTCCCTGGTGCCCCACCATAACATCCCGGGCCCTCACAGCCCACTCCTGCCTTCAGGCTTCCCTGGTGCCCCACCATAACATCCCGGGCCTCACAGCCCACTCCTGCCTTCAGGCTTCCCTGGTGCCCCACCATAACATCCCGGGCCCTCACAGCCCACTCCTGCCTTCAGGCTTCCCTGGTGCCCCACCATAACATCCCGGGCCCTCACAGCCCACTCCTGCCTTCAGGCTTCCCTGGTGCCCCACCATAACATCCCGGGCCTCACAGCCCACTCCTGCCTTCAGGCTTCCCTGGTGCCCCACCATAACATCCCGGGCCCTCACAGCCCACTCCTGCCTTCAGGCTTCCCTGGTGTCCCCACCATAACATCCCGGGCCTCACAGCCCACTCCTGCCTTCAGGCTTCCCTGGTGCCCCACCATAACATCCCGGGCCCTCACAGCCCACTCCTGCCTTCAGGCTTCCCTGGTGCCCCACCATAACATCCCGGGCCCTCACAGCCCACTCCTGCCTTCAGGCTTCCCTGGTGCCCCACCATAACATCCCGGGCCCTCACAGCCCACTCTCCTGCCTTCAGGCTTCCCTGGTGCCCCACCATAACATCCCGGGCCCTCACAGCCCACTCCTGCCTTCAGGCTTCCCTGGTGCCCCACCATAACATCCCGGGCCCTCACAGCCCACTCCTGCCTTCAGGCTTCCCTGGTGCCCACCATAACATCCCGGGCCCTCACAGCCCACTCTGCCTTCAGGCTTCCCTGGTGCCCCACCATAACATCCCGGGCCCTCACAGCCCACTCCTGCCTTCAGGCTTCCCTGGTGCCCCACCATAACATCCCGGGCCCTCACAGCCCACTCCTGCCTTCAGGCTTCCCTGGTGCCCCACCATAACATCCCGGGCCCTCACAGCCCACTCCTGCCTTCAGGCTTCCCTGGTGCCCCACCATAACATCCCGGGCGCTCACAGCCCACTCCTGCCTTCAGGCTTCCCTGGTGCCCCACCATAACATCCCGGGCCTCACAGCCACTCCTGCCTTCAGGCTTCCCTGGTGCCCCACCATAACATCCCGGGCCCTCACAGCCCACTCCTGCCTTCAGGCTTCCCTGGTGCCCCACCATAACATCCCGGGCCCTCACAGCCCACTCCTGCCTTCAGGCTTCCCTGGTGCCCCACCATAACATCCCCGGGCGCTCACAGCCCACTCCTGCCTTCAGGCTTCCCTGGTGCCCCACCATAACATCCCGGGCCCTCACAGCCCACTCCTGCCTTCAGGCTTCCCTGGTGCCCCACCACAGCATCCCGGGCCCTCACAGCCCACTCCTGCCTTCAGGCTTCCCTGGTGCCCCACCATAACATCCCGGGCCCTCACAGCCCACTCCTGCCTTCAGGCTTCCCTGGTGCCCCACCATAACATCCCGGGCCCTCACAGCCCACTCCTGCCTTCAGGCTTCCCTGGTGCCCCACCACAACATCCCGGGCCCTCACAGCCCACTCCTGCCTTCAGGCTTCCCTGGTGCCCCACCATAACATCCCGGGCCCTCACAGCCCACTCCTGCCTTCAGGCTTCCCTGGTCTCTTTCCATTGTTTCCCCTTGTTATCATCTCTGGAGGAGGAGGCCATGTTTTTACCCACGCCTGTTGGTTTCTTCCTCAACAAGACTTCGAACAAAAATCTGACCCAATTTTAACAAAACTGCAAGGTTAAGCAGAATGTGATCCAAACACAAACCCACACACATTAAACCACACGAGTCCTGTCATGAAGGAAAGTCAGCACACAGTCCTGATCATGGCCAAAATTCACAATTCATAACATAGCAGCCTAATTATTGAAATCCTGAAAGCAGGAGAAAAAGAAGCTTTCACAGAGCGTTAATCCTTTTGCTCGAAAGTTCAGCAGACAGATTAAAGAAAGTGTTTACAAATCGTTCAAATCCGAAGCAGTTAATCTGTTTGTGTGCTCGTACAAAACCTCCTTGTTAATCCATTGACTGATAGTGAATCTGCTCTTAAGTGCTGGATGGAATGCAACTCCTGTGAACGCTGCAGAGTGTCTGGTGTCTATAGCCCTTGCACAGCTTAATCAAATGGCTGGACTCTGTCCTGTAGGTGGACTAAAGGAAATCCCTTTTCAGTGGATGTAGGTCTGGAAGCTTTTCTTTGCACAATATTTTACCTTGCAGTGTGTATGTTACTCGACAAAAGAGCCAGCTGATCCCATGGTGGTCGGAAAAGCCCAGTTCGGTTTAATCTTTGAGTAATCCTAGACACGTTGTCATCAGTGGTGCAAGAAGAACCCTTACGCGGTGTTATTGAACTTAGGACATTGTTCATTGCCATTGAGCTTGAACCTTACACGTTTGTAGCATAATCATCAGACCCATTCTCACAGTGACAGTACTTCCTCTGCAAGGTCAGCAGTTTTAGGGAGGATGCAGTGGTTGGTATTGGGGAATTCTTCTCATGACAACTAGGGCATTGGCTTCCTTCTATTGATGTAAATAGCATGGGGAGAGTATCCTCCACCCCCTCTCTCCGATCTAGCACACCCTCTCTCCCCATACCCTCATAAAACCACCAACCCCAGAAGTGAAAAGGGAGGAAACGGCCCTCGCTTCTTTCCCTGGCAGCCATTTCCGCCAGGAGGCGAGGACCCGTGTCTGACAGAAAGAAAAAAGCCAGCACGTGACCACGTACCGCTCTCCTAAGGGCTGATCGGTCGCGGAATTGTGAACTTGAATGCAAGATATTTCCCCAATCGCGCCTAGGAAGATAATGGAAATTTTGAGGTACGGGATGGGGGTGGAGAGATGGGGAGAGGTGGGAGACTTCGGAAGACTTATCTGTTGAAAATGATTACCTCTCTGTTTTTTTTCTTCTTTCTTTTAACTCATTTACTGTCAACCTGTGCCAGGATTTCTGTGTCGCTCTGTTTTTGTTGATAGATTTTCTGCATCTATTTACTTGTTTGTCTCTCTGGTTCTCTCTCTACCTATCCATCCACACCTTCACCCTCACCCTATTCCCCCAGTTTGTTGGTGCCTCGTGAATGATTCACCTTCAGAGTGCTCGTCCTTTGTGGCCAGTGTCTCTGATTCCCTATCCTTATCTGGGGATCGTAGAAGTAACCAGAAGAAAATCATCCAGTTTCATCCTCATATCACTCACCTCCCTTCTTCTATTCCACCACTCCACCCTCACTGCCCCTCCCTTTAACGGCTGATTGACGTCATCGAAATTCTTTCTTTTTGTGATATTGCTTGGACAATGCATTTGCTCTGGCTAGTGCTTGTTGTGTTATCTGTCTGCCTGTCTGTCTGCCGGGCTGTATGCCTGTCTGTCCGTATTTTCATTTGATTGTTGTTGTCTTGTCCTTTGTCTCTCGGCTCCCTTCTCCTTTCAGTTCATGGTGATTGTTTTTTGTTTTTTTTCGAGAAGATGACTGTCTTCTGCCTACATTTATTTGTCAGTTTCTGTTTAGCCGCATCTGTGTGTATTTCACATTACCTTTGCCACTGATGCTGTGTCTTTGTTTAAACTTTCCCTCTCAGTCTCTCTTTACTCTCTCCTTCTTTGTCTCTGTCTCTCTGTCTCTGTCTCTGTCTGCCTGTCTGTCAATCTCTCTCTGTCTCTGTCTGTCTGTCTGTCTGTCTCTCTCTCTCCATGTTAATATCTGCCTCCGTGCTGTTCTTTAGCCCATATTAAATAGAAATATCTGCAATGAAAGATGCAAAAAGAAATAGAACTACTGATCATAGTACTAGTAGTGATACGTCTGCTGCTACTACAACTGCTTCTGCTGCTATTACCACCACCACCACCACCACCACCACCACCACCCCCACCACCAGTGCTACCACTACTATTACCATCATCATAAAGGCCTGACATCAAAGCGGTGTTCTTTCATCAGAATGTGACAGGCAACACAATGACCTTCATCACATCTCCAGTTGTCACTGTCTGAGTAGAGCTGAGTCAAGTCATCCTGTTCGGACTCAGGTCAGGACACATAACACTCACACCTTCAAATGTACAGCTAACTGAATGTTGACTAGATAGACAGATGTCTATGTGACACTGCCCCTGGTACCAGAAACAGCTTCATGAGAGCTGCTACATCTGGGGACCCTCTATGCAGCCAGGAGTCCAAGTCGGGCAATGCACAGAGGGAAACTTTATGCTAAATTGAAAGTTCTACAGCTGGAACCACGGAAATTGTGAGCCAACTGTGGTCTTGTGATGACAGTTGGCTGATCTTGTCGGCAACTGGAGTATTGATAGGGCAAATGGGCAATCTGGAGCACAACTGTTGCATCGTGACAGCCAGTGGCAATACACATATCATGACAAGCGGCGTATTATAAAGGCAGTTTGCGAGTCGGTTTTCACGAGAATGATCTCCATATAGTGAGAGCGACTAGCGTATGTAAAGTCAATTGAGGTTTTGTGAGAACAACAGGCGTATTTTGAAGGCATTTGTCATATTGTGATAATAAACATATTGTGAAGACAGTTTGTGTAGTCATCCAGATCCAGTTGAAAAGAAGGTATGTCATCCTCCTAAAATAGATGAGTTTTCGGGCTCGTCTTCTTAAAGACTAGCTCGATGTTTGGGGATCATGAAAGGACAGTGACTGCCTTTCCTCTGGAAACGTCTGTCTACAATGATACTTTATATCCCTCTGAAGTGAAGATTTCATATGTTGCGGCACTTGTAGTGTTTTATGCAGTAACTGGTTGTGTGTGTGTGTGTGTGTGTGTGTGTGTGTGTGTGTGTGTGTGTGTGTGTGTGTGTGTGTGTGTGTGTGTGAGAGAGAGAGAGAGAGAGAGAGAGAGAGAGAGAGAGAGAGAGAGAGAGGAACTTAGTCAGACAGAACTTTTCTTCAGTAATCCATAAAATCAACATCCCCATGTTTACGTTAAAAGCTCTCTCCGTATGGGGACGGAGCATCGTGGTGGTCAGCCACGCCAGGGATCGACAGCTTTTCATGAGCCGCCTAACGGAATGTAAATAAATAACCTTACTTCCCCTATCACATTACTGGAAAAAATAGGACACCCCGGGAGAGTGCAAACCTCCACCACCCGTAGTTCTTTGAACGCTGGACGTGGATCGTAATCTAGATTCCCACCACATTTTACAAGCTTTTAGATATTAATACATGTAATAAACACGATTTCTCCCCGTTGAGATATATACATCATTGGTTGAGAAATATATAAAAACATGTGGAAAAAATACCGCGTCTTGCAATGCTGAAAAAAAAAAAAAAAAGATCCCGGCTTTGATGCGAATCGGCGCTAAACTTCAACAGTGGTGTTTAGGAACTGCATTCTTCATCTTCCCATGAAGTTTTCTTAGATTCGGTTCAATGTTTGTTTGTTTGTAATTTTGACATCTTGCCCACAAAGACAAACCAACAGACAGGAGTGAAAACTGAATGTCCCTGACGGAGGTGTCAACACATGTAGTTTTTTTTTTTTTTTTCTGCTAGGGATACTGCCGTTGCAAACTTCGCGTATTTTGAGCTCTCCCGAAAAAGAAGAATTGCTACCTACGTAGAAAAATCATCAAACATGGCTACACATGCAGTCCTCTCAGCCTATACAATGTTCACAGTGGCCGGATAATGGCGCTTTCTTCAGAGGTTCATATTCTGGAATTACTCAGAATGCATGACGGTTTGTTTTTTTTAAATTTAACGTCTATTCACTATTTCGTCTTTCAAAACAAGTAAATAAACATGTTGAAAATCGTTTGTTTGTTTGTCTCTTTTTCCTTTGCAATATAAAGTCAAGATTGCCTTTGTGTGTGTTTGTGTCTTTCGACTATTGCTGTTTACGTTGCTGCTACTGCTGCTTCTGCTGCTTCCGGCACTGCTTCTAACATCACTACCACTACTTCTACTATTACCACCACCACACCACCACCACCCTACCACCACCACCACTTCTTCTACTATTGCTATCATTTCAACAGGTCTAATGTGACTCAAAGAGAATTTGTAGCAAAATCCTGTCACAGGCAACCCCACAAACTTTACAACAGCGAAACAATTACAGTAAAGCAATAAAACAAATGAGAGAGAGAGAGAGAGAAGAGAGAGAGAGAGAGAGAGAGAGAGAGAGAGAGAGAGAGAGAGAGAGGGAGAGAGAGAAAGACAACGAACGAACGAACGAACGAAATTTTACCAGGGTAATGAGATAAGCAATACAAATGCTTTTTTCCCACCCAGCCGAGAGAGAGAGAGAGAGAGAGAGAGAGAGAGAGAGAGAGAGAGAGAGAGAGAGAGAGAGAGAGAGAGAGAGAGAGAGAGAGAGAGAGAGAGAGAAACAAACTAAAGCCAACAAACAAATACACAAAAGACAGAAAAATAAAATGAAACTGAGTCAATCAGGGAAAACTTTGGACATTTAAAATTCTCCAATTACCTGAAACTAACACTCTCCTCAGCTTTTGGACTTGCCGGAAGAAAAGGAGCCGTAAAATTCTCTTTTTGTCTGTCTGTCTGCGTCTCTGTGCCACTGTCTCTCTGTCTGTCTGTCGATCTGTGTGTGTGTGTGTGTGTGTGTGTGTGTGTGTGTGTGTGTGTGTGTGTGTGTATGTGTGTGTGTGTGTGTGTGTGTGTGTGTGTGTGTGTGTGTGTGTGTGTGTGTGTGTGTGTGTCCGTCTGCCTATCTGTCTGTCTGTATTTCTCTCTCTCTGTCTCCGTCTCCGTTTTGCACTCCACTCTCTCTTTCTCTCTCTCACTCTTCTTCTTCGTCTGTAGCTTTCGTAGTTGGTTGAGTAAAATTGTTCTCTCTGTCTGTCTGTCTCTGTCTCTCTCTCTCTCTCTCTCTCTCTCTCTCTCTCCTCTCTGTCTCTCTCTGTCTGTCTGTCTGTCCGTATCTCTCCATCTAGATGTGAATTGTTAATCAAATAAAGTTGTTTCTGTTGTTGTTTTGTTGTTGTTGTTGTTTTTCTTCTCTTTCTTTCTCTCTCTTTCTCTCTGTCTCTTTCGTAGTTGAATGAACAAAGTTTTTCTCTCTCCCCTCTCTCTCTCTCTCTCTCCTCTCTCTCTCTCTCTCTCTCTCTCTCTCTCTCTCTCTCTCTCTCTCTCTGTGTCCGTATCTCTCCATCTAGATGTGAATTGTTAATCAAATAAAGTTGTTTCTGTTGTTGTTTTGTTGTTGTTGTTGTTGTTTTTCTTCTCCAAGAACAATCTTAAATGAACAAATTTTCAGATGAAGAACCCAGTTCCTCCAGCACGCGATTTCAGCGATTCTTGTTTCTGTTTTTAATTCCCGATTTTTTAATTTATTTGTTTTGTGCTCCAAGTTAGGTGATGTTCGCTTAACTCTCTGATACTCAGGTTGCAGTAACAAACAAAAAAAAGAAAGAAAAAGAAAACAGAAGAAAAAAAATACTCAATATGTTCTGGAAAGTCGTGTGATGGAAATCAGTTCGTACATGGATGACCTAAGCCTGCATATTCGACTCGTAAATAAACATTTTCATGTTTGTACGTTCGAAGTATTCAAGTACACACTGTTTTGGACATGAATAAGTTCCATACTGGAAAACTTTACAAAACCAGTTCTACCGCTTAGCAAGCCCAACAACAGTAGATCTTAGTCGAGCACCAGTGAGCAGTAGATTGCAGTTGTTTTTCCTCTCTGGAAACTCCAACTGAGAATCAGTCGGTACTTTGTTGCAGTTCAGTGATTTCTGCGACTGAGTTCGTGGATCAAGGCTTCGTGTAAGAGAGAAACTATGATTCGTCACTAGTTCGTGTTCTGGATACGGGATTCAATGGTTCGTTCCGATACGAATCGACTTAAACTTTGTCTCTCTGTCTCTGGCTCCGGAATGGATCGTTATTGGTCCATGATCTGGGTACACGATCTGATGGTTCGTTCAATTAATAACGGATTTAAATTTTTTTTTGTCTGCATTTGGCTCTGTCTCTATCTGTGTCTCTTCCTCTCTCTCTTGATCTCTCTCTGTCTGTCCATCTGTCTGAGTGACTGACCGACTGTCTGCCTATCTCTATCACACACACACACACACACACACACACACACACACACACACACACACACACACACACACACACACACACACTCTCTCTCTCTCTCTCTCTCTCTCTCTCTCATGCGCGCACACACACACTCTGTGTGTGTGTGTGTGTGTGTGTGTGTGTGTGTGTGTGTGTGTGGTGTGTGTGTGTGTGTGTGTGTGTGTGTTCTCTCTCTCTCTCTGTCTCCACTGCACACACACACACACACACACACACACACACACACACACACACACACACACACAACCATGCGCGCTTGTGCACGCACGCACACACACACACACACACACACCACAGCGCGCGCGAGCGCGCGCGCGCGCAACTGCCAACTGAATGACTAACTGACTAGCTTTTCGTTTGTCCACTTTGTCTGGCGGTTTAATACAATTTTTCTTTCAAGAAATTCTTTCAGATTTCGCCTGCAGTCACCTCACTTTGAAACTGCCTTCAAACATGTGGTGGAGTCAGTCGGTGGACTACAGTAGGAGATACAAACATGTGGTGGAGTCAGTCGGTGGACTACAGTAGGAGATACAAACATGTGGTGGAGTCAGTCGGTGGACTAAAGTAGGAGATGCACGAAATAAAGGAACCTATTAAGAAAACTGACTGTACAAAGTGGTTTATGGAAAGCGGTAAACAATAGAACGAAAGACAATGTTAAGCAAGTATGAACAACCACACCTGCAAAGATTGTACAAAAATCGAATATTTCATGGCAATCCCAAAACATAAGGGGACGCGAGCAAAGTGTGTGAGGATATAATGAGTGATACTGTGATCAATAAACTGGAGAAATGTAAAATTCGACAAAGTAAATGTAAAATTCGACAAAGTACGTTATTTTTAGCGACAAAATAACACTCTCCAATCCTTGCAAGATGGGTATTTTTACAATAACAAAGAAATTCTTCTTGTCAAAAACGAAACTGAAGATAGTGCAATTCTTAGGGGAGGATCTTTCCCAAGTTGTAGGCAATATCTGAAAGCGTCTTACGCTTGACTGAAAAGTGGTAAAAGCTAGTGAAAAGCGGATTACTACTAACGTTTTGCCCTGTTCTTTCTTCATCTCTGTTTCATTCATTCGGTTTTAAAAAAGATGTTTTGGTCTATCACTTTGTGTGTCTGTCTTTCTGTCCGTCAATGTCTGTCTAAATGTCTTTCTCTCTGCCTCTCTCAGTTTAATCAATTCAATTCAATCAACTTTATTGTCCATCGGAAATTTTTCTTCTGCTCCACCTCATTTCCCAAGTACATAAGACATTACAAAAAGACATTACAAATCGTTACATAAAAGCTTGTGTTATATATATTTGTATATACATCAACGCTCACACACCCCTCCACCCAACACACAGACATGACACATACACTCTGTCTGTCTTCTGTCTTTCTGTCTCTACACTTAGAAGTCCAGAATATACTTTATCAGGAACTTTAAAATTTCATCAGGAAAAGCGACAGTGCCAGAGGCCTGAAGCCATTAAAATGCCATCAACAAAACTTGTAGAAGCAGCTGGATGTTTGTGCTGGAACTGTTATCCCCGTACATCTTACTGTATATCCCCGTACATCTTACTGTATATCCCCGTACATCTTACTGTATATCCCCGTACATCTTACTGTTGGCAAGAAGCTTTTCCGTGTGCAGAGATGTGCGACCATTTCCCTAAGTGACATCTGGAACGAATTGAAAGGGAACGGACAGGTGGATATCTTCATTTAATGAAAGAAATTGAAAGGACCATGTTATCCTTTTCAGGTCTGATCTGGATCAGACAAAGGGTATAGAAAAAGACGGTCAAGGTGGATTTTAAAGGAATTCTGTTATCTTTACTGACTTACCATTTTTTTCTGTCTACGTCTTTATGCAGAAAAGTGTGCTATAATGACTCTGTGAATGGCTCGCTCATCTCTCCTAGTCCTGTCCTGCTGTGTTAGTCTTTTTCATTACATGGCAGAGAAGAATGTAGCACTCTTTTCCTTATTGATTCTGTTTCTTTACGCTGTCGTCTTATTCCTTTTCGTTTGTTTGCTTGTTTGTTTGTTTCAGGGAGAGTGCTAGAATGGAGTTTGCTGTCCCTGATAACCCTGCCCTTCTGCTGATCCTTGACAGTGTGCCTCATGGTGGGCCGCCTCATTACGACAGGGTATGTTGATCGTTCCTCGAGGACTATGTTACCAGGACTGCGTCAGGACGACAACGGGTATGGATGTGTGGGGAAAAGCTAGAATGACTAGCGCGG
>CM065716.1:47885528-47888028 GCA_033310375.1 Conus canariensis | reverse complement strand
AAATTTCTCAAGAAGTAATATATGGATCTCAATGAAACAACAAACAGACTTATTGTTTGTGTTTCTTGCTAAACAAGTGTAAAATCTGGTGCCGGTCCAGCACACATTTCGGATCCAGTGGATGAATAACATTTACAAGGCGTGAGAGCGGTCTTTTTTAGGAGTGGGGGGGGGGGGGGGGGGGGGGGGGGCGGGGGGAGTGTAGCTACTCACTGCACAGTCACTAATTGAATTAGAAAGCTGTAGTAACCACTGTTGTGTGGCTGAGAAAATGAAGATTCAGCAGAATAAGATGATTGTTCCATACCAGCGGAGGTCTGCATTCTCTTGCGCACCCTTCTGGTTTCACGTTTGTATTGCTTCAAGCGCAGCCGACCACACAGGCCATGATAGGTCTGTCATCACTCTCTCTCTCCCTCCCTCCCTCGCTCTCTCTCTCTCTCTCTGTCTTATCACACACACACATATACACACACAGGCATGCGCGTGTGCGCACGCGCACACACGCACACACAAACATGCACTCACACACATGCGAGCGCGCTCGCACACACACACACACACATACACGCGCGCGCGCGCGCGCGAGCGCGCACCCACGCTCGCGCACGCGCATACGCACGCACACACACACACACGCACACACACACACACACACACACACACACACACACACGCACGCACGCACGCACGCACGCACGCACGCACACCACCGCACGCACGCACGCACGCACGCACGCACGCACGCACGCACGCACGCACCACACACACACACACACACACACACACACACACTCACACGTGTGTGTGCTCACATAAATCCGCAAGAGTCCTTTCATGAAAGAAAGCCAACACACGGTCCTTATCATGTACAGAATTCACAATTCATAACAGTCGCTTAACTATTGCCACCCAGAAGGTAAATGAAACTAGGCCGTCTGAAGTGCGCCAATCTTTCTGCTTGAAAGTTCAGCAGACAGATTACGCAAAAAGTATCTTTTAAAAATCTTTTAAATCCAAAAAGATTTGTCTGTTCTGTGCTCTTTACACGATCTCATCGTTAACCCACTGACTGACAGAGCACCTGCTCTGAGGTGCTTGGTGGAGTGCAAAACACTTCAACGCTGTGCAGTGTCTGGTGTCTATAGCCCGACGCGACTTAATTTAACAAATAAGTGAAATACAGGAAATCCCTTTTCAGTGAGCGTAAGCAGGGATGTAATTCTCTGCACACTACTTTAACTTACAGTGTGTATATTACGGAACAAAAGAGCCAACTAATCCCATGGAGGGTGGAGAGGCCCAGCTCAGTTGGATTAAAAAAAAAAAATCCTAGACATATTGTCATCAGTGGTGCATGAACAACCCTTAACCGGAGTTATTAGAGAGGGCCAGCAGGGCAAGAAACGTTGTGAAATGTCCATTGACGATCCAAGATATGTTCCTCGCCAGTAGTGAATTTAAACGTTAAACGTTTCTTCAATAATAGCCAGGCATATCAGCATGATCATCACCTCTTCTGCTTCATCAGCAGTTGTGAAAGTTTGGGTCATTCTTCTCCTGACGACGGGGTGAAGCTGTCATCCAAACACAAAAATTGCTCTTTGCCATAGAACTGAAACCCTAAACGTTTGTAGCGTAATGACCAGGCGGATTGTCACACTGATATCACTCCTGCTGTATCAGCAGTTTTCGGGAGGGGGCAGCGGGTGGGTAGTGGGGAATTCCTTCCATGATGACCAGGGCATTAACGTCTCTCTACGCACGTAAAGAGCATCATGAGGGTGGTTCCCTTCAACCCCTCAGTCCAGCACAGCCTTTCTCCCCACACTCTCACAAACCACCAGCCCCACACGCGAAAAGGGAGTCTCTCACTTCTTTCCCCTGGCTGCCGTTTCCGCCAGTAGGCGAGCACCCGTTTCCTGTGCCTGACAAGAAGAAGAATGCCGGTAAGTAAGCACGTGCCGCTCTCTGATTGGCTGATTGGTGGCGGAACCGTGAACTTGAAGACAAGAGATTTCCCTATCGCGCCTAGGAAGATAATGGGAATGTTGAGGGGATTGAGGGTGGGTGGAGAGATAAGGTGAAGACTTATCTGTTGACAATAATCGCCTTCCGTTTTTCATACTTCTCTATTTCTTTTTTGTTTTGTTTTGTTTACAATAAACCTGTCCCGGAATTTCTGTGTCTCTTTTTTTAATTGTCTTTCTGCGCCTATTTCTGTCTCTGGTTCTCTCTCTACCTATCTAACCACACAACTATGCTCTCGCTTTTCGTCTAGCTTCTCTGTGCTTTGTGACTGGTTCATTTTCAGTGTGAATGTCCTTTGGAGCCACTTGTAACACCCGTGTCTCTATCTGATTCCCTGTCCTTATCTGGCGACCAAAGAAACAACCAGAAAAAAGGTATCTTCATTTCTCATGTCACTCACCTCCACTTTTCTTCCGTACTCCCAATGAAGCCTCCATACCCCTCCTGTACTAACTCTTAGTGGCAACAG
>CM065716.1:47868028-47880528 GCA_033310375.1 Conus canariensis | reverse complement strand
ACACACACACACACACACACACACACACACACACACACACACACACACACACACACACACACGTAAGGTCATAGCGTAATTATTGCCATTCTATAGGAAGGTATGACAAGGGCATGCTGCGTGTTCAAATCGCTTTGTTAAAATGTTTAGTATACAGGTCAGGAACAAGTAATTCTAAAATCGTTTAAAACCAAATCAGTTTGTGTGCTCTGCAAAACACCTTACAGTTAATCCATAGACTGATGCAGTGCCAGGCTCTGACTCTGACGCAGGCGGTGTAGTGCGATGCCTTGGAATGCTGTGCAGAGTCTTGTCATGATAGTCCTGATGTCATCCACCGGTTGGCTTCTGAGCCATACATACACGAAAGCCAGTCTCTTCTCAATCGAGGCAACTCTGTTCAAGAGGTGGAAGTGTAAACGTTACTTTCAGTACAATCCTTTACCTCGGCGTGTGAATGTAACAGAAGAAAATGGCTAACCATTCCCTAGTGCTTGGTACTGCCCAGCTTACTTGAATTCTTTTGACCTTTGCAGGCGCATTGTCATCAGTGGTGCCTCAGCAACACCTGCCAGGGGTCACGAGATAGGCTAGGCACAGCAAGGCACGCTGTAAAATGGTCATTGACGCTATAGCACCGTTCGTTCACAGCGCACTGAAACCTTCAGAGTTTCTATGTTATTGATCCGGCACATTGCTGCACTCTTATCACTTTTTTGCTCATCAGAACTTTTCAGGGAGGAAGCAGAGGGGGTGGGGGGTGGGGGGTGGGGGGTGGAGGATGAGGAATTCTTTCCATGACAACCAGGGCATTAGCTACCCTCCAATGACATGAATATCATCAGGAGAGTGATCTCCCAAATCCAGCCCAGCCTTTCTCCCCACACCCTCACTAACCAAACACCAACCCCAGAAGCAAAAAGGGAGGAAACCGCTCTCACTTCTTTCCCCTGGCTGCCATTTCCGCCAGGAGGCGAGGACCTGTTACTTGTGTCGGGCAGGAAGAAGAAAGCCAGCACGTGAGCACGTGCCGCTCTCTGATTGGCTGATCGGTGGTGGAGCTGCGAACTTGAATGTCTGAGAGTTCCTAATCACACCCAGGAGGATGACTGGAATGTGAAGGTGGGGAGTGGGGGAGAGGGGTGTGGAGTGGGGGAGAGGGGTGCGGAGTGGGATGAGAAGCTAGGGGAGGAGAATCGTTTGCTGAAAATAATGACCGCCTTTTGTCTTTTTTCTCTTTCTATCTGTCTATCTATGTCCGTGTCTCTGTGTCTCTAACTGTCTGTGTCCACCCACGATTCAGTTTGTAAATGACTGTATTTCTGTCTGTCTGTCTGTCTCTCCCCCTCCTCCCTCTCTCTCTCTCTCCCTCTTTTTCTCAGTCCGCCTCAGCACCGATCAACCTATTCCTCATCCCCTTCCCATTCTCCTAACGTGCTTGAGCTTGGTGACTAGTTTCACATTAAATTCTCTCATCATTTTGGACCAATCGCAATTCCAGCATTTCTGTCTGGTTCCGTCTCCTTATCTAGGGATCATAGAAATAACAAGGAAGAAACTTCATATATTATTCCATCACCACGCTCGTGTCTTGGTGGCTGTTTTCATAAACTGATGAAAGAGAGAGAGAGAAGAGAGAGGAGAGAGAGAGAGAGAGAAGAGAGAAGAGAGAGAGAGAGAGAGAGACAGACAGAGACAGAGACAAAGACAGAGACAGAGAGACAGAGAGAGCATACATGTACATATACGTATGTATATGTGTATGTATGTATGTATGTATGTATGTATGTATGTATGTATGTATGTATGTATGTATGTATGTATAAGTATGTATGTACATATGTATGTATGTATGTATGAATGTCCAATCGGAGGGAATGTGAAAGAGGAGAGTTCATGCTTTCCGACATTTCCTTTTTCTGTCGCCGTCCGATTCTTTTCTCCACCCCCCCCCCCCCAACCCCCACTCTCCCGTTGCAATTTCCAACGATTTCCTCCGAGTGGGAGGCATAAAGATGGAACATTTTACGGTGGTTAAACGGAAAGGAAGAATATCAAACTTGCCTTGCTATCTTCGCAGATTTTGCTCTCTGCTTTTTTTTTTTCCTCTCTCCACCTCCTTTTATCTATTCGTTCATACGAAGAAGAAGAATGTTATCATCGTCTTACCATTTCATTGACTCTGTCTGTCTGTCTCTCTGTCTGTCTGTTTGTCTCCTTTCATCCAGCCATCCCTCTCTCTCTCTCTCTCTCTCCCGCCTCCTCTTCTGGCTTTTCTTTTGTATAGACAAAGGAACAAGTGCTATAATGACCTTCCTATCTTTATTACATCTGCCGATTTCTGTGCATTTTTGTTCTTTGACGCAGGAAGAGGAAACATCAGGATAGCCATCTTTGCCTTCCACACTTCGGTAAAAGTAAAGAAAAAACGGCATTTCTTCATAATCCTTCATCGATGCATCAAGTACCAGGGTTAATAACTCTGCAAAAAAAAAAAGAAAAAAAAAGAAAAAAGAAAAAAAAGAGTTTGCCAGAAAGACAAGAATGCTATGCAGTTTTTCGCGTTGTTTCTTGTTCGTCCGGTTTCTGTTATGCCCAGTTTGTTATTGTGTGTGGTACATGATTTTATCTTCATTTCCAGAGCTCAAAAGATTTCTTTTCTACTCCCTTTGTTTACTCTAACCTCTTCCGTTCGTCATCACACACACACACACACACACACACACACACACACACACACACACACACACACACACACACACACACACACACACACACTCACGCGCGCGCGCGCGCCACACACACACACACACACACACACACACACACACACACACACACACACACACACATACACACACACTCACAGAGATATGTACACACATACTCTCTTTCTGTCTATCTCTCTGCGTCATTTTTGCCGATATTTTTGTTCTCTGTTACAGACGTCTTAGGTCCAATTAGAGAAGCCCGTTGTCAAATGTTAAGAGCGCTCGCTGTGGACCTGACGGGCGTGCCTTTGAACGACTCGTAGGGGTCTGATGCTACGGCTTGTAAACCCTCTCTGTCCACGTAGCAGTAAACAGATACCTGATGAAAGAGATGAAAACAATTAAAGCAGTGAAAGGGCTGGGCTGGGGTGTGACTTCCATAGTTCTGTACCAAAGATTGTCTTGCTGAATGTGCCCATGTCAAGAAGAAAGAGCTTAAGAACACAGAAAAAAACCATGATAACGCGAGTTAACGTTATGCATTTCTCGTTTTTGCCAGCTGTGCCTGGTTTGTTTCAAGGTGCTGATACTGACAGTGGGCACATGGTTCATACTGGCACATGCGCAGCAGAACAATGATTATTATTTGCCTTCCTCTCTTTTACCAGTCTTTGTATGACACATGACATACGGATCTGTACATTGATATGTTTTGTCAGACAACATTTTCGTCAATCTGTCCCTCCCTCTTGTATATAAATCTGCTCGCCCATGCTATACTCTCCCTAGACATGCAGATACTTTGATGTGATTGTAATATGCATATTTTATTGAATCATACCTGATTGCATACCACATTGTATCCATGTAAAGGGATAGTTACATGTATAAGCAACGTTTGGTCAACATCTTGTCAACAGCTGAATGGGTGAGGTGGGGGGTGGGGGAAGGGACAGAGAGTGGATCGGAGTGGGAGGATGCAGGTGGGTGTTTGTACAAGGAGGGTAGGTGGGGAGGAGATTTTTTTCCTTTTTTTCTTCCTTTACTGTAAAAAGACATTGTAAAACGTTAACAAAAATGTTAGAAAAAAAAACAGCGTGCCAGAAATTAGTTCACGAGTGTATATGAAGAAATTGCCGAAGGGTATGAAACTAAGTAAACGTAACACAACGGAATCTATTTTATTAATTACTGGTTTATCCTCCAGAGAATTTGGTTCCCCACATGTTCTTTTTTTTGCAGAATTTGTATATCGCCTCTGTTGGAAAAAAAGAGCCCCTTGCAATAACTGGGAAATCTGGTTTGCCATCAAAACAGCTGACTCTGTCAAATTTATCATCAACTCTGATTTGAAGCTTATCAATAATTACACCATGTACTTAGACCTCGCTCTGTTCCCTGGATTCATTGTGAACTGTACTAAAGCCATACAGTATGAGGTTGTCCAATTGAAATGTTCTATCAAGGTGGTCAGTCTTTCAATCCAGTTATTTAGCTTGAGAGGTCAAAATCAGAGTTTGTCTTTAACTGAATTTGTCAATTAACTAACTGCTCTGAAGTTCTTGGTGGATGTGAAATCTTTGAACGCTTCGCGGACTCTTGTGTCGATGGTCCTGACACGGCTTAATCGACTGGTTAGACTCTAACCAATAAGTGGACTATAGCCCTTTTCACTGGGTGTTAGTCCAGACGCTACTCTTTGCACAACACTTTACCTTGTAGTATGTGTGTTTCCGAAGGAAAGAGGAAACTAATCTCATTGTGACTGGAAATGTGAATCTTTTAAAATTCCAAGATACGTTGTCATCAGTTGTATATGAACAACGGTTAAGCAGAGTTCTAGGATAATGCCATGAAAGGCAAATCACGTTGTATAATGCCCATTAATGATCTAAAATGTGTTCCTCGCCAATGTTGAACTTAAACCTTAAGTTTCTTTTAAAATGGTCTGGCGCATCACTACACCGTCATCGCCTCTTCCACGTCTTCAGCAGTTTTGAAAAGGGAAGATGAAATGAAGGAAAAGGAAACTCTTTCCATAGCGACAGGATACCATGACATGGTGAAGTTGTCACTGAAGTTCGAAAATTGTTCCTTGCCGTTGAACCTCATCCTTAAACATTTGTGGCGTGATGACCAGGTACAGTGTCACACTAAACATCACTTCTTTTGCTGTATCAGCGGATTTTAGGAGGGAGCAGTGGATGTGGGTGAAGAATTCTTCCCACGACTGGCCAAGGCATTAGCTTCTCCCTACTGACGTGAAGAGTACTGGGAGAGTAATCCCCTCCACCATCACCCCAACCCAGTACAGCACAACCTCTCTCCTCACACCCTCACAAATCCACTGATGCCAGATGCAAAAAAGACAGAAAACCGCTCTGACCTCTTTCTCCTGGCTGTCATTTCCGCCAGGTGGTGAAGATCCTTTTCCTGTGTCTGACAGGAAAGAGAAAACCAGCGCGCGTGCTGCTCTGTGACTGGCTGATCGGCGGCAGAGCTGTGAACTCGAATGCAAGAGATTTCCTTATCGCACCTGCGAAGATCATGGGAATATCGAGGAGTGGTGGTGGTAGAGATGGGGGTGGGGTGGGGGTGGGGGCTACGGAAGACTTATCTGTTGAAAATAGTTGCTTCTCTGTTTTTCTTTCTTTCTTTCTTTTTTCTTTCCTTTTTTTTTCAATTATCAACCTGTACTGGGATTCATATGTCTCTTTTACCATTGTCTCTCTGTACCTATTCCTTTGGTCTGTCTTTCTGTTTCTCCCTCTACCCATCTTTTCACGGTAGTATCCTTTTCCTATATCCCTGGTTTGTTTATGTTTCGTAACTGGTTCACGTTTTAGGTGCTCGTCCCTTGGGTCCAGTTGTAACACCAGTGTCTCTATCTGATTCCCAATCCTTATCTGGGGATGGAAAAAACAAGTAGACAAATATATCGTTTCATTTCGCATGTCATTCACCTCCACTTTCCTTCCCTACACCCTCTCCATTCTCCCTGCTCCCCCTGTTTGACTCCCAGTGGCCGATAGACGTCATCAACATTGAA
The DNA here is from genome assembly GCA_033310375.1 of Conus canariensis. Classification (NCBI taxonomy): domain Eukaryota; kingdom Metazoa; phylum Mollusca; class Gastropoda; order Neogastropoda; family Conidae; genus Conus; species Conus canariensis. The sequence goes on along the minus strand of CM065716.1, from coordinate 47,874,768 downwards.
TGGTGTGTGCCAGGTTCTTTTCTCTGCAGTTACCATACCATCCAGACAGTGCACTTGACCGATGCTGGTGCTTGGCCTTGTTTTGTTGTCTGTCTGCCTGCCTGTCTGACAGGCTGTGTGCCCGTCTGTCTGTCTTTCATTGGATTGCTGTTATGCTGTGTGTCTCTGCTCCTGTTTAGTTCATAGTGACCGTTGTTTCCTCAGGAGAAGATGTCGGTCCTCTGTCTACATGTTATCTGTCAGTCTCTGTTTCGATGCATCTCAGTCTGTCTCATACTGTTTTGTCTCCTCTTTCCCTCTTAGTCTTTCTGCCGCCCCACTCGCTCCCCTCTTTCTTTCCATGTCCCACTCTCTTCTGTCTGTCTGTCTGTCTGTCTGTCTCTCTCCGCGTTTTTCTCAGCCTCTGTGATGCTCCTTATCCTATAGTTAATGGGCATTTCACCAATGAAAGGTTAAAACAGAATTACTACCACGTTTAGTACTATTGGTACTTCTACTACTAAAACCACAACCACAACAACAACTACTACTACTGCTGCTACTGCCGCTCCTGCTGTTGCCTCTACTTCGTCAACCACCACCACCACCACCACCACCACCACCACCACCATTTTTTTAATCATAAGAACCTGACATCAAAGTGCTGTTCTTCATCAGAATGTGACAGGCCAAACAGACAGACGTTCACCACAGCCCCAGCTGTCACTGTCTTGGCAGAAATTAGTCAAGTCCTCCTGTTCCTCCTGTTCAGATCTGGACACATCAGACTGACCCTCTCAAATGCACTGCTGACTGGATGTCGACAACATTGACAGATGTCTGTGTGACAGTGCCCCTTGGACCATAACAGTTGAGTCCTCAGAAATGCTGCGTCAGAGAGTCAGTATAGAATAATACTGTACATTCCTCGTTAGTTAAGACTTTTCATTTTCCCCACAGCCTGCATTGTTTTCTGCAAAGACTGGCTATTTAAATGTGTGTGTGGTGTGTGTTGTGTGTGTGTGTGGTGTGTGTGTGTGTGTGTGTGTGTGTGTGTGTGTGTGTGCGTGCGTGCGTGCGTGCGTGCGTGTGTGCGTGCGTGCGCGCGCGAGCGTGTGTGTGTGTGTGTGTGTGTGTGTGTGTGTGTGTGTGTTGTGTGTGTGTGTGTGTGTGTGTGTGTGTGTGTGTGTGTGTGTGATGTGTGTGTGTGTTGTGTTGTGTGTGTGTGTGTGTGTGTGTGTGTGTGTGGTGGTGTGTGTGTGTGTGTGTGTGTGTGTGTGTGTTGTGCGTGTGTGTGTGTGCATACGTGTGCGTGTGTCTGTCCCAGTTAACATACATAAGTCTTAACGACATGTTTGCATTAAATGTTAAGGGTAGGTGGGGCCTGACAGGTAATCCTGCAATGAGCAGCCTGTCAACTTCATTGTCCCCCAAAGTGGAGGTCAGCAGGACTAGCCACTTGATCGACACAGTGAAAAGCTCATCAAGCTTAAGACTGGGTCCTGGTGACCTGCAGATGAGAAGCACTTCAAACTAAGCAACAACAACAAAAAAAGAAACTCCCCCAACTGAGTAAATTCTCGTACATATGTACCGATTGCTTTAAGAAAGTCAGCAAAGAGGAAAATAAAAAGTTGAAATGTTAAAGAGACAGCTGAGTGGAGTTCGGAGGAGGGAGGCGTGGGGGAGGGGGGGGGAGGGGGGTAACTGTGGATGAGAATCCACAAGGTTTATGAACTACGTGTAGAAAATCTCAAGTTTAATATACTTGACGTCGCTCCCTAACTTTGGAGGGCTTACGGTTCATATGGAATTAAAAAAGAAATGAAATGATGATAAAAATCTTCCCGAATTAAGCATGTTTTGACAGAGAGAGAGAGAGAGAGAGAGAGAGAGAGAGAGAGAGAGAGAGAGAGAGAGAGAGAGAGAGAGAGAGAGAGAGAGAGAGAGAGAGAGAGAGGTGGTAACAGACGCGAGAAAAGGTGTACATGAAAACATGAAAACGGAAAGGCCAATCACAGATAACAACAAAGAAAAGATGACAGAACCCAGACGAACAAGAAATGAAAAACAACATCCACAACAGCACAGCACCCAGTTTATCTCGCTGACTTTTGCTTTATTTGCAAAATCATCGTCCCTGGTGCTAGACGTGCCAGTGAGGGATTATACAAAAATGTTGTTTAAAAAAAAACACAGTCTTCTAGGGCAGAGAAAGGACGTTCTTACATTCGCTCTTCCTTGCGTTAGAAATAGATTTGATCAAGAGACCAAGGTCATTTCCGCAAGGTTTTTTTCATGCAAAGAAGAGAGAGAGAGAGAGAGAGAGAGAGAGAGAGAGAGAGAGAGAGAGAGAGAGAGAGAGAGAGGAGAGAGAGAGAGAGAGAGTGAGAGAGAGAGAGGGGGGGGTATGTAACATTCTTCCTTCATGCATCAACAAAGGGAGAACAGAAATGGAGAAATGAACAATAGCAGAATTTGCCCCCACCCCCGACTCGCCAACCCCAGCACAACCCACTCCAACCCACCCCCAACCCTCCCAGCCCCACCCTTACCATTAGTCTTCCCTAGCCCTTTCCATTCTAATAAAAAAAAATTGTAAATTGTTAACGGAGGTAGGAAGGTCTGGTTTTAACACGCATCGAATGGTTTGTTTCATTGGAAATAAGATTAAGAAAGAAACTTTTGAACTGATTGAACTAAGACTGCTCCATTAGATGTTGGTGCGGATCTGGATTTATTAGAAGTCAGATTTTGACATTTTTATTTCACCTTCTTAAAATTGCAAACTGGGCATTTTCAGACATTGTCGAGAATTTCTGAAAATGTAATATGTGGAACGCAATGAAATTTAGATCCAGCCTATTGGATATTTTATCTACAAACTGTAATAAAAACAAAACAAAAGAAAAAAAAAGAAGAAAAAAAACTGGCGCAGATTCGGAGCATGACACAGATTCAGCGGACAAAACATATTCTTAGGTTGTGTATCCATATGGCCTGGGTGGGTAGAGGTATCAGTCCCCGCAAAGAACCTGATTGAACTAGAAGTTGTCACCAACCACCTCTGTTTAGCTGTAACTGACATTGTGCTTATTCAGCAAATTAAGACTATTTCACCCTGGCAGGGGTCTGTGTTCTCCTTCCAAAGTTACGTTTGTATAGCCCAGCTGAACACACAGACTGTATTAAGGCTGTCGTCACAGAAATCAGGAAAAGCCGCAATAGCCTTCTCATAAAAGATATGTCTAATCATGTTAAAAAAAATTAAGCACACACACACACACACACACACACACACACACACACACACACACACACACACACACACACACACACGTGCGCGCGCGCTCACATGCATTCGTAACATCAAAGCGTAGTTATTGCCATTTTATATTTAACAAGACTAGGGCATGCTGAGGATCCAAATTGTTTTGCTCAGAAGTTTAGGTTGCAGGTTACGAATACGAAAATCTAAAAATCACTTTAAAGCCCAGGTGTTTGTTTCTTTGCTCTGTGCAAAACATCACTATTAATCCGTTAACTGATGCAACACTAAATTCTGGCTCTGAAGTAGAATGTATATGTTTCTTAAGAAAAGAGCGAACCATTCTGGCTGCATCTGAAAATACCAAGCTCACTTGAATCTTTTAACATTTGTAGACTCATTGCTATCGATGCTGTTCCACATCGCCTACCTGGGGTCACGAGATAGGACAGGCACAGGCAAGACACGTTGTAAAATGGCCATTGACTCCATCTCAATCTTCGTCACCAGCGCGCTGAACCCTTCAAAATATCTATGTTAATGACCTGGCATATTGTCGTACTCTCATCACATTTGTGCTTTATCAGGACCTTTGAGACAGGAAGCAGGAGATGGAGGATTGGGGAATTCTTCACATGATGGCCAGGACATTACCTTCTGTCTGCTGACGTAAATATCATTGAGAGAGTAATTCCCCAAATCCAGCGTCGCCTGTCTCCCCACATCCTCACTACCGACCCCAGAAGTGGCAAGGGAGGCAACCGACCACCTGGGAACTTGAATGCCAGAGAGTCCCCAGTCACATCCACGAGGATGACTAGGTTGTCATGGGGGTGGGGGGTGGGGGTGAGGAGGGGGGAATATTATGGGGGAGAGGGTGGGGAGCGACATGAGAAGCTGCGGGGGAATTGTCTGCTGGAAATAATAACTGGTTCTTTTTTAATTTTTTTTTTACTAGCTTTTCTTTTCAATCATGTGTCGATGCCTGCTTCTCCGTATCTGTTTCTGTCTCTCTGTGCTAACCCATGATTCAATGTGTCCATAACTGTTCTTCTCTCTCTCTCTCTCTCTCTCTCTCTCTCTCTCTCTCTCTCTCTCTCTCTCTCTCTCTTCTTTTCCTTGCGCCTCAACAACTTTCCACCCATCTCTCTCTCTCCCTCCTCCTTATCCCAACGTGCTTGTACTTCGTGACTAGTTTCACATTGAATTCTCTCACCATTTTGGACAATCGAAACGCCAGGATTTCTGTCTTCTTCCGTATCATTATCTGGGGATCATAAAAAAAAAGTTTTTTCACAACATTCCATCACCACGCTCATCTGTGTGTGTGTGTGTGTGTGTGTGTGTGTGTGTGTGTGTGTGTGTGTGTGTGTGTGTGTGTGTGTGTGTGTGTGTGTGTGTGTGTGTATGTGTGTGTGTGTGTGTGTGTGTGTATGCGTGCGTGTGTGTGTGTGTGTGTGTGTGTGTGTGTGTGTGTGTGTGTGTGTGTGTGTGTGTGTGTGTGTGTGTGTGGAATGTACATGTCCAACTAAAGACAGAGGAGGAAAGAGAGAGGGGAGAGAGCACGATCTTCGATGCCCTTTCCTATCTCCACTGCCTCCTACCCACGTCTGTTTCCTTCGTCCACCTTCTGTCCCCCTGTCGTTGCGATTCCCAGCGGCCGATAGACGTCATCAATATTGATTGGCGTGTACTGTCTTCGTTCCTTTCCGATCATGACATCACCTGGACGATGCACTATATTGATATGTTTACTTGTGCCTGTTTCCTGTTCTTGTGACTGCCTTCTGTGTGTACGTCTGTGTGCCTGTCTGATCGTTCTTATCACTTCTTTGTTATTTTCACGCCCTTTGCGAGTCTGCTTTCACTTAGTACGCGGGAGCGTGTGTTTATGTATTTGTGTATGCGCTTGCGTGCGTGCGTGTGTGCATGGGTGCGTGCGTGTGTGTGTGTGTGTGTGTGTGTGTGTGTGTGTGTGTGTGTGTGTGTGTGTGTGTACGTGTGTGTGTGTGTGTGTATATATATATATATAATATATATATATATATGTGTGTGTGTGTGTGTGTGTGTGTGTGTGTGTGTGTGTGTGTGTGTTGTGTGTTCGCGTGCGTACGTGTGTACGTGCGTGCGTGCGTGCGTGTATGTGTGTGTGCGTGCGTGCGTGCGTGTGTGTGTGTGTGTGTGTGTGTGTGTGTGTGTGTGTGTGTGTGTGTGTGTGTGTGTGTGTGTGTGTGTATGTGTACGGAGTGCCATGTCCATCGTTGGGATGCTTTATGCTCACCGGAGGTGTTGGCAAGTGTCAACGACTTTGCCACTGGTAATATCTAGCAGTCGTAGTTTCTTCATATTGGTGCTCTCATTAAAGCTGGGACCGCAGGTATGAGTTCTGAATGGACTTGGTCGCTAGTAATAGGTACACATGTGAGTACATAAGATATTCTTATTAGAACTCCAAATGAAATGGTGTAAGCAGACCTTGATGGATACCCGTTGTGTATGAATTCATGTGCTGCATGCTTAGAGCACTGTTTAGGCTGTGACAAAAGGACATCGGAATGATATATTGTGAATTTTCAGGTGGCCAGGATATGATTCTTCTGACAAGCTGATTAGGGTAAAAGAAGAGCATTTTATATAATGTCTGGACTCAGTTCTGTTTGGTTGGAACCAAATGCAGGAGAGGCAAATAATGTTTGGATGTATTTCAGACACAGGCTTACAATTATGTTTGTTCAACAGTAGTCTATATAAGTTTGTGTTGAATTCACATCCTACAGAACGTTAAACACTAGAATAAAAAGATATATCTGAATACGAGTGCATATTGCTTACGTGATGCAATGACGCAAGCAAGATACAATAGATTTGCCCCTGATGATAAGATGCACAGTTGTTGCACAGCACAGCAGGACAGGGTACACGCATTTCGCAGCGATCAGGTTGAGATTGAACAGCGTTTCTTATTTAAGTATTCGGTTTCTAAAAACTAAGGATGAAATTTCTTCACGAACCGGCCATACTACACATCTATTTGCTAATCAAAGCAAGGGATATGACTCATACACATAGCTTGTCCGGAATCGTATTTCATACGATCATTAGAAAGAGGAATTTTATGTTTAACTTATAAACTGGTGCTGACCATTAACACTGATTATCTATCTCACTTAAGTACATTGATTACTGTGTTAAGTTGTGTAAATCAATGCTGTTAGCAAATCATAATAGAAATCACCCCCCCCCCCAGCCCCACCACCCCCATCATCATCATCGTCATAATCGTCATCGTCATCATAACAACAACAACAATAGTAATTAAAAATGATAATGATAATAATAATAATTATAACAATAATAATGATGATAATAACAACAACAATAAGAATTGTAATGACGAAGATGATGATGAGAAGGAGGAAGAGGATAATAATTAAGAAATAATGATAATAATGTGAAGCAACATCATCACACCTTCCTCTAAACTCCCTGTGTT